>OX638268.1:4740535-5456368 GCA_951806755.1 Brenthis hecate | reverse complement strand
ATTAATAATTTTTTAGCTTTATTTTTTTTTGGTTCTCGACGTTTCGGTTCGGTTTTCTACTGTGCATTAAGTCAATGAGTAATTTTGAGTTTAATTAGTCGAATATATTTTTTCCGATCTTAGGCCGTTACTTGTGTCATAAATCTTTGAAATTTTAATTTTACATCTTATCTTGCATATATATTAAGGAAAGTTACAAGTTACTTTATTGTGTAATTATACATAAATAAAATACACATGCGGAGCTGCGAAATAAATTTAAAAACAACTATTTTTGATAATAATGCCCTCCCGACCGATTCCGGCCACGGCGGCCAATCTTATGGAGACTAGCCATCTGCGCAGGAGATATTATAGTGCACAAGTGTACGCGCAGACACATCGTGCACTCTCTATTCCTGTCACTCTCATACTCCGGTGGGACGACTACTCGACATGATCAGTAAGAGTTAAGGCGCAGGACCGGTTATAGGCACGGGGGTGAAACGCTGCCAACTTCCCAACTCCGGGCTGTTATTGAAGCTTGCTAAATAGAAAGACTCAAAAGAAACTTAGCCCGACCAGGGACTCGAATCTAGGACCTCCGGATGTGCAGCCGTACATACTAGCCACTACACCACCAAGGTAGTTACTTTTGATATGAAACTCTAGTAAATAGCATCTACTGTACCAAAGTCTTTAGATTAGATTTAATGACAAAGCTGTAGGATTATAGCTTTAAGCCAAGGTGAAAACGCATTAAAAATTAATTTTCACATCTTGAAAACGAGAGCGTATCTTTGAAATTTCAGTCATACTCAGACGCAAATATCCGTTTAAAGTCCATGTAAATTTACACCCGTTATGAGAAATACGAAGCTTATATGAAGTGAAAATGCACAATTTCCTTTGGATGTTACTTAGTTGAAAATTTACTCTAAGCGTAGTAACGTAGACTGCAGACATATTTTATTAAATGAGTAAGAGAAAGATTGATGTAACTTAGTGTACTTTATTTTGTGTATTCTGTATATAATTAAATATATTTGTAATTTTCGTTATTTTAAATAATATTATATTATTACAAAAAAGATATTTATAAAAACGATTATATAAATTTGATATGTTGGTTTCATGAATAAAATTTTCTTATATTTATTGTAATCTTAAGCCAAGCTAAAAATAGTCTGTGAATGAAATGAACAGACGAAGAATGGTTCGGCTTACAAACTTGTTTATTAAAAAAACGCGTCGATGCGATACTATGTCTCTCAACTTCAGAAAATACATACTCATATAAATATATATATATATATATATATATATATATATATATATATATATATATATATATATATATATATATATATATATAAAAAAATCTGTACTTTGGTAAGCGTATTACTTAAGAAGTATTGGACCTATTTAGTAAATATTTTTAAGTCGAATTCTGAGTAAGATTTTTAGATGAAAAATTGAAAAAATTGCCTGAAAAAAGGGGAAACTTGGGAAAAACTAAAAGTGATTTTTGTATAGGATTGTTTTAAACTCATTCAGGGTAACGTTTTTCGGAAAATCTAGAATATTATAGTAAGAAGTTATGTTAAGTTCAAGTGTAAGATATTTTTATAAGGGTCCACATACCCGGTACGAAGTGTCCACTGTCTACACCCTACAATCCTATGGACCAGTCGTTTCCCATCAAAAGTGATGTGAGTTTCCCAATAATTTTTGCAGACGAATTGAAATCGAATAGGGTCGAAACTACAAGTAGGTATTATTTTACCTATTATATACACACAAACTTTCATATTTATATTGTTAGTGTGAATTTTGTACAATGAATAAAATAGTAAACGAAAAGAAGGTATAAGAAAATAATTAAGAGGTAATTGCTCGTTGTTCCATCGCCAATGAGTTTTCTATTAGGGGTAATAATGTCCATCCGACTGATTTCGACCACGACGGCTAATCTTATTGATTGAGATAGCCATCTTAATACTGGGTACAAATCTTAAAAGGGAATACTCGTAGATACATACACACATTTGGACATAATGGCTGTATATATATGTACATGTATAATATACATGGAACATATCTAATTTCTGAGAAAAAATACAAAAACTGCAATGTCAGAGTCTACTAATATGTAAAACCTAAGAATTTGGTTTTTGGTCATCTGAACGCGGGCGGAGCCGCGGGCAATTCTAGTCAATGATATAAGCCAACAAATACTACAAATAAATATTGAATCGGTGGACATATATGCATTAATATTGCTATTGCATTCATAGGATGAAAATTAACCAGTAACAAATATATGCAGATTTGAATTGCATATGAGAGGCGAGTTACTAAATATGGGTAGTAATTTATCAAATTGCGCCTGAAACACGGAAGCATGAACAGTTATTTATAGGGAAAATAACTTATTTTTCTGTAATATGTTCATATTAAATGTTTTGTTAGAACAATGTAGCATGTTATGGTATTTAAATACATTTTAATGCGCTTTTATTGTACTTGTAATCAACTATGTTATAAATTGTAAGTCTATTACTAACTAGCGATTCAACCTCGCTTCGCTCGGGTTCGTCCCTAGGTACGTTTTAACGGTTAGTACAGAACAGATAGATATACATAACAACTTAAAACCATGTAAAATGTAGATATGTAAAATTAATGTTATAAAATGACAATCGATCATATTTGATAATAGAGTTAGGATATAGTGGAACCTAACGCCTTCTAATGACATTTTTGAGTTTTGGCTTATTTAAAATTAGCAAAACAGTACAATTCGACATAAATGCTAAACTTATTTTAAGCAAAATACGAATTTTAGTACAAGAGACTTTACTGTGCACGGGAATCGACTAAACGTTTTATTTTTATTATATAATAAAAAAACTACTTATAATACTGTTAAATAATTATATTTCTTTTCAGTAATTTATTTATATTAATTTATCCAATAATATATTTAGCTTTTAATTTCTAATTATCCTTTCATTTATTAAACTGATTATTTTCTTTTGTTTCTACGCATGTTGTGATTATAAATAAGCGTTAATAAATAAGCGTTCAGGCAGTGGTAGCCCAGTGGTAACGCGCTCGCTTGGGAAACCGAGTGAAGCGGGTTCAAATCCCGGGTCTCGCACCTCTGATATTTTCATGTGCGAATCATTTCTAACATGATTACCACTTGCCTTACGGTGAAGGAAAACATCGTGAGGAAACCTGCATGTCTGAGAAAACCTTGCAAGTTTTCGAAAGACATGTGAAGTCCGCCAATCCGCACTTGGCCAGCGTGGTGGACTATGGCCTGATCCCCCTCGTATGAAGGGAGGCCCGTGCCCAGCAGTGGGGCGTTAAAAGGGCTGAATACAATAAAAATAAGCGTTCACCTATAAAGAAGTCAATGTTCAAAATGAACCTCAAATACTATTACGCTACCCAATCAAGGCAGTTACATTGTGATTTCTGAGTATATTTTGTCAGTCTCATATGTGGTCTACCGACGCGGTTGAACCTAATTTCCTTTGATTGATACGGCAACTGACGACAAACATGGTTGAAGTACGTTGATAGAGTCACTGTTAGCACTAGAGTTCATGAAAGCTCTTAAAACTCATTGAGATTGTAGCTTTCCGTATGTGATTCAGATCTCTACGAGTTATGTAGAGCTTTATATTTGTACATATGAATATTAATGAAGAGTTTTGTGATTTAGTTTTTGATTTAGTTTAGTTCAATTGTTGAACTTGATCCGACCCTGCAATCGAACCTAGAATATACTAGCTACTAGACCACATAGGCAGTTAAGTATAAAGTATAGCGTAAATATAAATATGTTGGGACATTACACACAGCACTATCTAATTACATGGTAAGCTACAAGGCTTGTGTTATGAATACCAGATAGTTGATACACTACACACACACACACACACACACACACACACATATATATATATATATATATATATATATATATATATCTTTAAATACATACGTCTTATAAATATAAACACGCATGACAGGAGTACAAACATTCGTGCTCATCCCACAAATGAATGCCCTCAGCGGGACTCGAACCCGCGACCGCTGGCACAGCAACTAGGGTCATTACAAACTAAACCAAACGTGGCGTCAGAGTGATGTAATAACAAAAAAATGTAAAAGCTTATAGCTTAAATGATATATTTGTAGATAAATAAGTAAATAAATATTAGATATCTCCAGAATGGATAGACTTTTTTTATATTTGAAATTATATGGGAAAATAAAAAAAAAACAGGCAGTTTAAGTGAGTTTTTTCAGACAAAAGTAAATTAATATTTTTTTTGCACCAATCATTATGAAGTCTTTAATTTACTGATATATTTCTAAACCTGATGTATTGAATACTTGAAATAACATTTTAAAAAAAGAGTTGAGTAATCAAACTAATAACTTTTTTCCTATATTTATTTTACAAGTCATTGTAGAACTTGTTATTCATTTCCACATGCTTCTATGTAATATATGAGCAAAGTAAAAAAAGGGCCATGCAATAGTAACTTAAAGGAACCGTTTGAGGACGTAGGGGACGCTGTGACACATTATACGATGTTTTAAGAGCATGATGGATGATGTCTACTTTGGAATCACGACACCATAAAAATGCCGCGATTTGTATGAAAAATGTAGTGTAATTTGTAAATAAAGCGTTAGTCGGTTGGATTTGCTTTTGAAAAAACATATACGTGTAATATATATTAAATTTTCTTTTAACAACAAACGTTGTTTTAGATGCAAAAAATATACTATTTTCATCTTGGTTTTAAGTTCAGGCAGTGGTAGCCCGGTGGTAATGTGGTCGCTTGGAAAACCGAGTGAAGCGGGTTCAAATCCCGGTTCTCGTACTTCTGATATTTTCATGTGCGAATCATTTTCGATACGATTACCACTTGTCTTTTCGGTGAAGGAAAACGTCGTGACGAAACTTGCACGTCTGAGAGAACCTAGCAAGTTTTCGAAAGACTTGTGGAGTCCGCCAACCTGCACTTGGCCAGCGTGGTGGACTATGGCATAATCCTCTTTGTATAGAGGTCAGGTCCGGGCCCAGCAGTGGGGCGGTAAAAAGGGCTGAATACACATTCTAAGTACATGTAATACTTGTAATGAAATACGCTCGGGGTTGAGCGAAGCGATTGCGAGTCACATTAAGCGTAATATTATGATATTCTTTTTCGTGGGCAAGGCTTCTTTGAGCGAATTCAAGAAGTAAGTGAGAGTATTTATTTCGTATATTATGAAAAAAATATCTTTACTATAGTAGATTGTTTTTCTAAATTTTATAATTTTCATTTGGAATGCATTAGCATAACAAAGTATAAACAAAGTTCTCAGTTCCTAGAACTCTGAACTTTAAATAAAGAAATCAAAATTTTGTGACGACACAAAATATGATATGCTGAAACTGAATATTTTAATTAGAATAATGGCTTTAGCCGAGATAAAAATGATTATATTTTCTATTGAAAATAAAATGTGAAACACATATTTTGATAGCAGGAATTAGTAAATCTGAATAAAATATAACTTATATGTACCTATATTATAAAAGTTTTAGCAAACTAAAGGGTAGCCCATCGAAGTCACGTATAAAAAAATCAGCTTCAGGGGGAAAATAATTAGTTTTATAGGTAGTTTTAAAATGTATATACCATTATACTTTTAAACTTCCTATTCCTTGTAAAGCATTTAATTCCAAAGCAATGAGTAGTTCTGTAATTCTGAACCCACGTCCAACAGCGATAAGATCTACGGCATTTAAACGTGTAGGCCGTAGGGGTGTACTCGATTTCATTCTAGGCATTATTTAATTTGAGAGTTGAGTTTTACGGATACAATTTTTTTATTTTATCGACAGCATAACTAAGGTCATACTTTATAGTATTTATAGATATACATATGAAAAATAATATAATTATTGAATATATTATAATAATAAAAGCTAATTTGTGCGTGTTTTATTAGGGTTTGGCAAAGCGTTACTATGACTCGTGTTACTAGGTTCGGCAAAACATGGTTTGGCAATCCTTATAATTTCGTTATGTCCCGTCACATTCACATGTCACCATGTCATGTGTCAACACGGTCATGGCTGACATAAAGCTAAAATTTACAACTTAGATCTTTTATACATCGCAATGCAGTACATTGTACAGTTTTTGATTGACTATTTTTTTACAGAATGCTTTTTTAGTTTAACAGATGTCAGAATAACACTGTCTTAAAGAAATATCTAATACATATAATAAAATTGTAACTAAGCCGAATCTGTACATTAAAAATTTTTTGTCTGTCTGTCTATTACCGCATCACAGAAAAACCACTGGAGGGATTTTGATGAAATTTGGTATGGTGATAGCTGGTTATCCGGGTCAACATATAGGATAGTTTTTACCGCAGGAAAATATCTAATTTCTGAGAAAAAATACAAAAACTGCAATGTATGTAATGTATGTAAAACCTAAAAATTTGGTTTTTGATCATCTGAACGCGGGCGGGGCCGCGAGCAATGCTAGTTTATAAAAAAAAGGTTACCAATATAATAAGTTTTTATCTGCGTAAAATCAGTTATCGTGAACGCATTAAACTTACTGTCATAGAATAAAAATGAAGGACACCTCTTAAGTTTCTAATAATAATAATAATAAATAATAAAAACTCTTTATTGTACACACAAAAAAGAGACAAAAACAATACACAGAATAACAGAAAAGTGCACAAGAGGTAGCCCTATCGCTAAAACAGCGACTTCTTTCAGGTCACCTTTAGGTGTAGGAAATAGCAAAGGGTGAAATGGAAGGGGTGTGAATACATAACAAAGTTATAAAATAAAATGACATACTTCATACATACATACATATATACATATAATATACTACTTTACATCGGACTTTCGACTGCTGTATGTGGGCTCAAATTTAAGTTCAGATTATTTTAATCTATCAAGCAATTCTTGGTACGTCATAATAGATCGATCAGGCTAGGCAATTAATGAAATAGCTTGAACTATTCTAATATAGGATATTAACCAGTCATAATTAACAATGCTCCTTTCCATGCTACGTGCAAACATTTTTTTTTCGAAATGATGATGTTCTCCTAGCCGATTCCGGCCACGGCGGCCAATCTCATTGAGATTAGCCAACTGCGCAGGAGATATTATAGTGCACAAGTGTACGCGCAGACACAAGTGCACTCTTTATTCCTGTCACTCTCATACTCCGGTGGGACGACCACTCGACACGACCGGTGAGAGTTAAGGCGCAGGACCGACGGCTTTAAGTGCTCTCCGAGGCACGGGGGTGAAACACCGCCAACTTCCCAACTCCGGGCTGTTACTGAGACTTACTATACAGGAAGACTCAATAACTAAACTTGGCCCGACCCGGGACTCGAACCCAGGACCTCCGGGTGTGCAGCCGTACATGCTAGCCACTACACCACCGAGGCAGTATTTCGAAATAACAAGTTGCTGAACCTACTAACCTTTACTGCATCAACGGATCTGGAGACGGACAGAAGTTACGGCCTAGATTTTTGAGCATGACACTCTGACGAAATTTCTGCGAGGTTCGAACTATGAGTTACGAAACTATTGGATAGAGGTATTGCCGCATAGAAGACGGCTTAGAATGTCTCTGAAGGAGTAAGAAAACCCTGACACGCCTAAACGTGATGGTGGTGCAAAACGTTACGATTGGTTAAGAAGTTTAGGTGTTAAGAGACAACAAACAAACTAAAAATAAACCTGAATATATAACAGTAAGCATATGATTAACATGGTCTACGTTTTAGATACTAACATTCAACGTAATATGTATGAATTCAAACCGCAAAACACTTTTGCATATTCGCTTAGTGCGAACGCTCGTTTTAATTTATAAACTTTTTCGCTCTAAGTGAATTCGTTCAAAGCACATTAGGTTATAAAAGAGTTAGATAACTAAGTTATGGCTCTCTCACGTATTTGTATCATCGTATACCTATTACTAAAACTAGTATATATTTCCGAACTGCCTCGGTGGTGTAGTGGCTAGCATGTACGGCTGCACACTCGGAGGTCCTGGGTTCGAGTCCCGGGTCGGGCCAAGTTTAGTTATTGAGTCTTTCTGTATAGTAAGTCTCAGTAACAGCCCGGAGTTGGGAAGTTGGCGGTGTTTCACCCCCGTGCCTCGGAGAGCACGTAAAACCGTCGGTCCTGCGCCTTAACTCCCACCGGTCGTGTCGAGTGGTCGTCCCACTGGAGTATAAGAGTGGTAGGAATAGAGAGTGCACTTGTGTCTGCGCGTACACTTGAGCACTATAATATCTCCTGCGCAGTTGGCTAATCTCAATGAGATTGGCCGCCGTAGCCGGAATCGGCTAGGAGAACATCATCATCATCATATATTTCCGACTTTACGTATTGCCATTTATTTGCAGTCACCAGATTAACTAGAGCTCTGATCTACATTGGACTATATAGGATTGAAGTTTCTTTACTAGCCGGTACTTGTAGTGGTAACGGCAAAAATTGTAGGAAATATAGTAAAACACGTTATTTGTGACCTTACGTCAAAAATATATAGCCAAAAATATAAACCTTCGTGTCTTTTATAGGCACATTTTCGCTTGTTGGGAGGTAATTTAGTGCCGATTAAGGGTGCCCTTCTTTGTCGACCAATTTAAAAGCGGTGAAGGGATGGTATAAATTAAGAAATATTTCATAATTTTAATTTTAATAAATTACCTACATATTATATTTTTATGTCAGATCATTATTAGTATTACTGAAAAGAAAAAATCTATAAAATTTATTTATCACTTGTAAGGTGGTGGATGTATAAAAAAGATAAACCAAATTGGCTGATATTTTTATTAAAAAATTAATAGAACCCGCGGCTACGCCCGCGTTCAGTCTACAGAAAAAAAACTATTTGGCTTTGTTACACAGCTATGTATTTATATGATATTGTTCAAACAAAAATACTAAACTCGCGATTAAAAAATGGGGGGTGGGAGTAGGAGGATGAAAAATACTTTACGACCTATTCTCATACCTACCAAATATACAAAAAAAAAATCATTAATATCGGTCGAGCCGTTTCGAAGGAGTGCGACCACAAACACTGTGACACGAGATATTTATATATTAGACTAGGGACTCGCCCTCGCTCCGCTCGGGTTCGTCCCTGGGGTGGGGTCTGGGAGGACCACCCTTATCCTTATCACTTAGGGGTATGAAAAATAAATAGTAGCCGATTCTCAGACCTATTGAATACGCATATAAAATTTGGTAAAAATCGGTAAAGCCGTTTCGGAGGAGTACGGTAACTAACATTGTGACATGGAAATTTTATATATAAGATGTATGTGATAGAATTGATTTAATATATGTACAAAAATTAGAGTATCGCTCTCTGTCTTCACATTTTTTATCAACTTCATCTACTTCGAAGAGACGTATCTATTGGTTTAAAACTTTTTGGTATATAAATTCGGAAGCAGTATAACACATTGCTAGTGATCTAATAATGGAATCAGTAGTAGTCCTCTAGTAAAAAGGTCTCCAGTAAAAAAAAATGATTTAAAACTCCTTTTAAATAAAATTTTATTACTTAGACGAAACTACACTGCAAAGTCCATTGGAATGTTTTATAATTGTGAAAAGACAAGATTTTCAATCTTAAATAGCTTTCCAAATATCTTAATTTTATCAAATTTCTCAAATTCATATATTTTCAGCATTGCGGTATATAAAATGTAAACAACTTGTCGTTAGTAGCAACTAATAGAAATTTCAAATTTAATATTCTCTTTTATTAACATGGTCTAAGTATGAAACAATGAGACGTAGCAAAGCAACTGACGTACGCACCCTCCCTTCATATTTATTACCCACCATTTATTCACATTACGTACACGACATACTCTTATTTGTGTTTTATAAAACCCTGTTGACTTTTACCTTACCTGCGATATTATCGCAAATATGATGCGAATGTAATATGAATTGCTAGAAAAAATGGTCTTTCAGGAATATATATTATACTAACAACTCACCCTCGTTTCGCTCGGGTTCGTCCCTAGCTTGCTTCCTAATACAAATTTTCATCCCCATTTTCACCCACTTAAGGAATGATTTCCGGGATAAAAATCCTATATCCTTCCCAGGGTCTCAAACTATCTTCTTACCAAATTTCATCTAAATCGGTTCAGTAGATCCAGAGATTACCCCCTACAACGTCACAAACTCACGAACTTTACCTGTTTATAATATTAGTAGTATAGATAAAAATAATCTTTTTTGTTTAAAAGTTTTTTAGTATCTATTTTGTGTTGGAAAGCTCATATATCGGTTAGCTATAATAGTAGCTTCGATTATTGAGTAAGGAAATTTCTAAGACTTCAAATATGGTAAAATTCATATCTGTATTATTTTTCCGTATTATTTATTATTTTTAAAATTATAAATGTGAATGTTTGTGAGAATGTATCGATGTTTGTTACTCATTCACGCCAGAACGGCTGAACGGATCTGGATGAAATTTGGCGCAGAGATAGATTATAGAGTCTGGAATAATATATAGGCCACTTTTTATCCCGGAAAAATATATGGTTCCCGAGGAATACATTTGTCTTTGTTCTTCAAAGTTGATTTTAAGTTATTTTTTAAGCTAGTAATCAATAAATGATACCTATTACAAAGTGTTCTTTGTTAAAATCAGAACTTATTTACGCTATATCTTATAATATAAATTTTTTGTTGTATCAATTCTTGTGTATATATAAAGTTTTTAATAAGTTTTGCTTTTTAAGTTTATCTATATACAATATACATACCTATATATCTTTACAGAAATTTATATTTATATATTTTCCGAAAAACAGGTATTGTATATGAATATATGTATATAAATGAATTATATGAAGGTGATACAATGAATTACTATATATTTAGAAATTATTGCCTATATGTGGTACTCTGATGCTATATTACTGTTAAGTTTTATTAAAATCCGTTCAGTAATTTTGCGTAAAGGAGAGAAACAAAAACAATCATACATAGCGGTTATAATATTAGTAAGGTTAAACCCAAAATATTACCTAAGTTTGGCTTATCTTTGTTTTTAGTTATTCGTTCTCATAATCTGTTATGGCGGGCGCCTGTAAAATTGCTAAAATTTAATATAAACTTTGAATGACAATAAGAAAATAATAATTAATAATAATTAAATAGATACTAATATATAATTAATAATAATTAAATAGATAATAATAATTAAATAGATACTAAAAAAAATTTAATCTTCTAGAAGCTTCCATCAAGTCAGGTCTCAGCCTAAAGAAATGCTTAGCATAATTTAACGGATGATTAATTATAAGTCGAAATGCTATCAAGAAGATGTTACAGTTCATCCTGGCTTTGTGATAAATGATCCATATAATTTATTTATTAAATTTTCACGAAGAAAACTTGTTACTGCCAAGTGACGTAAGTTGTACACGATTGATTATAATTTTGGAAATCACTTTATTATGAAGTATACATATTTTTACTATAATAAAATAAGTTTTTTGGTTCAATTCATATGTGGTTATTTAAAAAAAAGTATTTTTTGTCTATATAAAACTACTGAAACACCTTATATCGCTGGAACACACTTCGTTTTGTAGATTTCGGATGACTTATATATATCTAAAAAAATAAAAACCGACTTCAAACAAAAGCACTAAAAAGTAAAAAATAACTAATTAGTAGTTTTCATTTACTATACATACATAATCAAATATTTTCGAAGTCGGTGTGCTTTGCTTTGTATGGGCTGGCACCGATTTCGAAAATATTTAATTAGGTATGTATTTAATAGGCAGGCTTTAATTACTTAGCCAAAGCACACCGACTTCGAAAATATTTCATTATGTATGTATAGTAAATGAAAACTACTAATCAGTTATTTTTTACTTTTTAGTGCTTTTGTTTGAAGTCGGTTTTTATTTTTTTGTTAAAAAGTTTTTGTTTTTCCCTTTTTAGTGTAGACAGTAGTAGCAAAGTAATAATTCTAACGTGTTAGGCTTGTCAAATCAAACAAAATAAGCCCAAACTCAAAGTATCTACTATTAGCCGTTGAAGAGTTCCACCTATCCATCTTCAGGCCTTACCATCAGATCAGGTCAACAATACCGAACCACTATACTATCAACGGAAATAGAAACACTTGCAAAATTTCAAGTCAATATGACAATTAGAGGTAGGTTAAATTCATCATTGCTATTTTTCCACCCTTAGGGGTGGTTTTGTTTTGAAATTTAAATGGGACCAATCTGGAAGTATACACTTTCAAACAAAACAAAAATTGTCCAAATCGGTTAATAAATGACGGAGTTCTGAGGTAATAAACATTAAAAAAAAACCGTCGAATTGAGAACCTCCTCCTTTTTGAAGTCGGTTGAAAACGTACGCAAGCGCAGCGAGGGTAAGTCGCTAGTCTTCTATATATAATAAAACTGTAGAGGTCGAATATCTGTACATAGAAAAAAATGCTAAAAACCGAGTCAGGGGATGTAATAAGGAAAATAGTACTAAACCCGATTTTTTTATTTTTTTTTGTTCCTCTGTTTGTCTGTTTACCTGTTTGTCTGTTTGTACGGGCTAATCTCCGAAACGGTTGGACCGATTTAAATGAAATTTTGCATGGTGGTACCTTATATCCCCGGTCAACATTTTAGATAATAATAAATAAGGTAATATTATAAATCTTTTTATTTTGGGTTGCATATTAGCGAAGCAAAAACGTGTGACTAGAAAATATTTGAATAAATATAGTTGGCAACAAAAAGTATTTTTTGTTTTGCCGAATTTTTTTTAAAAGTAAATCAAAATTCACAGGCACCATTTTCTCTGAACCGGACATCCGACTGTCATTAGAGGGTATCACGCCGTTGACACCAAGTAATTTTGAAAAACCAACGTTTCATGCTAAGAATATTTTACAATAATTTTACGAGCATTTTCTTTTACGCAGTTCGGTTGTTAGTTATCTGTTAAAACTTATTTACCATGCAATGTTACCAAAATATTACCTAAGTTTGGCTTATCTTTGCCTTTAGTTATTCGTTCTTCGGGCCTTTATTTATGCACTTTCGCTTACGAAATGGTTAAATACATACATTAATGTAATTTTTTCATCGCGTTATATTTCTCATCCATTTCATTATATCTAAGCAAGAAAATAAAACAATGAGTAAATATTTTAAATAACACTATCTTTTGTATGTTATTTAAATAACACTATCTTATGTATTTTAATTTTTGGTTTGTGACGTTTCGAATGCTTTACATTTTACAGCAATCATGGTCATGGGAGAGACTAAAGTTTTAGACATCTCAAAGGCGTTATATATTTGTTACAGGCAGTCTACCCACAAAATAACAAAATGAATTAAAAAAATATAAAAATGGCACCAAAGTATCTTACAATGTTTGTTAATTTTAATCATTTTTATAATTTTAATAAGTTTTATAATTGAATATCCGAATAATTGTTATATATTCATTTTTAATATTGAATTTATAACATTTATTTGCAAAAATTTTAGTTATTAACATTATTTATTATGCATAAAATATGCATAATAAATAATTTTAATAACTTACTACTAACTAAAATACATAAAAATTTCGCGTAAAATACGCGAAATTTTTATATATTTTAATCAACATTGTGATACTATTCATATATATTTTGTTAAAACAACAGATAAATGTAGTAAGTTGGTATAATAAAGTAGCAGACGCAGCTGCAAGATGGCTGTGAATACGATACACGAACTTCTTGAATTTATATCTTGTTATAAATCAATTGTATTATTTACAAGTCAGGTTAAAAACAAATGTTATTCTTAAAATTTAACATTATTTACTCATTTAATATTTTCTTAGATTTACGCGAACATTTGACATTTAAATAAAACGATCTTTTCGGATTTTTCGCGTATATATTTTGAAATTTCCGACGTTTCGAATGCTTAACAGCAATCATGGTTACCAGAGAAATTTTTCTTCACTTGAAAATGTTCAAAATTTCACAGTCGAGTTCATATTGTCGAATATATCACATCTGTAGCTCCATTAACGTTGATCCGGATATCCGGCGGTCATTAGCGGCCGTGTCGCTTGTTCACGCCCAGACAAATCACACTACCTAACCAGTGTTGCAATATATATTGCTTTCTACATTTTAAACCCAATAATATTATACTGTTAACGTTTGGGAATAAATTTGTTAGTTTATTACCTCTTCACGTTGTAACGGCACAACGGATTTGAGTGAGATTCTAAAATGTAGGTATATAGCCTAAACATTGTACTAGCGACTTAACCTTTGCACGGGTGCGTCCCTAAGTGTCTAATAGAAGTGTAAGTGTTACTTCAGGTCATAAGACTATGACCTGACTATGAGAAGATAGACATCTTCTCATTTAAATTCCATTCGTTTAACAAACATACACGCAAACTTTGGCACTAATGATAGAAGATTGATTAATACATACATATTTTTAATCGACACGACGTATCTACTACTAAGCAGTGTAGCGGATGATAGCTGTATCTATTCATATAAATAAAATTGAAGTGCCTGTTATTTCAAAATAACTATGTTTTCTCAAGTACATAGAGTAATTTATATATGATACCAGTGCGTAAACAACCCTTTTAAAATTTGAGGGTAAGCCGCTAGTATACAATATAGCGATATATATAGCTATGTATATATATATATATATATATATATATATATATATATATATATATATATATATATTTATAAATATAGTTACATATAAAAATTATATTTGTTATTCTATGTAATTTTTTTAGGATCCTGGTGAAGACCCCAAAACTTGGTGTAATAATTCCCAACATTATAAACGCCATCTGTGAATGATAATAGTACAACATTTTATACGAAATCATTTAAATCCGTCCTTTGGTTCATGTTAAAAGCTTGCCGTTCGCATAACAAATGGTCGAATTTGAATTTCAAAACGAGTGTCAATCCAGAGATAAAATATCAAAGTGCTGGGTCATAGACAAAGCGTTTATAGTAGTTTACATTTGCCATGGATTTTATGGCTATGGCATTTCCTAAAGCATTAGTGGAATGTATTTAAAAAAGTGAGTACCGTGACCATGATTTTCAGACAGACAGTCTCTCCCTTAACCATGATTGCTGTAAAGCATTCGAAACGTCGGGAACCCAAAATCAAAATAAATCCACGAAATAATTCGAAAAGATAGTTTTATTTAAAACTAGCAAAACCCGCGGCTTTGTTCGCGCTAAAACTACAGAAATATATCTAAAAAGTTAGTTTTATACAAACCTTTATCTCCTATTTTACCCTCTTATTGATGAATTTTGAAAAATGCTAAAACATGTATTTATTAATTTTATTCAAGAACATTATTAATAACATACCAAGTTTCAAGTAATTCTGATCATAAATATTTTTTTGGATTGTATTTTCCCACGGTAAAAAGTAGCCTATGTCACTGTACAGCTCTCCAACTATTTCCATACAAAAAATCACGCCAACCCGTCACTCCGTTTCGACGTGAAAGAAGGATAAACAAACACACTGTCACATTTATAATATTAAGTATTTAAGGTTTCTTTATAGTTTTTTGATTCGAAGTCGAATGGACTACGTTAGTTTTTTTACAATAATGCTGCAAATAGTAATTTAGTAAAATTAGATAAACTACAGAATCAAGCCATGAGAATAATAGGTGGTTTTATTAAATCAACTCCCATACATGTTATGGAAAGTGAATTACACTTACCACCATTATTTATTCGTAGACATTTCTTGGCTCAGAAGTTTTGGTTAAAATCAAAGTCATTAAAAAATTGTAAAATTGTTAAATTGCTTGAGGAATTGTCAAAACTTTGTGTGACTAGGAATTACTGGATAAACAAAAAAAAACCTTTACTAGTAATAGTCCATGATAATTTAAAGATGAAACACATACAATCTAGCAACAAATTGGAAATGTTTTCTTTAGAAACTTGGATTAGCAATATAGACGTTCGCAATTTTAATAAATCTGATATTCCTTCTTTGAAAAATAGCAAAAATACATATGATACAACGCAACTAAAGTCAATAACGAATAATTTTATTACTCAAAAGATAAAGATGGATCAGGAGCAGCTTTTTATGATCCACAAACTGAAGAGTATAAGTTATTTAAAGTAGATCATCATATATGTATCATGTTTTTAGAACTATTAGCAATTACAGAGGCATTGTCATATATACAAACAGTTAATACTAAGCATGTTGTCATATTTACTGATTCCAAGAGCTGTCTACAGTATCTAGTACGATGCACTTCGGCTTATCGATGTGCACCGGTAGCATATACTATTGTAGACCAAATTTATAAGCTCCAATTAAATTCAACAATAATTGTTCTGCAATGGATACCATCTCATGTGGGTATAATAGGGAATGAAAAAGTTGATAGGTTAGCTAAACTAGCATCGTTTGAGGGTATCAACATAGAAGGAGTTCCTTTTTATACAGATTGGCTTTGGTATACGAAAGAAAAGTGTACAGATCTTTGGAATGAATATTTTGACAAGCGATCAAAAGAAAAGGGGATTTGGTATAGAACAATGCAACCACAGCCTTGGAAAAAGTTATGGTTTGATGACTGTACTCTTAGCCGAAGTGATTTAATTGTAGCGTTAAGAATTCGCTCCGGACATATTCCATTAAATAAGTTTAAATTTATTATGAAAAAAGTTGATACTCCCAATTGTACAGAATGTGGTACAATTGAGGATGTATATCACGTCTTGATGGAATGTGTCCGAAATGAATATTTTAGACAATATCTACAAATAAGCTTAAACGTTAACCTAAACATTACTGATTGTATATCCTTTTTATCATTCCCTACTAGTGCTAATGCTAAACTACTATATAAATTAGCAAAGATATGTATAGATTTAAGAAAATAATTTAATTTTTGTTTACCTTACAGAGCGACATAGTCAACCTTTGACTAAGCTCTTTAAATAAAGAGAAAAAAAAAAATAATAAAATAAGTTTGTTAGATCAATTCATATGTGGTTATTTTAAAAAAGTATTTTTTGTCTATATAAAATAACTGAAACACCATATATCGCTGGAACACACTTCGTTTTGTAGATTTTTGATGACTATATAACTAACAGGATTTTTTTAAGGTTTCTTAAACGGCTAATAAAATTGAAGAAATTTAAGCATATATAACCATTTGTACAAAGCGGCTAGTAAAAGTATTAAAAGCATTTTACTAAAAGATTTCTTTAAAAATTATATATATATATATATATATATATATATATATATATATATATATATATATATATATATATAACAAATTCGGGCTAATTACACCATTTATATCTCGAAAAGTGCTGGACCGATATTTATGATTTTTGATTTGTTGGAATTGTTTCCGCCCCGAATAGCAGAATAACTATTAAAATATCGGAAAATTTCACGAATAACGGCTAACGCTAGCTTGTCTATTTAAAACGTACCCAAGCGCAGCGAGGGTAAGTCGCTAGTCTTCTATATAGTATAATAAAACTGTAGAGGTCGAATGTCTGTACATAGAAAAAAATGCTAAAAACCGAATCAGGGGGATGTAATAAGGGAAATAGAACCAATCCCGATTTTTTTTTATTTTTGTTGTTTCTCTGTCTGTTTGTCTGTTTACCTGTTTATCTGTTTGTACAAGCTAATCTCCGAAACCGTTGGGCCGATTTAAATGAAATTTTGCATTTCGGTACCTTATATCCCCGGTCAACATTTTAGGTAATAATAAATAAGGTAATATTATAAATGTAAAGCTAGGGTCGCATATTAGCGAAGCAAGAACGTGTGGCTAGAAAATATTTGAATAAATATTATTTTTTTAAAAGTAAATCAAAATTCACAGGCACCATTTTCTCTGAACCGGACATCCGACTGTCATTAGAGGGTATCACGCCGTTGACACCAAGTAATTTTGGAAAAACCAACGTTTCATGCTAAGAATATTTTACAATAATTTTACGAGCATTTTCTTTTACGCAGTTCGGTTGTTAGTTATCTGTTAAAACTTATTTACCATGCAATGTTACCAAAATATTACCTAAGTTTGGCTTATCTTTGCCTTTAGTTATTCGTTCTTCGGGCCTTTATTTATGCACTTTCGCTTACGAAATGGTTAATTTTTTCATCGCGTTGTATTTCTCATCCATTTTTTCATTATATCTAAGCAAGAAAATAAAACAATGAGTAAATATTTTAAATAACACTATCTTTTCGGATTTTTTCGCGGATGTATTTTGTTTTTTGGTTTGTGACGTTTCGAATGCTTTACATTTTACAGCAATCATGGTCACGGGAGAATTTATATAAATACAAAAATTAATATTTTATTTATATAATTGAAGATAATTTAAAGGCAGCGGCACTTACGGACATCTTTTTTTACTTAGTGTCCTATGTGTTACTCGAAATCATAATCTATCAGTGTATTAGAATACATCGAAATCTGCTTAGTCGTTTAAGGAATAACAAACATTCACTCACAAACAAATTTTTGCATTTATATTAATTGAAGTGAGATTTAATTTTGGCGTGAGCTAATATTCTTTTTTTTGTCGAGGACAAGCGACCACGATCACGGCGGCTATAACCTGCGATAAAATTGTGCAAAATGAGGTTTGTTGTCAGTTTTTATTATATATCCTTTTTTCATACAAGGCATACCCTAATCAGTGTAGTGATGTGCAGTGAGCTAGTTTAACTTGAATAAAATACAGCAATTTAATAGTATAACTAAATGTAAATATAAATATGGGATAATTAGGAGAGATAAATGTAAATATGAGAGATATGCTACTATCTCAGAACTTTACATACAAAAGCTTTCAAAGTTCTCAACTTGGGACCAAAAAATAATAACTGTAGAATCAGGTTAAGCATTTATATTAAATTATTTAACTTTTTTTCTTATATTATTCTACTAGCGACTCACCCTTGCTCGGGTTCGTCCCTACGTTTTAACGGTTAGTGCGAATATCCCACGGGAACCGTGCATTTTTCCGGGATAAAAAATAACCTATGTGTTATTCCAGACTGTAGTTATTATATTAATTACATTATGTACCTAATTGAGTTTGAGAATATATTGAATGTTTATTTTTCTTTAATCGATTAACATTTACTGCTAGATTTACTTGAATTTGCTTAAAAAAACTTAGTTCACTTACAGTAATTTAAAGAAATTTATTTATGATATTTGAAATCATAATAAAATTGTATACAAAAAAACACTTTCCAAAAATTTCTCAATATACCGGGTAATTCTTCCAATTCTTTGCCCTTTTTCTTTGCCTCAGATACGAACACTTTAAAAATCAAAACAAGCCAAATAGTTGCAGCCGTTCTCTAGTGTTGCACTTACCAAGAAACAGAATTTCATGTCTATTACCTATATAAATTTTGCTTATTTAACTTAATTATTATTTATCGGTCAGTGTCCACTGTCCTTGTACATTAACAATATTTTCCAACAGTGACAATATAACATTTTCTATCACTATACATAGCAAAACCACTGGAAAAAAGCATTTATTCAGAAGAGCATTTAATTCAGCGTTGGCGCGAACCAGTTGCTGTTCTCATATGTTTTAATAAATGACTGTTGTGAGCGTGAATTTCAAATATACATATTATGCAGTGTTCAAGTTATTTTTTTCTTTTTTGGAATTTTTTTTTTCGCTATACAGAAAGAAAATCCTCTGTTTAATTTCTGTGGAAAACATGGTTTATGGGCTCCTCTAGCTTAAAAGGAAAATATAGATATAGCTGCATTCATCTGTCGATCAAAACCTTATTTCTCGTGAGCAGATGACAGCAGAAACTAATGTCTAATATTAAAGCACACAGTCCCCTGGAGATTATAATTAAAAGCTATAATATAGCTATAATACTATCGAAAGTATTATTTTTTTAGTGTTTGAATAGTTGTTGAAATTCGGCCATAATTATAATTGAAAATTTGAGGAAAACGTATGAATAGAATTTATTTATAAAAAAAGCTTTCTGGTTTCCAAGAAAAAATATTGTCAACACTAAGCTCGTCAATAGGTACTAAACAAAAAAAAAGAAAGAAAATCGATTGACAAGCAGAGGAGAAAAAGGTTACTAAACTTGTCTTTGAATAAGTATTTATAGATTTGACATGTTTTGATTCAAAATAGCGACATGTTGATAACTATAAAGACAGGGAGTAATAAAGTGTCATAGTAAAAAAAAAACTGAATTTTGTTTTGTAGTTATATCGCATATCTAATATAATATGTTATTTGCGATTCTAAAGTTGCATTTGCATCTCTATACAGATGTCATATTGGTATAAGTTTTTAAATAATATTTATGTTTATATATAACGTAGCAACAATATTTTCTCTATTTCTCTATTGTTTACCATATTTTATAATGAATTTATACAGTGGGCGTTATACGAGAGTCGTTGGTTCAAATAAAGAAAAGTCTTTGCAATAAAAGTTGTATTTCAAATTTTCCTTACATAAAATAACTTTTTGACGAAAAATGTTTATTGACTTCAAAATCATTTTGATAATAATTATTCCAACATAAGCTGCTAATAATACTCGTATATACAAAAACCACTACAAACCAATACACCAAAATCAAGAACCCCCCTTTTGTCGAGGTCGGTCAATAAAAATAAAAATCTGTTCCTTATATATCCAATAAGTAGATGTAAGTACAGATTTATTTACGCTTTTATGTGTTAATGTTAGTATTTTCTTTTCTTCTGGATTAAATTAAATATCTTTTTCTAGTATATCTTATTTTGAGTTTTTATCAGAATGCAACACTTCAAGTACTCCTGTAATTCTAGATGCACTGAGGCTAAATCCTTTAAAAGTTATTAGGCGTTATTTATAACTAGTTTGTTGCTTATCTTGTGCAAACAAAATTCCTTTTCTTTAATGACGACACGTTTGGCTCAGTTTGTAGTGACCCTACTTGCTGTGCCAGCGGTCGTGGATTCGAGTCCCGCTGGGGGCATTCATTTGTGTGATGAGCACAAATGAATGTACTCCAGTCATGGGTGTTTATATTCATAATATGTATGTATTTAAAGTTATATATGAGAATGTAGTGTATCAACTATCTGGTATCCATAACACAAGCCTCGTAACTTACCATGGAACTAGATGGTGTTGTGTGTTAATGTCCCAACATATTTTTTATATTTTTTTTATATGTATACTAGCAGAACCCGAGACTTCACTCGCGTTCAGTCTATAAAAGAAACTCTGATTTTATGTTATATAGCGACAAAGAAACAAACAAATAAACTGCCTTTTTATAATATTAGTATAAATAAATAAAAATGACTGTTCTTATGTTTGTCCTATAAGCATTCCTAAACCATTGATCCGATTACGATGAAATTTTGGTGGGTCTGATTATGAGGAAATTCTTTGTTTAAGCCTGCGAAGGTTCCTGGCGCAAAAAAAAATTTTTTTTGAAAGTTTGTCTTTTATGTCTCTAAAAACCTCCCTGTTTAAGTTTCCTGTTTAAGTTTAGGGATGCACCAAAGCGAGGTTATGTCGCTGTATATACTCGTATAATATAGTCGAAATTTGTATCTTTGTGTATGTTTCTTACTTCTTCACACTAATATGGCTTGAGTTATTAGGCACGAGAGTGAAGCTTAAATCGCTTTTATGGAATACTAGCGACACACCCTCGCTCGCTCGGGTGCGTCCCTAGTTACGTTTAAATAAATCTATACATATAATAAAATTGTAAGTAATTCGAATCTGTACATTAGATATTTTTCGGAAAATCTCATTGAAATAAACATTATTATCGATACACAGGCCAAATCTATAGTTTTTAGAATTTTTGTCTGTCTGTCTATCTGTCTGTCTGTTACCGCATCACAGAAAAACCACCGGAGGGATTTTGACGAAATGTGGTATGGTGATAGCTGGTTATCCGGCTCAACATATAGGATTTTTTTTACCGCGGGAAAATATCTCCTTTTTAAGAAAAAATACAAAAACTGTAATGTAAGAGTATACTAATATGTAAAACCTAAGAATTTGGTTTTTGGTCATCTGAACGCGGGCGGAGCCGAGGGCAATGCTACTAAATAAATATGTTGGGACATTTGAACGTTTAGTATGGATTTCTGAGAGATGAGATATTTTCCCGCAGTAAAAAGTGTCCTATATGTTGACCCGGATAACCAGCTATAGTCATAACAAATTTCATCAAAATCTATCCAGTGGTTATCTCGTGATGGGTTCCCTCCCATACAGATAGATTCGGCCTTTGTATCGATAATAATAAATATTTCAATAAGATTTTCCAAAAAAATATTTAATGTACAGATTCGACTCAGAATTTTATTGTATGTATAGATAATCATTACATTTTAAATAGCAACTTAATATCGCCCTGTAAGGAACAAAATTGTAGCTTAGTTATGTAGCAATTTTGAATTTGCACTTAAAATGTATGAGATATTAATTTCTATTTTTATCTCAATACGAGTTACATTGTTGTTCTTTGCAACTGTCGATCCGAGTATGTAAGTGGTAATTCAATTGGCATTATTATGCAGTAATTTAATTAAAGTGGAGCTCATGCGTGTAAAAAATATAAGTATTATATATGTATGTATTGTATTATATTTTTTGTATAATAAATAAATTTGGTATATTCATAACGTTATTAGCCCTTTTGACGTCCCACTGCTGGGCATGGTACTCCTCTGGCAAAGATAAATTAAAGTGAAAGAGAGTTAGCGCGTTAGTTAACTGTTTGTTGCCATGGTAACCGTTGTTATTGTCTGGCTCTCTCTTACTATTGCGTTTTCCTTCTTTTCTTTCCATTGCGGCCACTCTTACATAGGTGAGAGGTATTTTATCATGCACAGAAAAAATAACTTTAATTTGATATATAAATGATGAATATACGCCATGAATGTATAAATGTAACAAAAAAATCTTTAATGACTCGCAACCACTTTTGGGGTCATTTTTACATAGGCAGACGTAGTTTATCAGGTACAGAAAAAAAATTAGCTTTAATTTGATATATAAATGATGAATATACGCTATGAACGTATAAACGTAACAAAATATGACCCGCTTACACCTGGCTGCGAAGAGGTTGCGGCCAAGTGCGCAACGGCAGCTATCGTTTTTCAAGATCTCTACGTATAGTTAGTTCTGTGAAGAGTATAATTCATTGTAATAACAAATGCATCGTTTTTGTTCCAAAAAGTCAACTATTATTTAGTTAATTAAACATACTAGTGGGCACATTTTAATAGACACCTCGGTCAAAACATATTGTCCCTTTTATTATTGTATATAAAAAATTGATTTCGATTAAATACGCTATGAACGTAGCAATCGCTATGAAAGCTATGAAAGCAGCGGGATCGAGATGCGTATTAAATAGATAAAGGCAAAACAGGTACCGTTTTCTCTTTTGTTTCTCAATTGTTTATCTTTTTTGTGATTGGTAGTTATTGACGAGTTTTAATGTTATTAATAAAAAAAAATTAAAAATAGTTTTTTTTTTAATATAGTTAGGTAAATTCTAATCATAT
Organism: Brenthis hecate; assembly: GCA_951806755.1. NCBI lineage: Eukaryota > Metazoa > Arthropoda > Insecta > Lepidoptera > Nymphalidae > Brenthis > Brenthis hecate. The sequence goes on along the minus strand of OX638268.1, from coordinate 5,432,631 downwards.
GCTATCCTATATGTTTTCTTCATTTCAATAACTATTTTATGGTCGAATTTCAACACTATTCGAACACTAGTACCTACCAAATAAAAATTAAGTTTAAACAAAATTAGGACACACAAACACACTTTCACATTTATAATATTAGTATGGATATGTATTTATTTGAATGTTGAAACAGGTATAATTGGACAACAAATTTAAAATGATAAAATTTAGCTCTTAATACGTAGTTGTAATTTTTTTAATTTGTTTTCTATTTCTGTACCGAAACAAATGAAATAAAATAACCTACTAAATGTCGGTATTCCACAAACTTTAGAATTTCTAAAAACGATTTTTGCATCGCTCCTCCCAGAGGATGCTATCCGACGTCATTCTCAAGTTAAATTGAGGATGTTACGAATTCAAGCATCGGGACTTACTCTTGCAGTGCAAAATTGGATGACATTTTTGATGGGATTTAGAATTTTAACGAATTTGAATCTGATATCATTGGATTACTATTACAAATGCGAAAGTGTACATGTAAATATATTTGTAATGCATAAAATTTGTACATTATGTATACCATCTGTACATACTTGTTATGTGGGATTCACCGTAACCTATTAAAACTCGACAGAAAGCAACCACGACGCCCCGACAGTTAGCCTGGCCGGTCTACTCTGCTATCAAGAAGTACCAACTGAACAAGTATGTTTTTGACTCCACGCCTGGCTGGATTGCCGGACAATAATGATTTCCACACCAGGACAGGTAGCTGATATCCTGAATAACATATACTATTTGTCTACGTTATTTATGCCGCTATTATTTGCAACATATTTTGTCTGCTTGCTGTGCTTCAATCAAACTAATGAACACATTTTGATGAATTCGTTTCTATTCGATTTTTTTTATTTATTAAATAATTGTGTGATGACATAATTTAACAGATAAATAAGTCCCCCGTGACCATGATTGCTGTAAAGCATTCGAAACGTTGGGAACCAAAAATCAAAATAAATCCGCGAAAATATCCAAAAAGATACTTTTATTTATTTATATATATATATATATATATATATATATATATATATATATATATATATATATATATATATATATATATATATATATATATATATATATATATATATATATATATATATATATATATATATAAGAAATTATTGAAATTGTAAGTCAAATAAGTTTTTCTTTATTTAACTTAATCTAAGCTATCAGTACGTACTGTGTGTATATTTTAGTACAATAATATATGTAGTGAAACCACCTACGAGTATATTCTCTCATACGAGCTATAAAAAGTTCAAGTCTTTCAGCGACCGAGGTGTTTTCTATTTCTTACCATAAAACGGCGAGCATTTGTGAAATTAAAGTACGGCTTAGGGTCTTTTAATGAGCAAAAAAGTGGGTCGGTCTACCGAGGTGGATCAAAATTTTCTTCTTGAGACGTGTTGCGTAGAAAATATATAAAAATAATGCTTTAATCTTCAACTATACTTATAGCTTTACTAGCGATTCACCCTTGTTCCGCTCGGACTTGTCCCTAGTTACGTTTTAACGTTTAGTATAGATTTCTTAGAGATGAGATATTTTCCGGCAGTAAAAAGTATCCTATATGTTGACCCAGATAACCAGCTATTATCATACTAAATTTCATCGAAATCTGTTCAGTGGTTTTCTCGTGATGCGTTCCAAGACAGACAATCAGACAGACAGACAAAAATTCTAAAAACTATAGAAATCTATCTATATCGGTATCTCTATATCGATAATAATGACTATTTCAATAAGATTTTCCAAAAAAAAAAATTTAATGTACAGATTCGACTCAGTAATAAGTAGACGAAAAAAAAACATTTTTTTGGCATCTACTCCATGACTTTACTGTGCTTTCGGATATCCAATCAATAAAGAATATGATTAATTAAGCCATAATTTTATAATTCCATAGTAACTTTAATTAAATTAATGGTTATAATTTTACGAAACTTAACAATCTGTATAAGAATTTTCATAAAATTATATTATTTTTTTAATAACTAGAAACGCGCCCTGACTTTATCCAGATATAAAGTGGCTCATTTGATTACATTGTGTTGGTACGTTGTATCTGTCGTTTTACTACACGTATACTATGTAAGTGATATGTATACTAATATATATAGTTGAAGAGTTTGTTTATTTGTTTGTACGCGCTAATCTCTGGATTTACTGATCCGGTTTAAAAAAATACTTTTTGCTTCTTCTAGCCTCTTTACTGAAGCCGTAGAAAACGTTGGTTTAATAATAAAACAATATTAGTTACTCATACTGAATTAGCTGTGATGATGTTCTCCTGCCCGATTCCGGCCACGGCGGCCAATCTCATTGAGACTAGCCAACTGCGCAGGAGATACATATTATAGTGCACAAGTGTACGCGCAGACGCAACGTGCACTCTCTATTCCTGTCACTCTCATACTCCGGTGGGACGACTGCTCGACACGACCAGTGAGAGTTAGGCGCAGGACCGACGGCTTTACGTGCTCTTCGAGGCACGGGGGTGAAACACCGCCAACTTCCCAACTCCGGGCTATTACTAAGGCTTACTATACAGAAAGACTCAGTAACTAAACTTGGCCCGACCCGGGACTCGAACCCAGGACCTCCGGGTGTGCAGCCGTACATGCTAGCCACTACACCACAGAGGCAGTTTGAAGTACCTATAATATATAATATTTTCTTAGATTTACGCGAATGTTTGACATTATTAAATAAAACTATCTTTTCGGATTATTTCGCGGATTTATTTTGATTTTTGGTTCCCGACGTTTCGAATGCTTTACAGCATCCATGGTCTCCCGTGACCATGGATGCTGTAAAGCATTCGAAACGTCGGGAACCAAAAATCAAAATAAATCCGCGAAATAATCCGAAAAGATAGTTTTATTTAATAATACCTATAATATATTTAGCTGTATAATATATAGCATATAAAATATCCTTGTTCGTAGGTCACAATGTTGTTGAAATCTAAATTCTAAAGGAAATTCAGGGCTCGAGAAACAGATTTTCCTAGTACGAGCTACTGCACTGGTTAACCGACTTTAAAAAAGGCTGATTATGACTCAGTTTTATTCATTTTTTTAATGAATCGATTAAGGTCTTATATAAATCGGGTGGTCTTATAAAAATTAAAAAAAAATGCGCCCATACAGTTTAGTAGGTACTTTTTTTTATAAGCGAAAAATTCTTTCTATTTGGTTTTATATTTTATAGTGTTGTTTGTAACCAAAGCATTGTCAAATAAAATGCAATTATAATATGATAATTTACATTTCAGAAAAGCCATGGCGGGACACTAATTGAATGAATTATAAAGTATTAAAAATTAAATATTTATTGAATATTGTTCGGTACGCACTCGCGTTTAAACACAACAAAAGAAAGTTTTTTAATTACTTTTTATGGTCGGGTATCGTTGAAGTTTCAAAGGCTGTAATTACCTTTCATATTACCTACAATCAAGGTAATCCCTAATTTAGGTCTGAAACAACTTAAGCGCTTATCTTTTGGAAAAAGTTCACGTTTCCAAATATTGATCATGTAATTTATTACTGTCATTATTTATGTAGAGATTATTTGATTTAGCTGTTTCAATTTAGAAGCCTGTTGTTCTATTTAATTATAATTAAAAATTAATTTAGTAGCTTAAGCCAAATAATTAATTACCTAATCAAAGGTTTCAGAGTAATATTAAGACAAACAAACGTACAAACATATAAATGATACATACTCGTGTGTAGATTTATAACAATATTTTGTTTTGTATGGAAACCTTAATAAAGGTATATGAATGAACTGCAATTTTAATAATATTACGGAATTGATAACCTCTATCCGACTTCAAGAAAAGGTAAAAACCTTTTCTTTAAAGATATATATGTGTAGTGTATCAACTATCTGGTATCCATAACAGAGGCCTCGTAACTTACCATGGAACTAGATGGTGATGTGTGTTAATATTCCAACATATTTAATTTATTTTTTATATCTCTTTTAGGTATGATTTGTTAGTAATTTCGTGTAAAAACACATTTTGTGTTACACATACAAAAGGCGTATTTTTTTTAAACCGGTAAAAAATAGAACTGACGTTTCTATCATACTACCTTTTACGTAAAAAGCTGACTTTTAGCCACTGTACTATGTAGAGTTAAAGCTTGATAAAGTTGTAAGCGTCAGTTGGTCATATCACTGGCTTGTATGCTCAGTTCCATTGAATTATTCATTAACCACACTTGACCAACTCTGCTGTAATGTAACTAAAACTGGTATATATTATAATAATTTTGTAATTTTCTGGGAAGCGTTGTATTCAAATGCATACCCTTTTCTATAATATTTTGTTTTAATTGTCAAATAATATATTAAAACTATCATTGCCCGCGGCTCCGCCCGCGTTCAGATGACCAAAAACCAAATTCTTAGGTTTTACATATTAGTATACTCTTACATTGAAGTTTTTGTATTTTTTCTCAGAAATTAGAAATTTTCTAGCGGTAAAAAGTATCCTATATGTTGACCCGGATAACCAGCTATCATCATACCAAATTTCATCAAAATCCCTTTAGTGGTTTTTCTGTGATGCGGTGACAGACAAATAGACAGACAAAAATTCTACAAAATATAGATTCGGCTTCTGTATCGATAATAATGTCTATTTCAATAAGATTTTCCGAAAAAAAATTAATGTACAGATTCGGCTTAGTTACAATTTTATTATATGTATAGATAATATTTAATATTTTTAATTATGTACGTCTAGATAAAAAGTAGCATATGTATTATTCTGATGCGACTTATTATTGTAAAGTTTCATTAAAATACATTCAGTAGTTATTGTGTGACAGAGTAACAAACATCCATACATCTATACACACAGACATCCATACATCCTCACAAACATTCGCGTTTATAATATTAGTATGGATGAATTTGATAAAGTCAATGTCTATTTCGTATTTAAAATTATTTTATTGTTAAAAACTAACCATTACGTTTTTATTATTAATTTCGAAAAAAAAAGAAGATAACCTGTCATGTTGACTTTTTATTTTTTAAATAAAATTTGATATGTAGTGACGTTAGCATTATTTTTGTGGGAGTTGGGACCCTTAACTTTCATTCTGGTCACGATACATTAAATGGACCCAACGTATAAATAACATTCATTTACAACTGTGCCCAAGAGTTCTTCTAAATTGAGAACAGGTTTATTGCGTTAATAACTCGATATTTACAGCCGAAAATAAACATTTGTAATATCATAAAATAAATGAAGTGTAAGAATATATGAAAACGTAATTTTATGTACCTACATACGTATGTATTTTAATTGTTTATATATACTAGCATTGCCCACGGCTCCGCCCGCGTTCAGATGACCAAAAACCAAATTCTTAGGTTTTACATATTAGTATACTCTTATATTGCAGTTTTTGTATTTTTTTTTCAGAAAGAAGATATTTTTTCGCGGTAAGAAGTATCCTATATGTTGACCCAGATAGCCAGCTATCATCATCACTAAATTTCATCAAAATCTACCCAGTGGTTTTCTCGTGATGCGGTAACAGACAGGACAGACAGACAGACAAAAATTCTAAAAACTATGGATTCGGACTCTGTATCGATAATAATGTCTATTTCAATTAGATTTTCCAAAAAAATATATAATATATAAATACGTGGGATAGCACTATCTAGTTCCATGGTAAGCTACGAGGCTTGTGTTATGGATACCAGATGGATTATACATTGCACATTATTTATATAAGCATCCATGACTGGAGTACAAATCTTCGTCATCACACAAATGGATGCCCCCAGCGGGACTCGAACCCGCAACCACTGGCACAGAAAGTAGGGTCACTACAAACTGAGCCAAACGTGTTATCGAGATAATATTAGAAGTATGTACAATATATAAAACTTGAGTGTGCTATGTGTTTTTATTTAATTTTCTAATGAAGTTAATTAAATGGAATCGATTACGGTAACGTGTCTGTTTGTTTATTAGTCACGGCCTCTTCGAATCTTTTGAACCAAAACTTATAATGATTATAATATGTATAGTGACGCAAGTCATATTTACCTAGTACCTGTATGCAACGGCACGTTAATATGCTGGCGTGATGTGAGCAAGACAAGTAGTTCGACGTCACAGTGAATGGCTTTAGGACGTTCCTTTTAAAATGTTCGTATAAATCATATGTTTTTGTCCTAATAAAATATCCGGAACATTGATATGGTGAGATTATGATTGTTGTATCACATAATTTTGAATAATTTAAAGTATTTTCTATTATTGAAAATATGTACATATATTACACAAGCACTTTTGCAACTCCAGGCTACTACTGAGTTTTATAATTACAGACAGCCCTATTGGGTTGGTTATTACCATTCCTGGCTCAACCCGAAAATCAAACCTAACACAGCATGTACCTATACATAAGAAAGTTACAATAATCTTTAAAAATTCCTAAAGAAACAAAATATTTAAACACTCTACCGTAGATGATTATGGTAGTCGATATTCAAAGGACGTGAATGCAGCTCGTTACCGTCTCCAGGGCGGCGGCAAAGGCCCATTCAACCCTCGCACAGAACAACGTGTGAAATAGGGGCTTGTTTTATTACTAAGGAGGTTTAGGTACACTGTAACACGTATTTTAAACCTTCTTCCTATATGTAGTTCTAAATACATTTTAATCAATGGGTCAAACCGATAAAAAAATCCGTTCTGAGGGAGTAACTTTCAAAGCGATTTAGACGCTTTAATTAAAATGGAATTATAACAGTATTGATTTCTCAACACGCCTTAATAAGACTGGTGATCCCATGACTGGCAGATATTTTGCTCAAGTGCAAATATTGCAATTCAAAGAGTGAGTCTTCTGGATACATATTATTATTTATTTATAAAACAGGTTTATTAAATATTGGCACAAATTCAGTATTGGGGACTTTGCCCCTAGCGGAGTGGGTGGTATTTCTGGATAAGGGACGTGATAGGGAGTCGAAATGTTAAATAAAAATTGTCCGCGAACGTATGAGTAAAAAGTTATTGAGACTTAAAGTTACAACATTTCCATACATTTTCATATATTTCTTTACCACCATTCGGAGTGGGTGGTATTTTTAGATAGGGGAGGTGACAGAGAGTCAAAATATATTAAAAATATTTGGAGGAAACGTACGAGTAAAAAGTTATTGAGACTTACAAGTTATAACATATCTAACACATTTCCATACATTTCTTTACCTAAATAAGTGATTACAACAGATAAACATACCTTTAACGAATAGTACGCATCCTTTTTTATGTACATTACACATTTTCACAACAATTAATGCTTTATTGTATTTAATATTTTAATAATTTCACAACACAAACAAAACGATCTTACATTTTGACAAAAGCAAAACTGACACTTTGTTTTATATTACCGCTTTAAATGACAACAGATTATATTTGATTATTCGTCATATCTTGGTTAGGTTAGGTTAGAACATTTAAGATTATTTATTTATTATTCCTCATATCTGGGTTAGGTTAGGTTAGAACATTTAAGATTATTTATTTATTATTCCTCATATCTGGGTTAGGTTAGGTTAGAACATTTAAGATTATTTATTTATTATTCCTCATATCTTGGTTAGGTTAGGTTAGAACAGTTGCCACAACGCACGAGCCGAGCGAGCGAAGCGAGCGTGCCGCGGTAGCGGCCGGCGAGTGCCATAAATGACTAGAAAACTAGAAAATTCGAATTTCACGCAAAGTACAAATAAAGACTATCATCTGGAGATTATTTTGACAATTGAAAGTGACGTTTTGACTCCAAGTGTCTAAATGGTAGTAATGTCAAAATAATGTATGGAAATGTTGTAACTTTAAGTCTCAATAAATTTTTACTCATATGTTCGCGGACAATTTTTATTTAACATTTCGACTTCCTATCACGTCCCTTATCCAGAAATACCACCCACTCCGCTAGGGGCAGAGTCCCCAATCCTAAATCGCAGCCTAAATATTTTCTTAGATTTACGCGAATATTTGACATTTTAAATAAAAATATTTTTTTGGGGTTTCGCTTTGATTTTTGGTTCTTACCAAACCATCTCCAACCAACATTTTTGGGGAACCATAAATCAAAATAAATCCGCGAAAAAAACCGAAAATATAGTTTTATTTAAAAAGGTTTTTATTATTAGTATTAAAAAATATATTCAGTTTAAAATATTTTACAAGATAATTTTATCACTACGAGTTAATAAAATGAGAGGTTTCAATTACACCTTTCATTACCTGTCGCGACTGCGGCGGAGTCCTCGCCAATTAGAATATTTTCAAAGGGGGTCCTTTATAGTGTTGCTGAATCAGAGTTCGTTGACGTTTTCCTGTCATCGCACATACGACACTTTATCGACATCTAGTAATAATGTCACTATTTATTAACAACTAAGTAAGTGGCTTTTGTATTTATACTGGTATATAAAATTAATCCCATTATCTACACTTCTATACCAAAAATATTATAAAGTTTGTGAGTTTGTGACGTTGTATGTTGAAATTTGGTAAGAAGATAGTTTGAGACCCTGGGAAGGACATAGGATACTTTTTATCCCGAAAATTATTCCTTAAGGTTGTGAAAATGGGGATGAAAGTTTGTATCGGGAAGCAAGCTTCGGACAAATACGAGCGAAGTGAGGGTGAGTCGCTAGTAATAGTATTATAAATGCGAAAGTTTGGATAGATGGACGTTTGTTACTCAATCATGCCAGAACGGCTGAAAGGATCTGGGTGAAATTTGGTACAGTGATAGATTATAGTCTGGAGCAAATAGGTTACTTTTTATCCCGGAAAAATATACGGTTCGATAGATTTGTTTTTCGTCGCTAGTTTGTGTATAATAATACAGGCAGCGCCGCTTTGCAGTAAATTTTATTATTACCAGTAGTCTATGTGTCACTGCATTTTGTAGTCAATCTGCGTACTAAATATCCAAATAGGTCCAATTGTTTCGGCATGAAGTTGTAGCAAATCTACATACATACAGACATTTATACAAACTAGCATTAATAAAATTAATTAATAGCAGTCTGATAATCTGCAAGAAAATGACGTTTTATAAGTTGCTTTTAAAAGTTTAAAATGTTCTCACATATCTGCAAGATATTTAAAAAAAACTTAAACATATTTTGATAAAACTTTTATATATAACAAAAAGACTTCTTATTGGACTTATAACTACTAAAACAATAAACCGTATAAAATCCAGAATAAAATTAAATGAAACACTATATTTACTATAAAAAAGTATGCTAACTACTAAAAACTATCGGTTGATAAAAAATCTGCAATATGCGGCGACCCTCGTTTATATTTTTAACGAGAGTTTCAGACTATAGCAATAAAATGGAGGGATCATTTGACAACTTGGAGTTCTCATTAGCGACGTTTAATGAATGCGGTTTCGGTAAAAAGGCAAAGGAGCGGTTATTTTTTCTTGTAAAATTATTAATTTAATAAAATAATAATATTTAAGTACATTAATAGCTTTATCCTTTACTTGTTCGGGTGAAAGTTATTGCGCGGTAAAGTAATATTTTTTAGTTATACATATTTATGATTATGACGATGGATATCGCTAAATTCGTTAAATCTGGGTTCACAATGTAAACGCCCATTGTTTGTTTTTAAAAATAAATGTGCTCAGCGGGTCTCGAACCCGCGACCGCTGGCACAGCAAGTACTGGCACTCCAAACTGAGCCATACGTGTCGTCAAAATGTCATTTATCATGCAATGCCTGTAGGTATTGTTTATAATATTGCCTCACTTAAAAAAAATAATTACGTTTTAAGTTTTAATATTTAAACTTTAAAATGTATACCTATTTATTGTGTATGTCTTTGATTTAGACTAATATACAAAAAAGGAATTGTTTGACGTTATTTTAGTAATTAAATTCGTTTATGTATGTTGGTAAGCTTTATTCAATGAATAATAAAAAAAAACAAAACACTTATCTATATTGACGCACTAGTTACATACAGGTGTTCCAAGTGAATCGATTATACATTAAACTCCCACGATTGAAATAATAAACAGAATGTCGACATCAGGACGGGAATGCAGAGTTGCAGTTTTCGGATACTTTAATTCTTACATATTGTTTAGGGACATTCCATAAACTTACATCGAGTAGGTTGGACATTAAATTTAGATAATAAGTTTAATTTGTAATTTTAAAATAAATTAGTTTAAATTAGTTTTTGGTTTTTTTTTCGACCTTCCGACTGTAGCTAACGTAACTGGCGCAGTCGGTAGGATACTAGAATAGGGACAGTTAGGTCATCGCTAGTATCCTGAATCTACGGACCAGCTGCAGAGCCGGAAGGAGAATCCAAACTTCGATTCACGAGGAGAAACCAGAAATGAATTATATGTGAGTACATTTGAACTATTCTCATGTTGCTCTTATCCTAGTTATATTTCCATTCCAAAATTTTTTATCCTAGAGTTTATAGAAATCGGGAATCTGCATCGCAGCAGGCCCGTCATCGTAATTTAGATAATATTAGAAATTTGAATTTAGAAATTTATTGTAAGTCGCAAATTAAAAATAATATTTTAAATATGGCTCAGGATCCGGACACTATTTATAAAATCCTTAGGATTGTGCCCGAATTTGATGGAAACCCCAACGTACTTACTAGATTTATTAATATTTGTGATCAGATTGTAACGCAATATTTAAATAATGCGCCCGGTAGTGAATTAACTAATTTGTGTTTATTGAACGGGATATTAAATAAAATCACAGGAACTGCTGCCGCTACCCTTAACTCTAATGGTATACCGGACAATTGGTTAGGTATAAGAAATTCTTTAATAAATAATTTTTCTGATCAACGGGACGAAACAGCTTTATACAATGACCTCTCACTAGCCGTACAAGGGAATAAGACACCCCAGGAATTTTATAGCCATTGTCAGACGCTATTCAGTACGATAATGACTTACGTAACATTACATGAGACTTTGACAACCACGATAGAAGCTAAACGTGATCTTTATAGAAAAGTTACTATGCAGGCATTTGTACGCGGGTTAAAGGAGCCGTTAGGGTCACGAATTCGGTGCATGCGCCCCGAAACTATAGAAAAGGCTCTTGAATACGTACAAGAGGAATTAAATGTTACATACTTACAACAACGTACGGACGGACTAAAACAACAGACAACCCCTAAAGTACACCCCGTAGCATTCTTACCCCCTCGATCTCAAAATATTCAACCCCCAACGGTTAATTGGCCAAACCCTGTAGGACAACGCCCTATGCAACCACCACAGCCTTTTAGATTTAATTTTAACCGTAATCAACCCCAATATAATATGCCTATGCATACGAGAACGCAGCAAATGTTTAGTGCACCACCACCGAACTATAACCCACGTAGTAATGTTTTCCGTTTACCACCTAGGAATAATCCACCTCAAAATTCTATGCCAAAGCCTATGAGTGGAATTCAGAATTTTAACCCCAGACCCTTGCCTCATACTTCAATGACTGGACATGACTGGCGTAAATTAGGTAACCCGCCACCTACAAATTATTTAAAATCTCGCGAAATGAATATGAACGAATGTTTGCCTTATGAAGACATGTATTACAATTATCAGGATTACTATTACGAACCAGAGTATAATTATTACTATAGTGAGCACGATGACTATAATACTAGTTACAGACCCGACTTTTGCAATAATAATTCTATTTCACAGTACGAAACGAATGACTATCGTTTAATAAACGAGACTGAACCACAATCGGACCCTAGTTATATAGATCAGGATTTTCAGTTGGATCGGAAATCACCCAAACCAAAATAGAATTAAACCTACAAACGCAAAGACAACTTCCGTATATTCAAATAAAAAATCCACCCCTTAAACTTTTAATAGATACCGGTGCAAATCAATCTTTCATTAGCCCCAATGCTGTAACGAAATATTTTTTTAATTTCCCTCTCAATTACGATCCCTTTGAAGTCACGAACGTATATACAACTAGCAGAAATGAATACTCTATAACCTTACCCTGCTTTGAGGAATTTATGGACCCCGAGAACATTAAATTATTTATCTATAAATTTCATGACTATTTTGATGGATTAATAGGACTAGACTTATTAACGAAATGGGAAGCTAAAATTGATTTAAAAAATGGAAATTTAATTACTCGCACCGCTTCGAATCCAATTAGTATGTATAATTCGTGTAATGTAAATCTTTATGAGGATATAATACCGGCTGGAACTTCAAAAATTATTCGAATCCCTATAAATGCTCCAGACGGTGACGTTTATATTAAAGAACAATTAATTTGCAATTGTATTATCCATGAATGTATTACAACCGTAACTAATAACCGCGGCTATTTAGAAGTTGAAAACCCGACACCAAACGATATAATATTGTCACTCGACCGACCAGCGAGCGCTGAATTATTTAATATAGAGAACACTTGTACACGATATACGACGCGCGTACAAGACGTTATATCGCGATTAAGAACGGACCATTTGAATGAAGAGGAAAAAACTAATCTTATAGCTCTTTGTTCTAAATATTCAGACGTTTTTTATATAGAAGGTGAACCGTTAACATTCACAAATAGAATCAAACACCGAATTAAGACTACTGACGAAGTTCCCGTACATACTAAAAGCTACCGTTATCCTTTTATACACCGCGAAGAAGTTAGAGACCAAATAACAAAAATGTTAGATCAGGGTATAATAAGACCATCTGACTCTGCTTGGAGTTCACCAATCTGGGTAGTGCCTAAAAAGACAGACGCTTCCGGTAAACAAAAATGGCGCCTTGTAATCGATTTTCGTAAATTAAATGATAAAACTATAGATGATAAATACCCAATACCAAACATCAATGATGTCCTTGACAAATTAGGGAAGTGCCATTATTTCACTACACTCGACTTGGCAAGCGGATTCTATCAGGTAGAAATGGAACCTCAGGACATTTCTAAAACAGCTTTTAATGTAGAACATGGTCATTTTGAATTTCTCCGTATGCCTATGGGACTAAAAAACTCACCCTCTACTTTCCAGAGAGTAATGGATAATGTACTACGAGGTTTACAAAATGAAATTTGTCTAGTGTATCTTGATGATATTATAGTTTTTAGTACGTCTTTGCAGGAACACATTAATAATTTAGAAAAAGTATTTAAGAGACTTCGTGAGTCCAATTTTAAAATTCAAATGGATAAGTCTGAGTTTCTTAAACTTGAAACAGCTTACCTAGGACATATAATTAGTAAAGATGGGATAAAACCCAATCCAGATAAAATTTCCGCTATTCAAAAATACCCTATTCCAAAGACAGCCAGGGAAATAAAACAGTTTTTAGGCCTCCTTGGTTATTATCGTAAATTTATTCCAGATTTCGCCAATATTACTAAACCTCTTACACAATGCTTAAAAAAGGGTAAAAAGATTACACTCGACTCTGAATATATTAGTTGCTTCGAAAAATGTAAAACGCTTTTAACTAACGACCCTATCTTAATATATCCAGATTTTACAAAAGAATTTATTCTAACAACTGACGCCTCAAATCTAGCTATTGGAGCGATTTTATCCCAAGGACCAATAGGAGCCGATAGACCCGTATGTTATGCGTCTCGTACTTTAAATGATAGTGAAATTAATTACAGTATTATTGAAAAGGAGCTTCTTGCCATAGTTTGGGCAACCAAATATTTTAGACCATACCTATTCGGACGAAAATTCAAAATTTTGACTGATCATAAACCCCTACAGTGGATGATGAATTTGAAGGAACCAAATTCTCGTCTCACTAGATGGCGACTAAAACTCAGCGAATACGATTTTACAGTAATATATAAGAAAGGAAAAATGAATACTAATGCTGATGCCCTCTCTCGAATTGAAATCCATATCGGAGAAACTACGTCCCTAATGGAAGAAATTGACGAATTAAATTCTCTTTTAGGAAATCCTTCTGAATGCGTACCACACCTTTCAAACTCTTCGACTGACACTGTACATTCTGATAGAGAAAACCCTATATTAAACATACCGATTACAGACGACCCTCTTAATCGATTTAGTAGACAAATACATTTTACAGTTGTTAGTGACGTTAAACGGAAACCAACAGTGACCAAACCATTTGACAATCACACACGAACATCTATACAATTATTAGAATCAAATTTAGAGGAGGACGTTATTCAAGCCATAAAAGAGTATGTGAATCCAAAGGTAAAAACAGGTTTACTTATAGATCCACCCCTTGCGATGTATTCTATAATTCCTATAATACAAGATAAATTTAAAAGTTCATCAATGAACCTAGTTCTAGCAAAATTCGAAATTGAAAATATTAAAGAATATTTACGTCAACAAGAAATTATTTCTCACTATCATAATGGAAAGACCAACCACCGCGGAATAAACGAATGCTACTTAGCTCTATCCCGAAAATATTATTGGCCCAATATGAAGGAACATATATCAAAATTTATTAATGAATGCACCATATGTGGTCGAGCTAAATATGACAGAAACCCTATTAGACCTCAGTTTAACATAGTACCCCCAGCTACTAAGCCTTTTGAAATTTTACATGTAGATTTATTCACAGCGCACAACGAAAAATATATAACTTTTATAGACGTCTTTACGAAATACGGTCAAGCGTACCATTTACGTGACGGAACAGCTATTAGCATCTTGCAAGCTTTGCTAAAATTTTGTACCCACCATGGTGTACCCATGACTATAATAACTGACAACGGAACGGAATTTACAAATCAATTATTTTCAGAATTCATAAGATTACATAAAATTAACCATCATAGGATTTTAGCTCATTCTCCTAATGATAATGGTAACATTGAACGATTTCATTCAACAATACTAGAACACCTCCGAATTCTAAAGCTACAACGTAAAGACGAACCCATAATTAACCTTATGCCATATGCTATCATAGGATATAACAGTTCCATACATAGTTTCACTAGATGTAGGCCCTTTGATTTACTAAATGGACATTTTGACCCGAGAGACTGTCTTGATACCGATTTAACTCAACATTTATTACAGCAATATTTGATTAATCATAAAGAAAACATGAAAAAAGTTTACGAAATTATAAATAGTACCTCCCTTGAGAATCGGACTGCTTTAATAGACAATAGAAATAGAAATCGCGAACCTGAAGTCGAATATGCACCCCAGCAACAAGTTTTTATTAGAAACCCCCTTGCTAGTCGTCAGAAAACTGCACCGCGTTACACGCAGGATAAAGTTCTAGCTGACTTACCAATTCATATTTATACCTCGAAAAAAACGTGGTCCTGTAGCTAAATCGCGTCTAAAACGAGTCCCTAAAGGAGCTAACTTGTTACAGGGTAATACTTCTAATGCTGACCATTCACGTGACGAACCCCCTCGAGATAAGACTTGAGAGCTTGGACGATGGACCTGGACTATTACCGTACAAACTTGGACCAATTAGACTTACCACTCACCACCATACCTTCATACAATATATTAAATTAGATTATATAGAGAATAGAATAGAGCTTTTAATGACTCAATTGAATAGCCTTCAGAATCTCCTTAGTAATGAAACTTATCAATTATATGAACTTCAAATAAATTATCTGACTGAAAAGCTTCTTAAAGTCTCTGATCAACTAAGGTCTTTAGAACCAAACCGTGCCAAAAGAGGTATTGTAAATGGCTTGGGTTCCATTATCAAGAGTATAACAGGAAATCTAGATTATCAAGATGCATTAAAGTATGATAATGCAATAAAATTATTAGATAATAATCAAGTTAAGGTAGTGACAGAGTTTAATAACCATGTTAGTATAAGTAAGGAATGGATGTCGAAACACAATAAAGTACTTACTCAATTAGTTGAAAATCAAGTTAAAATTAACAATACTTTACAGCTCATATTAAATTCAAATGCTTATAAAGAAAATAGTTTACTTAAGTATGCAAAATTCGCTCAACTTTTAGTTATAATTGGTGAAAACGTAGAGGATCTAATGGCCGAACTAGTTAGGATAGAAAATATATTAGCTTTTATTCGTGTTTCTAGTATACATCATTCTATGATAGATATAAGTATTCTAGGATTAATGATAAATAAGTTAAAAAATATATATAGTAAGGATCAGATTTTAGATTTAGAGTATAGAGAATATTACAATATTATAAAACCGGGATGCTATTTTACAGAGAAAAAGATAGTGATAATTTTTAAATTTCCAATAGTTTCTGCGGATATCTACGATCTCTATAAACTTTCCATTGTACCTAATAAAGTCCAAAACGCCCTTATACCTCCATATCCCTTCATAGCAATTAATGAGAAGTCGTTCTTGTACATGGAGACAGAATGTCCGAAGCTCAAAAACTGGTACCTCTGTGAAAGGGAAGTGAACCAACGCATTCGTACAGAACCCGACTGCGTACAACAACTTATTGTTCATCAAGTCCTCAAAGAATACTGCCAATACACAGCAATAACGCTAGCAAAGGAAGCAATGGAAAAACTAGATGATCAACATTATGTATTCTCCTTTCCCCATGTCACCAAGGTACAACTAGTTTGTGACAAAGAAGAATTCACATCGCTCCAGGGCAGCTACTTAATCACTATACCTGTGAAATGCTATATGAAAACTACGGAATTCACCATAATAAACGACAGCAATGAAATAAAAGGCCAGCCGCTAAAGTTAATGCAAATACCAGTCGGTGCAGGAAGTCAAGATGATATTTCCACTCATCTCAACCTAAACTCAATTAATTTGCAAGAACTCCACAGTGTTCAAGATAAAATTGTACAAGAAACACCATTACGACTAGAAAAGCTGCATTCGGATGCACTATACCATACTACGATACCCTTATACATCTTCATGTTTAGTGCAGGTGCACTTGTTATAGTCATCGCAGGTCATCGCTACAAACTACGAAAAAGGAAAAGCCATAACGAAGCTACAACTTCTATTTCAAATGATAACATTACTGAACAATTGGACGAAACAGGGACATCAGAGGCACGCAGGAACATGCCAGCCACATTTTATCTCAATGTTCTAAAATAGTTGCTGATCTGAGGGTGGAGGAGTTACATACAGGTGTTCCAAGTGAATCGATTATACATTAAACTCCCACGATTGAAATAATAAACAGAATGTCGACATCAGGACGGGAATGCAGAGTTGCAGTTTTCGGATACTTTAATTCTTACATATTGTTTAGGGACATTCCATAAACTTACATCGAGTAGGTTGGACATTAAATTTAGATAATAAGTTTAATTTGTAATTTTAAAATAAATTAGTTTAAATTAGTTTTTGGTTTTTTTTTCGACCTTCCGACTGTAGCTAACGTAACTCACTAGACAGTGTCAGATAAACACTGTCTGTGTACTGTAAATGTTAAAAGGTCACATATTTCTTTAATAATAATGCTTTCTTAATAAAATAGACTAATAATGATGATTGATATATTGAAATTTTTATTAAGAAAATTCAATCTTACTATCTTACTATAGTATTATAAATGTGAAAGTTAAAATGTTCGGTTGGATGTTTGTTACTCAATCACGCCAGAACGGCTGAACTGATCTGGTTGGAATTTGGCACAGAGATAGATTAGAGTCTGGAATAGCAGATAAACTTTTTATCCCGGAAAAATGTAAGGTACCCGTGGGATAGATTTGTTGTTGTTTTTTAGAGGTGAACCCGAGTGAAGCGAATAACCGCTAGCTATCTATAATTTCCGCAAATAATATGTAATAATAAAAAAACTAACAGTTCTGCACTAAATTAAAAGTTCACATGTAACAAGTTAGTTATACCGAAAGCTTTTTTATAGGTGTATTTAAAAGAATGCCAGTAAAACTTTGACTTTACTCACCTAGCTTAAAGCACGGCTAGTAATCCCCTAGCACCTGGAGCTTTTGAAAAATCATTAAAACGGTCGCTGTAAAATGGGAAGCACTTAATTTCCACTGTCGGCGGGTTCTGACGCGGCTTCGTAAAAAGTCCACTGGCGCTTCATTATGAACGTACTGTGATGTGCGAAAAAACGTCATCAATGAGATATGACAATGTGCAATGTGCATGCTTTATTTATTTATTTTTATTTGATTTTTTTTATTTATTTATTTATTTCAGGCAATATTTACATAGGGATCTTAAATATGTAAACAGAGGCCCATAGCATATATACCTTAAAACTAACATATATATTAATTATAAAAAACTTAAAAACTATTTAACACGTAGTGCAGACGTGTAAGCTGTATCGGCGGGCAAACGACCTCGGAACTTCCGAAACACGACGCCCTGCGGCCAGAAGTCCTCCTTCATGAAGGTTGGCAGATGATGAGTCGGCACTCTCACCACAAACGAATTGAAACTCGTTTTGTGGCGAGGTACCAGCCGTTCAACCCTCAATTTGAAGTTGGACCTCTTCAGGACGTAGTCTACGACATCCTCGACCTTCGTAGACCAGTGCACTCGGGACACATACAGTGGCGTCGATGGTACGGCAGGACGCATCGGATGGTCTGGCTGGTTCGGAGCTGAAATTTAGATTTAAAATTTAGATTTAGTGTTTATTAGATTTAGTGTTTATTTAATACTAGCGACTCACCTTCGCTTCGCTCGGGTTCATCCCTAGGTACGTTTTGATGCTTAGATAGAATATGTAGACTATATAATATATGTATTGTATATTCCCGTAGGAATAAGATAATCTACCGTGGAAAAAAAGTAACCTATGTCACTCTCCAGCCCTCGCAACTATCTCCACACAAAATCACGCCAATCCGTCTGTTACGTTATGCTATTGCCTATATTATATGCCTATATATTGGGGACTTTTCTGTAGGCCTTTTTAAGACTAACAATTTTCTAGTACATTATTTTGATATATGTTTTAAAATTTTAACCAGCGTTAGCCCTTCTAAGAGCGACTCCACAGAATTTCACAGAAGGTGGTTTTCCCGTTGGAATGAAAGATTTTCCTGTAATAAAAAGTATCGTCAATGTTGACACGAGTAAATAAATTATCACTACACCAAATTTAGTTAAAATTGGTTCTGTACTTTTTGCGTCAATTGCACACAGATATACAGAAACAGACAAAAATTTCAATAACTATTGTTTTGGGGTCTATATTCTGTTCACAATACGTTACAGTCATTGTCTTTTAAAAAATATTTCATGTACAGATTTTGCTTTGTTATTATTTTAACCACCGACTCAAAAAGAGGGGTGTTATAAGTTTAACATGTGCGTCTGTGTGTCTATGGCATCATGGCGCCCAAACGGTTGAACCGATTTTAATTTAGTTTTTTTTTGATTGAATAGTAATTTAACTATCTAATATATTTAAACGAGCAATTCTTGTATATTTATTTATACCGGCGATCTAGAAAATGTGGAAGTTTTCGGGGGCGAAAAATCGAACTAGATTAGTCTTATGTCTGGGAAAACGCATGTTTTCGAGTTTTCATATGGTTTTCTTTCGCATTATTCCACGCAAAATATGGTTGCTAATTTCGCACGCTCGGCATAAGCATAGTGGTCAAGCGGCCAAGGAACAAGATTGATAAACACAGGTGTAATCTGTTTTTTCTTGTTTTTAAGCCAAAGAAAATTGTACCTTTGACCAAAAACTCCAAACGAAGTTCGGTCATCCATGTACTTATATGTATATACTAGCAATTTATCCTCGCTTTGGTCTTGTGCTTCTCCATCTACCTACCTAATAGTAAGCCTATGTCTTACTCCAAGTAATAGTCTATCTGTATACTTAAACTTCACCCAATTCTGTCCAGTCGTTTCTGTACGAATGAGTAGCAAATATACACACATTTATAATAAAAAAATCACATTTATAATAAAAATTCGATATAATAAGCAAAAGTAGGGAAACGAACACTTTAATATTGATGTTTAATGTGGTTTTTTAGTACGATCTCCGCTACCGACAAAATCATGATGGAAAAACTTAAATAACTCTTCGAGTCAACTGGAGACTCAAACTTAGGATCAGGCAATTTTATACGTAGTCAGTTATAATTGAATAGATAGATAGACACTTTATTATACGCCACACAAATAACATAAGAAAGAGAAAGATACATAAAAAAAGAGATGCAAAAAGGACTACCTTATCGCTAGAAGCGATATCTTCCAGACAACCTTCGGGTAGAGGAATCAGTATGCGAAATACATCATACACAGTCGTACATACATACATAAATATATTCTATAATATAAAAATGAATCGCTGAATGTGTTGGTAAGCGCAAATCTCGAGAGCAGCTGAACCGATTTCGGTAATTCTTTTTTTAGAATATTCCTTAAAATACGAGGATGGTTCTTACGGAGAGAAAATTTTAAAAAATTGCCTGAAAAAGTCTAAAAACAACACTTTTCTATACTCCCATACAAAACATTTGTAATAATACTTAAAAGTCAATTTGAACTTTAATACCATACCATAAAGTTTAAGTGTTAGTGGAGAGGTTCCGGGAAGGCAAAACAATTGAGTGACGTTAGTATCGTATAAATATTAATGTCAAAATTTGTCAATATTGTTAGCAAAAAAAAAAATTATATGGCTAACGCGGGCTAATAACTATTAATATCTATTTAAAACGTACCTAGCGACGAATCCGAGCGAAGCGAGGGTGAGCCGCTAGTATATCAATCTACATTCCATTACAGCTGTCAATATATTTAGTCAGTTAATTAAGTTGTTTAATAACATATACTTCTTCGCGTCTCTTCGTAGCTCCACACTAGTTGTGGGGAGCGCGGAGCTCTATAATCCGCTGCGAAACCGCCGAGATGAATTTCATATTAATATTAATTTCGTGCTTCCCCTCGCTCTAATATAAGTTAAAATGAAATTTAACAAATCTACAAAGTAGATAAAGTTGAATAATTTCATTGTTTTTTTTTACATTTTCATATTCATGTTGGTATTTTAATTATTTTTTGTACTTATTACGCCAAAAAATATATATCGCAAGATATATCGTCCAGTGAAAACCGTGTTAATCGATAAAGCTAAGTGATACGATATAAAGAGATAAGCGCGTTATTAGCAGTTATTAACAGTAAGTTACTTTACTAGCAGTAAGCCTTGTGAAAATTGTAAGATTTTTCTAACTTCGCAACCGCATTGAAGTTAGTCAAACAATTGTTTATCAATAAACTGACAAACAGTTGCACGGTTACAATATTAATAGGATCTATCTATCTATATATCAATCTGAAATTTTAATCACGTATTTATTGAGTAATTTTCAATAATATTTGCAAATCGCCAAAAAAAATACGTGATTAAAATTTCAGATTGCCAAAAGTATGTTTTTTGGAATAAAAAAAAATTAGTCTTTGGAGAGGTCTGGCAATACTTTATAACTGAAAAAAACTTCTGGGGTTCTTGTTTTGAATTATATAATACCTAAATTAAAGGATTAAACAAAAATCAAGTTGCCAAAAATATGTTTTTTTGGATATTTTTTTTGCAAATGTTGTATACTGCGCAGTAGCGAAATAACCGCTAAAGCTATAGACTCGCGGGACTGGACTCGCCAATTCACGTAATTATATTTTTTCACAATTTCAACTTGCCAAAAGGACCATCCCAAAATTCGTCGCGAGCTTTCGGAATATTCTGCCAATTAATTAAATTAACTGTTCTTGTCTGTTGTCATGTGTTGACAGCTGTCTTAGGATGTATAAAGCACGCTTCATACGTGCCTTTTTAATTATAATTTTTGTGTTATGACGTTACACACTCTACGCGACAATATGTATTTAGGTATGTGTAAGTAAATGCATATTATATATATTATTTACATATTGTTCTGAAAGATGTGGTGAAGTTAAATCTGGTACTGTTTGTGAATATTTATTTAACAACTTTCTTTGTCGCACTTCAACGCGAAGTTTGATCCTAATGTCAACTCGTTTAAGAATTTGTTCAGTACTTCGTAAATACAAGGCTTGAGGAGGCGTCTCGATAGAACAAAGGGATTTTAAAATACATATTTGCTTACATATTTTTGACGGTAAATATCTAAACAATGAAAGTGTACGCTTCATAATTTGGCGCCTTTACGGTGTTTTATAAAAAAAAAATGTATGTGGGACGTTTAGGGTGCAAGAGAAGTAGAATCCTTTTGTTTATTTGTGTTTTTTTATTCGTGCATAAATTGCAATGACTGGACGCATTTAATGCGCTACTACAATATTGCAAATATTTTTTTGTTTATTTTGTTCTAGTAAATAAACAAATAAATAAATACATACTAGTTAAAGAAAAGCTTTGAAGTAGGTATGTACAAATTACAATAATACAAATTTTATTTTAAAGTTTAAAAAATGACACAAGTTCGAAAGTTCTCAGAATAGAGACTAAAATTAATTAAAGTGAATGGATAAGTGATAGTATGTCTGTTGCTACTTTACGCTGTACCGATTATAGAGAAATTCAGAATCGAGATAAGCGATAGCTTGTATCGTGGATAAACAACACTTTTTTATATATATTTAGTGTCTACACGTTCGCATCTGCTGGTAGGAAGTAGCATGATACGATACAATGCACAGAATATTAATATTGTACATATTTATGAATATTCTGTGCATTCTTTTTGAATGAATTTTTAAGTCCCGTTAAAATGTTCTATACATTTTAAAATTGCAGGATTTCCATCAAGGACTGAGTGAGAAAAAAAAACTAAGTTTTCAACGAGAATATTTAAAAATTCTTTACATTTCACTGAACACGAGTACATTAAAATAAGAGTAATAAGAGCAGTGACAAGCAAGAATGGGAAGATTGCTACATCTTTTTACTATGGATGCTGCATCTCGTGAATAGAAAAATATCGGTTTAGATTTATATAGAAATAGTGATCTATCTTGAATCGAGTTTTGGATTAAATTTTCCTTTTCACACTCTTTATCAATTTATTGTCACGTTTTAACGGTGAGTATGGAATAGATAGACTATAATACATTATCTATACTAATATTATGAAGAGGTAAAGTTTGTGAGATTGTGAGTTTGAGTTTGTGGGTTTGTGACGTTGAAGGGGGTAAACTCTGGATCTACTTAACCGATTTAAATGAAATTTGGTAAAAAGATAGTTTAAGGCCCTGGAAAGGACATAGGATACTTTTTATCCCGGAAATCATCCCTTAAGGGGGTGAAAATGGGGATGAAAGTTGTTGTGGATGGGGATGAAGATGGAGACGAATGAGTCGCTAGTATGCTATATAGCCTATAACCTTTTTCAATAAACGGGCTATCTAATTCAATTTTTTTTTCCTGAGATTAGCGCATTCAAACAAACAAACAAAGAAGCAAACAAACTCTGCCTCTTTAATTAGTATATCTATAGTATAGTATGTAGATTATAGAATATATGGTTGTGTAAGTTAGTTTTATTTTTTTAACATAGAAAAGCAAAATATCAAGATTTATTCCTAGCCTTTTTCATCCCATTTCCCCCTTAAAATGATGTTTTAGGTCAAAATTCTCAATATTCTTTTTCAACATAGCTGTGAATAGACAGACTGACAGAGTTCGCATTCATTACATACTTGCGCCCTTTGATATTTTTTCGATGTATATTGCCTTTATTTACATTTTCTTTATTTTTCTAATTACATTGTTTGCACAACAGACAAGTGCCGCACGCTATAAAAAAGAAAAGTCTTTAGTTTTAAACAATTTTACTGCCACGTGAACGTCTAGTTAGAACAAATTGTTCTCAAAATAACCTTATATTTGAAGAAAGCTTATAACTATAACAGAAAAATGGTTTTTTACGATTCACCCTAATATTCAAAAGATAGAGATTCAATAAAAAACACTTTCGCACCGGTTAACACCCGCGGGAAATCACATACCACTATTTATTTACGCGAAATTCGCATTAAAATACTTGCGTTTGCAATAAATATTGACCCTTTGGGTTTTTATATTACTTGGTTATTAAATTATCGCTTCTAAGAAAAACGGATTACTTAGAAACTTCTTTGGTATTCATTTTATAAGTGGTTTAGACGTCATTTGAAATGTAGAGAAAATTAGCGATTGCGCTAACGCTAATAGAACACTACTATACAATTTTACGTAATAATAATAAATATGTTGGGACATTAACACACAGCACCATCTAGTTCCATGGTAAGCTACGAGACTTGTGTTACAAACAGTTGATATAACTTTAAGTACATACATATTACAAATATAAACACCCATTACTAGAGTACAAACATTCGTGCTTAACACACACACAAAATGAATGCCCCCAGCGGAACTCGAACCCGCGACCAACTGGCACAGCAAGTAGGGTCACACAAACTGAACCAAACGTATCGTCATGATCTAAAACATGTAGATTTTGCTTTTCGTTTTCTATTATCGATTTCAGTTGTACCTAGAATGTAGATTGTCACTCGTCTAAAGGGAGTCGATGTGTATTCAATTTACCTTTGGAAACCATAAACCTGTACAGGGTGAATATTTTAAGGGGTGTGGATGGCGAATTTAAGAATTTGATTAAACCATGTTTTTCATTATCGAAAAAATAAAGTTTTTTTTTGGAAAACAGTAGATTCAATTCCCGATTTGTAAAAGTAATCTGAAGAATCAATTTGAGTTTTTATTAAAATCCGCTTTCTAGCATGATTCGGTGTTGATAATTTCTGATTTTACATACGAAAAATTCACTATTATCGTACACCACACATTGTTGTCGAACTACTATTATAAAGTCGAAAGTACGTATGTGTGTATGTTTGTTACTCCTATACGTTGAAACGGCTGTACAAATTCGAATGAAATTTAGTACGCGGATAGACATGTACCCAGAGTAAAACATAAACTATTGTTAAGCAAAATTTTTAAATTTGGTAAATGATCCAGCGAAGTAGATGACGTCCCAGTGTGTTTCTTGGCTTCGCGCCCGGCTGGATTGTCAGACGCTAATGAGCCCCACCACGATAAAGTGAACACACATCATGGGAAACTGTACTATTCAGTATTCTAAACAGCCTCTTTTTTAACGTCCTACTGCTGGGCACGGGCCTCCCTTCAATACGACGGGGATCAGGTCATAGTCAAAATTATACATATCCCACAAAATACTCTCATTCGGCTCTATAGTACCAATAGATATAGCTTTAATATGCTAATAGTTTCCGACTAAAATAGATGCGACGGACAGAAGGACAAAGGATAAATTGTAAGGGATCCGCTTTTACCCTTTTAGCTACGGAACCCTAAAAGGACATTTGAATTGAGTTAACTATTTAGGTACATTTAACCACAAATTCTGAAGTTATCAAGACTAACGATGGGACTTATATGTAATACTAGCATTGCCCGCGGCTCCGCCCGCGTTCAGATGACCAAAAACCAAATTCTTAGGTATTACATATTAGTATACAATGCAGTTTTTGTATGTTTTCTCAGAAATGAGATATTTTCCCGCGGTAAAAAGTATCCTATATGTTGACCGGATAGCCAACTATCATCATACCAAATTTCATCAAAATCTGTCCAGTGGTTTTCTCGTGATGCGGTAATAGACAGACAGAAAGACAAAAATTCTAAAAACTATAGATTCGGACTCCGTATCGATAATAATGTCTATTTCCATTAGATTTTCCAAAAAATATTTAATATACAGATTTGACTTAGTTACAATTTTATTATATGTATATATATATATATATATATATATATATATATGTATTTATATATATATATATATATATATATATATATATATATATATATATATATATATATATATATATATATATATATATATATATATATATATATATTGTATATATAGACTAGCAGACCCGGCCACACGTTGCTGTGGCACACTTATAATTTTTTTTTAATTTGGAATTATAATTTGTAGGGTAGCGGTTTCTCAGGTTCTCTCTCTGCACTCCCTCTCCGAATATGAATATCGTTAATTTTTCTATTAAAAAAAAGAAATAATCGGGATAAAATCTATCCTATCTTTTAAGCTGGAACAAATCACACATTTAAAAAAAATCGTTAAGATCAGATAAGTAGTTTTGGAGTTATTCACGGACCAACACCGTGACATGGGAATTTTATATATATGCCATATTTACATAAGAGTCTAACTCATCGTCTTTCTTTCATCGTGGCTTTGAAGCAGTGGGGTGAAAATCTTGGACAAGGGTCTAAGGCGGGTTAGTTGTTGATACACATCATACTATTCATGTTTAAACTTATTTAACTTTGAATATATGTAGATTATCGATAGAGGAATTGCTGAGTTTGAACTCAATTTTGTACTTGTAAAGGCAAATGTCACTTTGATAAGGGTTAGATGTAACGATGATTAGTCTTCTAACCTGTATCCATCAATATTACGTGACATTAATATTTATTGTAGATTATTATTAAATATACATTTTGTTCTGAAAGGTAAAAGAATAAAGCCTTTTTATTTTTTCTATATCGGAAGTGCTCGATAAGAATAATTTTTATAGATAAGTAGGAATTGTTATGAAGTTTATGAAAAATTAATAATAGAAAACATTAGTTTTTGAAGATTTCACTAAAGATTTGAGTAAATTATAACGTAAATTAAATCGTCGATTTGTTTTTATGTTTGATGTTGCAATGAACGGTAAAGTTGCATTTTATATAAGAGCGTTTTAAGTAATATATTTGCTTAATTTATGTGTAAGGCATTTAGTTATGCGACCTTGGCCGATAGGAATGTATTTAAAAAAAAAGGACGCGAAAATTCATTTGTTTTTTCCCGTGCTTTTATATAGAGATGTGGGTACCACCTTGTAGTCATGAATTATTTGAAATACTGTAAATAATAATAATATAATTAATCTGATCTTGCAAAAGTACTGAATATAAGAATATATGTAATTAATATCTCTAAGTTTTATTAGCCCCATTCTACAGAACAAACACCTTTTACATACTATTTTTAGAGTATAAACACACATCTATAT
Organism: Brenthis hecate; assembly: GCA_951806755.1. NCBI lineage: Eukaryota > Metazoa > Arthropoda > Insecta > Lepidoptera > Nymphalidae > Brenthis > Brenthis hecate. The sequence goes on along the minus strand of OX638268.1, from coordinate 5,405,429 downwards.
ATGTATTTCTCCAGTGAGGATAATAAGGCTAATGTAATATACTTGAACAATCTTGATATCACTCAAAAAATATTTCTCTTGTACAATTTGTGTAATACTTCAGTAGTAACAGCAGAATATATCGATGGTATTGTAGTGAAGGCAAATTTTTATCGCATCACGTACTGACAGGGGTCGGATCACGACGATTTGTTGCCTCAACCTTCCATGTAGTCAATACGTACAATGTACAGCTAATTTATGGAGTTTATCCAAGATATTTCGTGTAAATTTTCGATACAAAACAAGTAAATGTATTGTAAATCATGACTTTGTAAATTAAGTTTGTTAATTAATACAGATAAATAAAATTGAAGTGTCTGTTTGTAAAGTCAAAATAACAGCTTTTTACTAAATGCACATGAAAGTATATACATACGGTAGGTACTTAGAAAAAAAAAGTTTTTTTTTTAATTTTTTTGTCTGTCTGTGTGTTTGTTCCGGCTAATCTTAGAAACTTCTGGATCGATTTTCAAGGGAATTTTATTGGCACATAGCTGATGTAATAAGAAGTAACTTAGGCTAAAATTTTAGGGTTAGACAGTTTTGCACAAAGAAAAACCCTAACAAATTGAACAAAATCCGCTTACCGGGTAAGTCTAATCATTAATAATATGGATTCAAAAAATTATTTGCATATGCATCTTAAAGATAAGTAATAAATTTACATACTAATTTGTTAATTAAATGTGTAGTTGAAGAGTTTCTATCGACTTCATTATATATACCTATAGACTTCATTATAAGCTCTCTGGTACTATAATATTCAACACAATCGAATAACATAGTTATGAGATATCAAAAAGATAAAAACCAGCAAGTGTTTGAAAATTAATAGCAAATGAAAGGAAATACGAAGAAAATAAGGTAAATAAAAGCTTGTAAAAATATGGTTGTATATCTTGAAGTAAAAGTAATAAAAGTTTTGATAAAAATGCTATGTATATAACATCTAGTTATTTTTGTTGAACAATACACTGCTGCATCGAACGAAGAACACATATTAGCAGTGTTAAGATTTTTTACATTTAGGTACTACTAACATGAAGCAGTGGTAGACTAGTGGTAACGCCCTCACTTGGGAAACCAAATGAAGCGGGTTCAAATCCCGGGTGTCGCACCTCAGATATTTTTATGTGTGAATAATTTCCAATATGATTGTCACTAGTCTTGCGGCGAAAGAAAACATGTTAGGAAACTTGTACGTCTGAGAGAACTTAGCAAGTTTTCGAAAGACATGTGAAGTCCGCCAACCCGTACTTGGTCAGCGTGATGGATTATGGCCTGATCCCTCTTGTAGGAAAGGGAGGCCCAGTGTCGTTGGCCCGCCGTGCCCAGTAGTTGGACTTTATAACTACTAATATAACATATTTAAATAAAATTTTATTTTAGTTGCATTACTATTAGTTAATAAATAATAAAAAGTGGCTATAGCTATGATATTATTAATATAGTATTGGATTATTAAAGAAACTAAAATAATTCCTTTTTTTGTCAACTTCACACAGCTTTCATCGTACCTCTCGCTTTCATTGTACGCACAATGCTTCTCTCTCTCAGATTCACTCCCTAACAATTTCGAGCACAATTACCTTCTAATGAAATAAATGTGAATTATACGATCGTTTGTAGAAATACGGTTTCTAAATTGCCGCGTAGCAAAACATTTTCTTATCGTAATCGTCTACGCAATAGCCCTTGTGCCTTACCTGAACTTCGAACTAAATTAAACCGTTTTTTTACAGTTCAGATTTTATCAAATAAACCTATTTTTGTTGAAAATCAACTTTATACAACAGTAATAAAACCCAAAATCATTTACACGTAGGCTAGTTGATGATAAAATTTAAAATGGCTTCCTGTTTTCCACGTAACGTTCTTTATCTATTCAATGAGTTTTGCAGTTAAATTACTATTTCATTGTTATTTATTTTCCTTAAAATATTTTTTTTTTCAGTTGAATTTCCGGTTGATTTAATGTACTTTATCATACAAGTGACTTTAATGGCTCTTAGGTTTGTTTTTGTTTTGGTTATTTAAAAGCACTCTTTTACATGGTAGTGTACAATTTAGAGTTTATAGCAAATATTTTAATCTCCATATATCGATACAAAATTCTGGTTTTATATACATTTTAGGGATCGGTATGGTTGGCTACCACCAGCTGGTATATTATGTGGGTACTTATGGTACTTCTCTGATAGCAGAGTAGTTGAAGATCTCTCTCTCTCTCTCTCTGCTTCGGCAGGTCTGCTGTCGGGACGAGGTGGTTGAATGCGTAAGCGATTCTGCGATATCCGATTAAGACGGGGGAGCTTCTGTTGGGTTTTAGTGGCTAGCTAATAACTTTCCTAGTCGGTGAGTTCTACATGTATGTAAGCAGGTGGTATGCGTAAACGCGTTCCCAACATAAAAAAAAATGGTTGGCTACTAGAACCGTTACTTTCAAATCTGTGCAGCCGTTCCAGTGTGAAGGAGTGACAGACATACACATAAACACACACATACATATGATCTTTCATATCTTTACACAGTATAAAATGAAGTCACTTCCGCTGTCTGTTCGCTTAGATCTTTTAAAAAACTCAACGCGTTTTAATGCAGTTTTCAGCAATAAATACCTAGATTGATTCAAGAGGAAGGTTTATATGTTTAATTGCATTATTATATTATCATCTATTTTATTTAATTAATATAGTACAGAAAAGCCGAGAAATTCAAAGATTTGTATTTCATACTAACCGTTTAAACGTACCTGTCGCTAGTTTATAATATAACTAGCAGAAACCGCAGCTATGCTCGCGTTCAATCTATAAAAAAAACTCTTTGGCTTTATGTTATACAGCGATTCACTCTCGCTTCGCATGGGTTTGTCGGTATTTATATGTTGTTCATACAAAAATACTAAAATCGCGATTAAAAAATGGGGGTGGGGGTAGGAGGCTGAAAAGTACTTTAAGACCTATTCTCATACCTACCAAATATACAAAAAAATCATCAAAATCGGTCGAGCCGTTTCAGAGGAGTGCGACCACAAACACCGTGACACGATATATTTATATATTAGATAATAATCATCCAACATTTATATTACCTTAGACAAACCATACAAATAACGTCTAAGAAATTCTTTATAAATATTAATTACATTGCTAAATAATGAGGTTTTAGAGGTTCATCGTTCTTTCCACCCACACATTTGTGTACCCAAATTTTCAACAAATTCAACCTTGTTTATCGTTTTTACCCAATTTTAGGGTTAATTTGGGGTTTGCCCGTTTCTGGCATATTTTATAGCTCAATTTGTACTTGTTCAAATTATAGCTTTGAATTTGTTATGGGTATTTCATACGTGATATAAAATACTATTAGCTCCACAATGCACCATTTATATTCTAATTTAGTACAGACCTGTTAATTTAGCTTGTGTGCTTGAATAATTTAATTCAAATTTTATATTGCACAATGTATAACATACTATAAAGTTTACTTATGCTATGAGTACTAAAGGCCTTGCTCAGACGTTTTGAATTTAAAATAAATCCATACTAATATTATAAATGTGAAAGTGTATTTGTTTGTGAGTTTGTTTATCATGTAGAAACGGCTTAGCGGATTGGCTTGATTTTTTGTGTGGAGTTAGTTGGAGGACTGGAGAGTGACATAAGATACTTTTTACCGCGCGAGATTATCTCATTTCCACGGGAAAATACGTTATAATACAATCCAAAACAATATTTATGATCAGAATTACTTGAAACTTGGTATAAATGGTCTTCAATACAATTAAATATGTGTTTTAGCATTTTTCGAAATTCATCCCATAAGGGGGTAAAATAGCGGATGAAAGTTTGTGTGAAACCTCCCCATGTTAGAGGTTTTTTGTACTTTTAGCACGAGCGAAGACGCGGGTTCTGCTAGTAATAAATAAAAATAAAATTCTATCTGAGTGGAATCTATACATTAAATATTTTTTGGAAAATCTTATTGAAATAGTCATTACTATCGATACAGAGGCCAAATGTATAGTTTTTAGAATTTATGTCTGTCTGTCTGTGACCACATCACGAGAAAATCAATGGACGGATTTTGATGAAATTTGATTTATCCGGGTCAACATATAGGATACTTTTTACTACGGGAAAATATCTCTGAGAAATATATACTAAACGTTAAAACGTAAGTAGGGACGAACCCGAGCGGAGCGAGGGTGAGCCGCTAGTATTTAATTTAACTTACTGATTACAATTAAAGTGCCAGTGCCAGTGTCTGTGCATTGCCATTTTACCTATTTATGCATGAATCTAAATTTGCAGTTACTTTTGATTTGCACTAGCGATATCTTTATTATATTCCTCCACACCTTACCATTTTAGTAAGACCTCCATTCGGAATTTATTCTCTTTTAGTAAAATTTCATATTAAGCTGGTCTGTGGTAAATGTGATTTGGGTATTCATGATGCTCTCTCGGTAAAATTTCGTTCAATATACTTACTTATATGAGGTGCCTTTTATTTGCACAGAAATAGAGTTATTACGTTGAAAGTGGTTTTTGCGAATCTTTTTAGGTTGTTTGGAAAAAATATATATTATTGAAGCTGACAACGTATAAATGGGAAAACACAAAATTTAATATATTTTTTTTTAGACTTACGCATAACTTTAATGGTATATAATAAATACATATATAAACATGGCTTATAAAATGTGAAAATGGCTAGATGCAAAATTATGAATTTATATATTTTTTACTTATCTATACATATAATAAAATTGTAACTAAGACGAATCTGTACATTAAATATTTTTTTGAAAATCTTATTGAAATAGCGATTATTTCGACACAGAGTCCGAATCTATAGTTTTTAGAATTTTTGTCTGTCTGTCTGGGACCGCATCACGGGAAAACCACTGAACAGATTTTGATGATATTTGGTAAAATGATAGCTATATCCGAGTCAACATATAGGATACTTTTTACTGAGGGAAAATATCTCATCTGTGAGAAATCTATACTAAACGTTACAACGTAATGTGTATAATATGTAGATAAAAGGATTATGGAATAAAACAAAATGTGTCAAAGATGAATTTTATTCTAATTAAATTTAAGTGGAAACATGAATTATTATAACACGAATCTAAAGAAGGAAACACTATTATAACCTTAATTACCAAATACTTATATAAAATAACAAAATGTCTTTCTTGTTGTTGTCGTTCAAATTATTACAAAGAAAACTATAAACAAAGCATTCGTTAAATGAACTTGTACACCATAAAATGGTACTACATTGGTAATCAATTACATAATAATTAATGCAAAATATATTTAACAATATATTTGTGCCAAAAAAATAGTGTGACCAGAATAAAAAAAAATCAAAAATTATTTAAAAAAATACGTCAATGGTATATACTTAAGTATAATTTTTTTTCTAGTCACACTTTACAATATGACATGTCAGTGCCAAATATATTTACTTCAAAACGTGTAACAATCACGAACTGTAATCAAAATTACAATTTTATTTACTTCTCATTATTTTCAGAAGGCACATGAAAATTCCTTATAAATAAATGAAAACGAGAGCGAGGCGACGAAACGTCATGTAAAAAGCGGAACAGATAAAAAATGTTTACAAAATGAGGCTGTATATGTAAAAAAAAGTTTGTATTTTGCGACAAAAAATCGCAATGTCCGAATACCGGTCAGTCACCGTTACAATCGTTATTCGCCTTCATACATATAACATAATGTATATGAACAATCCTATTCTATATAAAAATACAACAATATTCACTTGGGAAGCTAATTTGACTGTTTACAAAAGTCAAAAGGGCTTCGCTTAACGTGATATGCCACAGATTATAAATAATTTACACGCTACCCTTTTTATTCAACCAGTGTTGAAAATCCGATGCCACTAAGATTTTGATGTTAGGCTATCAAAAATCGAATTAAAAAAATGACCCATTTTAATAGATTTTAGCAATCGATTTAATTAGATGAAAAATTTTCGCGACTGGCAAAGTTTTTGTACATTGTATGCGATTGAAAATATCACAAAATATACTATTTAAGACTTTTTGGTTTATTATATAGGCATCGGTATATTATCGATTAATTTTAATTTCTATAAGCATTCCCCAAGCTTACTTACAAGATTTGATCCCAAAACTGACAAATATAATTTTATATTGGGGTATAGTTGATCAACGAAAAAAATATCTAATCACTCTAACATCAAGCATATATACAGTACACAGCGACAGTGCAGTGTGGAGTAAGTGAAAAAAAAAATCTAAATTAGACCAAAAATAAAATAGGAAATATGGCAAACATTGAACATAGACAATTTCCCAAAAAAGCCATATTTCTGACATTGTAAGAAATAAAAAAAAAATTAAGAAACTTACTCCAAACAAAACAATTGAATCTGTTATATTAAAAGTTACAAATATAGATATCATAGAACGCACACTACCGCTACACTACAAGTAAGAAAAATATATAATTTCCCATAGAATTAATTTATGAAAGCTCGTGAAAATATTTTTAGAGTTACAAGAGTTGTCTTTTATAGTTTAATACTTCTTAATAACCTAATAAATTAACGAGGAATCGAACGAAAATGTAAAATTTCGATGGAAAACAGTGAAAAAAAAAACAATCCTAGTGTGTAAAAAATAGGCCAAAAACCTTATTCCCTAAGAAACACGCAAACTTATGAATTATGAAAACAAACCAAAACTTTTATTCATGTCTTTAAATCTGCTGCTTCGATCTGTTAACCGACGCTGATTGGTTTAAAAAAACCTTGTCTTTGGAAATCGGTTATGTGAAGTGAGAAAGGAAACTAAAGGTGTATTATAAGGATTTGAATGCGAAATGTGTGTAATAAATGCATATCGCACTTGACATTCCATTGACAGGATTAAGGGTTGAATTAAAAAAATTGTAATACAGTGTATGATTGTTTTTTTTGCAAAATTTGCTAATTTTTAATGTATTTAAAGTACAAAATCTTCGAGAATACCTTACTATATCTACTCGAATCTATGGAAGCCAAAACGTAGCGGTTCCTATGACCGCTTATAAAAAATGCCATATTTAACATCTAACTTTTAATTATGCATTTGTATACGCGTACTTTACGGAGATAGCTTTTCTATAAATTTATAAGTGGTCCTATATTGTGATTTCAATAAGAAAATACTGCAGTGGTCCAAATTTCATTCGTCTAGTGATATTAGTTCGGTTATTAACTCAGACAACCGAAATTTTGATATTTTTTGTGCAAATGTGGTTGTCCGAATTAATCACATTAAATAGTTATAATAGTATTATTATTTTGATTTTCATTAAAAAAAGTCTTTACATTAATATTAATAGCAAAAAATACCAATACACAGTTAACCAAATTAACAACCGAACTATTAACTCTAGGTCATTTTTATTAGGTTACATCTAACTTAAATTCAGCCATAGATTTATTTAAGGCAAGTTTCATTCTTATTTTCTTAATTTTGTGATAACTACATTTAAAAAATTCAAAAGTTGGCCGAATGGTGTGAATTTCAGTAGAAGAGCTATCCCATTTCTATAGTATTACATGATTTTATTACAATACGATCGTGGTACAGACCCTGCCTCGTTCAAGCGATAAATCTATGTTAAATAATAGTGATATTTTACAAATTTAGGCCTAAACCGTGTCAATCGTAAGGAATATTGTATGTTCTGTACATATTTTCATTCATTGGTAACCATGAACATGGAAATCTGTTCTAAAGAACTTTTTTCACTCCATAAATACCTTAAAGACGGTTTGCGTTTGTCAATTGTGATCGATGCCCATTGGTACGATCGAATTCCTTTACACAATTAAAATATCAATATTACAACCATATTGGAATAAATGATTGATTTAAACATCAACAACCGCAATTTACTGTCTCGAAAGCTTTAATGTAATACACATTACCTTTGCCTTAATATTGACATAATATTGATCTAATGTTCATTGTTATATGGATAGCTAGTCTCAGTGACTTAGTACTTAGTCAGACTTTATTTTTTGGATGAATCATACAAAAATTCATGCAAATCCGACAAAGTCCATACACGACTGACGCGACCAAGCCCAACCCTTAAACTACTCTACAAGCATAAGAAACACCCTATATTGATAGGAACTGAAAGGAAAATAAAATTCTAAAACGCTAATCGAAGTACTACAATTTTTTAAACAAAAAGATGTTTTAGATGTGCAACGATTGCATACAAAATAACTTTCACTTACACTAATTTACTTTTTAGTTTACAAAACTTACCTCAGCTTTGTGTATTAAGTCGTTTTACACGAACTTGAGATGACGCCTCGAATGACGTATTTTGACCCATATTTACATTTTCACATATAATTTCCATATAAGCTCTGAATTTAATATAAAAGTGAGAGCAAAATCATTCGATCATTAATTTCGTAACACCGTTTACACACAATTAATTTGATTAAACGTGTTGTTTTGTCCTAAATTCACTGGGAAATGCGTAATGTGTTTGCGAGGCGCATCTGCAATGGTGTAATAACGTGTAACTATGAGCATTCCGGCTCTTCCCAGTCGATGCTAGCCCATTGTGGAAGCTCCGTCTCGTATTCCCAGCCGGGGCCCTGAATAGAAATTCGACATTAAAATTACTGTACAGTACTGACTTAGATTTACGCAAATATTTAGTAGTAATAGAATTAATTATATATATTTTTCATATTAATAATTAAAAAAAATTAGTATTATTTTTATCATTTCTCGTTTCTTTGAAATTAATATATATTTTTGTGGGTACGTCTGCTCACTATATGATGACTTTTGAGACGCCAAAAACTCTTGCGTGACCATAAACAGTAAAGGATTCGAAAATTACAAAAACAATAAATCCGCAAAAAATCCGAAATAGTAGATATACTCGTAAAATAAAAAAGTACCTACAATGCGACTTTTAATATGGACGGTGGCATTATTTTATCTCTCCAGTAATGAAACTTAGATCTTATTTAGAAGACTATGTAAAAAGTATATTAAAGAAAAAACGAATTAGCTAAACCGTAACAAACCGAGATATTGTGTTTGATATTTCTTTTTATCAGGCGTTATTTTTTAATAAATACTACTTTATTCTACTTAACCAGCTTACATTAATCTCAGTGACTTAGTCTCTGACCTTAAAAACTAACATATATATAAATAGTTTTTTATATATATGTTAGTTTTTAAGGTATATGTTATGGACCTCTGTTTAATATTGCCTGAAATAAATGATTAAATAAAAAAAAAAATAAAAAAATGACTCGGCTCCTTTCTAGATCGTATATAGATGTTACAGCTATATATATGTTAACACAACAGTGGTGGCCCAATGGTAATACGTTTGTTTGGGTAACTGAGTGAAGTGAGATCAAATCCCGGGTCTCGCACCTCTGATATTCTCATGTGCGAATCATTGCCAACATGATTACCACTTGTAAAGGAACACATTTTGAGGAAACTTGCATGTCTGAGAAAACTAAGTTTTCGATGTCCACCAACCCGCACTTGGCCAGTGTGGTGGACTATGGCCTGATCCCCCTTGTACAGAAGGGAGGCCAGTGCCCAGCAGTTGGACGTTGAAAAGAGCTCAATACGTATTCTTAATATAAAAGCTTTAAATGTTTTAATATTTTCGTATTGTAAAAACTCACATGTTTATACAAAATATAACTTATTTACAGTCGAATAAAACTTGAAGTGAGTCGTTACGAAAAACTCCCTAAGGTTTTTAATCCACGTATTTGTATTTTAGAACATTTATTTACTTTTGTGACTGCTGTTTTTTACTTTTTTATTGAAATCTTCTTTTAGAAGTATGTATGTATATTTAATTCAAATTGTTTCATTTTATGTTATATTTCATTTATATCTACATACAAACAAACAAAATTAAAGTGTCTGTGTGTAATTTCAAAATAACTTTAATATAAGCTTTTTACTAAATGCGTATGAAATTATTTACGGTACTTATAAAAAATACACATTTTTTTCCGGCTGGATTGATTTTGACGGAACTTTCACTGGCAGATAGTTGATGTTATAAGGAGTTACATAGGCTACTTTTATTTTAGAAAAATAATTAGGGTTCCGCTCAAAAAAAATGTTCCTAGGGACACGAGGGTAAGTCGCTATTTATATTATAAAGCTGAAGTTTGTTTTATTATTTGTTTGATTATACTCTTTAATCTTTGGAATAACCAGTTAGTCACATTTGAAAAATCTATTTTATTTGAGAAATATATTTTTAATTATATCATACGCAAGCAGAGTCACGGCTATAAGCTGGTACTATATACAATATATAATTTTATTTTACTTTATACATATATATTTGAGAGACCAACATACTCGTAATATAAGAATTAAGAAGATCTTGTAGTCGGTATCTCACGCATCAATGATAGCAATAGCAAACGAATATATCTATAGATATACACATAATATAAATTCTGAGTCGAATCTTTACGTAAAATATTTTTTGGAAAATCTTATTGAAATAGTCATTATTATTGATACGGAGGTCAAATCTATACTTTTTAGAATTTTTGTCTGCTTGTGTTTGTCTGTCTGGGATTGCATCACGAGAAAACCACTTGACATATTTGATGAAATTTGGTATGATGATAGCTGGTTATCTGTGTCAACATATAGAATACTCTTTACTACGGGAAAACATCTCATCTCTGAGAAATCTATACTAAAGGTTAAAACATAAAAAAGCTAGTATATCTATATAAAAACAATTGACTTTGTCTTTATGTAAATAATATCCTTATACTAAATAAGTAAAGAAAAAATATAACAAATATCACCTTATATTTCCAAGCGTGTAGATACATAACCAGGTCGCGTGGGCGCGGGTCGCGGTACCTCACGCGGCACTCGTAGCAGTGCGGGTCGGGGGTGAGCGCATCACCGGTTGCGTTCGTGGTTGTCACAGTAACGGTTGAGTTGGCTGTGGTTGCCATAGTAACGGTTGAGGTTCCCGGCGGTTGCGCGGCCGGTGTGCAGCCGGTCTGGGTTGCGACTGTCACTTTATCTGACTGTGAGTTAGATATGATTTTTAGTTTATAAATGTGAGTAATAAGGTAGGTAATTGTAGCATCTATAAGACTAATCTTAGGGCTTATACACACTAGTACTTTCTATCGCGTTGTCGACGCCCGCTTGTCTCGTGGTGTGCTTAGAGCCTTTTTGTTGGTACTAAGATTTACATACATAGATATAAAATACATATTTTTTTGTTGGCTCTAAGATTTATATACATAAGTACATACATGCCTAAAATATATCTTCTCCGTTTAGTAATCAATCCGCATTTCAGTATCTTTTTCTTTTATATATATTCTTATTGTAATAAGTAATTTTTATTCAATATGTGACTCTAATATCGATCTCTATTGTTTCATATAAGTAAGTTTAGACGTAACATTTCTATTTTTAGGTATTTTAATTAAATTATTAAATAAAGACTTTGGTTTTTTTGAGTATTAAAGTACAATGTGTATTTTATACCAATATAATTGACATTTAAAAGTTAATTTCGTATTAAAATATCGATAAATTGGTCGTTTGGACATTGGTCCACCGAACACGCAAGTATTTGATATAAAGGAGATCAAAGAAAGCGAGCGTGGGATATTATAAATGCAAAACACATCTAGGGGTCTAAACCGCTAGTTATATTATAAAATCGAGTCTAAAAATGTATATCAACCTATCTAGATATTGTAGGTGCACTCTAATTTACCGATATTTTAATAAGCAATGAGACGTTAATCAAACAAACATACCTTAGCATCATTAGAGTCTTCATTGTTCATAGGCGAGGGTGGTGCGGGGGAACGCACTTCCATGGGCGCCTCTTCGCCGCTGGAAGGACTCGCTAATGTCGCTATAATAGATAAAAATCGTTAAAACATATGTATCCATACTAATATTATAAATGTGAAAGTGTGTTTATTTGTTTTTTGTCTTTCTTTCACGTCGAAAAGGAGTGACCGATTGGCGTGATATTTTGTGTGGAGGGCTGGAGAGTGACATAGACTACTTTTACCGCGGGAGACTATATAAATCCCACGGGAAAACACGTTATAATGAAATCAAAAAAAATTATCCATATTAATGATCAGAATTACTTGATATTAATGCTCTTCAAGAAAATTAAATAAATACATATTTTAGCATTTTTCGAAATTCATCTTATATGGGAGTAAAATAGATTTGTATGAAACTACCTTTTTTGAGATTTTTTGTAGTATTAGCGCGAGCGAAGCCGCGGGTTCTGCTAGTTAACTATATGAACAAAGCAACACTCACGCGTCATGACGGTGGCCGGCGTGAGTCCCGGCGCGGGCGACTCCAGCCGCGGCGACGACTCGCGCGACGCCGGGCCCGTGTCGCACTCGTCTTCACCGACTAATTTACAACACAATAATAAATTGAAAATAAAATATCAAATGAAAATAGATTAAAACATTATAATAACATTTATATAGTATTCAGTCCATTTTAACACCCCACTGTAGGGTGTGGACCTCCCTTCAATACGAGGATCAGGCCATAGTCGACCACGCTGACCAAGTGCGTGCGAACTTCACATGTCTTTCCAAAACTTGCTAGGTTCTCTTACATAGACATGCAGGTTTCCTCACGATGTTTTCCTTTACCGTAAGACAAGTGGTAATCATGTTGAAAATGATTCGCACATAAAAACATTAGAGGTGCATTGAACACCTAGAACATCGGGATTTGAACCCGCTTCATTCAGTTTCTCAAGCGTTTAAAAAGAGGAGGAGAGACTAAAAATTAAAATAAAACCGCAAAAAACTCGAAAAGATAGATTTTATTAAAAATTACCTTTATCATCTGAGGCAGGTTTGGAGAAAAGAAGGTCATCATCAGCCGCGTCCACTCCGAGCCAATTTTCAGCATTGTGTATAGCAATCAGATCCCTTACGAGCTGTTCGTCTGTCTTCCCACCTGTATCTCCTCCTTTACCGCGCAACGGTCCAAATACTGGATGGTTGTACAGTGGATCATTTACCACTGGGTAACCTGTTAAATCGTAATATTGGTTAAATATTTCTACCTCGTTATTCTTCCTCGAAAAATAAATATAAGTGGCATATTTATCTTATAATAAATTATAGGAGTCTTTAGCTATATTCTATTAAATACAAAAATAATCATCAAAATCGGTACATAAATGTCAAAATTACACTCTAATTGAGTGCTACCTTTTATTTGAAATCGGCTAAAAATAACTTATAAAGGCTCTAAACGCGATAATACAGAGTATGACTAATTTCAAAGAAAAACGAAATTCATATATAAAATCTGACTCGTATGAAACTACGTTTGCTTTGCAGTAACGTTATTAAATTAAATTTTGTTTCCAATGAGTAAAGTCAGTATTCAACTTTACATATACGTCGCGTGGTATTAAATATAACTTTATTATTATACACATATGTACAAATTTTTCCACCATATTTTTAACTATGAATACTTTGATTAAAATATCTGAAAGTATATATATATATATATATATATATATATATATATATATATATATACGATAAAAATATTTTTTATAATTAGACAAAATTTCAGAGTTATATGCTCTTCTAAAGCTCTACAAAATCTGTAAGACGTTATAAGCTAAAATCGGTATAAATGTACAGCAGCTTATTTTTCAAAAAAACAAAATCTCATTTAAATTTTCTAGCCCATAGTAATATTACAAATGCGAGAGTCATTCTGTCTGTCTATTACATTTTCACACCTAAATCTCTGAACCAATTTTGATGAATTTTGGTATAATATTATAAAGAGGAAAATTTTTTTTTTTTGTTTGTATCGAATAGGTCCCGACACTACTGAACCGATTTAGATGAAATTTGGTAAGAAGTTAGTTTGAGACCCTGGGAAGGACATAAGATAGTTTTTATCCCCGAAATCATAACTTAAAGGGTTGAAAACGGGGGTAAAAGTTTGTATGGGGAAGTAACCTAGGGACGAACCCGAGCGAAGCGAGAGTGAGTCGCTAGTATTTGATATAATGGAGATCAAAGAAAGAGAGTATGGGATATTATAAATGCAAAACACATCTAGGGGCCTAAACTACTAATTATATTATAAAATTGGGTCCAAAAATGTATACCAACTTACCTAGATATTGTAGGTGCACTCTAATTTGATGCATTCTTCCTGTCTTAGGTCGGCAAAGAACAACACTAGTGTTTGCTTTAGCATTGAATCCCAGACGTTTGAACACCGTGGAACAATCTTTCCCTTTAGGAGATACTTTACAAACACCTATCTTGTAGCTTACGACTTCAATTGGCTCTTGACACTCGATTTCCTCACTGAATAATGAGAAAGTTTGTTTTAGAAGATTGATAGACGTGTGTATAGTACACACACACACACACACACATACACATATATATATATATATATATATATATATATATATATATATATATATATATATATATATATATATATATATATATATAATTCTCTTCTTCAATTTTATATATATATATATATATATATATATATATATATATATATATATATATATATATATATATATAAAATTGAAGCGTCTGTCTGTGATTTCAAAATAACTATGAACTTTCAAATATATAGAGTTATAAAATATGACACCAGTACCTAAACTACTTTTATTAAATTTTTGGCTGTTTGTATGTTTGTTCGGAATAATATTTGGAACAGATTAACCGATTGTAATGGGAATTTTAATGAAAGATAGAGGAGTTTGTAGGACTACATTATAGGGTATGTTTTATTTGGAAAATATTTATGGTTCCAGCACAAAAATCAAAAACCCTTAAAAATTAAAGGAAAATTCGAATTTACGCTTCTATATTAGGGACTAGAGCTAGGGAAGCACCTGAGCGAAGCAAGAGAAAATCGCTTGTACAAAATAAATTTCATTTATTCAAACTTTAAAAGGACTTAAATAATTTTATCATGGGATTTTTACTAATTTGATATTGCAATTTGGTTTTGGATAACTTTAACCTATACATTTATTTTTACTTAGCCACACTTAATTGAAAAAAAAAAAAGAATTCTATTATATATATGCTATTATACTAAATTTGTTCTTAGGCTCAATTTGTTTACTCGAACAAGTCACGACCTGATCATATTAGACACTGGTCCAATATCCTATATAAGACAATATAATTATATTACCAGTAAATTTACATTCAAGCTAACATCATTCAGTTTACATAAATCTCAAGCAACGTGATCTGCAAACTGATTTGAAATCAACGTAAATAAGTTGAGTGCTTATTTTAATTAACTGTGTATACTCACTCGGGGAACTCGCCGTCGACTCGACAGACGTATTCCTTTTGCACCTGTCGATTTCTTATCTGATGTTCCATTTGCCTAGCCTTCTTTGGACTCCTCCCGAATAATAAGAGACCTGATTGCGAATAAATCAATATTATTGTTATATCAATTTGCTTTTTATTGACTGTCTCACTGGGCTAGTGGTTGGGTGTACGGTTGCAGGTTGAGAGGTCATGTGTTCGAGTCTCGGGTCAGGTCAAAGTGGTTACAAGGTTTTCTCTGTCATGAAATAATCAGTGGCAGTACGTTAGCAGTGTTTACATCCCCGTGGTTCAAAGAGCACGTTCAAAAGTCAGCCGTGCGTTTAATGACATACGGTTGAGAGACTCGTCCTGATGTAGGCCACCGTAGCCGAAACTGGTCAGGACACAATTTGAGCTTTCAGAACTTTGAAAAATGATCGATCAGTGTTTGTAATATATCGGGAAAATTTAATATTTTTGTTATAATATTAAAATGGCTAGGAAATATAAAAATAATATTATATGTAAAACTATAATTCTCAAAGCGGGTTATTTGGTATAGCTATACAATTTTCTTACCTGATGTTAGCCTGTCCAGTCTGTGTATGGTCCTGAGGTTTTTGAGGTTATATTCTTTAGCGAGTATGAACACAACAGTGTTGTGACGGTATCGACCGCATGGATGAACCTGTCGAGTCAATTCAACATATTATACTTTTAAAGTGTATGACGCAAAGATCGCTGCAAAATTATCAAAACACTTAAACATATACGAGTAAATCTGCAAAGTTTTATTATGAATCGATATTTATTCAAGTTATTTAATTATTCGATTTATTTCATTTATATTATATAGTTTAATTAAAATTGGTGCTACGAAATAAAAAACAATAATGATACAGCCAGTATAAATATTATAAATAAAGCTGCAGAACAAAGCGAAAACAGTGAAACACCTCACGTTACAAGTGAGTTTGAAATGTTGTTTAGACAATAGTGCAGGTGCCATGCAAAAATAAACGTGATAAAATAAAATAGTGAATATAGTAGTGAGATAAGATAATTGTTCATTAGTTTCAAATATAAGTTTCATATTAGTAAAATAAATGAAAAAGTCGGAATTTAATACAACGGTTATCTTTTCTTATGGGAAAAAACAATTTAAAAGACAGTCTAGAGGATATTGTGCCCTCCAGTTGTCTTTTATCCACTTATAAGTGGGATTATCTAAGATTATAATGTTGGTACCGTTTGGAATACATATTCCATTTACTGTGCGCATCATAATCTTTATCAGACCCTGATAGCGAACTTTTGAATTAAAATCCATTACTTAACTTAACAATTGCTTTACAAACATTACATATAAGCTATTACCGGATTTCGCAAAAAAAAATTATACAAAAAATTTGGAAAATTCTATAATTGTCATTACAATAAATACAAACATACCAAAAACCGTAACTAGTAGATCGTCAAAAATTTAATAATCGAAAACATCAAAAATCTAAAAGAAAAAAAGGATGTCGTGTACTATACATTAGAAAAACAACGTTCGCATGTAACCAGAGCCTGATATAAACACAAACGGTCCGAACGCTGACTCACCGGCAAAGAGCATGGCTTGTCTAGTACGAGGAGCTCTTCATCGACGTGTATGATGCGTAAGGAACTTGCGAGGACTGGCGTCTCGTGCCTGGCCCGCATCAGAACATTTCATTAATGTCCTATGATGTTGCGAATCACCAATCGCATATTTGCATTAGATTTAATACAACAGATTGTTTTTACAATCGTTGTCGGTGTGAAACTTAATATTAACAAAATTATAGAAACAAAATATATAATAAGCATTCGCAGAATCAAAGGTTACGAAGTGGTTTTATAGATAAAATTGTGAATTTAATTGAATCGTTTTAACGTGGGGTCCCTATACTATACTCGTATAGTGAAATAAGTCTGTCGAGATCGAGTCATTCTTATGAACTCGCTTATGTGAGATACTTAAGTTTCACCCTGTATAATGTGGCACGAATTTAAGCTATTACCAATGAAATTTTGCGAAAAGAATATTGTAAATGAGTATAATAAAAACATACTACATAGAAGTCATGTAAGAATGTTAAAAAAATATGTACTATTATAATTTCATGAATAAAACCTGCCTGAAACTTTGAGAGACAGACTTTTTTACATAAGTTCTTTTCAAAGGTTGACATAAGAACACGGTTCTTAAGGGTTTTTAACCGTCTAGGATTGTATCTTGATATTTCGCTCATGGCCTTCAATGCTTTATCGCCATCCATAATATTATCTATAGTGATATATAGAATTAATGTATTTTATATGGAAAGACTAATTTCATGGGCTTTATGTTAGCTGTCAAAGTCTGTAAGAGACGTGTGTTTATCTAGGCATAGAATTAGCATTGGAAATGGACACTTAGCATCCTTTGTAGAGGGATAACAAAATGTAGTTCAAAAAAAACAGCTAGAAATGAACCCACAAATATAGTGTAAAAGTAATAAAACTACAAGTAGAGTAAGTACTTCTTATTAAAATAATTTAAGTAATTTAAATTGAATAATGTGAAACAAGCATTTTTATAAGTCTAGAAAAATAATTTTACTATACCTATAATTTAAGCAGAGCATGTAAAATCTAACATAATAACACCATCAGATAAAGAATATGACAGTAAAATATCCCATTAAAATATTTATTTAATCATATAAATATTTGCTTATTAAAGTATGTAGCAACACCATAGTAACATCTAGTAATAAAGATCGCCGCACACTGTAGATTTATTAGTCGATAATTTGTTTTCTCAATCAGTAATAAATTTAACTCTCATATATTTGATAATTTAATTATATAAAATAATCCACAATGTACGGGTCCACTAAGCGTATAGAAGGATACTATTACGTTAAAGAGGAAGAAACTACTTTGGGTCCAAAATGCATTACAGATAATTTTCACAAGTTCCAGTTATTCTAATGAAATTTATGTAAATGTAAATTTTATATTAAAATCTGTGGTTTAAATTTAACTTTAACTATATACTGATATAAAGAGAGAAAGGTCGCTGGTTATATTCCCAAACGAGGCATTTTTTTCTTATTAAATGTTCTGAGGTTTCTTTAGTTAAGATAGCATAAGTTCCAACACGCAGTGTCTCGATTGAAGCAGAAAGGAACAGAGCGAGATATCTGTATTCTCCTTCTCCCTCCCACAAGGGAAGTGTGTAAATATAAATAAAAGAGCTTGTACGAACATAATTATAGTTTTATGGAAATACAAAGTTATAACTGAGTGTAAGTGTGAAATTCTTCAAAACAAATTAAATGAGCCCTTGAATGTGAATTTGCAGGTCTCTAATTCTATAGAAGAGTTCCAGTAACCATCTCCTGGATCCAGCATCAGATCAGCTCAAGTCATCTAGATTTCATACACAAAACTTCAAATATATACGACACTTGGAAATAGGTTAAAATCGTTTACCAATATTTGATTACACAGTAACATGTGAAGCTAAAATATCGTATTAAAACATATGTACATACAGACATACATACAACCATACAAATTTGTATATTTGTTTTGAAGCCCTAATAGATTTTCATATGTAAATATTTTTCAGTTCCAATAACATACATACGTACATATCGAATTGATAACCTCCTATTTTGAAATCGATTAAAAATATAACTTTACTAATAACTAAGGCATTTTAAACTGGATTAGATGAAGATTAAACGTAATATATGATTATTTTGGACGTTATCATTGTATCGCAAACACATTTCTACAATATTTCACTTAAAATATCTTATGCCAGACCTCCCTGCGAAGAAACGGCATCAATCAAATAAATTGGACACGGACCAGTCACTGGGCGCTTACGGTGAATAAAAATCACCACTGTTACGAACATGCGAATAATAAATAACAAAGACATGTTGCCTTTGGCTCTAGAATTCCTTTCCATCGCATTACTGTGATTATACTAATTTATTAGGCCCGAGGCCTAATCTTGATAGCTTTTGAAGAACTCCTCTGCCTATAAGGACACTGTCAGGTGTATTATATTGATGAATTATAAATATTTTACGAATGAAATATTTTTAAATCTACACTATGTATAAAGAGGAAAGATTTGTATTTTTGTATGTTTGTAACGAATAAACTCAAAAACGACTGGACCAATTTAGATAAAATTTGGTAAGAAGATAGTTTGACACCCTGGAAAGAAGATAGGATATTTTTTGTTTCGGTAATTATCCTTTAAATTTTTGTAAGGGGAAGCAATCACTAGTATTTTATATTTCCTCACTAGCATTTCAATGCGGCGTTACTCGCACGTTATAACAGTAAAATAACCTATTTCACTTTCATGTGAATCCCCTATGACAGTGAAACTCCCATGACAATTAATATACCCGTTCCGGAGCTTAGCGGGCACAAACAGAAAGACGAACAAAAAAAAAATGCCGGTTAGTGCTTTCTATCGTAGAAATAACCATATGAATTACATATATACATGTGGTATTTTCACATTATATGAAGGTACAAAATTTTTGATTGGTTTTCGAAGCATAGCGGTGCTGAATCGAGTTTACAGGTTCGATATCTGTTCTTAATTTAATATTAAGAATACCGAAGAAAAGACAAGAAAAGATTGAAAATAATACTATTAATGATATTAAATGTTATATTAGAATGGCAACAATTTTAGATATAATAAACCAATATTGTATCTACTACCTAGTTACTACAAATAAAACTATCTCTAGGGGATAACTGAGTATTAATTAACAGAGCCGAGTCACGATACGATTAGCTTTTATAATATAATTCGATTGCTTTATACCTTAAGATGGATTTTTAATTAAGATCTTTTACTTAAAATAGAAATATTTTTTTAGCTTTTTAACTGAATAAGTTAAAGTTGAGCTTTAAGCTAAGACATGTTCTTTGACAAGATAATTGTAAGGTGCCACTAAAAGGTAACAATAACAAGTTTGGAGAGAGCGAGTTCAAAAGTTTCTATTTGTACAATATAATAAGTTTCAAGTGACATACATATTTTCATTACTACCAACCTATCCTAATTTGTAGAGTTATACATACAGACATACATTGTAAATAATAATAATAACAATATGTTGGGACATTAATACACAACACCATCCAGTTCCGTGGTAATCTACGAGGCTTGTGTTATGGATACCAGATAGTTGTTACTCTATACATATATAACTTTAAATACATATATATTATAAATATAAACACCCATGACTGAAGTATAAGCGTTCGTGCTCATCACACAAATGAATGCCCCCAACCGGACTCGAACCCGCGACCGCTGGCACAGCAAGTACATATATTATTTTGTTTGTATGTGTATATTATTGTATATGCTAATATTATTTTGTTTATATCTGTTTACCCCGAATAACAAATTTTAAACTATCCGATAAACTAGCAGGCATATCGTATGTACATTGATAGAAGGTACTACAGAAACCTGTGCGGTTTTATGCAGGACTTACTAAAGCTTCATCAAGATTGGATGAATGATATAGGAACGTGATACAAACAAACATACATATAAAGACAGGTTAACTAACTAGTGAACTAAAATTGTGATTTTTTGCATAATTGCCTTTGCATTCCGTTGATTTTTTTGACGTTGAGACACTGTGTGCTGGTTTTAGAGACAGTAGGACATATTATTCTTCACCTTAACCAGAATATAGCAAAGTTCTATATTTTTGATATAACGATTTGTCGCGTGCAGTGTCGAACCTCCGACCTTTGCGATTGCAAGTAATCCATCGCTGTTGCGTTAAAAACATACAAAATCTACAAAACGTTATAAAGACAATGATAATAAAACGACAACGAAATCAAATAAGATAAAACATAGGTATATTCTAAATTGAAGTACCACTTTATACAAATGTTATAAAAATATGTCCCGTTTATAGCTCCAATAAATTCTGAAGGTATAACGTATTCGAAGAGATTCTTTGTATTGTGTATCAAATAGCAGGCGGAAATAAAATAATAACATCCCAAGTACATTGTTCTACTAAACATTTCATACAATTACCCTCAAGAGATCTTCTTAGAAGAGAAATTGAAAATTATTTCTTCAATACAAATAAATTTATAACAAAAAATCAACGAAAGCTTATGTTTTTAGCTTTTTAACTGAAAGCTTTTCCTTAGAAATCATATTTATGAATAGCTTTTAAACAATGGAGAATTTTCCACGAACAATATATTTACGTTACATATTACTGGTACAACCGTTATCGACATCGCAATATAACGTATACTCCATCACTAGTGCTCTAGATTATTTCTTGTATATAAAGGCACTTTGACTAAGGCGAAAGGACTTTGTGAGATGCTTTTACGGACAGTAGCGCCATGTTATCGCTGTATACATACTTCGTAGTGACGCTCAAGTTTAGATTTCAGATTAAATGTTTGATTATAATGTTCAAATATTATAACAGCTCACAGACTTTGTTAATAAATCAAGATATCATTTTCTTAACAAAACTAAGATTTTACATTCAAAATTTATTAACATAGACATTTAACGAATTTTACGGCTAAAACTAGTGATGTTACATAGCATTAAACTTACCTTTATATTAAAACTACCCACATAAAGCGTTTAGTACATTGAAAGGCATGCAGGAAAAACAACAATAGAAGCGTACATATGGCCGTCTCATTTGCCACTTACGGGAATAGAGGCTGGTTTGTTGACAACGACAATATCCTCGTCGATATGAACGAGGGTGATCGGTTGACTGGTCACCGGTACTTCGTGCCTGTAACGATACACACGTTACGGACGAAGCCATACTATGAAGTCTAGCTTAGAAGGGTACCATCCGCTTTTAAGGGTTGGATCGTCACTTAGATTCTTTTAGGTTCATAGAATACGGCTGTTCACGCATTTTGAATACCATCTGCATATCCTTGGTTGAAGGGCGTTTATTACTTCATTTGGTACAGTTTTAGCACAAAAGAGGAAAAAATAATTTTATTTTGATATTTTTATGTTAATTTCTTTAACTACTGTCATTTAATTAAACGTCGTTTTAATATAGAATATATTTTCCATTACGACGAACAATCTGTTTTATTATTGAAATATTTACAATTTTGTTGCACAAAAATTCGGAGAAATATTCAGAGAAGTGTCAATATTTAAAACTTTAAAGGCAAGTACTCTTTGAGACAAATAACAGGTTTTCACGTTTAAATCCAGTAAATTTCAAATAGTTATATAAGACGGATGTATGACAGAATTTATAAAAATATATAGCATATTTTCTTTAATTATATGAAACTCTCTGATACAGAGAGATTTAAAAAAATAGACAAATTTAAAATTTAAGTTAACGCCATGATAGATAAACCGATCGTAAATCTCAGAACCATAGAACATAAATAATGGAAATTGTTTATTTTTCTTCCCTAACGATAATAATCATTGATGTATGTGAGAATCGATTTGAAAGAACGATAGGAGATATAAATATCTATAATAGAACAGTCGATTACGCAGGTGGTATGCAAAGATAAGAACCAAGGTAACAGGTACCATTAATCCGATCTCATATTGTATGAAATACAGATAAAGGACCAAACGACAACAAATGAACATGCGTGAGCGAAAATAAGTTTAAAGATGCCTTTTTTAACGGTTTTTCATATTAACCTTTAAATATCAATTTTACAACATCAGAATTTTAGAGATTGAGTTTAGAGAAATGACTAGAGGTATTAGTTATCTCAGATATTAAATAACTCAGATTAAAGTTATATATTAATATATTTATATATTAATAATTATTAATATAGTTATATATTAATAATTCAAATTAAAGAAACAAATATAGATAAAAATCGTTAAAACACCCGTTCATCTTTAACTCTTTAGAGACACAAAGGTGGTTTGCAATACGATACAAAGGAAACATGGTATATAAGTAAGTTAATAAGGGTTTACTTTAACTGGTGTCTGTAAGAAACAATAAATTTTGAGTGCACTCGCATGCTCATCCGGTGCTCATTTGATATTGAAATTTCGACATACGACATTCCAATAAACTAAAGGCTTGTATATACAATCGAATTACAAATTTGTGTCTAATGCAAAGACCACATTCAACATAGATTCGTTCTCATGACTTATAATACTTGTTATTTTTGAACCACGAAAACAAATCTACGTCACCAATACACCGGTTCTATGAAATAGTTAAACTCCCTCAAGTTAAAAAAAGGGCAAGACAGAAAAGAATATGTTAATAACAGTACATTTATTCAAGTATCCTCCGCTTCTAAGAACAGTGTTGTAGCAAATTTTTGCATATTTGGTAGCCTCTTTTACAATTGTAGTGCTAAATAATAAACTATACGTATCTTATAAGCTATCTACAAGAGTAGCCACTATAATGAGATCGATAAATGTGGGAAATTCAAGGGGGAAAATACCTATGAACGACGTTCGCGAGTAGGTCGTTGTGTTTGAGTCGATAGTCGGGATCGACCCTCTCATAGTTGACTGTTAGGGTACCAGCTCGGATACACCGTTCGTATTCAGCGGCTGGATGTGCTCTGAACTCTCTTGCGAAGACATCGAGAATCTTCTCACCGACCCATCTTCCTTTGGTGAAGGTTGTAAATGTGAAATAATAAGGGTAAACTTTCCTGAGGCCTGCAATTTTAAACGAAAACGGTTGTTACGCTTGATGAAAATAAATTATTTTTTATATTACCAATGTTTAGAGAAAGTACGTGTCAATTGCTTTCAGTAATTTTATTATAGTAAAATATATTATTTGGCTATTTCTTTATAATACTAATTAACTTCTTCTGTTTTAATTAGGTTTTAAGTGCGTTCAATTCTAATAGACATAATTGGATTATGTTTTCGATATCACGCATTCGATTCTGACGTGATATGTGTCATTGAAATATGTAGAAAGTAGTAATAATGTGAACATTTACTTATTGTAACATTTATAATTTGCAAAAATAGAAGTAAATGAAAACAGAAAATGACACTAGAATATATAGTTAGTTACTTATACTATAAATGTGAATGTTTAGATGTTTGGATCTGGATGAAATTCAGACATAGATTATTGTCTGGAATAGCATTTACGCTACTTCTTATCCCGGAAAAATGTATGGTTCCCGTGGGATAGATTTGTTTATATTTTATCGAGTATATTATGCAAAATTTTTAAACGAAAAACAGCATTATTTAAAATATATTTCAAGACAACACACCAGCTTGGCAATTTTTCTATGAAAAAACTTCATTTCCAATCACTTAAAGTTGTTTACAACAAGCAAACTACCTTCGGTGAAACCTTGCGGGACTACGGCACTGCGGTAAAGTGACTAAGATTGAGACTCAACAGGCTTTCTTACCTGCTTAACGCTGATTTATAATGAAATACTACGTTATTAGATATTCGTGACTCATCACATTGCTTTAGGATGTACCTAGATGGTCTAATTAAATGGATATCTTTACTAAATTAAGCTTTGAATAATTATATAGTTATGTATTATTCATGTTTATTTGTCCATCTGCTTATAAGTTAGATGGGTGCACCGATTTTAATTAAACTTTATATATTTGCATTTGAAAAATTAGGGTTAATTTCGAGTCAAAGTTACATTCATTTGGCCAATAGTTTATCTTGTTCCTAATTTACGATTCCATCTTATTTAGAACATAGGTACATATATACCTACATATATGATATCGACTCAATAAAAAAATTCCAAATACATAGCTGGAGTCCATTACTATTTTAATATACATATATATGTAATTGAAATTACATTATTTAACGTCAATTTGAGTTTCATCTTGGATCTTATACAATACTAGCATTGCCCGCGGCTCCGCCCGCGTTCAGATGACCAAAAACCAAACTCTTAGGTTTTACATATTAGTATACACTACATTGCAGTTTATGTATTTTTTCCCAGAAATGAGACTTTTCCCGCGGTAAAAAGTATCCTATATATTGACCCGGCTAACCAGCTATCACCATACCAAATTTCATCAAAATCCCTCCGTGATGCGGTAATAGACAGACAGACAAAAATTCTAAAAACTATAGATTTGGCCTCTGTATCGATAATAATGTTTATTTCAATAAGATTTTCCAAAAAATATCTAATGTACAGATTCGGCTTAGTTACAATTTTATTATATGTATAAATTTTAAGTACGCCTTTGCACAAGTTTATGTACAGGTGAAACATAAAGTAACATAAAATGTACATTAGTTCGCCTTAGAAAAGAGTAAGAAAGGCAGTGGCAATAAAAAGGCCAATTCGCGGTTTATTAATTTTTAAACATTGCCCTTGCGGTATTAGGTCAAGTCATATAATGTTCTTAGCAACTTGGCAATAATAAAGTATATCGCACAGTCAATAAACTTCATATAAACTTATATTATTATTATGTTGGGACATTAACACACAGCACCATCTGGTTCCATGGTAAGCTACGAGGCTTGTGTTATGGATACCAGATAGTTGATACATTATACATATATAACTTTAAATACATACATACTAAAAATATACCCATGACTGGAGTAAAAAAATTTGTGCTCATCACACAAATGAATGTTACCAGCGGGACTCGAACCCGCGACCGTTGGCACAGAAAGTAGGTTCACTACAAACTGAGCCAAACGTGTGGTCAGACTTATGTAAAATATAGATACTTTAAAAGATTTAAGGCGCATTGTCTATTGTGGGGACAGAGAGATATAAAGATTAATAAAACAAAATGTATTTTATGTACTTATGTCAACATTTAAGTCCGTATGGTTGGTTTTAAATTTTTAGGTCTCGTAGTATTTCAGTACTGTATCGGTAATGACTAATCCATATTAAAAATGCTAAGCTTAATTTGATGTATCAAATATTATGTAGATATATCCCTCTATGGTATCCTTTTATGGAGTGGTAACCATACTAAGAAGTTATAGCCTAAATGTTAATAAAATATCATGTAAATCCGGGGACAGAAGTTAGGTCTGTGTACTTATTAAATTTGTCAACATGTATTCAGTCAGCCCTTTTTAACGTCCCACTTCTAGGAATAGACCTACAAAGAGGATCAGGCCATAGTCCACCAAGCTGGTCAAGTGCGGCTTGGTTCTCTCAGACATGCAGGTTTCCTCAGGATGTTTGCCTTCATATTAGCGGTAATTATGTTGGAAATGATTGGCACATGAAAATATCAGAGTTACGAGACCCGGGATTTAAACTTGTTTCACTTAATTTCCCAAGCGAGCCGCATTACGTATTAAATTTAATTTACATTAATTTTAATGATCAAGACCTACCATTTTCAATATAGTAAGATGTTTCGTTGTATCTGTCGTCTGTGAATCCCGGCCTCTTCGCCTTCAACGCCTTTGTTTCTAGCTTTGCCTGGAACAATAAAAATCAATAAATAGTTTGCCAACTTAACGATCGACTCGTAATGTGGTCATTATACGCGTACTCGCTTTTTTCATATACTTCCGTATTTGATTACTTGATTACTCCATATTTTTACTAAATATTGGTTGTAGTAGTATTTGCCTAGTGGTCGAAATTGACCATAATCATTATTGAAAATTTAGGAAAAACATGTATGAATAGAATTTATTTCGCTATTACAAAATACTTCATTTTTACACCTTCACCTATTAAACAAAAAAAAAAGGAAATCGTTTGACAGACAGAGGACAAAAAGATACTGAAGTGTACTGTCTCTCCAGTGACCATGATTGGTGTAAAACATTCGAAACGTCGGGAACCAAAAATCAAACTAAATGCACGAAAAAATCCGAAAAGATAGTTTTATTCTCAGATATACTTTAATATTCGTTATTGTTACGACAATTAGCTTTAGGGGGGTGAAAATTGAATTTAAAAGTAAATATATGGCAACATTTACTTAAAAATGGTAAACCTTCCTTTGTAAAGAGGTGGAATGTAGGCTCAATCAATAATGGCAGTTCAATAAAAATTATATTATTCATCAATCATTTATGACGGACAAGTACGGTGTAATTTGTTTACAATAAATTGAAAATTTCACGTAAATTGCTTCATAAACCAATCTAAAAAGAAAATCATCATCGTTTTTCTTACGCAGCTCTAAGCAGACTAATAAGCCACAGAAGCCCTATTAGGAATAAAGGCGATTATGTTGAAAAAATTCTATCAATACTAAATTAAATAGCGAAATAGGATTATTCTAATGGATACAGAAATAAAAAAACTATATTGGGACATTAACACACAGCACCATCGAGTTCCATGGTAAGTTAGGAGGCTTGTGTTTTGGATACCAGATAGTTGATACACTACATTCTCATATATAACTTTAAATACATACATATTATGAATATAAACACCCATGACTGGAGTACAAACATTTGTGCTCGTCACACAAATGAATGCCCCCAGCGGGACTCGAATCCGCTACCGCTGGCACAGCATGTAGGGTCACTACAAACTGATCCAAACGTGTCGTCAATAATATAAATATAACATTTACATAGTAATATAATATTATTTAATCGTTTGGTAAACTTAGCTATCATCTGTTTTTCACGGTTCTATATATAATGTTTTTAGTCAAACCAAGGAGCCCTATTAATTCGAACGTACGTCTGTCTATCTGTCCTAGTTTTAGGAGTTATATCTTTTGAACCGTACTTGTAGCTTGTTGTAGTTTTTTGCAGGTTTTGTTATTGTTACTTCTACCTGACTTTCAGAGATCCCTATGTTAAGTACTAGTATAGTATTATATGATCTGTGGTTAAGTTAAATGGTAACGCAAATAACAATAGTTTTACTAAAAATATTTTCAGCTTGAGTTTTACTATGTTTTTCCCGGGATAAAAAGTGTAGCCTATGTGTTATTCCAGACTATAATCTATCTCTGTGCCAAATTCCATCCAGATCCGTCCAGCCGTTCTGGCGTGAAAGAGTAACAAACATCCATACATACTCACAAACTTTCACATTTATAATATTTATACAGAAGATTATATATTAGTTGACAGAATATCCTCGATGTTGGAAAGAAACGCTTGTAAAGTTTCCCGTAGCGCCGAAGGCGAAATGAGAAAAGTTTTTTTAAAACGAAACAATCTACGTGCTATGAGATTTTATTCATTCCATTGTACGTGTCTTCACTTGAGGAGTTTTTCAGTGATATAATTATATCGAAATTGGATGTTTTTTTTTGTTTAGGTTACCGCATTCAAACATTAGAGTCAGGATAGCAGATTCGATTTCTGCACTAAGGTAACAGTGCCTTATCAATCATTATAAATTTTAATGTTATTTATTATACTAAGACTACATGTAGTATGTTATTTTTATGTATACTGTGTTTTTTTTGTACTTTATTTCCATATTACCTTGCACTTTTCTGCTCCGCTAAATGACAACCTTTCTCACCTCATAGGTTGACTGGAACAGATCTCTTTTAGAGATAAGTCCACCTTTGCCTTCAATTTTCTCTTAATATTTGTAATTCGTTTTTATGTGCAATAAAGAATATATACGTCTATATTTAATATTTATTCATACTGTATCGCAAATTCGTAGGTCGAGGGTATGGTGGTACATCACAATTTTCTCGGCGATTCTTAATACCTATAATTGTCTAAATATTCATATCTATACAAATTACTACGGCTAACTGTACAGCTTAAACATAAAGCTCGTATATTCCACATTCGGAAATCAAACCAGCAATTACTGACTCAGTAAGCACTTCTTCGCTATAAAATAGTCACTTGCAATCCTATATTAAGTATATTCAATTTACTATAGCATCTTAAATATTTTATTATGAAAATAACAACTTGTACCTGTAATAAAGTTTTTAAATTACCCTTACATTATATGATACACCAATATAATTTCATGTCATAAATAATGTAACTTAATACAAAAGCTTGGGCAAAGCAAGCTATTAAATATTCACTCACATCGGTCATTTCGTAAATAATTAAGGTTTTGGATAATAATCGTGTACATTTCGGTTTAAAACTGTCGACGTGGATAAAGCTATTTTTGCAACATTTACGAGCAGGCGAAACACGTTAAACCGATCTTGTCACCGGTTAACTGGTTTATACATGGAAATTATGGTGATAAATACATAAAAACCCATAACAGACATCGGACGGTGACATATTTTTTTTATACCTTGTTTGAGGAGATATAACATGGAAATAATTTAAAAATATCATTACTTTATGTATTACATTACAGTCCTTAATAATACTAGTGTTACATAAAAATATTGACGACACGTTTGGCTCAGTTTGTAGTGACCCTACTTGCTGTGCCAGCGGTTGCGGGTTCGAGTTCCGTTGGGGGCATTTATTTGTGTGATGAGCACGAATGTTTGTACTCAGTCGTGGGAATTTATATTTATAATTTGTTTGTATTTAAAAGTTATATATGTGTAGTGTATCAACCATCTGGTATCCGTAACACAAGCCTCGTAGCTTACCATAAAACGAGATGGTGTTGTATGTTAATGTCTCAAAATATTTATATTTATTATTTTTAACGTTTTTCTTATATATTTTTGTATTGCCTATTTCATTTTACTATCATAATAATTGCCACTAAAAACAATTTAAAATATGTATGTTTTTTTTTCGTCTTGGAGACACCATCTCTCTCCCGATTGTTTTAAACTATTCGAAACGTCGGGAACCAAATATCAAAATAAATCCGCGAAAAAATCCGAAAAAATAGTTTTATTTAAAATGTGAAATATTCGCGTAAATCTAAATCTATAAAAACAATTTACTCATAGTATATTAAGCAAAATCGAATCCAATCTGGTGGTAGAAAAAATCATTAATATATCACAAAGGTAAATTGCTTTGCCAGGAAAATTGGTTTTAGTGGAATATAAAAAAACTCCTGTCCATTCATCTCGGGGTTGAGTTCAAAACCTTTTCTTTTAAAAAACCTAATGTATTTAAATTAGGTGGGAGTGCACGACTTAGTCGTAAATTTAGCGCGACCTCTACAGGACATTTTGCGGAGATAATGAAAACAAAATGACCCCGATCCTGGGACGCGAAAACTTTGGACTTAATTAAATTTTACCTGCTCTGTTCTCAACTTAGAAGTGGAGCTTGAACATTTTACATATTTTTAAACCTAGTGAATTTGTTGAGTTTGATTATGCATGAGATACTTGTTTAGTTAAACATTTAAGCTAAATTATTTGCAGAGTTAGTAGGGAGTATCTATGTATGCACGTACGTACATATATTATTTGAAACATCTATGGCAAATAATGATAATGATTATTTAATTAATCTAAGCTATTATACATCACTGACATTTTCCCGCGGCTCAGCGATTATATATTAAGTAGTTAAATAATTATACCTTTAAAATTATAACCTATTTGTTACTTTTACGTATAAGCTATATTACTGTAAAGTTTCATCAAAATCCGTTCAGCATTTTTTGCGGGAAATAGTAACAAACGTCCATCCATCCATCGATTCGTTCTCACAAGCTTTCGCATTTATAATAAGTAGGAATAGGTATTTCTAGAAATCAAATCCATAGCCGCTGTTGCATAATACAATACAGTCACGATTGTATTCAGCCCTTTTAACGACCTACTGCTGGGCACGGGCCTCCCTTCAGTACGAGAGGGATCAGGCCATAGTCCACCACGCTGGTCAAGTGCGGGTTGACGGACTAATTATTAAAAATTATTAAGTAATGTGCAAATGCTCTATGTGAAAATTGAACTAAAATCAAATTAAAAATAGTATCTTTAAAATAATATGTAAGAATATTTATAGATTATGTAGTATAAGCGGCTCACCCTCGCTTCGCTCGGGTTCGTCCCTGGGTACGATTTAAATAGATATAAACAGTGATTAGCCAGCGTTAGTCATATATTTTTTTGAGAATTTGCCCGGTGTTTTAATAGTTACTCCGCTATTCGGGGCAGAGACAAATCCAACAAAATAAAGATCTTCAAATCGGTCCCCGAGTTATAAGTGTTGTAACAAACCCGACTTTATTTTATATATATATATAGATTTATAATATTTATTACGTAAATTATAGTGTGTATATGTATATTTATATGTTTATATAATGTTTTTATTTTTGTTTTACTTATACTTTTATACATACAGAGATAGGTCCCATCTTTACTCACCTTTCTTTATATTTTTTGCATCAACTGTTTAGAGCAATAAAGCATATTGATAATGTTATATCGACATTGAACAAAATGCCAAACCTGTAAATAAGTGCCATTAAGCTTTATATTTACAGCGTTCAATTATATAAAAGCTTCCCGAAAAATAAGTTCTACCAGAGGAATACAAATAATGTCACAAATTGATTCGTGCCAGTTATTTGGCAGGGTGCCTTGTAATGCGTGCGATTGAAATCTCGATGTGAATCTAAACCGTTTTATGAGTTCAAAATATCTAACAATTAGCTTGGCTGCCATTCGTGTTTACTCTGGCTCTGTGTAGCTCTTATAGATCGTAAAAGTGCCTTCAAACGATTTTAATTTAGATAAGCAGTCTGAATAAACTCTATCTAGCGGTAGGTATTTAGCTTTTCTATTTAGAAGTAAATGTTTTCGAATATTTAGTTGTATATTAAATGGTTGATAAAACACTATAAATAAAAAATATATTAATATATTGGGACATTAACACACAGCACCATCTAGTTCCATGGTGAGCTACGAGGGTTGTGTTATGAATACCAGATAGTTGATACAGTACACATATATAACTTTAAATATATACATATATAATATTAGTATAAACACCCATGACTGGAGTACAAATATTGCCAACGTGTGCTCATCACACAAATAAATGCCCCCAGCGGGTCTCGAACTCGCGACCGCTGGCACACCAAGTAGGATCACCATAAACTAAGCCAAACGATGTTTTCATACTACTTCAAACACGAATATAAATTGAGAAGGCATTGCTTACTCGCATAAAGTTCGATTAATGAAGTGAACGCTATTTATTCGTACTTAAACTATATCATTTTAGGATATTTTACATAATTACTAGAGAACTTTCAGTGGTTGTAAATTAGAAATTGTATCGTGAGATAGAGTTACGTATAGTGAGTAGAGATCTTTAAAATTCCCTTTAAATAGAATTTCGCGACAATTGTCGACACGATCACAATAAACAAAGTTAGCATTCTTTCTTAACATTATACTTGGTCATAATTTATTTATGAAAAAAATAACACTGCGCGGGGATCGAACTTACGGCCTACGTAATATTGACCAGTACCAATGCTGATAGCTATTTATTGTTTAATTATAAACCTTTTTACTGAAATCACTAATATTCATAAATACTATAATAATAGCATATTTTAGCCGAAGTTCGCAATTTTCGTGTTGGTTCTCACAACATTTATACCACACTATACATCTACACTTCTCGACTTCTCCTTCAATAATGAATAAGCGAATTTATATTTTATTCCTTTAGGATACGTATCACAATTGAGTTTTCGCTAAGAAAGGGGGAGCTTTGGTGGTCTATTGTATCAGTCGATAGGTCGCGTGATCGAAACCATTCAAAGTGTATTCCAACCTTAATGCACATTGGGGCAAATGAAATGTCTTCATTACATTCGTATCTTGTGTGGTTAGTTTATGAGTTTGCATGTTCGTGTGTAAATACGCAATTTCAATTTTTGCTCTATTTATTAAAACTATATACTCGTAGTATATAGTTTTAATTTTAAATAGTTTTCGCCCACGAGTTCAATAATGTTACATTCATGTAAAGAGCCTATTTTACTGTCACGAATATTCTTTTCGTCAATGAAAATCTTATTAAAATCGATTAAGCCACTTATATATATCTAACCCTTTCGTCCCTAGGTTGGTTCCCCATAAAAATTTTCATCCCATTTTCACCCCCTTAAGAGATGTTGTCCGGTATAAAAACTATTTAATGTCCTGTCTAGGGTCTCAAACTATATTATTACCAAATTTCATCTTAATCGGTCCAGTACTTTCAGAGCTTATTCGGTACAAACAAACAAATCTTTCCTCTTTATAATATTAGTATATATACAATAAAACCATACTTAAAATGTAATAAGCCAGTACAGTCTATATATATATATATATATATATATATATATATATATATATATATATATATATATATAAGTAAAAGAAAAATATTAAATCATGTATTTCACAACCGAATATATAAATGCCCTCAACAATAATTTAATATTTCCATAACATAAATGTCAGAGAAAATACTATGAAAAATTACAAACCTTCTTTAAGTCTTTGTTAATATCAGAATCGTCGGCTTTCCTTTTCTCGCAAGACAGTATGCAGTTTTTCCCGTTATCTTTTTCACCCTGCAACAAAAGAATAAATAATATTTTAAAAACATTTCATCATATTTTGTACATAAATGTTTAAATTTTTTTTATGGTGGCGTTTCTACGAAGTTTAGTATGATACTAGTGACTCACCCTCACTCTGCTCGGGTTCGTCCCTACTTAATTTTTTAACGGTTTAACGGTTAGTGTAGATTTCTCAGAGATGAGATATTTTGTCGCAGTAAAAACTATTCTATATCTATACCAAATTTCATCAAATTCTGTCCAGTGGTTTTCTCGTGATGCGTTCCCAGGCAGACAGATAGTTATACCTACATGACTATACAAAGTAATAAAAAAATCAATAAAAATGTAATATCAATGCAAGTTTAAAACCATGCAACACTAAGCATTTGAAATATTTGGTCAAGGGCTTATGTTTATGCATAGGATCGATACGGTACGGTATTCTTTCAGACGAATGTAACAGTGTAATGGAATTTATCCATCATATGATTGTGCCTAGAATTCTGACCTCCCTCAGGGATGCTCCTAGCCTGGTTGGAATTTCATCGGTGGAAAATATAGGAAAAATCCTTCCATTTGCTCGAATTTAGCCCCGTGGGAGCTTTGGAAGCAAGGAAAGGAGCTTTAGTCGCTTTATATCTGGAATTATTATATTGGAGACTGGCTTTCGCATGCGGCTTCGCTTGCTTTTTTGTTTATTTTTTGTATATAGCTTAAACGTTTTATGATGATTATATATAGCATTTCTTAATAAAATATAATAATAATAAGGCTATAGTGTGATATAATAAGTTTTCAAATCTGACTCGTAGTTTCAGATTAAAGCTTTCAAGCATAAAGTTGTTAGAATTATACTTCTATTAATAATATACCTTATATAATAAGCAATGCTACAATATAAGTCATATACATATATATAAAAAAAAAACATAATACTATTTACGTTGGTCATGAAATGGTATTATTATTTTATTAATACGTTCTTAGATTTACGCGAATATTTGACATTTTAAATAAAACTATCTTCACGGATTACTTACTTACTTACTTTTCGGATATATTTTCAAAAATAATCCGAAAAGATGGTTTTATTTAAAATATTGTTTTATTAATTCTTTATCCATATTTATTTATAAAATATATGTATAGTAAATTTTTATGGATTATTTTTTAAGATAAAAGCTTTAAGCTTTGTAAATATATCTATTAAATATAGCTTATACACATACTTATTCGTATAATGCTATGACATAATTGTTTAAGCAAATGTTCCCCCAATGGTCGAAATTCAACCATAATAAATACCGAAAATTTGACAAAAACATATATTCATAAAAAAAATCGACCTATCTATATAAAAAAAAAACTACTTCTAATTTTTTTTTCTTGATAACACTAAAAGCTCGTCACATAATAACTAACTATAAAAAACCTGTTGACAAAAGGAAGAGAAAATGTACTGAACAGTTTTGTCTTTATATATATATATATATATATATATATATATATATATATATATATATATAACCCTTAAATTTAGAAAACTAATACGTTTTAAAAACTAAATTTTGCAAAATTAAAAAAAAAAAAACATTGATGTCACAAATCGCATGTCGCACGCCTGTAAATATTGCCACTCCTAGTGCTTCTATTTAAATGTTATGTTATAATTAAGCTCATTGATCTGTAATGAGGTTAAGTCACGAACGTTTTGTTTTAAACAATAATATTAAACAGTAAATATACAATAAGAAGAGCATGAGAATTTATCATCAAGTTATAATTGTACCAATTTTTAAAATTACATGATTTTCAGACCAACATTCGCACCTTTGTAATCTCTCACAGAATAAAAAACGCCAACGCTGGCAAAGTATATGCGGGAACGTTTTCCTTAAATATTCTCTAAATACAAAATTGGTTGCTGCAAGAATTTGAATACATATACTAAAAATTAAAAGATTAAGATTTTTTAACCCGCAATATAGCTGTTTTATAAAAAAGAACTATAAAAAATGTCTCTTTCCAACTGATAAACTATTTTTAAAGACAAATTACATCGATTTTTTTGCTGTAAAACAAGGACGGTACAACATAAAATCGCATTTACAAAATAAAGAAAAAGTTAGATAATATATATGTATACACTTATATAATTATAGATTTTTCACCAAAATTATCTCTATCAAAAAAGCTTAGTGCTAAGATGATACTTACATCCTACTAAAAATGAGCTTTAAGCTTCAAACACAATAAACTTTAAGGAATAACAATATAATACGTAAGTATGGATATCGTAAAAGATCCGCAGCAAAATAATACCATAAATCCTTGTACCGAATGCTAAAAATAAATTGAAATTATTTCATAAGGTAGGTCTGTATGAAATATTACATTAATATAGAATTTCATTTATCTAGGGGCTTGAGGTTGGATTCCGGTCTTCAGATTTTGAGGGGATGATCTGCGGTTCAAAAGTCGACTTCGATATAGAATTACGTGCCATTTGCAGACATTTTTTTACGTGAATGTCTTAAGATTGTAATTTTTCTTAGAAAGATTTAAAAAAAAAGATTACTAACAATTCAAAATTGCTTGTAAAAGTCTATTTGAATAAAGTATATTTTGGTTTTATTTGATTTGAACGATAAAAACCTAGAAGTATATATGTATTGTACTGTATAGTATTTAGCCCTTTTTGACGTCCCACTTGCTGGGCACGGGATCAGGCCATAGTCCACCACGCTGGCCAAGTGCGGGTTGGCGGACTTCACATGTCTTTCGAAAACTTGCTAGGTTCTCTCAGACATGCAGGTTTCCTCACGATGTTTCTCTTCACCGTAAGACAAGTGGTAATCATGTTAGAAATGATTCGTACATGAAAATATCAGAGTTGCGAGACCCGGCATTTGAACCCGGTTCAAACGGTTTCCCAAGCGAGCGCGTTACCACTGAGCCACCGCTGCCAGACCACTACAGAAGTATATATGCTATATTAGAAAAACAAGTTTCATATTATAATTTGCTTAATACAGCAAACTCAACGATTCTCTAATCGTTTTTCGTCATCATTTATAATGTTTAAATATATTAGTATACTTTGAACTTTTTGCTATGAAAGATGTAAAAATTAATAAAATATATCTAACATATATTTAATTAAATATGTGTATTAATAAAATAATATAGCTTCAAAAGTTCAAAAAATGTCTATACATTTATAGAAAATAATTTGTTCAGAAAGAAGCCAACAGTATAAAGAAAAAATCGCTCGCAGTGCAAAATTTTTAATCCTATCAGACTTGTCTTAATTTATTTCGTTATATTTTATTCCATGAACCATTATAATAATTTACTGAGCTTTTAATATTTTAACTTAAAGTAGCTTTCACTAAGAAAATCTTAAAGTTCTTAGTGACAGTGTGGGAGGAAACGTAGGCGTGCAACGATACTTTAATAAATAAAATTGTATTATCTCAGTTATCTATTTCAAAAAAGAAAGCTACTCAATTCGAGTATACATTTCCTTTTGTCGTTTATTTAACGCGATATTTTAAAATATTGTTTTTCGTTCGTTCGTTCGTTCGTTTGTTGTTCATACGTTTTCACGTTTAGTATAGATTTCTCAGAGATGAGATATTTTCCCGCAGTAAAAAGTATTCTATATATTGACCTGGATAACCTGCTACCATCATACCAAATTTCATCAAAATCAATCCAGTAGTTTTTCCGTGATGCGGTAACAGACAAACAGACATACAGACACAAAAATTCTAAAAACTATAGATTCAGCCTCTTTATCGATAATAATCTCTATTTAGATAAGATTTTACAAAAAATGTTTAAGTAATGTACAGATTCGGCTTAGTTACAATTTTATTATATGTATAGACTACATATACTATTTCTTCTGAATAATGTAGAAAAAAATCCGCTATTAAAGTGGTTTTGAAGTCAGATTCCTTTTGTAATATACCAGTACTCTAATTTAGTCATCTGAAATTTATCGTCATTGGAATCAAGAGACATGGATGACGGGTGGGTTTGTTACAACACTTATAACTCAACTGCTGGACCGATTTTCATGGTTTTTGATTTGCTAGATTTGTCTCCACCTCGAATATCATAATAAAGTAAATTTTGAAAAAAATACAATTTTTTTCAAAATTTACATGGCTTACGCTGGTTAATAACTATTTATATCAATTTCAAACGTACCTAGGGACGAACCCGAGCGAAGCGAGGGTGAGCGGCTAGTAGTAAAAATATGTCAACAAATACCCTAACTGTTTCTCACCAAAACAAAATATATGATAATATTAAAGCAGTGAAATAAAATTCTTATGTTTTTTATAACACATTAGTGTCAGATAAAAATACAGAACACAGTACAATACTTATCGCCTGAAAGAAAAGTTCGAAAATGAACTTTTTCATCACACTTTTCTTTGTAATTCTCGTTCCGACTGCCATTAATAATGTAAATCCCTAGTGGCTGTTAGGAGGTTTTGTAATTTTGTACATTTAAATTAAATCCTTGTTCTAAAACAATAGCTATAAAAGATGTGTACACAAACCCAGAGTGAGATAACTCGGGTGTGAGGGATCAACAAAACTTAAAAACAGTTGAAAATAACACAAAATTTGAGTGGAAAGTTTTTATATGCTGACATTTACTCATTTGTTTGAAGAATTTCATTTTTGACGACACGTTTGGCTGTTCGCAGTAACTCTTCTTGCTGTGCCAGCGGTCGCGGGTTCGAGTCCCGCTGGGGAATTCATTCGTGTGATAAGAACGAATGTTTGTACTCCAGTCATGAGTGTTTATATTTATAATATTTATGTATTTAAAGTTATACATGTGTAGTGTATCAACTA
Source organism: Brenthis hecate (assembly GCA_951806755.1). Taxonomy (NCBI): domain Eukaryota; kingdom Metazoa; phylum Arthropoda; class Insecta; order Lepidoptera; family Nymphalidae; genus Brenthis; species Brenthis hecate. Next base: position 5,366,555 of record OX638268.1, on the reverse strand, counting down.
TCTGGTATCCATAACACAAGCCTCGTAGAATACCATGGAACTAGATGATGCTTTGTGTTAATGTTCCAACATATTTATTTATATTTATTAAAATGGTTCCATTATCATTCTAAATCGACGTTTAATGGCTCATGTGTGAGGTTTACAATTCATGACTCTCTATTAAGTTTCAAAGCGCTTTAAAATTATGGTGTAAAAAATCATTATTATTACCCGATTTCAAAAAGAAAGTAGGCACTCAATACGATCGTAGGAACTTTTTTGTGTGAATATGACGTAATTGATATCTTTACAAAAAATATTAAGCTAATATGGTTGGGTAAAATAAGTCCATAATGCATAATATTATTTCTTACGCGTCTCTTATATAAGCCAACTTATAATTTAACTAGGGCTGCCTGCGGCTTTGCCCGCGTAATTTATTTATTGTTAATCATAAAAAAGATCATAGCGCGATGCTTGTTGGATAAAAAAGCTGTTTCTATCGGAAAAAAGTTTTTTTTCAAATCAGTTTGGTTGTTCCTGAGATTACGCGTTGAAACAAAAGACACAAAAAAGGTCTTCTGTTTTATTATATTACTAACGGAAACCTCGGCTTCGCTCGCGCTAAAACTAAAAAAAAATGGCTTATGCTTCTAGTAACAATGTCTGGCCCGATTTGTTGACATTTACGATTACTACTTCCTTGGGTAGAATCATGATGATATATAGCCTTGGTCAATAAACGGGCTATCTAAAGCAAAAAGAATTTTTCAAATCGGATAAGTAGTTCCTGAGATAAGTGCGTTCAAACAAACAAATAAACACACACTCTTTATAATATTAGTATAGATAATATAGTTTATTAAAAGCAAAACCCCACGAATCCAAAATAATTACAAAAATATTTTAAGTATGAATATTTCATACGTAAATTCATATTCTCTTGGCGCGTCACATAACCACCCATAATAATACATCAGTAACCCTAACATGAATGAGCTCAAACAGAAATGACGAGCGCTCGTAAATAATTTAGATCATTTGTGAGTTGTACGCATTTGTAACAATGTTGCTAACTTCAGCCATTCGCTTGTTACACGTGGACAGGATGATCTTTATGTATATCTTAACTATCTCGGTGATCTAGTGGCTGCAGATCCGGAGGTGCTGGGTTCGAGTTCCGGGTCGGACCAAATTTAGATATTAAGTTTCTCTGTCGAGAAATTCTCAGATCGAGCGTAAAGCCGTCAGTCTTGCGCCAGATATTTCAACATGGTTCTATCGAAGTTTGAGAGAGTAAGGAATAGAGAGTGCACTTATGTCTGCGCGCACACTTGTGCACTATCATATCTCTTGCGTAGATGTCTAGATATGACATGGACGGGACAGCTGGAAAACTGTGGAGGGAAAAAGCCACAGACAGAATACTGGTCATCTTTGGAGGAGGCCTTCACCCTCTATTTAATAGAGGGATCCACGTTAATTTTAAAACTTTAATTTATTCAAAATAATAGAAACAATTTAATATATTATATAATTTAAAAATAACAATAATATTAATTTGTACAATAATTTATAAATATAATGATTGAAATTTATAAAAAAATAATTTATATAGAAAAATAATTTATAATAATGTAAAAATATCAACAATGCATGTTGATTATCGCTTCTACACTGAATTATGTTGATTAATTAATAACAATTAAAAAAAAAGTGAAATGTATCAGTTGATTAATTATTAGTAGTGAAATAAAAGCTTTTTTTTATTTTTATTTATTTATTATTTAGATGTCTAGGCTCAGAGATATTGGCCGCAGTGGTCGAAATCGGTCAGGTGGCATATTTTATTATTAATATCGTTGGCTGTATGTAAAAGTGTTTAGATACCTTAAAGATCATAGTATAATATAACCATTTGTGTTATTCCCATTTACGAAAAGGGTGAAGATCAAGAGACTTTCATGAATATTATCCCAATTTTATATCATCTTGACCGATTTCAAGAGCGGGGACTACGGCCCTGTGTGAGTTCTTTTCTCTGTAGGTTAGCTAATATTTTTGCCAATTGTATACTAACTTTCTTGAATTAAAAGGTGGCTGAGGACTGTGTAATCTATACTTATAATAAAATTCTAACTGAGTCTAATCTGTAAATTAAATATTACTTGGAAAATCTTATTGAAATAGTCGTTATAATCGATGCAGAAGCTAAATCTATAGTTTTTATAATTGTTGTCTGTCTGTCTGTCCGTATGGAAACGCATAGCGAGAAAACCACAGGACAGATTTTGATGAAATTTGGTATGATAATAGCTGAGTATTCGGATCAACATTTAGGATACTTTTTATTGCGGGAAAATATCTCATCTTTAAGAAATCTACACTAACCTTAAAATGTAGAGACGAACCCGAGCGGAGGGAGTGTGGGTCGCTAGTCATTTATAATATTCATTTTTGTTATCATTTTCAGAATTTAATATTACATAACTTAGAGATATTTAGTAAAAACCTTAATTTACAATTAATTATTTTTACAAAAGATTTAATAAAAGATTGAGATTAAGTGATCCAGAAGGCTCATTTATTACAGCAAGAACAATAGTAATGTTGTACGAATAAAATATTACCGACACAGTTATAAATCAAACCGTCCAATCTAAAAATCCAAGGAAAGTAAAGGGATCTACGAAAACAAGAGAAAAGATCTGAAATACGGGTACCACAAAAAATCTTTATAGTAATAGTATATTTTAGCTCTTATGAATGTTAACGTATCGCTTTGAAGTTCCAAATGTATATAAAATATGATTATGGATTATTCTCTCAAGCCTTTGTCAAAGCATGGCTGTTTTTTACTATACAAGTTATGCACCCATGGATCGCTTGACTGTATGTTGGATAATTTTCATTAAGGAATAATTATGTCGGCTTCTCACAATATTATTTATGTATATAGTACAATAAAATGCACTGAAAGTGTGTGTGTACACAGTGTATTAATCGACTAACACTTAAAAAGTTGCTTTGTATATATTTAACATGTAATAAAATTATATTTAATATAATTTGCAGGAACGTTGGCAATACTATAAATATATATAAATGAAAAATTTCTTCTTATTTACACATAGATATATATTTTTTTCTTTTTGTTTAGCAGCATCTAGTTACATGATAAGCTATGAGGCTTGTGTTTTGGATACCAGATAGTTGATACACTACACTAATATAACTTTAAATACATACATATTATAAATATAAACACCCATGACTGAAGTACGAGTACAAACATTCATGCTCATCACACAAATGAATGTCTCTAGCGGGACTAGAATCTGCGACCGCTGGCACAGAAAGTAGGGTCACTACAAACTGAGCCAAACGTGTCGTCAAATATATTACATAGCCCAACAAATAACAACTTGATATCTAAAATAAAACTTGTATTTAGAAAGAAATATAAGTTATACCACAGTATAAGAGGTCGCGAACATGCATAACTAGTTCAAATACATACAAAGCATAGAAAACTTCACAAATCCTAGTATTAAAAGTTTTGAGGTCTTCATTCACTGGGGAGCAAAAGTCCGTAAAAGTGAAGTTTGAATAACTTCGACATGTATAGAGTTCCAAACCGAACCGTATGTTGACGACACAGTAATAAATCATGGCTGACTTTAAGTTACAAGTCGTGCGAAAAAATAGGGATGCCAGGATATCCGGTTGGGAATCCAAATAACGTTAATTGAAAAAAAAAAAATACTTAGTCATAAATAAAATAAGACTTGTTATTGATACTTTTATAATTATTTATATAAATAGAAATAATTTAATGTTCGTTGCATGAACGGATGGACCGATTTGATTAATTTTTTTATTACATTTTTATATGTGTTTCGTTTTCGTAATGAAGTTATATGGAAAAATTACTCGGAAAATTAGAGCATTCTGTAAAATTTTAGCGCTTTTTCAATACGAACAAAAAGCGAACTGAAAGTTACAAAGAGGTTAAATGAATTCGGATAGGAAAACGTCTGTCAGTTATAAATAAAAAAAATATTAGAGCCGTTAGTCGCTTATGCGTATTCAATGAGAAATGAATTATGTATATTGTATATATTAATTTAATTTAGTCTGCAATATTTCTTAATAACAAGTGTTTTTATTAATAACCTACACTGATCTAAAGAGTCTATTTAGTTTGAAAGTCCGATTTTACCAATCGGGTTCTGATATTTCACTCACTAATAAGAAGCCATATGAACTACGAGTTACGTGATCATTATTCCCATACGATTTCTAAGAGATATGAAATAGTAGAGGCAGTGGTAGCCCAGTGGTAACACGCTCGCTTGGGTAACCGAGTGAAGAGGGTTCAAAACCCGAGTCTCGCACCTCTGATATTTTTATGTGCGAATCAATTTTCAACATGATTACCACTTGCCTTACGGTGAAGGAAACACAGTGAGGAAACTTGCATGTCTGAGAAAACCTAGCAAATTTTCGAAAGACATACGAAGTCCGCCAACCCGCACTTGGCCAGCGTGTGGACTATTCCCTTCGTATTGAACGGGTCTCCCACCCGTGCCCAGCAGTGGGACGTTAAAAAAGGGCTGAATACATAAACATACATACATATATGAAATAGTTACTGAGGGATGTGCGAGTTGTTTTTAGGACCAGAGGATAAACAGTTTGTAAAAAAAGGCTTTATCATTTGCGCGTACCCACGATTTTCTACTTTCAGATACATAACACTGTTCTGTGACAAAATAATACATGTGATTTTTATATCTTATAATATTAAATGAGCAATTCTTGTATTTTAACGGTTAGTATGCAATAAATAGAATATATTGTATGTATGCTATATATAGCCTTCCTCAATAAACGGGCTATTTCATGGAAAAAAGAATTTCTTAAATCACATTAGTAGTTCATGAGATTAGCACGTTCAAACAAACAAACAAACTCTGCCTCTTTATAATACTAGTATAGATGAGTTCTGCCACTTTATAGTCTTAGTAAAGCTGTAACGATTTAGGTAAGGTTTTGCTTTTTAAGTTTATCTTTATAGATGTATTCTGTAAATATATATTAGTAATAATAGCTTTACTTCTTTCTGCATTAATACGTATATAAAAATTGCGTATTTTTGGAACGGCTTATCTCTGCTAAAATTTCACCCTTCGCCACTGACATACATTACATACAACATACAAACATATGTACAATACACATAAGAAAGTGTAGTTTGTTTGTATTTTGTAGTACGGGCTTAGCAACAGCCTACAAACTTCCCATTAGCATAGTTAGGTCAAACAATAAATTACGTTTTTAATGACCCGCTCGGTCATTCACGGTGTTCAATTTATCAGGTTGAAAAATGGGTTCCGTCAAATCAAAATAGAAAGAAAAATCGCGCTGTGTGTTTAGTGCGTGTTGTTGTTGAAGATAGGTGATTGTTGACATTCGCATCGTATATAATTGAGTCCATGAGTTTCTCTAAGGTCGAGGTTAAAATTTTATATATTTACTCTGAAGAGGAAAGAAGTTGATAATTTAATGCCTTTAAATGAATGTGTATTTGTCCGTGGTTTCGTAGCTCCTAGCCTGAATAGCCGATTTAAAAGCTATTTCACTTGTGTGAATCTACTTAAATTAAGATAGCTTGTGAGGGAATCATTAATAAAAAATAAATAATATGTGTTCGACAACACGCTTGGCTCAGTTTATAGTGCCCTACTTGCTGTGCCAATGGTCGCGGGTTCGAGTCCCGTTGGGGGCATTCATTTGTGTGATGAGCAGGAATGTTGTTATTTCAGTCATTCGTCGTCATCGTTTATATTTATGATATGTATGTATTTAAAGTTATATATGTGTAGTGGTATCAACTATCTGGTATTCATAACACAAGCCTTGTAGCTAACCATGGAACTAGATGGTGATGTGTGTTAATGTCCCAACATAACTTATCTAGTATATAACCATTTTGACTCTAATCTTCACTCAAATCCGTTGAGACGTTACAGCTTGAAGAAGCAACAAACACGTTGACAAACATTCACTATAGTGATATTAGTGTGATACTGATACAAAAACAGAACACAAAAAAGTAAACTAGAAGACACATATAATATTACTTAAAAAAAAATGGAACAGCAAGAAGAAAATGAGCGTCATTTCTTCCAAACGGCGAGGCTACGATCGATCGTAACCGCCTACGAAGCTACGCGGCTACGCTACGTTACGTGCAACTTAAGCTCTATTCACATTAGTAACAGTTTAGTTACTTTTAAAAGAAATAATTAGCCTTTAACTTAAAATTATTAGTTTTTTAATATCGGAGTTCTAAGTTTGATTCCCGTAATGAGGCAATTTTTCTTTATGCTAGATTAGCTTTGGTGTAAAAGCATAAAGGTACATACATACATACTCTAAAATTGTTTGAAATATTTAATACATTTATTCAAGTTATATATTTTTCATTATTATTGTAAAATAAAAGTGAAATCTATATTTATAATAAAATTCTAACTAAGTCGAATCGGTACATTAAATTTTTTTGGAAAATCTTATTGAAATAGTCATTATTATCGATACAGACGCCAAATTAATAGTTTTTTGTCTGACTGTCTGACTGCTTGTCTGTCACTCGCCAGATTTTGATGAAATTTGGTATGATGATAGCTGGTTATCTGAGTCAACATTTAGGATACTTTTTACTGCGGGAAAATATCTCATCTCTGAGAAACGTAACTAGGGACAAACTCGAGCAGATCGAGGGTGAATAATAGTGTTAGAGAAAATAATAGTGTTACTGGACGTAAATTGACAGTGCTTGTCAGAAACATCGTATTCTTTTATATAACATTCGTAGGAAAACGAAGACTTTGAGTTTTATGTTTATTATGAAATATTTATCGCCTGAGCTACATTTGTACATTTAAGGTATTAAAATTATTTATCTACGAAAATGTTAATTGAATTTTAATTCAATATTAATTTAAACCTTGAAACCAAAATACTATGGAACGAGCCTTACTTCATGAAACCGTAAAAAGTCTGTAGGAAATAGTTATTCCTGTAATTAGACTTGAAAGTAAGAGTAATGCCAGCCTTTCAGAGCTTCGTGGCTTTAAAGCTGTGCTTGAGCTTTTTAAAAGGAAGAGTTGAAACAAAAAAAGCACTTATCCTTGAAATAAGTTTAATTTAAATAAAATATCAAATCAATTCTATCCAGATGTTGTATTTATCACTAAGCTTTACATTGATTATAAATTGACTAATCTTTAGTTGCACTACTTTCTGTTTTTTGAAATTACATATATCCCTGGAGGTGGTTTAAAATGTTTAAAATTAAACACATTTTTCTATAGTTACGATATGTCATGTATTCGATGCGACTTTATAAGCTACGAGACTTGTGTTATGGATACCAGATAGTTATGCACTACACAAATATAACTTTAAATACATACACATTATAAATATAAACACCCATGAAGTACAAACATTCGTGCTCATCACACCAAGCGGGACTCGAACCCGCGACCGCTGGCATAGCAAGTAGGGTCACTACAAACTCAGTCAAGCGTGTCGTCGAAAAGAATATGCTATTAAAATGCTAGAATAATATTTCGGGTTACCTAAAGCTTCGAACAAAGCGTAACTATGTTAACAAACTAATTCCATTATGGTCTCCATTATTTTCTAACAAGAAAGAAAGTTATTTTTGCATTGAGAGAATTTGGGTGGCGAGCCTTCTGCGACTGGCTAAAATTAAACTTAATTAATTTGACATACATTTAAATGTCAAGAAAAGAATCAAGAAATGTCAAGAAAAGTTCTACAATTCCTTGAGGGGGTTTAAGGGGTTTTATTTAACTCGGTTGAGATTGAATGAAAATATTATTATTTGTGGGCATAAGTATTACTGCAAAGCTTACTTCTACTTTAAGAAGGAAAAAAAATAATTGTCAAATTTTTGGAGGATATAAAACCAAAAAAGACAAAAAATTTGGTTTTAAGATATATACTACAATATATTTTTATATAGCACATATTAATTATCGAGTTCATTAACTAAATAACAACTAATCTATACATATAATAAAATTGTAACCGATCGCTGTCGGTTCATGGAAGTAAAACTATTATTGGGGGTTTTTATTAACGCAATAGAACCCAAAACAATGATTATTAGATATTTTGTCTGTTTGTCTGTGCGTTTGTGCGAGCTAATCTCAGAAACGGCTTCATCATTTTGAGTGTGGTTTATACTAGAGTATTGTGGTAAGCTACACTTTATTTATTTTATATCAATCACTTCATAAATAAAAAAATTATGTCAATTAATAATAAATAATAATATGTCAATTTAAAGAATCATCTAGGGACGAACCCGAGCGAAACGAGGGTGAGTTAAACAACACAAAATATACTTAAAAAAAGTATATAGCTTTTGAAAGTCAAGATCACAAAGGACAATAATTGGTAAAACATTCTCACAAATGGGGGTGTCGAATTCTGTAGAGAGGTAGACAAATGACCGGATCAGAGGTCACGACAGCTTCGACTTGGACAAATCGTATCGAGCGAGTTGCCGGCCACTTGTAAGACTACGGATAATGGATCGACTTTCGGAAACTTTGAAAGTTTTCGGATATTTTTAGGTGAATGGCTGCCTTAGATTGAGTGGTTTCGTAACTTAGGTATTGCTGCATATTTAAATAAACATAGAAAGGAATATTATTAATACAAGATACCTATACTAATAATTAGGCAACTTATGCTAATTTAAAGCTAATTATATATAGAACTAAATCAATCTATATATCGTCCGTGAACTTCATATACGTCCTAACTAGCATGTTTGCGGAAAGCTTTATTTTAATATCATCATTTGGCAAAATCAACATAATAGTAACTGCATTTAATTATGATACCATAAAAAGACCGACCAACTACATGTTTGTTTTACGAAATATCTTCAGGATTTTTTTTAAATTAATAAATTTAAAAAAAAAATTTTATGAACATTAATAAACATTATGCCTAGTGAAAAATGTCAATTTAATAAGCACTTTCGCTTACTTTCACTAATATACATAGATAAAAATGAGTAGGTATATGGGCTATCCCTATTTCGAGTTTCACTCAATTCGGTTTAGTCGTTATTGTGAAAAGAACTAACAAGCATACATACTCAGGGACATTCTCATTATAATACTATTTTAGGCATAACCTTACTATAGTTCTTACAATATGTACAAACGTACAATTTTACTAAAGCTACTGTATTATTATGTCGGCAATAGATAAACGCATGGACTCATCAAATATGAGCGTATAATATTAAAGTTGCTGAGAATAAATAATTACCCTATGATTTCGATGTTTGTTTTACGCAATCTATATTAAAAAGTTTATTGCAGTACAATTAAATGCAATAGGTACATATACTCGTAATACTTTATTAGACTTACACGAATATTTGACATTTTTAAATGAACTATTCGGATTGTGTCGCGGTTTTATTTATTATTTTTCATATTTTTTTAAATATATTTTTAATCCTTACGTTCCGAATACTTAATAGCAAACACGATCACGGGAGAGACTAAGGTTTTAGACGTCTCAAAAGTTATTTTATAATTGTTATAGACAGTTTTTACGTCTATAGGTAAGCTGAGGAAGATTTGACGTTTCACATCGTGTCACATCTGTACATAAAAGAAAACTTCCTGAGCGAAGCTACAGAAAAAATCTAGTATTAACATAGGTAAGTAATATTATGAGTAATATTTATGAGTAATTTAATGAAAGGAGATTTATTTAACGTTTTGCTGTAAAATGGGCTAGAATAATAAAAAATGGCATTTCATATTAAAAAAGCTCCATTTCGTACAAAGCAGACGCCTTCGGCTACTCTCGGAGGTGACGAGGGAGAAACATCGTATTGTTTATGATCCTCTAAAATTAAAGTTAATATCTCTGATGGTAATGATATGGTCGCGTAAAACACTTCTTATGGCTATTTATAGTGAATTTAACCTTCTGATGGCATATTATAACTTAATGAGAAGTGATTCACGGGGATCATGTTAAAAAATAACTAAAAAGTCGAAAATTGGTTGAAAATTTAAAAATTGAAGTGGTCTCTAGTTTCACCTTTAAAGTGACATAGATTTATATATATTATATATATATATATATATATATATATATATATATATATATATATATATATATATATATATATATATATATATACTAATATTATAAAGAGGTAAAGTTTGTGAGTCTGTGAATTTGTGAGTTTGTGTCATTGTAGGGAGTAATCTCCGGATCTACAGAACTAATTTAGATGAAATACGGTACGAAGATAGTTTGAGATCCTGGAAAGGTCATAGGATTCTTTTTATCCCGGAAATCATCCCTTAAGAGGGTGAAAATGGGGATGAAAGTTTGTATTAGACACAAACTCAAATACATTTTTGATATGGTATGGTAGATAGGTTGCTTTATGATATATTTCTACTAATTTATATTTTTATTCTATCATTAATTTTTTTATTATTTTATTTGTTGTAATAGCTTTTGCTCTATTTTAAATAAAACTAAACTTTCGTTTTTTTTCATTTCAAATTTAAAAATCCGAAAAGATATTTAAATTAAATAATAGCGTAAATAAGCCCAAGAAAATACAGTGTTTGTGCTAGTATAGAAAAAACAATCATCAGTAGGTACTTACTACTATCTAAGTAAAAAAATCTAGTGTTAGAATTATGCAAGAAAATTCTAAGAATTCAAAAATCTTATTGAATAATATATAGTATATAGTCAATGATGAAAACGTGTCTTTCAGATATAGAAAATGAAAGCTGACTTTAAATTCTTACATAGAAATTTGTTTGGGAAACGGAATTCTTAAGAGCTTATTAGGTTGGAACAAGTACCATAAATATAGTAAGTCTAATGAATAGGGAAATTGTACATTTATTAGCGTTACACAGCAATATACAGTTGATAGAAGTGCAAATTGAGCGGTGGTTTGTACATGAATACATAATTACCTCACGCCTGTGGCTTCTCATCTATTATCTTAGACACAATAACCCTAAATATTCCAAGTACGAATATGCCGTATCTTAGAATATATGTATGTAAAATATGTTGCAAATTGCATAAATGTTTTGGAACTAGCGTTTGTCCTCGACTTTGCTTGAATACTTTCTTTATATATAATTTACTACTCTAATTATAAAGGTCGTCACGTGATGCAAAATTATCTCTAACCCTTATCAATAATTAGGTTAAAAGGCAATGGGAACTATTCAAATAGACTGATAGTTCCAGAGTTCAGAGCGTACAAACATACAAAAATGAGTATAGTATTATAAAGCGTTATTTATATACTAGTTTAGGCATTAGTATTTTAAATTTTTTTCTTGTACATTCTGTCAATTTTATTCTAAGCTCATGAAAGTCATTACTGTCTTATTGTACAGTAGATACGGACAGGCAGTCAACGTAATTTTTGCATAAAGATAAATAGTTGGTAAGTATTATAAGGTTTACTTTATACCATTCATCAAGCTCATCTACATATTGGTTCCCGGGAGATGTGAGAATAATAATACAAAGAAGCACAGGGTAGAAACAGGGTCTGAGAGTTAAAAATATTTGTAAATATTTACCACCAAGAGTTTATTTTATACTTTTGTTTAATATATATATATATATATATATATATATATATATATATATATATATATATATATATATATATATATAATATATATATAAATACGAAATATGTACCTATATATTACAAATACGCCAACATAACTTCCACAAACATCAATTACTTGAATTTTTTCTACCCCATTTGAAACCAAATGAGCAAGAATATTGTAATATAACGTAATATAACTAATTTAATTATTATTTATTTTTTAACCACTTCATGTTATTACACGAATATGTAAATAATGCCTATTTTTAATTAAACGAATATCTTCTTGAGGACTAAAATTGATTACAAAGTTCAACGGTGAATTATTTGTTAATGACTTTTTAACCGACTGCGGCGAAGCCAAAAAGAGGGTTACATCGACTTACTTATTAATATTTTATAATAATTATTCCATTATTTATTTTCTTATTTATATAAGATCGCCCTTGAAGTATAACCGTTCATTCACAATCAAGTTAGCTAAGCTATCGCGTTACAAAAATATGCAAAACATATATTTTAATTCAGTAATAATACATTTTCAGCCTAAAATACTACCTTGGGACTAATCCGATTGAATGCTGGTGAATCACTATAATATAAAAAAATATTGAGTATGATGTCATATTGTGGATTCCTAGAATTTTATATATTTTTAATAAGTCTAAAAACTGTATAAGCTTAAATCTCAAGCTAAGTAATAATATAGATAGAGTGTCATATAACTGAATATGAAGCCAAACAATAATATTTTAAAATAGTATACAAATGATAATTTGTATACTGAGTTTTGATAAGTAAATATATGGTATAAATAACGGATTTTATTATAATAAATGTAAAGACAATGAAATAAATAAGCTAATATATTGTAATCTCTCTTTCAAGAGGAAGAGTACTGATGCTTATAGATACAAACAAAAACACGTATATAAAAAAAATGGTTGCGTGTAACCTTTACGCGCGGTTGAAGTAAAACTTCTTTGGCAAATATCGCAATTAAATTAAAACAAATCAATAATTAAATAAGCGATATTAGGCAATAACAAAAGCATATTACAATCATATTATTATAGAATATCACGGAAAGAACGTAATTAAATAAATAAGTCTATGTAATTAATTATAAAGAGATAAATTTTGTGAGTTTGTAAGATTGTCAGTTTGTGGCGTTGTAGGGGGTAATCTCTGGATCTACTGGACCAATTTAGATGAAATTTGGTAGTAAGATAATTTGAGACCCTGGGAAGGACATATGATACTTTTTATCCCAGAAATCAACCTTAAAGGGGATGAAAATGGGGATGAAAGTTTGTATGGGGAATCAAGCTAGGGACTAACCCGAGCGAAGCGAGTGAGTCGCTAGTATTATATAAGTATTTGTCAAACAGTAACAACGGTTACAATGGCAACATTTAATCATAATGGTTTTATTTAATTTATGCACATTCATCCCACTGTAATAAATATATTTATTTTTAAAAGTAATAAGTTTAGTTTTTTTTACCAAGTTTAATAGTTATTTTACATTTTATTTAACATATATGACATAACATATTAATCAGTATTATTTTTCACTTCATGTGCAATGTATTCTATCTCATTCTCTCGCTCGGCTTAATCCTATATATTTATGTGTTTGTCTCTTTCTAGTGTGTAGTTTTAAATCACAACGATTCTAAAGTAGTTTCACTTCAAAAAATTAAACAATCGAGAATAAGTAGCATAAACAGCAAACCACGCTACTATTTTTGCCTATGTCGTTTGTTTTGGCGAACTCCGCCTATAATTGCTTAGTTTGAACCTTAAATATACTTTGGAATGTTTATCTCTTTAAGCGGATCAATAAGTAATTTTAAGCCAATATTGTTATATGTGTACATATGAATTTTACCATCATTTAAAATGACCATAAAAAAATAAAAAACTAAAATACCAATCTTCTCATAAACCTTTCAAGTCAAATCGCTTACTCATAAAATCCTACAACGAACATAATAAAATTGCCTTTATAACTTCAATTATCGATTTAACAGATACCTAGAGCTGTTATGAAAAAAACTTACAGAGTTCAAAAACATCTTAACATACGAAATCGCGTGACTCCATACTTTAAAATGGGTATCAGTAAACTTTGGTTATGGTATAAAGCATACGGTACAAGAAATGAAGCGATTTATTTCTAAGTCAATCGAGTAATTTAAGCACACACATATTTAACTTTGTTTTAATTTGATTTCGATGTGCTTTATGAAAAGAAGAATTTAACTTAAGCTTACAAAATATTTTATGACAACCTTTAGATATTGTTAAGGAAATATATATTATATATTTTTAATTATATTCAAAAAAAAAGATAAAATAAATATTTAAAATTTAAATATCTGTGATTTCAATTTTATTTAAATCATGCGAAATATATATATACACGACGACACATTTGGCTCAGTTAGTAGTTACCCTACAAGCTGTGCCAGCGACCGTGGGTTCGAGTCCCGCTTGGGGCATTTATTTGTGTGATGACCACGAATGCTTGTAGGTACTCCAGTCATGGGTATTTATATTTATTATGTGTATGTATTTAAAGTTATATATTTGTAGTGTATCAACTATCTGGTCTCCATAACACAAGCCTCGCAGCATACCATGGAACTAGATGTTAATAACATACAGTGTATGTTATTAACATCTAGTGTATGTTAAGAACATAGAGTGTTAATGTCCCAACATATTTATTTATTTACATATATTCAGTAAAATGACACCTAAATAAAAAACTTTTATTTTTTATTAAATCGCTCTAGCTCTAAGCATGTACCAGAGACAAATTCAGTCGTGATGACCGCTCATTAAGTCCAGAAGGGCAATTCCGACATCCGATATACGTAATTCAAGTTCATCGCTTCAAAGAATAGTGGGAAAGATTCCCCGAATATTTTTTAACATGTCATCCAAAAATAACTATAACTAAACCAGTTTGTATTTAACGAGTCAATTTTTGGTCTTTATTTTTAAGAAGTTTTTATTCTGGCTTGGGTATGTTAGCAAAAAATGTATTGCTATAAACTAACCGACGTCCAAAGTATCTACTAGCGAATAAAAAAATAGCGAGAGAAAGAGATAGAACTTACAATGTCATCTACGAGTATCTTGGTTATATCTGTGAAAATGCGCAAAAGGATGGTCATATTCTGCCATAATCTGCTACTAGTAAAGGGTTAATTTTTATGCCCATCTATTTATGAACATAAAATTGATGTTTTAGGGCTTAAATAATAAAAATATAGTAAAACGCACTAAGCGTCCTTATAATAATATTTGAATATTATTATATCTGCATATCCATAAACAATAGTATTTATTATCAAATAATAAAAAGTTTACACATTTTAATCCAATAAAAAGTTTTAGAGAACTAAAAATTATACTGCAAGTTAATAAAATAGAATAAGTAATAAAGTCATTTAATTCGCCAAATATTACTTATTTTGTGTTGATAATACCAGACATTATATTATTGTCTGTGCATTTAAAATTTTACAGTTAGTTATTTTTGTAGAATTGGACGCATTGTGAGATGTAGTCTTCTTTAGTCTACTAGTACAGGTCTTTTCGAGAGAAGACCAGCCATCTTTCAGTGATCGCCAGGGATATTATGTTATACTAGCGACTCACCCTCGCTTCGCTCGGGGTCATCCCTAGGTACGTTTTAACGGATATTATGGAATAGATCTAGACCATATATTAGATCATATATAGGCTATAAAAAAAGGCAGTGGTAGCCCAGTGGCAACGCGCTCGCTTGGGAAGCCGAGTGAAACGAGTTCAAATCCCGGGTCTCGCACCTCTGATATTTTCATGTGCGAATCATTTCCAACATGATTACCACTTGTCTTAACGGTTAAGGAAAACATCGTGAGGAAACCTGCATGTCTGAGAGAACCTAGTAAGTTTTCAAAAGACATGTGAAGTCCGCCAACCCGCACTTGGCCAGCGTGGTGGACTATGGCCTGATTCCCCTCGTACTGAAGGGAGGCCCGTGCCCAGCAGTGGGACGTTAAAAAGGGCTGAATACATACATACATATAGGCTATAGTCTATAGCCTTCCCCAAAAAACGGGCTATCTATTGCAAAAAGATTTTTTTAAATCGGACAAGTAGTTCCTGAGATTAGCGCGTTTAAACAAACAAACAACCTCTGCCTCTTTATAATATTAGTATAAGTTTAATACTAATGCCTTCTTGACTATAATCTTATAAATAACTGAACTCATGACTTTGGTCTTGGTCGTCCTCATCTAGTTCTCATAGTGGCTTATAAATCATATACATATATCTACACATGCATACATACATATGTTCCAACATTTAGGTAATCCTATCAAAACTTATCTATTATAGTTATCTACGTCTACTATAGTTTCATGAGGACTGAGCTGAACAAAAAAAAAAGTTAAATTTAATCATTTTACATGTAAGCTCTAAAGAAATTATATAGATTTCTGGAAGAATACGCAACGCCAGAGCTCGAGACATCAACAACTGAACATCGATGTGCTCTTAACTCGATTCGAGTCACTCTTGATTTCCATTCAGTCGTGCTTGAATTATCTATGAGTGCATACGGAGCTGCGCCTACTGCGGAAGCCTTTAGACATTTGAATTGGTACGGTGAATATTTTATTAGAGCTTTTACACATATCGAAATATTTAACATATCAAATGGCTGTCTCGTATCGCTTTTTACTGCATACGAGTGGGAATGTTAAACAAATCACGACAAGGCATCTTTCTATTCTATTGACTCTTGCAAATGGTCGTGAGTTCGATTTTTGTAATTCAAATTGTATTGCTGATACTAATAGATTTTATTTAATCTATATCCGTATAAGCAACACTAATTCCGATTATTGGGAGTAAATAAATACAGTAAAGTTACATCAACTCCACTCACTTGTAATAGAATAATCAATGTGTACACACGTGTGGCTTCTACTAAGGTTAGAACTTTTAGAAGTTCGGGGCAATACAGATGAACACATTACTTTAACTTTTACAATACAATAAGAAACAATATCTAAAAATATTTCGATTAACGACTTCGAAAAAACTTCGAGTGCCTTTACTTGTAAGTCAATTGTGTTTGAATTAGCTTTTAGTTTATACGATTCGCACATACTTCAGAAAGTTCAAAAGTTTGAAAATATTCAGTACTTAATACAAGAAATAAAAGATTTAACTCTAACATTGAGTTGTATGTAGAGTTTACGTGATTGCCTCGATAGTCTAGTAGCTAGTACGAATGGCTGTACATCCGGAGGTCTTGGTTTCGAGTCCCGGGTCGGGGTATGTTTAGGTATTGAGTTAAGAAAGTCCCAGTAACAGTCCGGAATTGGGAAGTTGGCGGTGTTTCACTTCCGTTCCCCGGAGAGCACATAAAGCTGTCCTGCGCCTAACTCTCACCGGACGTGTCGTAGTAACGTCCCTTCGGAATTTGAGAGTGAATTGAATAGAGTGTACTGGTATCTCGTATCGCGTACACTTGTACATTATTATAGCTCCTACACTTGGCTATTCTCAGTGAGATTGGCCACTTGGCAAATCGGTCAAGATGACATCACAAAGTTTTACGGTAATTAAATAATCTTCTATATTATATATAAGTTATGTATAATGATAGATGTTTGGCATATTTAGTAGAGTTACAGGTACATTTACATTATTACAAAAGGTACAGTGCTGTATCTTAATTTTTTTCATTTTCTTCACGAACTTTACCTTATGATAAAGACACAAAATTTATGTAGTTTGAGATTTTATTAGTGCCCATAATTGAAATCGTATTATTATCAGAAAGCATGATTTTTCCTTAGTATTACTTTATTTTATATACAAAGCGATTAAAAAATGATATTTAAAAACATAATTGAACCCAAAACGCTTTGACACGCTCGACAAGTCGGTCTTCATTTTTATTAGACCATGTATGTGGTTAGTTGAAATATGTGAAGGAATTGAGATCGGTACCGCATATTTTATCCCGACTCGTAATCCAATTCGGATGCCGTCACGTCTCCACTAAACGGAGTGCATCCATTTATAACAGCTAACATTTTTATATTTATGGACACTTGTTTAGTTTAATATTCTAAAATTAAAATATGCAATTTAGTATAAGTTTGTAATAAGTAAGTAAATTAAAAAAAATGTCAGGACAAGGACAAAGTATCTGTATTGTGTTTACATTGACGACACGTTTTTAGTGACCCTACTTGTTGTGCCAGTGGTCGTGGGTTTGAGTCCCGCTTATTCATTTGTGTGATCTGCACGAATGTTTGTACTCTAGTCGTGGGTGTTTATATTTATAAATTTATATAATACTTATGTATTTAAAGTTATATATCTGGTATTCATAACATAGGCTTCGTAGCTTACCATGGAATTAGATGGTGCCGTGTGTTCATGTCCCAACATATTTAATATCCCAAGATATTTATTTAAATTTTTCTGAAGTACATCTAAAAGTCATTTAAAAAAAAAATTCTCTCTATCTCTCTCAAACGATTCAGAAAACGTAAATAACGTTATATATCACGTAAATTACAAATTCTTAAGGAATTCTTTGTAAATTAAAACTTAAAAAAATGTGTAAGACACATTAAACTACATTTTATCCTGGTACAAAACTCTCTCTCTCTCTCTCTCTCTCTCTCTCTCTCTCTCTCACACACACACACACACTTTTAGTTTTCAGTCAAATTATAATAACAATCAAATGATTTAAACATATCTGAAATTTTAAATAAAACTATATTTTCGAACATTTTCGCGGATTTATTTTGATTTTTGGTTCCCGACGTTCCGAATGCTTTACATCAATTATGGTCACGGGAGAGATTGCTAAAAAATCTGCGTAAATCCGCGAAAATACCCTAACAGATAATTTTATTTAAAATATCAAATTCGCTTAAATCTAAGAAAATGTTACACATATCTGTTTTTTTAAAGCAACAGAAAAAAAATAACACAATAAGTATTACTGTAAAAAACTTCTCTATTATTACTTATAAAACACATAAATACTAAATATAATTTATAAGGGACACAGTCACATAACTATCCCATAATATATGTAAGTCAATAAGCAAGTGTAGGCACATTTTATGAGGGTGAGACGCATGACAGCTGAATTACGATACCTTACCGCAAGAGTAATAAACTAATACAATTGGATAAGATAGTTCTAGCTCTCCCTTCCAGACGATGTTTTTGCTATCAACACTTTTATTTACGTTTTAAATGTACGCTATGAAAGCTTTTAAGTTTAAAGTATAATTTAGTCTTTACTTCAAATATCTTTATGTTCTTAGAATAATCTCATTTATTTATGTGACAACCCAATTGGTATATAATTTGAGTAATTTTAACGGTTGGTGGAATAGTATATTGAGTTTTATATTCTTTATTTAAGAAGTGATAAATTCCCCATCCCTTTTTTCACACCCTTAAGAGATGATTTCCGGGATAAAAATTATCCTATGTCCTTTCTAGGGTCTTAAACCCCCTTCATGCCCAAATTTCGTCGAATCCAGTTAAGCGAATTAAGCGTAAAAAGGTAACTGACAGATAGATACACAGACAGACAGAGTTACTTTTGCACTTATAATATTAGGTATGGATTATGAGAATGGTATACGATAAGTTACTTATTTTGCTAAATATTACAATACGATTTCAGGCTTCAATCATTTTATCTATACAAGCTCGGTCTATCTTATTCTGCAGCTTGTTAGATGGTAGTTTCTCTTACTAAAAACTTCACCTTAATCAAATTCTTTCATTACGAGTATCGACTTTCCTATCTCTGACATAATAGCTTATTCCAGTTCTAGACTAAAATGTTTATTTATGCTACGCTAGCTAATCTATCATATAAAACAATTATTATAAACAATATTCAAGCACGCTATATATGATTTATTAATGAAGACGAATGCTTTATCTAGAAAATCTATACTAATATTATAAAGAGGTAAAGTTTGTGAGATTATGAGTTTGTGATGTTGTATGGGGTAATCTCTGGATTTACTGAACCGATTTAGATGAAATTTGGTAAGAAGATGGTTTGAGATCCTGGGTAGGACATAGGATACTTTTTATCCCGAAAATCATTCTTAAACGGGATGAAAATAAGGATGAAAGTTTGTATTGGGCAGCAAGCTACATTATAATTCAATAACTTAACTTGAATATGTATGCATTTTATAATAACTAGTGTTCGCCTGGTAGTTCAAATTCGATTGTAATCATTATTGAAAAGTAAAGATAAATATATACATACATACTCATGATAAGATCTTGCTCGGGTGTGTCCTTAGGTACGTGCACATAGCGTTGCTAAAGTTTAATAGGAAGATCTTTTTTAGAGAAATAATCCTGTAACACATTGTTTTCATATAACTTTATTGTTACATGTGGTAATGAATTATACACCTAAGCCTTTCTCATGAATCACTCCATATATTTGTGAAAACCGTATGAAAATCCATTCGGTGGTTTTTGAGTTTATCGCGGCGGGGGACTTTATTTTATAATATGTATAGATATGAGTAGAATAACTCGTCAATAGCTACTAAACAAAAAAAAGACCCTTGACAAACTTGTTTTGTTTTTGCCTATTTATACATAATATAGATCATTGATCGACTTCAAGGTAGCAGGAAGTGCTCAATTCGGGTGCATTCTATTTTTGTGTTACGTGACATGAGATACATATTATTTGTTAGTTCGAATTGATTTTCATACTTCTTGAGCCCTTTGTATCTATATACAATATTCCAGATCATACCCTGTATGCGTAATAAATTTCATCTAATTCTAGCTTGCTATATTAGACAATACAAATTTCATCCCCATTTTCACCCTTTTAGTTAATGAGTTCCGGAATAAAAAGTATCCTATGTCCTTCCCAAGATCTCAAACTATCTTCTTACCAAATTTCATTGAAATCGGTTCAGTAGATCCAGAGATTACCCCCTACAACCTCATAAACTCACAAACTTTACCTCATTATAATATTAGTATAGATTATCATATTAATAGGGCGTTAGATACCTATTTATATATGAAGGGAACAAAGAAGAAACAGAACAACTCACGTCCAAATAATCTGACCTATCGGTTTGGGCGGTCGCCAACATTCTAATTAATAGCTATACATTTTACGATTCGGCGGGTAACAAATGTGTTACATCTACTGTTGAACATTGAATCCTCAGTCTGGGAAATCTGGGAATTCTGCGGCTAATTTTCATTAATTACTTTGTTATGCAAAAAAATCTATTCTTGTGTTGGCTCTATCTGAACGTGTCGAACAATAAATCTTTTTTTCTTCAAAATAAACAAAATTCAAGGCACTGAAAAATAGGAAATGAATGGATTTTTTATTTATATATAATATACTATGTGTCTCATATTACTTTCTTCGATTTACGCGAATATTTGCCATTTTAAATAAAACTACTCGTATCTTTTCGAATTCTTGAGAGTCTCTCCCGTGACCATGGTTGCTGTAAAGTATTCCAAACGCCGGGAACCAAAAATCAAAATTAATCCGCGAAAAAAACCAAAACGATATTTTTTTTAAGACTAGGTATCTACCTATACTAATATTATAAAGAGGTAAAGTTTGTGAGTTTGTGTATTGTGAGTTTGTAACGTTGTAGGGGGTAATCTCTGGATCTACTGGAGCGATTTAGATGAAATTTGATAAGAAGGTAGTTTGAGAACCTGGGAAGGACATAGGATGCTTTTTATCCTGGAAATCATCCCTTAAGAGGGTGAAAATGGGATGAAAGTTTGTGTAGGGAATCAACCTAGGGACGAACCCGAGCGAAGCGAGGGTGAGTCACTAGTTTATTATATATAAATAAAAAATCGATTCTTATTGGAATCGAAGCCAGCTATTACCATCATAGAAAAACTATACATACGAGATAGGGGTTTTTTAAGCGGTCATAATTTTGACTTAATGTGAAAAATATAATTTTGCATATTTAGTCAAGTTTAAATAATTTGCAGTAAATGAAGTTTGAGCACGAAAAATAAATGACAAATAAAAAATGGGTTAGCAGAGGGTAAGAAGATATAAAAACATAAACATCCTAACGCTTTGGATTGCTCTGTATATATCTTCCCTTTTTATATTGCTAACGATATAATAAAACGAAAAATTACCTAAAGAGAAAAACGAGTAATTTATGCAAAATTAGATTTAATAAATCAAAATTTTGAAAAGTAATGTGTATGCATATTTTATATGAGAAATAAAAATTACGTGCTACCCTGGCTGTTTATAAATTCAAAAATAGATAAATAAATTCAAAGACAAAACCTAGACCACACTTTGCCAATTACAAGGATAAATCCCCAAAACTAGTTAGTTAGTTTTGACAAAAAACCATCTAAGAACTAAAATAATAAAACAACACAGCTAACAAAATAAGCAGTTATAATTCAAAATGACAGTGAACATTGTTGAACTACAACTATTCCTATTAATGTTCACATGTAAAGTAAACACATAAAACGGCACAATATGGATGCAATATAACATACCAGTCATAAATACTACGTATGGAAAGTAGGTTGTGAGGTCCAAGACGCAAGGTCGATTGAGGCATGAAGTAATAACCATGGTGAAGCCGATGCAATATTGATAATGACGCTATAGCGAGAGTTTATAAACGTAATGTAACCTTTCAGTCAATTAAATGAACAGTGCAAGCTCTTATAAAGTGTTATTATGTAACTGCGCTATGATAAGTATTGATTGAGTAAATAATAATAGAACGAATTGTTTTATATTGGGTTCGTTAGATAAAGAGAATATGGTAAGAGAAAGGAAAAAAATAGATTTTATAACTTACAATGCTGCATACAATCGACAGCAGGTAATCTTACACTAATACAAAAAAAAACAACTATGTAGAATACAATTTTTAGAACTATGAAACTAACATTTATATTGGCAATAAATGTATAAGTATAGTGCTTTATTGTGATTATGAGATATTCTTAATTTTCTTCAACAGGTCTAAATTAAATATCTTTCAAAGAGAACGAGAACAGTAAAGAAACAAAGAATGTTGAAAAGTGATTTTTTAGCTATTCTTACTGAAACATTTTTAGGGTTCCGTACATGAAGGGTGCCAACGGAACCCTGTTACTAAACCCTCGCCGTCCGTCCGTCCGTTTGTCCGTCTGTCAGAGGGCTGTATCTCATAAACCGTAATAGGTAGAGAGTTGAAATTTTCACAGAGTGTGAATTTCTTTTGCCGCTATAACAACAAATGATAAAAAAACTAAGATTGCGAATTTCAAAAAGGCTGCCATGCAAACTAAAAAAAATCGATTACGGTACGAAACCCTTCGTGCGCGAGTCTGACTCACATTTGTTACTTATTTTAATTTAAAAAGCGTCAATGTAAGGTTAGGAAAAAAAACCTAAAAAATCGCTACATTCTATTACTTGCAGAGACCACAAACGCTTTACGAGTTACGAGAACCTGCCATATATGGAACAATATGATTTCCAACAAAATCATTGCCTTCGCGGTTAACTTTCTGACGGCATGAGAAGTCTAAGAGTGCCTTTCGGTGAAACGATCGACTTTACAATACAAAATAACCAAGTTTTGCGAGTTGAAATATTAATATTTTAGTTGAAAGCTGTTGGTTAGTGGAGTTGGCTAATCAATCGATCTATGTATGTATATTTTCCTATGCTATTTTAGTTAAATGTAGTTAGTTAAAGTATAAGGTGGTTCTATTATTTTCGTCCCTTCTTAGAGTTCCGTACCCGAATTATGTCGACGGAACCCTATTGTTACGAGGGCTGTTTCTCATGAACCGTAATAGGTAGAGAGTTAAAATTTTCACAGAGTATGTATTTCAATTGCCGCTATAACAACAAACAATAAAAAATCCTATCTCCATTTTTTTCACCGCCTATCCGTTTGAAAGTTATAATTAATTTTATAACTTTTTTCAGTTTTAATACTTTAATCTGCAAACAACCACAAGTGATTAATATGAAGCTGTTATTTTTAAAATATAGACAAACATATCGATTTTATTTATATGTATGTAGGTATATTTTACACAGAATTCGTTTAACTTTAAAATTACCATGAAACAAAAGATCGTAACTTAAGCAAAGAACATTTTTAATATTTAGGTAAGAAAAGTTATGGAACGTAAAAAAACCATAATTTTATAGCCGTCCGAGTGCGAATCGCTCTTCTTCGTCATACATTATTTTTTGTTTTCTATATCGTGACTGCTTCGAAAGTCGCTAACAGTTTCGTAAAACACCAGAACCACCAATGCATGTAAGTGAATTCGCGTTTTTTTGATATATGATGAGTTAATTATTTTGAACATTTAAAATATTTACTTTAACTATACTACAAATAACAAACAGTTAAAAATAGGAAACATCGATTTTTAATACTGCTCTATTATTAATGTAGATTATTAAATATGGTACATTTGAAATGAGAAGTATGCACTGATGTTTATAGCAATGGTTTCATAAACTTTTAATATTGGGCTCATAATTTTTATTATTAACTAGCGACTCATCCTTGCTTTGCTTCGCGTTCGTCCCTAGACATAAACAAATCTATCCCACGGGAACCGTACATTTTTCCGGGATGATATATAGCCTTCCTCAATAAACGAGCTATCTAATGCAAAAATTCAAATCGGATTAGTAGTTCTTGAGATTAGCGCGCTCAAACAAACAAACAAACACACTCTGCCTCTTTATAATATTAGTATATAGATAAGTTAAATTGTGAATATCAATAGAATGTAAGCCACTGTAGTAAAAATAAATTATAATTTATCAATAATAAGTCCAATCCAGATAAAGTCAATTGGAATTGGAATATTATTTTAAAGCTAGTAGAGTATTAGACTTCAAAACAAATTCGTTAGCGCGTGTAGTAAGATAGTTCATAGTAAAGTCACTAGACATGGATACCGTGTAGCGAATTATCTAAGTTTTAATACCCCGGTTCCAGGTAATCGAGCTATTAGCGATATTATGTTTACTGCCAAAGAGATATTTATTGTTATTGTTGAGGACGTACATATGTAGTTTGCTTTATTTATATGCATTATGTTGAATTAAAAATATACATAAAAAATTAACTGTCTATATGTGTATCGAAATAAATTTTTAATTACAGTTTAATTGTGTGTTAAATAAAAAGTGACACGAGATATTTATATATTAGATGAAATGTAAACTTGAAAATACATGTACGAATCGTTGGTAATGAACAAATTGTATAAGAACGTCCTTCCACTGCTGAGCAGGGGCCTCTCCTGAATACGAGGGGATCGGGCTGTAGTTCAATACTCTGGACAAGAACAAGTTGGTGTACTTAACACGTCTTCCGAAAACTAGGTAAGTTCCCTCAAATATACATACATAAACCAGAAAACCTTTCCACATTATATTTTCTCTCATCGTATTACCAAGGGGTAACCAAAATGATGTAAGTAATAATTGGGACATAAACATGTTAGAAATTCGAGACTCGGACTTGAACCCACTTCACTTTGATATTTATACGAGCACACTACCAATAGGCCACCAACGCTACCTATAAAAATAAATTGTATTAAAATAAAAAATAATGTCATAAAGTAAGTAAATCATTCGTTTTAAATTTATTGAATAAAAATAATTAAGTACGAGTATATAGTACTTTGAAAGATTTACAATTAAGTTTATTAGATACCGCCATATTCAAAAAAAACTCACACCATCGTGATTTAACCTTCTAATGGGTCTTGTACATTTATAATGCGAATTTCATTTTCTTTTATTTGACGACATGTTCAAATCAAAATGAAACCTTCCATTCGACCTTTAATCCAGTATCGATGGCGTCCTATTTCGGCAAAACCAAAAAGCCCGTGACAGCCAGAACGAAAGACGAAAGTAAAAAAAGAAAAAAAAAAAGAAAAAGTTATTCGACGAAACGAACGCGACGGGAGTCGGAATACGATCGACAAAACGTAAAAGTCGATTCCGCTAACGAAGACGACCGAAAAAAGGGCAACAATGCTAAACTGTGACGATGAAGGGAATGAAAATAAAGCCGCAAATGCTTCGCCCGGTACAAAGGCAAGGCGGGAATATTTCTGCGAAATTACTTGTTCTACATGAGTTCAGATTTTTCGTATTGACTTAAGGTGAAGCAAACGTTGTATAATTGAAAAAAAAAAATAGACGAAAATGAGAATACGTCAAAATATCAAAACCATATCCATAGTCAACTTAACAAGAGGTTATTATAAATAAAACTATCTCTTCGGATTATTTTGCGGATTTATTTTAGAGAGATAGTCTCTCCCGTGACCATGATTGCTGTAAAGCATTCGAAACGTCGGGAACCAAAAATCAAAATAAATCCGCGAAATAATCCGAAAGGATAGTTTTATTCAAAATGTCAAATATTCGCGTAAATCTAAGAAAGTATTACGGATATTATAACTTAAAATAAGGGCATAGACAATTATAGACCAATAACAGAAGATAGAAAGATCAAACTCCTAACCACTGTGCCAACGCGGACAAAGTGACATTCCTAACAGTCTTTACAATAGTAATATGTTAAAGTTACAAGCTATTAAATAGCTATTATTTAGAAAAATATTAAAAAATAACAGTATTTGTAATCTGTCGTAACATTTTTAAAATTTTACAACAATAATCGAATTTACGTGATTATAATTGTTCTTCGTGAAATTGGCGAAATATTTTTTTTTAATTCTGTTTTGCGGCTATTTCGTGTCACTGCGACCATTTCTGGTCTATTGTAATCACCGCTATTTTATATAATATGTGATTATAATTGTTCTACGTGACATTGGCGAAATATCCGACACACTTAAAATTCATTAACAACAAAATTAAATTGTGAGTTTAAAACAAACTCTTTAGTTTAAAAGTGTTGTTTTAAAATGTTTTATTTTAATAAAATTATAATATTAATCTACTGTACGTCGTTTACATTTAAATATATTTTAGAGGTTATAGGAAAAGCTATGGGGGACAATGTTTTTCTAGTACAATACACCATAACACTTCCTTCATAACAGCACCGCAGTGCATTTTAAGTGTATACCGACATTGTTGACTCTTACAATATTATTTAACGTTATATGTTTCCTGTTATCTTGACCACCTGCGAGAGTTTAATAAATATTGTCGTATTACTCAAGCTTTTATTTGCCACTTTGTTGGCCCGAAATTAAACATTTTTTTTTATTCAGTGTATTTTTATTTTCACTTTTATAATAATTTGATGTTTTGAAGCTTTGCAAATCGAAAAGCACATATCGATTTCATTGAACCTAAGCTCTCTAAATTGAAACAACATTGAATAACGGGTGAAATGGACCCAATGAAGTCATTAAAAAATAACACACGAAAAAAACGTATTTTTAACAATATTTCAAATAATGGCACAAAAATGATAGAAAAGATATCTTGAGTCTTCCCTGTATCTATGTTAGCGTAAATTTGATTAAAAAGTTGTCTAGAAAAGTTATAGGAAAACGACTGTTATATCATTTTTGTAATAACTATTTTTCACTATCAATAGCAACAGGTAGCGCTCGGTAGACGATATTCTCGTAAAACTGGTTTGCAGTATCATGTCACCAATATGTCGATACAAGCCGCGGCCGCTCTACATCGCAAAACTTGGAATAATACTTAATGAGAACACTAAACTATACAAATGTACCAAATAGGTAGGTACTCGTCTCGTTCTACAACTTTCATCACCACTTGTTAGTTAGAACTTAACCGCTGACTGAATTAAAATACCCTAAAAACAAAAAAAAATAAATAAATGGCAATTTAATGGGAGTTCTGTTATAAATGCGAAAGTTTGTATGAAATTTTAATGACCCGAGCAGAACAAGTATAAGTCGCTAGTGGAAAAATAAATAAAATAGTTCAACAAACTCCTTTATTTAATTTTTGTAACTAGTAGTAGGCAAATAATAATGAATTTGTTGGGACATTAATACACAGCACCATCTAGTTCCATGGTAAGCTACGAGGCCTGTGTTATGAGTACTAGATAGTTGATACACTACACCTACATATATTACTTTAAATACATACATATTATAAACATAAACACCCATGAATGGAGTAAAAGTCATCACACAAATGAATCCCGCCAGCGGGTCTCGAACCCGCGACCGCTGGCACAGCAAGTAGTGTCACTACAAACTGAGCCAAAGCGTCGTCATATATATACATGTATACATGTATATTATAATAATAATATAAGTTAATTATTATTATAACATACATATTTATATCACAATAACTGTCTACCCTTAAATGTTGCGGACCAATCGTATTGCTCTTCGCGAAATAAAAGACAATCGCAAGAAAAAGTTGCCATATACGAAAAATTTTTTTCCATCCAACGTACATTGTTGTGATTCCAGCTTAATTGTTAAGCTCGATGCTGTTTAATAAAAACATTGAAAGCTTTTTATAATTTGAAGACTTAATTGTAATTGAGCATATTATGTAAAAATTAAGATGCTTTAGTAAAGAAAATTTAAACATTACGTTCGCGACATTTCTCTTGCATAATTAAAAAATATATTTGATCATATTATTCAAAATGGCGTGACACTTTTTATATACAAATATTTCTATACATAGAAGTTGCGGATAAACCCACAGTTTTATTATAGTTAAAAATCCAAACTTTTCAGAACATAAGCTCGGAACAACGAGTTGCAAAGTACACTCTCCATCAAAGGGAAGCTAGCTGGATACCCGAAAACTTTTTGCGGTGTCCATTTTGCGTGTACGCATAAAAAATACGGCCGTGTTCGTAGCTTTATTGAAATTTGTAGTCTCGTCGTTTGACAAAAAGTAAAGTTTGGAGTTTTGTTTGACCCTTATCAAAGGACACCGGGCCGTGTCGCACGATCTGTGTTATTTTTTAGGATTGTTTTTGACACTGGACAGATAGTGAGTCAACATTTATTAGAAAATTCTAAATCTCTAATAGGTTAAATGATTTTTGAACTAAGAAAATGATTTCTATCTATCTATCCATTTCTACTAAACAAAATACTCTACTTAGGCACATAATTTCATTTAAATTCGTTTTTAACAACCGATGCAAAAAGAGGGGTGTATCTTAGCTCCTAAGCGAATGGACCGATTTTTATGCGTTTTTTTTTGTTGAAGCTCAAAGCAAAGCTGACGTGATCGATATGGTTCTTAGCTATAGTTTATTAATATAATAGTTTGTTGGCATTTGATGATCATCAGCTCATTACTTAACAAAACTTACTTAACAAAAGGGTATTATTAATTAGTTTTAATTTGTAAATTATTATCAAACATTAACAAATTAAAAAACAATTTCTATATAGGTATAGATCCTCCTTTTTGTAATTGGAAGTCGGTTAAAGAAAGAGAAAAAGGAAGGACCATTGTATCGATTACAAATTTCACTCAAATTCGTTACAGCGTAAAGCGTATTTGTTCCATACAAACACACTCACCCATATGACATCGAATGGTATCTGGAAGGTGTTTATGATTTTACATTATATTGGAGCGGAAAATGTCACTGTGAAAGATGAATCGAAATGTTTTCTGCCTCACTTAATACTCAGAATACAAAGTTTACTGATTCGTCTCTTTGATGATTTAACCAAGCGAACCCAGAAGGAAATTTTCCATTATTAATTACCCAATGTTCCCCGAAATTGATGATTTACAATTATATTTTAAAGGATATACATATATAGAAATTGTTTTTTTATTCACAGCCTACAATATTTTAAGATATTCAAATATCTAATATGTAAATATTATGTATTTTACGTTTCGAAATATATTAGATTTGCTTTGCATCGGCAGGCACCGACTTCGAAAATATCTGATTAGATATCTATTCTAAATGAAAACCTCCGTTTAGTTATTTTTTACATTTTAGTGCCTGGAAGTCGGTTTTTATTTTTTGTTAAAAAGTTTTTATTTAACACCTGCATACATACAGATGGTCTTGTGGGACTCATCGGTTAGAAAAATCAGTACTTCCCACTAAAACCTAACGAAACCACTCAATTATGGAAATAAAAAGGTATGTATATTATATGCCCTTTAGCGCTAATGTAGCTTCCTTTTTGCTTGCTAATTGGATTGGTAGATTCGGGGTTTATCTCTTACCTACAACATTCATTAACTTTACATCTTTGTACATATTAGTGTGTATTACCGAGTTGTAAGTTATTAAATTTAGTTTGTCGACTATAGTTGCGAGTTAATATATCTATATGTATGTATATATAAAATAAAGTCGAGGTTGTTACAACACTTAGGTATAAATCGAGAACTGCTGGATCGAATTTTATGGATTAAAACATCGAAAAAATTCACGAAAAAAATAATTAGAAAAATATCCCATACTAAGAGTCATAACGTCAACAAACAAGTCAAACTGTCCATTTCTCTAATTTACGGAAGCGTTTATATTTATACGACTAACAGTCATATTCCGATCATAGAAACTTTCATCCCCTCTTTGTAATAGGGGATGAATTTTTAATTATTTTCTTTCTCAGTGCTAGCCGCTGAAGCTGAACTAAATGAGGATTCACAGAAAATATAATATTGACATTTATTTAAAAAAAAAAATGCTTTAAATGCGTTAAATTACTCATATAATAATCAGTATAATAATATGTAAGTTCTATTTATTAAGCTAAAAAAATTGAGATTTTTGAAGTTACACTTCTTTTGGCATGTTTGGAAAAAATGATGAGAATAAAATTTTTACAATGCGCGCGCACATCGACAGCCAAAAAGAGTCATGATAAAGTTAGCTGAAAGCGACATGATGAAGTTAGCTGCATTCCTTTTACAAATAGAGAGCTATTTTTGTTCTGTTACGCATATGAAGTATAACTTAAGTACACACACATGTTTTTTTATTAAATCGATTTAGTTATAGATACATATACATTTTTTACTATATTTATCATAATTTTTCAAACACTACGCCTCGATACTATCAGCTACCTGGCGTTATTTGTCGTCTCGCCGTTTACATTTCAATATGAACGGGAACCGGAAATTGGTTTCCAAGCGCTGTGAACGCTTCAAATGATTTGTATCGGCACTGCGATCACTTGGGGGTCATAAAAAAGAACAAACAATTTTCGACTTTATTTTTAGTACAGTAAATCACAATTTTAAGTATTTTATGCTATACAAAACAAGGCGCGCCTTGCCTGTGGTGGTTTGAAAGGGCTTTTGGAGTATTAAAACATAATATGTGGCAAGCGGTGAACCATAAACATAACGTATAGTTATTTTTTTTTGTTAAGCCATGTAATATTTTAGCATACTATTCTTTAATAAATATAAATAAAAATATTCTAAATCAAACATAAAACTTTAATTATTAACAATTGATTTGATAGTATAATCTGATGAATAGGCTTTATAATACAGACATATTATGGAGAATTTGTATACATATAATAAAATTCTGAGTCGAATCTGTATGTACAATAAATATTTTTTTGAAAAATCTTATTGAAATAGTCAAATTATCGATACAGAGGCCGAACCTATAGCTTTTATAATTTTTGTCTGTCTGTCTGTCTGTCTGTATCTAGGAAATCTGGACTGGACACTGGACAGATGTTGATGAAAGGTATGATGATAGCTGGTTATCCGCCTCAACATATAGGAACTTTTAACGCGAGAAAATATCTCATCTCTGAGAAATATATACTAAACGTTAAAACGTTACTAGAGACCGAGCCGAGTGATTATATAAAAGTGATTATATAAAAATTAATAATATTTTCCATTCTTCTGCTATTGTATTGCAAAATCTCTATATATGTTTACTGCTTTTATTAAAATCATTTAATTTCAGTAAGAGGTTACTAGCGAAGTGTTACAACAGAGTTGATCAACAGATGTCTTTAAAGTTGTAGGGTAAAGATTATCCAATTTTTTTATTCAGCCTCAATAAAAATAAAATTATGATTTTTTAACTAAAAAGGGTACAATTAATTATTTAAAAATAATTATTTCTTTACTGGTGTTTTTTTTTTAATTTTTATGGAATCTACCTTAATGCTGCTGAATATATTGTGTAAGATATACAAAAATAAACATTCAACGCATTGAATACTACCACTTTTTTCAAAGTTGGTCATAAGAACTTGTAAACAATAAAGCATTTCACTTATTTCTATCACGAATGTAAGATAGTATAAAACCCATTTTAGTTTAATGAAAAATGGTAGAAAAAAAATAATTTGGTAAAACTGCACTTTTTAATTCTCCCCACTGACGTCTGCTTAAAGCTGTCTGGAAAATAGAGATTAGGCTCACCGTCCACGAAACCGTAAACTATAGTTTTCTAATGCCAACAACCCATAAGTTACCACCTACGTATGGGATCCCTAGCTTAAAATTTCCCTAAACTAGCCCCTAAATGAAATTTTGTTTTACCATCGTCTTTAAGCCCATATTTCGAGCACCTAAATTTAGGGGGCCTTTTAACATTTAGGTGACCCCTAACTGTGGGTGAAACAGAAACTGTCCCCTAACAGCCCCCTAACCATGCTTAGGGGAACCCTTAAACTTAGGTGACGTTGGTGAAATCGGGCATAAGTCCATTTTCCCGCTACCTATGTATAACTTGTTATTTATGTTGTGGCTTTGCAAGGTGTTTATGGAGGCTGTGATAATAAAATTAATTATTTATTAGATGATTACGTTTAGTTTTATATATATACGTTAAGGCCTGGAGGCACTATGAGTTAACATTACTATTGAAACAATAGACCGCATAGTTGGTTCGTTAGTTAATATTTATAAGAGATAGGTACTAAAAATGAAGATGAAAGATTTTATTTTTAGCTTTGAAGCTACAAGTGTAAGAAATAAAAGTGAGTTTTTGTGTTTGGTTTTTGTATTCCTAATTCCAATATTCAGAAGAATTTCCTGTAATTTTAATCTAATTTAGGTTAATTATGCTATCAAAAACATATTCGATTTTTACGCGGGATGGGCTTGCTTAACCTTGAGGCGCCATTTATTCTGCTCGTAAGTATCGTTATCATATAGGCCCAGCTTCTTCATGTCCTTCCGGACAATAGTTTGTGGCCTACCTCTCCCTCTCCTTCTCAGTGTAGCCATAGAAAGGCACTTTTTCAAACATAAGTACCATCAAAAACATAACATGTAAAACAATTCAAGTTTCGCAACGTAGTTCTTCTACCGCAGAAAATTGTGAGATTTAATATAGAATAATATCAAGTCGGTTATTAATTCAGTACCTCTCTATGGAAAAATCTATCTAATAACTTTGTCATAAAATATTGCCTAATTAGTTAAATAACAACATTTTATAGTGATCGTATTAATATTAGACGTTTTTATTACTTAAATAAATAAAACGAATTAATACGTAGATACTTGCTTTAACTAATAGCAGACAAACAAAAACACACCTCGGGAACCGTACATTTTTTCGGGATAATAAGGTGCCTATGAGTTATTCTGACGTATGAGCTATATTATTGTAAAGTTTCATTAAAATCCATTTAGTAGTTTTTGCGTGAAACAATAACAAACATCCATACATCTATACATCCAAAGATCACAAACTTTCGCATTTATAATAATAGTATAGATTATAATCTTTTTAATTGCATAAATGTTGGAGAGCGTGAAAATACTCGTTGTACCTATACTAACTGTATTCCTAAAAGACTAAAACAACACTCTCCTGACTAACTGCAATGAAACAAAAAGTAATTAAATAAGTCCAAATGTAAGAATTTACTTAAAAGTTATTAAAGAGTTTCACTAAACCCTTAATGACTCCCTCATCAAATTAGACCGATAGTATCAAATTATTGCACTATCCACTATATACAATATTCCACTGTCCAGATTTAATATATCAATGAAATTTCAAATTTTGAGTACATTCTCACATGAAAAGCTAATAAAAGCTTGTAAGTAAATAAAAAATGGTATAAATCCTGGTTTGCAGTGGGTAGTTGGCCTCAAAAATATGAGTCAAATATGAGTGCAGGTTGCATGAATAGTTAACAGATTGGCAGAGTGCCAGTGAAACCTGCTTGGTTTACCGCGTAGGTCTTTTTGCATCACATGGCATTTTCGAGTGTTTATATTGATTGATGAACACTA
Source organism: Brenthis hecate (assembly GCA_951806755.1). Lineage (NCBI taxonomy): Eukaryota > Metazoa > Arthropoda > Insecta > Lepidoptera > Nymphalidae > Brenthis > Brenthis hecate. Next base: position 5,332,515 of record OX638268.1, on the reverse strand, counting down.
CATTCGTAAGACGGCAAGAGTAAGGTGAAATATCCAAGTGGGATTATAATTTACAATGTTTATACAGTAGCTAGCGTTGAAGAATGATAAATATTCTATGTAATCATATAAATGGGAATGTTTGTTTGTTGCTACGTTATTCTAGTATATAATGTATATAATATACTAGTACGAAATTTAAAAATAATTTTTATTGAAAATTTATAAATAATAATACTGAATCGTTTTGTCTTTTCCTCACAATATTTTTTTTATTGTTAAGTTTGTGTTATCTCGTCAATGGCTACTAAATAAAAAATAAATAAATACGAAGTTGATTGTAAATAAAGGTATTTAAGACTAATTTAGAGTTAAGATTTTCTTATATAACAAAATAATTGTATTTTTCATAGTTAAATTTTAAACCAAATAGTACAATAACTTCAAAATCAATTAAAATGTTAAAAAATATTACTGAATTTGGTTCGCAATTGGCAAAGATATCGCGTGCTTCTTGTTTTTGTATCTATATAGAGTTTTAAATTATTTTGTATACTATCTATAAATATTTTAGCTGTAAGATACGTAAATATTTTTCATCGATCAAAGCAACAGCAATAAGATCTGTCGATCTGCCTTTACCCTTTCACCTTCAGATTGAACCGCTGAACGGATTTTGATGAAATATTGCATTATGACGACGGCCAAAGGCTACGTTTTATCCACACTTTGCTTACCCTGCAAGCAGAGTAACTTTTTATTAACCTTTTTTTTCCTTTGTTTTTTTTTTTAACACTAACACACAGCACCATCAAGTTTCATGGTAAGCTACGAGGCTTGTATTATGGATACCAGAAAGTAGATAAACTACACTTATGTAACTTTAAATACATATATATTATGAATATAAGCACTCATGACAACACACAAACATTCGTGCTCACCACATAAATGAATGCCTCCAGCGGGACTCGAACCCAAGTAAGTATTATTTAAAAATATTTTTATTCAAAGGAAAATCTTATTTGGATGATATATCTGTCATAGTTCTTTCTAGCATTTTTAAAAACTCTGTAAGCTTTTGGAACAAGTTTGAAAATATCTTTCTCTATTAGATAACTGATATATCCATTCAGACGTTCGTATTTTAACCAGTATTTGCTAGGGGTGGTTGAAAGGGATTGGAATAAGAGAATGCGAGGGGATAAGGTACAAACAAATTCCTTTGTTGACTTAAAGTGGTATCGTAATATAAGATTTACAAACTAGATTAAAAATATATTTTTTGCTTATTTTGATCGACAGAAATATTTAGTTATTCCTAATATGCGTTAGGTTCATTAGTAAAGTTTTCGTGAATTCAAATACTTATATATTTTATTTAAATTAGTATACATATTTAACAAATCGATAACTTTTTTATTTTCATTCAAAATGAACATTTTGGTCAATTACGTAAAAAAATATAATAAAAGATTTTATTAACAATTGCATACGTATGTATGTACGTCTGTATGTATGTATAACACAGACCGGTAGTTGGACGAACGAAGCCCTGATCCGGTGTCCTCCCTACGGATATTGACAAAGGCGGCCAATCTTATTGAGCCTAGCCAACTGTCCAGGATATATTAGTGCACAAGTATTCGAGCAGACACAAGTACCTTCTCTATTCCTATTACTCTCACACTTCGGCGGGACGACAATTCGACACGACCCATGACAGATCAGACGTAGGACCCACGGCCCTCAATGGCACGGGATGAAACACCGCAAACTTCTCTGCTACTGACACTTTCTTAATAGTAAGACTCGATAACTAAACTTTGCTCGACCCCGACTCGAATCCCAGGATCTTCAGATCTGCAGCCGTACATGCTAGCCACTAGACCACAGAGGCAGTTGAACCCTAAATGGATACAAAAAATTCTATATTCATCTCGTATATACATACATATGTATCTATACATTTTAACAACATGGCACGACAAATTATACGACTCCAGGTCCTTGACCTAGTGAAATATGAATGCCGATATCAAAATAAAGAAATCTTACCGTCATTCAATCACTCACTTCCCTACAAACCTACTTCGTAATAAGTCATTTAAAATTCGACTCACGTGCTCTATACAACACATCAGACCAATATCGACCTTATTTTTATGTTGTTAAAGAATATAATAGTGTGTTATTTCGCATATATTTTAGTTGTATTTTATTTAAGCTGTTTAGAGCTTTATGCTAAAATGCTTAGGTGTCGTTATGGCGTGTCTTATAATTCGAGGGTTTTCGTATTGATTGCGTTTACTGACTCGATGGACACCTCGTGAGTCGAATAGCGAAACGATTTTAAATCGATAATTATATTCGACTTCGCGATAATTGATGTAAATTAATTCGATTTTAGAATCGTTACTGTGAGAAATTAGATATTTCAAGTTTTATTGGTAAAGGTATAAAAGTTTTAAATTATGAAAAAACTAAATAACGTGCATTTTATTTCAATAGTAACATGTTATGGATATTTTAAATAAGTTTATTTATTGAGTTGTCTTTCTTTTAAAAATAAGAACTTCGTATCTTTGTAAGAAACAGTTTTAGGTTTGTTGTGAAAAAAAAACTATTTTATTGACCTAGAAGAAAATAATATTTGACATTTAAATAAAACTATCTTTTCGCATTTTTTCGCGGATTTATTTTGATTTTTGGTTCCCGACGCGACGTTTCAAATGCTGTACAGCAATTATGTTCACGGGAGAAACTAAAGTTTTAGAAGTCTTATATTTTGAAAGTCCCGTCAAAATCGAGCCACCTATTTCGGAGAATAACCAGAACAAACAGACAGACAAAAATTAAAAAAAATTTTTTGCTAATGTAAGTACCGTATTAAACTTTCATATGCATTAGTAAAAGCTGTTATTTTGGCATTACAAACAGACACTTTAATTTTATTTATATGTAGATATAGACGAAAATCACAATATATTATTATGTTGACATTTACAAATCAGTATTAAATTCGTCTGAATTATATTATTTTGGCACATTGTATAAATATTTACACTACAAGCTTACCGAGTACGAGTACCTACATTATTGCCAACGTGTTGACAAAATCTTCTGGCGGTACATTACAGAATCTCATATTTAAATTATGAAAAATTATCGATAGTGTGAACTGAACTGTTATGCTAAGAAATATGTATAATAAAATAATTTAATGTGTAAGTTTAAATTTTCTGATCTTTATGACGACTTATGACTTCATTTTGTTTAGACAGAGTAGGTGTTATTTTTAATTCAATACTTTTTAGTAGTTTAACTAACTTAAGAATTAAAAATATAAAATGACGAGTGTACGTTCATAAAAATCAGCAGAGAATGCTATTTTAATTCTTTAGTTTAACTTGCATTCAGCTCTTTTTAACGTCCCACTGCTGGGCAAAGGGCTTCTCTTCAATATTAAAGGGATCAAGCCATGATAGTCCACCACGCTGGCCAAGTGTGGGTTGGCGGACTTCACATGTCTTTTGAAAACTTGCTAGCTTCTCTCAGAGATGCAGGTTTTCTCACATGGTTTTCCTTCACCGTAATACAAGTGGTAATCATGTTGGAAATGATTTCCACATGAAAATATCAAACGAGACCCTGGATTTAAACCGCTTCACTCCATTTCCCGAGCGAGCGCCTCACCAATAAACTACTACTGCCTTTTAACTTATTAAAACAAAATGTAATCAACACAAAAACGCGAATTGAAGTGAGTAACAAATGATGTAAAAATGAAAGCATCAAGTCTCAATCGACGATTCGGCTATCTTCATAAACCTGACGTTGACAGATGCTGCCACTTATCCTTCTTCGTTTAATTGGAATCCATCCGGGCTCAAACGTATTTTTGTTTATTTTTCAAGAATCAACATTCGCATGCATACTTTATTTGTGCACAGCGGTTAAATCAATGTCACTTAACGACAAAAAATTATATAGCATTCTGATATCATTTCAATTTATTGATATTTAATGGACTTACGGGACTTAGTAAATAAATCGATGATTTATGTTAAGTTTGTGGGATTAGTGTTATATACGGAAATGGTGTAGAAATTGTTGATAGAGAACTATACTGTAACAGAATAATTCGTTAATAAAGTTATAATTAAAATAATCGAGTATTTTCTTTGAAGTTAAAGAGTATGCATAAATTGTATAAAAGTACATTTCTTTTATAACTATAAAATGACGTGTGACGAATGACGACACGTTTGGCTCAGTGTGTAGTGACCCTACTTGCTGTGCCAGCGGTCGCGGGTTCGAGTCCCGCTGGGGGCATTCATTGTGTGATGAGCGCGAATGCTTGTACTCCATTTATGGGTGTTTATATTTATAATATGAATGTATTTAAAGTTATATCAACTGTCTGGTATTCATAACACAAGCCTCGTAGCTTACCATGGAACTAGATGGTGCTGTGTGTTTATGTCCCAACATATAAGAGATATTTTGGAGCATAAATATGCACTGATAGGTCATTTTTAACCGATGGATCTTCGTTTTTTATGTATTTGTAACGCTATATATTCGCAAACTGACGCTTATGATTATTTTTGAATGTAAAATGGTCTTATACGAATTTTAAGAAGATATGTCAACCATAATTTATACAAGTAACTACTAAATAAACCAATAACTCTTTAACCCGGCCCGAGCCTCGAGCCCATAACTTTATAATTAGCATTTAATCTATACATATAAATAAAATTGAAGTGTCCGTTTGTAATATCGAAATAAAAGCTTTTTACTAAATGCATATGAAATTATATACGGTACTTCTAAGAAAAACACTTTTTTTAATTTTTTGTCTATCTATCTGTCTGTTTGTTCTGGCTAATCTCCGAAAGGGCTGGACTGATTTTGACGGGATTTTCACTGATAGATAGCTGATGTTATAAGGAGTAACTTAGGCTACTTTTATTTTAGAAAAAGAATTAGGGTTCCGCTCAAAAAAATTAAAACTTACGCAGGGACGTACCCGAGCGAAGCGAGGGTAATTCGCTAGTTCAACATAATACATTCTTAGATTTACGATTTATATATTTTTTATTTCAGTCTCTCCCGTGACCATGGATGCTGTAAAGCATTCGAAACGTCGGGAACCAAAAATCCAAATAAATCCGCGAAAAAATTCGAAAAGATAGTTTTATTTAAAATCGCTAGTTCAACATAAGAAAAACATGAGTATTCCAGCTAAAATCCCCTTGGAAAGATTAGCGCTATAAGATGGTTTACTTCGATATAACATTAAAAATAGTCAATGAATCGATTTATAATCCACACACGACATGCAAGAGTATGACAGCATTCATTAAATAATCGAGCACGACGCAACTAGTGTCTAGTTTTCTAGGAGATTACTTAGGAATTATGTCAATGTACTTAGTATATCGATTTGCCAGCTTAAGAGCTATGGGATTACTGCCATTAGTGATGTATGAAATCGTCTTAGATTGTTAATATATATATATATATATATATATATATATATATATATATATATATATATATATATATATATATATATATATATATATATATATATTAGGGATGGGCTTTTCATATTACATAAAATATATACTTAAAGATATATGTATATATTTCTACTACATATAAAGTTTATATATGAGATACATGTCAAGAAAAATTACTTTGCTAGCGATTTTCTTCCCTGAGCTTGAACGGTTTAGGAATGCATAGAGGATAAACATACGAACAATCATTTTTATTAATATACATACACATATATAGAAAGAAGATATAACTCACTCTAAGCGATTTTTCAAAATAAACTTACTTTCACTTATGCTCAGGAAAATCTCAGTTTGACATAAGAAAGAAGTACATAAATATGTATGTACTTCGCACTACTGTATATTACTCATTAACATATAAGCACAAAAGAAACATAATTAAATGCATTGAATGGCTATAAATATCGACAAGTTTCCATAATCTGATAAAAGTGCAAGGAAAAATGATACAAAAGGATGCTGTGAGAACTACATCTAAATAGGTTAAAACTGAACCTGTTACTTTAAAATAAATAGACATGGCCATTAACGTTAACGGCTTTAACGCTTTACCATCGCTCAAAGTAATTTAAAGTAGTTAAGACACTCATACTGTACATATAAGGCAAACTTGTTTTAACATTTTGATGGCATACTAACAAAAATCTTTGACTTTATCCTTCTTGATTTGGTACGTTTTAATTTTATTGAGCGGAACCCTAATTCTTTTTCTAAATTAAAAGTAGCCTATGTTACTCCTCATAACATCAGCTATCTTCCAGTGAAAGTCCCGTCAAAATCAGTCAAGCCGTTTCAGAGATTATCCTGAACAAACCGACAGACAGACAAACAAAAATTTTAAAAATTATGTTTTTCTTATAAGTACCGTATATGGTTTCATATGCATTTAGTAAAAGGCTATTATTTTGACATTACAAACAGACATCTCAATTTTCTTTATATGTATAGATTATAGGAAAAAAGAATATAAGCCTTCAAAAATAACGCTCTATATCAAACGTATTGATCATTCGGCGATTTTCATCCAAGAAAATGTTCATAAGACACTTTTTACCCATTATCTCGCTAGAATATACTGGTTTTTCCTAAAATAATAAATAATGAGACGGCCCTTCAGAATGTATTCTGTTTGGGCTAAAATTTATCACGATAACTTCTGCTGCTTAGTTGTGGAGCGATAACAAAATTATTATTTATTAAATAAAATACACTGACATCAAAACACTTTAAAGTTAATTATTAATACGCTAGCGTTGCCCGTGGCTCCGCCCGCGTTCAGATGACCAAAAACCAAATTCTTAGGTTTTACATATTAGTATACTCTTACAATGCAGTTTTTGTATTTTTTTTCCAGAAATGAGATATTTTACCGCGGTAAAAAGTATCCTATATGTTGACTCGGATAGCCAGTTATCACCTTATCAAAGTTCATCAAAATCCCTCCAGTGGTTTTTCTGTGATGCGGTAATAGGCACGCAGACAAAAATTCTAAAAACTATAGATTCATCCTCTGTATCGATAATAATATTTATTTCAATAAGATTTTCCAAAAAAATATCTAATGTACAGATTCGGCTTAGTTACAATTTTATTATATGTATGTATAGATACGTAGATATTTTCTAAGGTATAAACTATTCCTTAAAAAAATAGTAAAAATCAATTCACATCTGGTGTAGACATCGTGTAACTTACACACAAATAATTTACGAATTGTGTATTCCTACTTTTTGAAGTTGGTAAAAGAAGAGATCGACAACACTATATAATAATCTATGTTTAAACATAAAAATCGATCCCCACACATAAGTTATAAAAATATGAAGCAAACATAATTCCAAAAGCTTTAACTGAAATCACTTAAGAATTTTTAAGTTCTTAGAAAAATACCGTTATTAGTTAAGAGCAAGTTCAATATTATAAGTAGGCAAGAATCCGATTGCAATGAAATCCTTTAAGTGTATGAGAGAGCTTTTTTAATTTGAACTTTTGTTTTTTTTTGTTTGTAGGACTCATATCAAAGAGTATTTTGTTCTAATTGAATTTAGAATGACTTTAAAGACTTTTTCGTGTTCATTATCATTATTGAAAATTCGATTAAAACATATATGAATAGAATTTATCTATATAAAAAAAACTATATTTTTTCCATTTTTTTTGTGGTCACACTAAAGCACACCAGTAGCCACTTAACAAAAAAAAAATAAAGTAAATCGGTTGACGAACAGAGGAGAAAAAGTTACTGAACGGTTTTGTCTGTGCCTATTCATACATACTCGTATACAGATTTATTAAGTACTATTTTCCCGCGGCTCTGCTTGCATAATACGCGGGGCGATACACGAAAGTATTTGCCCCATATAAATTTTTACGCGTGGAAAGAGTAACGAACAGACCGACAGAGGCTTTTTTTGTATGACTAGGCCAGAAGTTAGAGTAATTGAATTCTTGGTTATGAATGATTGCCTTAAATTTTGTTTTTGACACCGTGAATAAAGCTTATCTGTTTCATAGCTCAAAAGCCACTAAAAAGTTTTAGTTAGATACTGTACAGGTAATATGGTTCGATTAAAAATGCTATGTGTTTATATCAATTTCAGCTTGACCTCCGTGTGTCATCCACTTCCATATAAATCGGAGGTCAATTTAATGGTTATGAAAAAAAAAATCATGCGAATGAAATTATAGGCAGAAGTTGTAGTTAAGAAAGGTACCTAAAGCGCACATTTTTATCATAATAACATTAAGCATTCTCCAACGTTTACTTTATCGCTGGCGGCATTGATAAAGTCCCTTCAGACGTTCAGGAATTTTAGCTAATTAAAAATGGATTCGCATATCTAGATTTCATTTAAACGTCTTTATCATTACTACTTGGTGATAATCTTATAAATTTATCTCTAGTTTATATCTCGCAAGAGAAATCTCTTAACAATATTCATATAAGCTTAACGTATGTACGTTTAATATGTTAAACCGATTTTAAATAAGTTTAAATCTGATACTTTTATTATTTGTAAAATATTACTTATTATATTTCTATGCGTTTTGAGATTTCCCTTTTAAATTGAATATAAAATAGCCATATTCCTTTTTTTTTTAAATGTTATAGTTATAAGTTTTAGCGGTGGACCCAATGACAAGACATACCTACCACAGAATGTTAAAAAAAAATAGTTTTAAATAGAATCTTGATCTTGACAACATCAGGTACACCTATAGATAGGAACCATTCAGGCGATCGTATACCGAAAAAATACCATCAAAATCAGTCAAGCCTAATATAAAAATATAAATACAGGAGCTTTATATATAAATATTAGCATTGAACGCGGCTCCGCCCGCGTTCAGATGACCAAAAACCAAATTCTTAGGTTTTACATTGCAGTTTTTTGTATTTTTCCTCAGAAGTGAGACATTTTCCGGAGGTAAAAAGTATCATATATATTCACCCGGATAACCAGCTATCATCATACTAAATTTCATCAAAATCCCTCCAGTGGTTTTTCTGTGATGCGGTAACAGACAGATAGACAGACAGACAAAAATTCTAAAAACTATAGATTCGGGCTCTGTATCATTAATAATGTTTATTTAATAAGACTTTCCAAAAAATATTTAATGTACAGATTCGGCTTAGTTACAATTTTATTATATGTATAGATAATACACTACATCAAGAAACTTACATTTATAGCACCAAAACAACAACATTCCTGTAAACATCCAAAAACGTTTAAAAGAGTCCCGAGGACATTTTTACAAGCAATTCATAAACACTGTACGTAGACGACAGTTTTAATACGCATATAAAACCAACAGATTAAATATATTTGAGCGATTAACAAAACAATAAGAAATTTCATCCTTAATCTAAAGTACTAAGACCTACAACACTTCAGAGGACACAACAAAAATATACGCAATACTAATTTACGGGTAAGTTAGCAAATGATCTTGAGGCGAACATCTTGGTAATTACCATGTGATTTATAACTTAAATACTACTATTAAAGTGGGTCGAAACGGTTTTAGTTTAGATGGATTAATTCGATGTGCCCACCAACAATGCAGAACTGAAGCAAAAAATAGTCTGCGATTCAATAAAACAAATGGGCGGACTTGTGTTTTAAAACAGGCGTTTATATATTAATTAAGCAATAAATTACTCTGTGAATGTGTCATTAGTTTATGTTTATTTTTGTTCGATTGCCAACGTATTGTTATTGAATGGTTGACTTTGTGTGATTTTATTAATAATTTTATATAAAAGAATAAAATTACAAGGGTTAAGTACTTACTATTTTATTAAAATTTTCCATAGCTTCGACCCGGTGTATTAATTCAACACTGTTTTGATCAAATTATTTTAAATTTAAAAATATTTACCGCAATTTCTGCTAAGACTAAATTTTAAACTGTTGTCTAAATAATTCAATTTATGGAATTCGCAGGAGTTAATTTTTTAAATAAGATAAAATATGGTAATTGGCATTTTAAATAAAACTATCTTTTCGGATTATTTCGCGGATTTATGTTAATTTTTGGTTCCCAACGTTTCGAATGCTGCTAAATCTAAGAAAGTATTATTTATGGTAATTGGAACCTAATAAGATATCGAACATCATAAAATTTGATTTAAATTGACATCATGAATTTACCTATGAACACGAAACAAAAAAAAAAAGGATAGACGGAGTCACTTTCGCATTTATAATTTTAATATAGAGCTAAAGACCTAAAAGGTACCTAACGTATCAAATATTTCAACTGCGTTCAAAGCTAATAAGGCATGGTCACTATTATTCTAACACTAGCATTGCCCGCGGCTCTGCTCGCGTTCAGGTGACCAAAAACCAAATTCTTAGGTCTTACATATTAGTACACTCTTACAATGCAGTTTTTGTATTTGTTCTCAGAAATTAGATATTTCATCAAAATCCCTCCAGTGGTTTTTCCGTGATGCGATAACAGACAGACAGACAGACAAAAATTCTAAAAACTATAGATTCAGACTCTGTATCAATAATAATGTCTATTTCAATAAGATTTTCCAAAAAATATTTAATGTACAGATTCGGCTTAGTTACAATGTTATTATATGTATAGATTACACAATACCACACATGTCTAAGCAAATCAAACATTAAATTGGCATTAAGGAGGAGCTCAGAAAGTGAAAGACTATAAATCGCGGTCTCTTTGCTGTAATTGTTTATTAATGTTCCAATTATGATCGATAAAGTTGATACCTAATGTGATATAAAATTTAATTTTCCTTTACACGCTTTGCACACTATAGACTTTTTACTGGCGATAGTTAAATCGGTTTTATATTGAATTGTTTTAATATATGTACTTATTATTATAATTTTATTTCATTCATTTAAAATCTAATTACACTATTGGCCGATAGAAAATCTATAGTGTGCAGAATATTACTCATAATAATAGTGTAAGAAGACCTCAGTATTATTATTTGTAGGATTTTTAGAATGTCTTCTTCATGATGATGTATTATCATCATAATTATCTCCAACACGACCATTATAAGCCCGCCTTTATCCACATTTGTTTTATATAATATATATATATATATATATATATATATATATATATATATATATATATATATATATATATATATAGACTCACGTACTAAAATTGAATCCGTAATAATATTCCTTAATACTTAAAATACAAAAGTATGTTTGTTAATCCTTCTTTAACGTAGAAATGGTCAGAAAGTCTATATTTTTATAATAGCAAATAAACATTAAAAGACACGAGGTGTCATTAGAGTCTGAGCAAAGCGAGGATGTTAGTTTCAGATAAATTAAAAACTAATACGCTCTAAGATTTTATTACAAACATTTAAAACTAGGCTCATAAAATTTACAGGATACATAAACAAAAATTGATAGCTACCCACAAATAGCAATATAACGTAATTCGATATTTATATCGTAAATAGTATATTAAAAAAGCATATATCTAAAATAAATACTGTTATTCATAACCCTAGGAACGTATTCGAGTATCCATTCAAAGGTTCTAGCCGGCAGGTGTTTGATATCTTACACCAAAGTAGAAAATAAACTTGACTTTTAATACCGACAACTTCTCTGTACATACAGAAATACGACGCGACAATACTGAGGAAAACGAGTACCTGTTTTACTCTTAAGATGTTTGTTATTAACGTTTTGAAATGCGAGAAACGTATTTATAGTAGCAAAGCAGTACAAAAAACCCGTTGATGGAACAACCTTAGACAAGTTCAATTTCAACAAACGACTTTAGTTTAAAGTTTTCAGTAATTAGCTTTAATTAACTTTGGAAAATTACAATAAGCTAAGCTGTCATTATTCCCGTAGTTGCCGTTATGTAAACATTATGTTTAATGTGTACTAGCGACTCACCCTCGCTCCGCTCGAGTTCATCCCTAGTTACGTTTTAACGTTTAGCTTCGAGATGAGATATTTTTCGCAGTAAAAAGTATCCTATATGTTGACCCGGATACCTAGCTATCACCATACCAAATTTCATTAAAATCTGTCCAGTTGTTTTCTCGTGAAGCGGTCACAGACAGATAAAAATTCTAAAAACTATAGATTCGGCCTCTGCATCGATAATAGTGACTATTTCAATAAGATTTTTCAAAAAATATTTAATATACAGATTCGACTCAGAATTTTATTACATATTTATATCAAAGTACTGATATAATCATAATGATGGAATAAAATCGCTAAAGAATCAGCAATATTGTTATAACTAAAGAAACTTTAAGCTTCGTAAACCATTGGTGCAGAGAATGCATATTGTTCATAAAAGCTATAATTTAAAATTCGTGTACAAGATCAGAGATAAAAGTATATGCAATTTTATCAATAATCTTATTTTGCTTTTAAAGCTAACGCTTGTCCTGCTAAAGTTTTACGGATACTATTAAGTGTGTTACAATAAGTTTTTTTGTATTGATACATAGATAGGATAGAAGATAAAGTAGGATGAAAAGTAGCCCATATAGCTCATGTATCCATGTGGTATATGAACAGTATCCAACCCAAATATTTTTTCGTAAAATCCTACGTCAAACCATTGCTGCGTGAAGAAACAACAAACCAAATAATATTTTTCAAACCAAATAATCTTTCATATTACTTGAGATATAACTTAGTCACAATTCAATTCAAAAACAAAAAATTTTAAAAATACAGATCGCATTTATAATATTTTATATAAGAATTTCAATAAAACACACAATTATTTATGTTTCACTTTCGAAGCTCCAACACGAGGGAAAACGTATATACATATATAGATATGACGAAGGGTCAGCATTAAGGGTTAGGTTTTATGAAGGCAGTAATATTATAACCTATATCGAGTAGCACCTTTTTCTATTATTCCATTCACTGACAAGGCCTGAATTATTTGAATTTGAATTATTTTTCTTTGTTTCATAGTCACTCAACCAAATAATAATGACATTACGGTTTAGATATACCTTACGTATATTGAAATATCTATAAATATGGGATAGTGTATTTTCTCTTATAGATAAAAAAATAAATATATTCAGACATTAGCACACAGCACCATCGTGTTCCATGGTAAGCAACGAGGCTTGTGTTACGGATACCAGATAGTTGATACACTACACGTATATAACTTTAAATATATACATTTTATAAATACAAACACCCATGAATGAAGTACAAACATTCATGCTCAGCACACAAATGAATGCCCCGAGCGAGACTCGAACTCGCGACCGCTGGCACAGAAAATTGGGTCACTACAAACTGGACCAAACGTGTAGTCAAAGATCTTTTTGATAATATTCTAAAATTCCAAAGGTTAAGAAAAGTTAATTCATTTTAAAATAACATTCGCAATAATGTTAGGGTTTGATGCTTTCTTATTTTGTTAATGAAAGATATTTAACTTTTTAATTACAACCTCTCAAATAAAACCCTTAGTTAAATATAATGTTATAGCAAGAGTTTCTTACTTAAAAAAATATTTTTTAATTGTAAAATTTCAGAACTTTCATCCTTACCTAGGTATATTTAGGTTTTATAAAATAAATGCGAAAGTTTGTTGATTAATCCTTCTTTCACAAAAACAGCAACAGAACAATGAATCGACATGGCTTCTTTGACGACACGTTAGGCTCAGTTTGTAGTGACCCGACTTGCTGTGCCAACGGTCGCGGGTTCGAATCCCGTTGATGTTCATTCATTCGTGTGATGAGCGCGAATGTTTGTACTCCAGTCATAGGTGTTTATATTTAAAATATATATGTATTTAAAGTTATATAATATGTATAGTGTATCAACTACCTAGTATCCATAATATGAGTACAAGCTCGTAGCTTACCAAGGAACTAGATGGTACTATGTGTTTATGTCCCAATATGTTTATTCTTACAAAATCGAAATTATTAATAGACTAAAGAAATAGGCTTCTTTCTATCCAGGTGATTGGAGATTACAAAAATTTATGTAAAGATGCCTGAGCGATAAGAAATCTGATCACTTGTATATATTATTACCTATTTATTCCTACAGTTTTATGTTTAACTTTCTCCAAGTTTCTTTTGGGGCATAGGAGATATGACGCCGAGCAGTGGCGAGGCTGGCAAGGCAGCCAATAGTAATAGTAATGATTGATTTTATTATTATATTGAAGAGTAAAATATACTCTCTATAGAGGTAGGGTCAAGTGGAGCTCGTAAAAGTTCCCTAAAGATACCGGAGCGAAGAGAAGTCCGATTGTATTCATCCCTTTTTAACGTCCCACTGTTGGGCACTAGCCTCCCTTTAATACAAGGGAGATCAGTCCACAGCCCACCACGCTGGCCAAGTCTGGGTTGGCGGACTTAACACCGTAAACTGATTACTAGTATATTCTTCTCTTTCTATTTATATATATATATATATATATATATATATATATATATATATATATATATATATATATATATATATTAATGTTTACCTTTCTCCCAGTTTGTTGATGAGGCAGGGGAGGTATGAGCCTGAGCGGTGGCGGGGCAGGTGGCAAGGCGGCCAGTAGTGGTGGCACTAATGGCACTACACCCCCCATGGGTAGTGCCACTGCAAACTTCTGCACACCCATCCATGGCACAAACCACCCGCCGCCCGCCTGCATCGCCCCACCGTACCACGCCAGCTCGATTAACTAGCATACACTATCGGCACCGTGACATTTGGATGTACACTAACACTACCTGTGGACAAGGAAATGTATAACTTATTAATTAATTGTTCCAAAGTTTAAGTAATTTTTCGTAAGAACTTACGTTATTGAGTAGTTAAAGGCTGTTTTATAATTTATGTCTGTGTATGTTTGTTAGTCCTTAACGTTGAAACGGCAGACTAATTTGGATGAAAAGTACCTACACAGATAGTCTACTGAACTAGCTACTGTTAGTACTAGAACTTGCTTAAGGTGACGCTGTCTAAATATAATATTACTAGCGACTCACACTAGCTTCGCTGGGGTTCCCTAGGTTGCTTCCCCAAACAAATTTTCACCCCCATTTTCACCCTGTTAGAGGATAATTTCCGGGATAAAAACTATCCTATGTCCTTGCCAGAGTCTCGAACTATCTTCTTACCAAATTTCATCTAAATCGGTTCAGTAGCTTCGGAGCCTATTCGATACAAGCAAACAAACAAAAAATCTTACCTCTTTATAATATTAGTATAGATTAGTATAGATTATAATACAAAAGGAGACAAAAAAGAACAACTGTATTATACTGGTATAATAGCCTAGTACTTAATTATTTATGTTGGGAATAGGATAATTCCGGCAACGTTTGCGGCAGAACAAAATATTCTCAGTGTTTTTTCTCGCTTACGAAATACCCTCATTTATTTTGAAACATGTCAGCGAGATGACATCAAGGGCAGCCCGTCTACATTCTGAGCCGCCCGATTTCCACGCCAATTCTCTATCGACAAGATACGAGTATGTGCCCCACCGTGTCATTGAACGTGTAACTATTGATACAAATAGATAGAACTAAAAAATATATGTTTTACGAGCATTTATTTTACTCGTTTCGTTATTTCGCCTTTATAATTCGCAATTCATTTTTCCAACACTAATTGTATTCAGCTACATGCGTTGCTGTCTATAATTTCGGCATCATTGAAATCTTTTGTTATCATCATCATCGTCAACAGTATCATCATTTTCAGATGGTACCAATCTGATGATGAAGGCGATTAAAAAAAATATTAGGTTATAAATAGTTTTTTGTTTCGATATATTCACTTCCAATTATTAGTCCGATTGGATATAATATAATAAATAAATAATAAATATATTGGGATATTAACACACAGCACCATCTAGTTCCACGGTAAGCTACGAGGCTCGTGTAATGGATACCAGATAGTGATACAGTACACATATATAACTTTAAATACATACATATTATTAATATAAAGACCCATAACTGGAATACAAACATTAGTGCTCATCACACAAATGAATGCCCCTAGCGGGATTCGATCCCGCGACCGCTCACACAGCAACTAGTGTCACTACAAACTGAACCAAACGTGTCGTCAAATAAAGTACTTAACAGAATAAATTAGCAAATTTACACATAATTTTGCTAGGAATATTACTATATTGGTTTGTTAATCTTAAAAGTTTAATAAAGCATTTAAAATAAATGCGGCGAATAAATCAAGTGATTCGTTAATAGAATTAATGTATTTGTTGACAGATACTTCCGGTTTGTAACATGTGGATCATTATCTTAGATCAAAGCAATACCTCGCGGAATCCGCATTTATTGGAGCGAAGGAAAGAAGGAAGCAGACGCTGAATGAAAATTACCAGTTATTTGCTTCTTGCTGTCGCGACTCGTGAATGATGGGACCGTGAAAATTCTGTTCAAATAGCCACGTATACTTATGTATAGAGAGCTAAAATTATATGAGTGTTTATAAAGATAACATAAGGGAAAGCAAGATCTTTTATAAAACGATCGAAGAACTGTTATAAATGCGAATGTTTGTATGTATGTATGTTCGTTTGTTACGTCTTAACGCTGTAAGTGCTGGACGAGTTTGGATAAAATATAGTTAACAAATAGACTATGACCAAAAATAACTATTGTAATAGTACAATAGAACCTACCTACTTGCTGTACCAGCGGTCGCGGGTTCGAGTCCCGCTGGAGGCATTTATTTGTGTGATATCACGAATGTTTGTACTGCAGTCTTGGGTGTTTATATTTATAATATGTATATATTTAAAGTTATATACGTGTAGTTTATCAAGTATCTGGTATTTAAATAAGTATATTTATTTATTGTTAGGCTGCTATTAGTACAAAAATTATTATTTAAAATATTTTTGTATTTTTAAAACCGGTACTTGGTCAATAAATATGTATGAAGTGAAGTTAATATCAATAGTACCGGGACACGTAAGTAAATTGGAAAACATGTAAGCTTTTCATAGGCGTATTACATTTTGCTCTTATGTTTTTATCCTGAAAGCAATTAATACTCTCGCATATATTTTTAATTCATCTTGTTTAGAGTAATTTGAACAAAAGGTTCATTGGGACGTTTGCTTTTTACATTGTCATTGACAGAACTTTTCTATCCGAAATTCTCAGACAATGGAACCCCTGTTCCTTTCTTATGTACAATCACTTCTTTTTGCAAAACACATGCACGATAATAATGCTTGCTATTGTCGGAGTGTCATTGTCGCACCGAAATTCTAAAACATTAATTCCAGAGTCATATCTCTGTATATTTTATTATTCTATTCACGTGTTTGATAATTATGTTAATATATATACTTCGAAGCGCAAAATTTAAATTACGTTAATAGTAGAAAATACAATATAATACAAAAAAAAACGTGTGTGTGTACTTATGTTATGTACGCACGTAAGAATTTATACTTCTTTAGCGTAACAGAACAAAAATGGATAAAGATTTCATCCCGTATGTCACAATTCTCTGTTTGTAAAAGGAATGCAGCTAACTTCATCATGTCGCTTTTTGGCTGTCGGTGTGCGCGCGCATCGTAAAAGTTTTACTCTCATATTTTTTTTCCAAACGTGCGAAAAAAGTATAAATTCAAAAATATATTATAATCTATGTAGGTACCCTCGCTTTGCTCTGGTGCGTGAGTACACATCTCTAGACATTTCTTTACGAGAAGTAGCCTATGTCTAGATCATAGCCTCTGTGTCCTAAATTTCATCCAAATCTATCCAACTATTTTAATCAAACGTACACACATACATTTCCCATTCCTAATAATAGTGAGTAGATAGTCTTTTAAATTCTTTGATTTAGCAATTTGGTCCTCATGTACATTGTTGATTTAAGTTACTGCAGTAGTATCACTAAAGAGTAATAGTAAAAAGCCTCAACTAACATATAAAGATGCTTTTACTAAATTGTTGGATCAAGAACCTGACGTAGAAGATATAACTTACGAGTAGGTAGTCACTTGCTATGAAGCGATTTGTTAGAGTAGATATTCGCATTGGCCATAGTACTCGTAGGTGCATGAGATGTTTATTTAGTGTATCTATACATATAATAAAATTGTAAATAAGCCGAATCTGTACATTAAATATTTTTTGGAATACATATTTTATTGAAATACTCATTATTATCGATACAGAGGCCGAATCTATAGTTTTTAGAATTCTTGTCTGTCTGTCTGACTGTCTGAGAACGCATCACGAGAAAACCACTACACAGATTTTGATGAAGTTTGGTATGATGATAGCTGATTATCCGGCTCAATATATAGGATATTTTTTACTGCAGGAAAATATCTCATCTTTGAGAAATCTATACTAAGCGTTAAAAGTACCTAGTGCGACTCACCTCGCTCTGCTCGGGTTTGTCCCTAGTCTATTATATTTTAAAATTAATATTTTTAAGAAACTTTGAAAAAAACAGGTCCTAATTGTAATTCTTTGAAGTTTTCATTAAAATTTTTTTGAAGGAGATGAACATTAAATTGAATTTTATTTGCCTAGGAAAATATTTTTAAAATGGGAATTTAGAATATTTTGAGCTTCGTCCAAGATTTAACAAAGCAAATTACGCTGTCTGATGGGAGGTCACGCTCACACGACATTAAAGATGGTTCACAGGGTGTTCTATATAAATTTTAATAAGAAGGAAGTGTTTTTATTATAGAAAATAAATTTGTATACTTATAAAGAATTATAAAATTATATTTAGATCTATAAATATATAAGAAATATAGATGAACTATTCTCGTATAGTTACAAGATAACGATAATTACTTTTTAACGAGAAACGGTAACTTGTCCTATTAAAAAGCATACAAATCAGTTAACAATGGCACATATAATTATATTGTGACAACATACATACATATAAAATCCTTCTTTCTTGAAGTCGGTCAAAAAATTATATCAAACTTAACCAAGCAACACCACTGTACCCATTCTTACCATACAATAAACATTGGTTCGATACCGCTGAGAAGAATGCTAGGTATTGTGATATATAATCATTATAGTGGCAGTAATGAGATGAGAAAAGTCATTATCATATGTTTAAGAAGATGAGTACGAGATGGTATAAAAAGCCATTTCCAGCATCTTAGATAGACATATTTTCTAGATTAAACATTTTATACGTTGCGTAGACACCTCCAAGTAAAGTAAAGGTGTCAAGCCGCTTCCGTAACAGGAAAAACGCAAATCAGCGACAATTTATTTAAATGTGTATACGAGCACTCACATATTCCCTGTTCATTCGAGAATATTTATCACGGGTTAAAAATGAGATAATGATAACAAATAGCGTATAAATCTATCGAACTAAACTTTCTGTACATTCATACATACATATATTCGAATGCTTTGTTTATTGTATATCGTTTATTCTTAAAATGAACTGACAAAAAAGTAACTTTTATTAATGTATTTTATGAGTCTATCTACGTATTTTAGCTCATTTCCTCCGAATTTATTAGAGGATTTTTTTGATACATAAACAAAACTAAATGACTTAAGGATCAGAGATTCTGTGGCCTAAGTGTATTCTGACACCATTTTATCTTAGACTATTATTTAACATTACTTTCATATTAACACTAGCAACTTACCCTCGCACCGCTCGGGTTCGTTCCTAGTTACGTTTTAACGTTTAGTATAGATTTCTCACAGATGAGATATTTCCCCGCAGTAAAAAGTATCCTATATGTTGATCCGGATAACCAGCAACCATCATACAAAATTTTATCAAAGTCCCTTCAGTGGTTTTTCCGTGATGCGGTAACAGACAGACAGACAAAAATTCTAAAAACTGTAGATTCGGCCTTTGTATCGATAATAATATCTATTTGAATAAGATTTTCCTAAAATAATTAATGTACAAATTCGGTTTAGTTACAATTTTATTATATGTAGGTATAGATTATAACACATTATAAACTTAAAAATAAATATTATACTAGCGACTCTACCTCTCTACCTCTATCAACTGTATCAATTTCTAAATGGTATTCATTCCACGTGACATTGGCGAAGTAACCTGTGCTCAACTGGCACGCTTTGAAGCCATTAACAAGAGAATTGAATTGAATTGAATTTCTAAATGCCTTATTGATTTAAATAATTGAAAGAAATAAAAAATGAATAAAAAATGAATACGTATTCAAAAACGTGCGAAGAAGCAATGCTTGGTAAAAATTTAAGCAATTACGTTTTCCTTTAAAACAAAATCTCAAAATAAATGCGAATATCTAAATAACACCCAAATTCCCACTTTGAGTTTGATTGGCATATCGTATACTCTTATTTTGTTAGATTGATAAAACAAACAACATTGATAAAACAAACACAGCGACAAGCATACTTTTCACACAACAAAGAGGTAAGTGACAGACGGTATTTTAGCTATGTAAATATTTTACTCACTTAAATAGTATAATTTGATACTATGAAAACCTTGTTTCATTTTTACCCAGAATCTTGGAACCTAATATTAGACACTAAACATTTTAGATTCTGAAATGGAAAATATGTTTTACTATCGTTTTCCCGCAGTTCCGCACATATCTTTAAAAATTATAACCTACGTGTTACTCTGATGTATATATTATATTAATTATTAAGCTAAATTTCTCCAAAGTGTCATTGAAATCCGTGCAATAGGTTTTTTCGTGAAAAAGTAACAAATATCCATCGATCCATCCATCCTCAGAAACTTTCCCGTGTATAATATTAAGATTATTAGTACCCGAGTTATTTGTACATATGTATGTACGTAACTGCTTATTTTGTGTCTGTGATTTATAAATAGTATATTTAAAATATAATATTGCATAGACTATATTATATTTAGAATTTGAATTGAATTGAATTTAAATTGAAAAATGAATTTTTAGAAGTCAAGGATCACGATAATAGAATGAATTATTGTCATAGCCAAGTTTTATTTGAAGTGGTCGAGTAGAAAGGTATAGAGATACGGTTTGTGCAAATCGAGGTTCCTCATAAGTGCATGGTATCTGACTAGAAAAAAACGATGACTTTTAAATACTAGTCATATTAATAATGACATTGTGTTCACGATTCTTCCATTAGTGATTAAAATTTTTAATGTAGAGCACAAAATTACCATTAAAAGAGATCGATGCTTTTGATAGACGTCAAAGAGTGCTCTGGCATTGACAGGCTGTTAAAATTTAATCCAAAACTCGATTATTATCTTTTAACAAATACATATCTCGCATGCAAATAAACATGCATTATGTAAACAAGTAACTTTTATATTATTAGATGTAGGTACTATTGTTTTTTTTTTCTTTTTTTTTGATATGTTTAGGCACAGAAGAGTAGAGCTTTCTGGCGCAAGATATTTAAAATTGGTCTGCAATAATTAAAATATGCAACATCTGCGTGTCAAAAATATGCACAAAATAATTTAGTATTTCCCAAATTTTAGTTAATAAATAGTACTTTCTATAGGTCAAGTTTTATCAAAATCGTTCCATCCTTATTTATAAAATAATTTAGATCCGTGAAACTTAAAACCTCTCTTCGATATAATTAAAATACTCTTTTACGTAAGCTCGCACCAATTTCTTTATAAATTTAAAATCTCTTGAGACAGTTGAGGGCGTGGAACGAAAGGGCATGACTATGCTTAAGGTCGTTCACCAAAATTTTATTTCATATAATTATTATTATGGGCAAATGGCGAAGAATTTCAAATATGAGCTCTATAAAATATGTTTTACGCGAGTTTTATTATTATTTCGAAGTGAGTATAATCGTAAATTCCGGTGTCAATAAAATTTAACTTTAATTTGGACTAATATCATACATTTTTAATATACAAGCAAAGTTATTTATAGCCTTTTGTACGCGTCTTTGAATTTGCAAGTTTAAACGTGTCTTAGAGTAAAAAATATGCAACATCATTCGCTCTAAAGTACTCCTATGTCTCATTATTCTATTGATATTAATTCACTAAATGTAAAGGTCGTGGAGAGACACAAATAAATGTACCATATTATCTTTGCTCGATTTCAAAAAAGAAGGACGTCTTGAATCCGGTGTAGCTATAGTTTTTGTGTACGTTACGCGATATAAACTAATTTTCATTATTTTTTTATGAATGAGTAGACTCAAAAATTCAGGAAAGGGATGGGACGAATTTCCCATATGGGTTGAATAATTATCGTAAAAGCGATTATATGAAGTAGATGTATATATGTACATATTAATTTGAAAGTAACGTCTTCCTTTTTGGTAACATAATATTTACGATACATATTATGTATGTACGTACATAGACATTTCGAATATTACCTTAATACCTCCACGACCGCGAACACGTCGGCGTTACAGTTAACAATAGATTTCTTAGATATTTAATTAATTTCTTAGAAATTTACCTGGAGGTGTTAAAACAACATCAATATGTAACATTTAATAAATATCTTAATTTTTGGCGGTAGGTATATTAAAAAATGAATAAGTTTTATGGTGAAATAAATTTATTACCTATATAAAATATTTCATAAACGACAAAAAAAGGCAACGTCATAGAACATTGTCATAGTCTCTTTGACTGGAGAATGAGAGAGGAGAATCCTATGTTTTCACAATATGTTTTTTTATATTTAGGTATAAACATACTCCAGCGCCAACACAACAAGATCCTAAGAACAATTGCAAAAGTACCATGGTACATAACCAACGATGATGTTCACGAGCACCTTGAAATGAGAACAATCAAAGAGGAAATCCGGAGTTTGGCAGCTAAATACAAAGAACGGTAAATTCGCCACCCTAATGAACTTGCTCGCCAGCTCACCATGGACCAGTATGTGAGACTAAAACGCCATCATATCCTAGAGCTAGAGAACCGACAGTAGCTCTGGGCAGCAGATGAGTAGATGCTTCCAATGGGATGCCGCTACACATGACAGCATCACGGAACAGAATTGCTCATAGCCTTAGGGCTGATTGCAAATACACTCCAAGAATAAAAAAATATATATTTAGGTATGCCTTTTTAAAGTCCCATGCTGGGTAGGGGCCTCCATCGAATATAAAAGTGCAGGGGAGTCTGATTAATAACAATTCGAAGCAAATTCCCATGTCCACCACTCTGGCTAAGTACTTTTTGATAGACCTCATGTCTTTGGATATCCTTGCTAGGTTCTCTCAGACATGCAGGTTTCCTTACGACGTTTTCCTTCACCGTAAGACAAATGGTAATCATATTGAAAATTAAATTATTAAACGAAAATATTCGAGGTGCGAGAACCATAGACCCACTTCACTTGGTTAGTTAGGTACGTCTAAGCAAGCGCGTTACCATTGGGCTACAAATGCTTCTAGAATCTAGATATCTATGATTCACTGTTCAAATAAAATGTCTTTATGTAATCTATACATATAATAAAATTGTAACTAAGCTGAATCTGTACATTAAATATTTTTTGGAAAATCTTATTGAAATAAACATTGTTATCGATACAGAGGCCGAATCTATAGTTTTTAGAATTTTTGTCTTTCTGTCTGGGAAGGCATCACGAGAAAATCACTGGACAGACTGTGCTGATGATGACAGTCGGTTATTCGGGTTAACATATAGGATACTTTTTACTCCGGGAAAATATGCTATCTCTGAGAAATGTATACTAAACAATAAAATGTAACGTAAAGGGACGAACCCGAGCGGAGAAAGGGTGCATTGCTTATATATAATATAAAAATAAATCACCAGTTTGGTCACAAGCGGACGGACGCCTTAGATGCGATAAAAGTGATAACCGGCGCAACAGGATTTATTCGGTCATTGGACGCGAATGCCGTATCTGGACTTCTGTAGTGCGAAAGCCAAATATTAGGTTCATATTGTTTTCAGTGTATAAGACCTTTTTTTACCTCTAAATTTTTTTTAATAAACACGCTTATATTATAAATATATTTATTTAAAATTTGTGTGTGAGTGTATGTTTGTTACTATATCAAAGCTTAACAGATTTAAATGAAGTTGAAATAGGACATAGCTTATATCCTCGAATAATACGTAAGATACTTTATATTGATATACTATACGACAGAAACCGCGTGTGAAAACTAGTTTTAAACAATCCCTTTTTTAAACTTTTAGGTTACCAAAAAAAATAAAATTTTCGACTTTGGCTTTTATTTTTTGCTTTGACATAAATAAAGAATAATATTGATACCTGTACATTACGAGTATGTTTGAGATTCAATGGTTTCAATTATAATTAACAATATGTATTAGCAAGTAGTGAAGCATTCAATCAGTAAATGAAACAGATATTTATTTAAACTTTTCGTCAAAAATTTATTGGATTTATAATATATTTTACTAGCATTGCCCGCGGCTACGCCCGCGTTCAGATGACCAAAAACCAAATTCTTAGGTTTTACATATTACTATACTCTTACATGAAATGAGATATTTTCTCGCGGTAAAAAGTATCCTATAAGTTGACCCGGATAACCAGCTATCACCATACCAAATTTCATCAAAATCCCTCGAGTGAGTTTTCTGTGATGCGGTAGCAGACAGACAGACACAAAAATTCTAAAAACTATAGATTCGGCCTCTGTATCGATAATAATGTTTATTTCAATAAGATTTTCCAAAAAATATTTCATGTACAGATTCGGCTTAGTTACAATTTTATTATATGTATAGATATTAATATCTAACCAAAAATAAGGACGAATATATAAAATAACAAAAAGAAAATCATGTAAATAAAACATCCTATAAAACGATTTTAATAATAATGTGTAGACGCCTCCGTAAATGGGTCCCAATACACCGGATTTTATTTAGGTCAGTACCGTTTGGCTCTCAGAACCTATTGTTCCGTCGTATCCTAAACGATCTACCTAATCAAAATGTAATCTTTTTTACGTTATTCTGAGCTAAAATATCTAGATTTTGTTTCGGTGAAATTATAATAGTAAATTACTTGAGTATATGTTAAAATATTATTATTAGTAGCTGTCTTGATATGTGATATTGAGTGGGTTCGAGTCCGGTTAGAACAAATTTGATGAAAAAATTCGTGTTTATAAAATAAAATAGCAAGTATAGATAAACTACTCGTGTTCTTTTATATAGAGACTTTATTAATAAAATTAATATATGCCACAACTAAATACATTTAACGAGCCCTTCATCTACACTATCTACACAAATATTATAAATGGGAAAGATTCGTATTTTTGTATGTTTGTAACGAATAAACTCAAAAATTACTGGACTGATTTAGATGAAATTTGATAAGAGGATAGTTTGAGACCCTGGAAAGGACATAGGATTTTTATTCCGGAAATTATCCCTTAAGAGAGTGAAAATGAGGATGTAAGTTTGTATGGGGAATCAATTTAGGGACGAACTCGAGCGAAGCGAGGGTGAGTCGCTAGTTAAGCATATTTTACTCAAATATTTACAATAAAGAAACACTCATAATTTACAAATATCCTAACACCGACCTAAAACTGACTCTCATACGTTTCTCTTACATTATCGTCATACGAAAATATCATTAACAGAATCATCGTTTGAAAATTACAGCGGTATAGAGAAAGTTCTTGTTAATCATATATGATTGGGGTGTATCAGATATATCAATACAATGTATCGACAAGCTTATAGTGATTATTCGAGCGGAATTTATGGCTTGCCGACAAAATGAAAAAAAAGGTAGGGCCGATATTAACAATAGTCATCATTTAGTGTTGTATTCGTATTAAAAGACGTGGGAATAAAAACCATTAGGTCCATAGATAATGGAACATTCGATTTAGAATAGATTGTAAAGCGATCGATTCGATTTTGAAATCGATTCCTAAATATGAAAGCCATTGTAGTTCTTTTTTTTTAATTTCACATTATTCGTATGTTTATTTTAAATTTGAAAAATTTACGATCTTTCATATAATCTTACTACTATAAATGCGAAAGTTTGGATGGATGGATGTTTGTTACTCAATCACGCCAGAACGGCTGAACGGATTTGGATGAAATTTGGCACAGAGATAGAGTATAGTCTAATATAGCACATACGTTAATTTTTTCCCTAGAAAAATGTACGGATGCCGTGGGATAGATATATTATTGTTATTCACTGGAGACGAACCCAAGCGAAGCGAGGGTGAGCCGCTAGTATATTTGAATTTCCTTTATGTAAGTGTAATTTGGTACATATATTTTTACCTTTATTTATGTTTAATAAACACTAAAGGAAGAATAACAAAATGCATTCACAAGACGCTCGCATATTAAATTACTTCAAATTACAAAAGGCAAATTGGATGAAGTTAAGCCAAAATGTTTCAACCCACAGCACAATTTAAAGAAATCAAATTTTCCATTGAATTTTTTTCAATATAGTTAATGAAGTTTATTAATTTTATGTTACATTTTGTTAATCATATTAAGATAAATAATAAGATTACGATAATAAAATTAAAAGAAAAAGTATTAAATTCATATACATATGTATAAACAAAATATCTATTGAAGTATAATATTTTTTTATTTTAATTCAATCTTCTAATATTTAAAACAAAAATAGGTTTAAAACTATAAATTCGTTTAAATACACTATTAAGTATAGTGATTAAGTAGTAGTAGAACAAAATGCATGCAAACGATTCACATCTCTCTTTAAAAGTAAGTTACGAGCACTCGTACCTTCGAACCGTTATAATAAATTATCTTGATAACGATGCATTTTGATCAAATTTAATCCACAGCCTCCTTTTAAAGCACACATTGAAAGCTAATAAAGGAAGAGAAAAAAACCAAAGTGAATTAAACAGACTGCATTGTAAATCAACTCGAGATATAATGCTTGCAAATTGCGCCTTACCATCGCGGCCCTTAAAATTTTTCGTCCAAATATCGTGTGCAATATATAACGTGTGGCAAGCATATAAATTTTAAAGTTTGACTCGTTTTCGGGTTAGACATGCCCGATAAGACTGGTTTAAGCCATCTCGCTAAACACTTTTTGTATTATTTCAGAACAGTGATTGCTTCGTTATGGAAGATCAATATTGACTAAAACATTTATAAAAAACGTTAAAATATAACTGTCTTGCATACAATATCGAAAGCTGTATTAGAAATTATTTAGATGATTCTTTAAATTAACATATTTTTTTACTTATGAAGCGATTGAAATAAAACAAATACTTAATGTTAAGTGAAGCTTATCACAACACAATAGTGAAAATCGCATCCAAATCGGTTAAGCTGTTACCGAGATTAGCGCGCACAAACGCACAGACAAACAGACAAATATTCTAAAAATCTTTTGGGTTCTAGTGCATTAATAAAGATCCTCGATAATATTTTTTCTCAAATATCTTGCATGTACAGACAGACAGCGATCAGTTACAAATTTATTATATGTATAGATAAGCTTATTATAGAACAATTTTTGCAATTACACTTTAATAATAAGTATCACATTTAAAAAATATATTACCATAATGTTGACTTGAAGGAAGTATAATATGATAAACAAGATATACATATGTATAATTAATTAAAAACATCGGTCGTAAAACGACGAGTACCTAGTAAAATCTGCCGAATTCGCAGCAGCATTAAAGATCGACTTCATATTATTTTTAAAAAAATCTCATCTCAATGGACCAGTACTTTTATTCGATAATATTATTCTGGTTAGATTAACATAAATTTTGACTCGGACCCATCTCGAACCGCCCTGTTTTATTTTCGAGAAAGGTTAAAAAAAAAAAAAACAGAAAATTTTGATGCGACAGTTTTTTTACCTTTTGCGATACGATAGAATTTCATTTCTGCATCTAATTAAGCTTGAGTTTAAACGAATATTGTAATTGGTATATTTTGTTTTTATGTAACTTTTGCTTATTAATGCAGTGAATGAAATACCCACCTTCATAACGAGGGTGACGGGTTCAAATTCCGTTTAAGACATTTATTTATAATCGTCATACAAATATTTCTTGCAATATATATATATATATATATCGATTTCATAGAGGTTACATGCAAAGAAACAAACTCTTTTTATAATATTTTTATTATACTGGAAAATGTAACATGATTGGTTTTAAGATTAAGTACCTGGGCGATCTAATTTCACAAGTCGTTTTTATTAAATCGAGCTTTTTTTCGAAAAGATATAAAAATTGCGTTTTTTTCAGAAAAAAACATAAATAGTGAAACCTTATCTAAATACAAAATTTCATCCAAATAATTAGTCGTTTCCGAGATACACGAGATATATTTTTATATACATACATATACATTATAGAAGAATTGCTCATTTAATAAGATAACACAAAATTTTACGTTCACACATTAGTGCGATGTTACGTACCACGAACGCTGTGCGTGTCGCATTGTGCGGGTTATTACATTCTAATATTGGCAAAAGCCTACATCAATTCATGCTATAATAATGTTCGTTATCCACAAGAACAATGTTGACGCATTGATGCTAAGAGAAGACCTATTTATTGGGAAGCGCTATGAATACTTATCAATATATAACTGGATTTTCAGTTTTACTATTGTGATTTAACGATATTTTGTGCAAGGAATTATTAAGTATCCTTAGGTACGTTTGAACTTTTAGTATGGATATTCCACGGGAACCGTAACGTTTTCCGGGATAAAAAGTAACTTATGTGCTATTCCAGACTATAATGTATTTCTGTGCCAAATTTTACCCAGATTCGTTTAGCCGTTCTGGCGTGATTGAGTAACAAACATCCATCCATCCAAACTTTAGCATTTATAATATTAATTTATCTATTTTACTTTATTTATAATATTAATTTATTTACTTTAGCATTTATAATATTAATTTATTTATTTTATAATTTATTAATATATTTATGAACTATTTATCTCATATTTTAATTGGGTCTATAGTACTGTTCGCCACTAGAGATGCTGCAGCTTTGATCACAAAAAAAAAGTTAAAACGAGCGCGATTTCAAGCCTTTACAAAAAACAATTAAAGTGTTTAATATTTCCTAACATACTGTAATTTCTCAAACTGACGGAAAACACTCGAATATCAACAAAAACTAGTTCTACCTCATGTTTTAATTATTAAATTTCATAGCTATTTTTGAGTGTAGTGAAAACAGAAAATAACTATCTACATACATATATACATACATATTTGTAGGCACTAGGCATCAAACCCAACACCCTTGAAACCAGCAAAACATGTCTCTACTCTACAAAAATAGTTGTCACCTAAATAATGCACTATCATTAAAAAAAGGCGAATAAAAAGAAACTTTTGAAAAGAAGATAGATATCCGCTTCTACGTAACTTCCGCTATTTATAGCGAACCCCACAGCCGGGCGCATTCTCTTCCTATTGTATGCAGGAAAGTAGGTCCTCCCCATTATAAGTCGAGATAAAGCTGCGGTTTGTATATACTTGCATCATTTGCGTAATTGTCGTCTGGTAAGTATTCGTGTACTACATAAAAAATTTACATAATGTCTATGAAATGACTTTAAAACGTAGGAAATTTAGGTAGGGAATTTGTGC
Organism: Brenthis hecate; assembly: GCA_951806755.1. NCBI lineage: Eukaryota > Metazoa > Arthropoda > Insecta > Lepidoptera > Nymphalidae > Brenthis > Brenthis hecate. Next base: position 5,302,795 of record OX638268.1, on the reverse strand, counting down.
CTTGATATTTTTACGCTACTGGTGGACTTCATTAACAGTTGTGAAATGTAACAAAATCAACGAAACAAATTAAATAAATATAAGTAAATATTTTGGGCTATTAACACACAGCACTAGTTTCAAGGTAAGCTACGGGACTTGTGTTATGGATACCAAATGGTTGATACATTATACATATATAACTTTATATAAAAACATATTATAAATATAAACACCTATGACTGGAGTACAAACATTCATATCCATCATACAAATGAATGCCCCCAGCGGGATTCGAACCTGCAACCGCTGGCACAGCGAGTAGGGTCACTACAAACTGAGCCAAACTAGTAGTGACCCTACTTGTTGTGCTAGCATAGCAGGTTCGAGTCTCGTTGGGGGTATTCATTTGTGTGAAGAGCACTAATGTTTGTTCTCCAGTCATAAGTGTTTATATTTATAATATGTATGTATTTAAAGTTAATTATGTGTAGAGTATAAACTATCTGGTATCCATAACACAAGCCTCGTAGCTTACCATGGAACTAGATGGTGCTGTGTGTCAATGCCCCAACATATATTTATCAGTATTTTCCTCGGTCTATATCCACACGTATTAAGAAACAATATTTATTGCTATTATATTATACGCGCATATTAATTAATAATTGCTATTTAAATAATAAGCGTTACTGTTTATCTGTTAATTTGCTGGTTCATTCTCATACAACCTAGTGATTAAAATTTTAAATGCAGATTATATTATCTATTATAATTTATACTTTATCATTTGTCGATAAAATGTTTTCCATTAAACTTAATTTTATCGATAAAATTATTATTTCTATATAAATTAGGAAACATATTCAAATTAATATATATAAAAACTCATGTAAGTCCGTCAGTTTGTGATAAGGGGTATGTCTACACAAAAGGAGTAATCTACTAGAAGTATTTCTAAATTATTTAACTAATCTTCTAGTGCTTTCTAAAGCCAATTAAAACCTGAGTAATCTAGGACATTTTTATCGATATTTACTCACAATTACCTACATTAAAACAAGATGATACATTTTTTTAATATGTAAGTCTATTTGTTACCATCAAACAATATATAGCATTATTAGGCACGGTGGAGGACAAAGGCTTTTTTTTATCCCGATTCATCAAATCAGATCTATCCATGGGATACTTAACTAGCCGATATTCCATAGAATACTTTCACGTAAATACTTAACAGAAGTAACAAAACTCCAGCAAGAAAGTCAACAAACAACAAACCTAATAATTTAGAGACGCTTAAATTACGGCTTTTATAGTAATTACAATCTTATTACTTAAATGATATTAAACTTCATTAGTTACTTGGCTCTCGGCTCTTACAATAAAATTATATTTGTATAATAAACTTTATCTTGACTTCGCGAAGCCAATCGTAATATTAACGTTTGAAAAGGTAAAGATGTTGTATAAGCGTAATCATTTATTTTTATTATCATTTGATTATGACCCTCTGTAGGGATATCTGTCTAATTAATTCGAGGGTTGGACGTTTGATCCTATTAAAGGCCAAACCTTATAGACTTTTGTTCTGAAAAGGTCATAATTAACAAAAAAATATTTTTAATCTGTTTTCTTCTATCTTTTCTATATATATATATATATATATATATATATATAATTGGAAATAATAGAGTAATTGAAATAATTGTCTAATAAAAGCAATACAAGCTGTAAAAACATTTTTTATTACTGCATTATTGAATGCAATTAATTTATTAATATGGATAATAAATTCTAATACACTTAAAAAACAAATTTAAGTAGATACGTACGTAAGTATGTAGTTAAATAGAAGTAAAGCTATTTTCTATGTAGACAATTCATCTCAGATATTAGATATATGGGCTATTTTTATTTTCGTTTATCGCGAGCAAAGTTTCGAGTGATGTTTAGTTTCTTTATATTACTAGACAGGAGGTGAAGGAAAACAAAATTAAATAATCATATAGGAACTTTTCATGATTTATACTAGCGACTCAACCTTGCTTCGCTCGGGTTCGTCCCTAGGTACGTATTAACGGTAAATATGGAATAGATACACTATATATTACTATTATTAGATATATTTACATAGGTATGATGGGGGCGGGCCTGAATCTATGCTTTCACGGTTCCCTTACGACATGCTTCGCATGGTAGTGTAGGCGCAGGCCTACCCTACTGTCTCCTTCAGAGACGGTGGGGTGGCGTTGGTCTTGGGGGAGAGTGACGCTTTTGTCGCAAAGATCCCCAAGGCAAGTTCGGTGTACTATCCTTCACGAGGTTGCCAGCCCTGTTATTGGTCTAGTTCACTAGGAAATAGACGAAACAGAAAACACCGAGCGCTTGCTTTCACTTTTATTTATATATGTATGTTTATGTATGTTTATGTAAGTGTGTCTATGAAATATATATGTACGTATATGTATAGCTTTAGTTTAGAACCCAATCCAAGGTGTTATTCGTACCGTGCCGAGGGATGCGTGGCTGGGGGGGAGCTCAGTCGCTAACGGTGGCTATCCGACACCTGGACGAATCGGATAGTATTTTAAGTCCTCCCATCGACATGCGGGGCTCTGTCGGTGGGCATTTTTATTTCCCTAGCTGCTCGTGGGACCTATATGAGTAAGGACCAAAATAATAAAAGCACCAAAGACGTTACCACGTCACAAACCCTGGACGAATTGTGCCAGGACCTCATGCCGCTGACAATGGGTGCGGATGAAACCGCCCAAATGTCAGCGCAACCAATGGAGGTGACTGCAGGCACCGAAATGGCGATAGGGGCTTCTACAAGCCCTGAATCACCTACTGGTAACCCTGCTGCCATCTCCTCTGATGCTGTCCGACCCAATCGTAAAAGATTGAGTGGGGCAGCCTTAATCCGACTTAAGGCTCTTAGGGGACAGGGAGTGGAGGCTGCAAAAGCCTACGAACTGTCCGCTAAAACCTTTGCGGAACTCAGGGCTATGGGGTATCGATTCGATGCTTCGAAACCCGAATCCGAGCGCTCCGTCAAAAGGACCCGCTCGGAGGAGGAATCACCACAGGGACAACCAGTGAGGAAGTCCCAAAGGTCGAGCGAAGCACCGTCGGCCCCACCACCTCCAGCTGCCTATAGTGCGGCCTTATCTTCCTCCAAAGTTGGTGTGAGGGACTCCACTCCCATGACTGACGCACAGCTGCAGTCACTTTATAATGCGATCGTGGCCAAAATCACCACTTCGGAGAAGGGTAAGGGACCTGCCTTTGGCGGGCTATCATTCAGGCCAGGCTGGCTGCTTATTACCTGCATTAACCAGCACGCCAGGGAATGGCTTGAAAATTGTATACCCACCCTACAGCCGTGGCCAGGAGCCAAGCTCGCTCTCATTAATGAGAGCGACTTGCCCAAACCAAAGGTTGGGGTAGTATACATCCCCGATCCGGAGTCAAAAGACGTCGACCAAGCGCTCTCCTGTCTCCGGATACAAAATGATGGCCTTAATACGGAGCTGTGGAAGGTTCTCAACAAAAAGGCGGAGAAGGGCGGAATCATACTCACCCTCTCCATCGACGACCAATCTGTTGAGACCCTCCAAAAAACCGGCCTGAAAGCCTACTTAGCCTTCAAGTCTGTCCAGTTCCGGATTAAGGGCATCAACCAGCCCACACCCAATCCTGGGACTTCTGCCTCTGGACCTGTGCCGTCTACCTCTCGTTCTGGGGCCGCGGCTACTGGAGCGAGTGCCAACGCTGCTGCGCCTTCACCATCTGGTGCAGCTGCACCTGGCGTGGCTCCTGTGGCCGGGACCAGCGGAACGACTGGAACTCTGCACAGGTTTCCTCATACAGGGGGGCACACCAGGGGTGGACAAACCCCCAGAGGCAAGGGCCAGCGCCCCCATAAACAAAAGGGCCGCAGCAAGGGACGTGACAAGCGCAATGGGGCTCGCCCCCAGTAGCGCTACACACCAAATTGGCGATGCCCACACCAACATACTCCAGGCCAACCTACACCACGCTATCGCTGCCACAGCCGTGGCAGAAAACATCTTTAAAGCACATGGCATGGATATAGCGCTGGTTCAGGAACCATGGCTTAACGCCAAGTCCAAGATTTCGGGCTTAAGTGGAGTAGGTAAGATCCTAGCAAACGAAAATGGCACCAAGCCTAGGGCCTGTATCGTTTTTAAGAAAGGTATTAATTTCTTGCCTGTTACAGAACTTTGCAGTGATGACATGGTCGCTGCAATCACCGTTCTCAGAGGGCGTGGTCAAACTAGAGCACTGGTGTGCTCGGCCTACCTGCCCGGAGAGAAAGCCAACCCCACCGAAGAACTGTCTAAAGTCGTCGACTACGCTCGAAAACACAAGACAGAATTAATTGTTGGCTGCGATGCAAACGCCCATCACACAATCTGGGGCAGTACTGGTACCAACAAAAGAGGTGAGTTACTTTTAGATTTTCTCCTAGCTAACGACCTACAAATACTCAATAAAGGCTGTAATCCAACCTTCGCTACCAAAGCTAGGCAGGAAGTTCTGGATATTACTTTTGCTACTGAACAAATCGCTAAACACATAAGTAAATGGCATGTCAGTAATGAAAACTCTTTGTCCGATCACAAACATATTGTCTTTAGCATACAAGGCTCAATAACTACTGAGCCTAAAAGGCTTAGAAATCCCAAAGCCACCTCGTGGGTAGACTTCAAAAACCTGCTCGCTGAGGCAGCTAAGGATTTTCCAAAATCAATCAAGACACCCGACTCCCTTAACATTTTAAACAACTTACTAACGGATGGCATTCTAAATGCCTATGAAAATAGCTGTCCTGTCAGGGAACTCAAGGTTAACAACAATACTCCGTGGTGGAACAAAAAGCTAGAACGACTTAGAGTCTCCACACGTCGCTTATTTAATCAGGCCACTACACCGTATGGGTGGGAACGGTATAAGAAGGCTCTGACTAAATACCACAAAGAGATCAGAAAAGCTAAAAGAGCATCTTGGAAACGATTCTGTGAGAATATCGCCCAAACACATAAAGGAGCGAGAATCCACAAGGTCCTTGCCAAGACACCAAATATCTTTCTCGGCTTCTTAAAAAAGCGAGACAATTCCTTCACGACCACAGAGATGGAGACGCTGGAACTTTTAAGAGCAACCCATTTCCCAGGATCGTACCCTGTCACCGGCAGTGAATCAAACCCAAAGGAAAACTACATCCACAGGGCAAATAGTTGCGACTGGAAGATGGCCAATACCATTTTTAGGCCTAACCAGATTAGATGGGCTTTGAAAAAATTCAAACCATTTAAATCAGCAGGGGAAGACGGAATTTTTCCAGCTCTGCTTCAACAGGGCATGGAACTCCTTATCCCGCATCTGGTAAAATTATTTAGAGCAAGCTTTGCTTGGGGCATTATACCAGAACAATGGACTAAGGTCAAGGTTACCTTTATACCGAAGATCGGTAAAAACGACTACTCTCAGCCCAAATCCTTTAGACCTATTAGTCTTACTTCTTTCCTACTAAAAACAATGGAAAAAGTAATCGATCAGCACATTAGAACTAGGTATCTTGTGGCTAGACCACTTTCCTGCAACCAACATGCTTACCAAAAGGGTAAATCCACAGAATCTGCCTTAGTAGCTCTGATCGACAAGGCAGAAAGGTCCCTAGAGGATAAGCAGACAGCTCTATGTGCATTTTTGGACATTGAGGGGGCCTTTGATAACACACCTACGGCAACCATCCTGAAAGGATTAAATGCAAAAGGTGTTGATATCACAACCACCAGATGGGTGGAATATATGCTCTCCAACCGGTGTGCGAAAGTAACGTTAAACGAACACTCGCACAACTTCTACACTACAAGAGGCTGTCCGCAAGGAGGAGTGCTTTCACCCCTATTATGGACACTAGCTGTAGACCTACTACTTGTAATCATGGCAGATCTTGACTACGATACACAGGGCTATGCAGATGACCTTGTTGTAGTAGTAAGAGGTCCCTGCCTGAACACAATTTCCACCAGGTTACAAGGAGCTCTCAATACCATCACAAGATGGTGCAGAGAAAATGAATTATCAATAAACGCTGATAAAACAGTTATTGTACCATTTACCAGGAAAAGGAAGCTTGAAAGGCTGACTGAACTCAGACTCAATGGCAAAACCCTTAACCTATCAAATGAGGTAAAGTACCTTGGAGTCACTATTGATCAAAAGTTGACCTGGAACTCTCACCTCAACAACATTATACAAAAAGCCAAAATGGCCCTCTGGATATGTTGTCGAATGGCTGGAGCCAAGTGGGGCCTCAAACCCAAAATGGCTCTCTGGATGTACACCGCCGTGGTAAGGCCGATCATAACATACGCCTCAGTCGTATGGTGTAACAAAACCAAACAAAAGACAACTATGAGTAAACTAGACAGCATACAACGGATGGCATGTCTAATCATCACGGGAGCCTTCCATTCGGCACCAGGTGACGCTCTAAATGCTTTGTTGGACATAGCTCCGCTATATCTCCACGTGCAAAAAGAAGCTAAATCTTGCCTCTACAGGCTCTGTACACAATCGAATGTAAAGTTGCAATCGCAATATATGAACAAACTCAAAGAGTTGACATTCGAACACAAAACTCTGAAAATGCCAGTCGATGGCATGAGTACAGAGTTTAACTTCGCTAAACAGTACCAAATAGATCTTCCCAACCGGGACATGTGGCTAAAAAACCAAGAGTCTCACAAAAAGGGCAGTCATGTTTGGTTTACAGATGGATCCAAGAAAGGATCTGATGTAGGGTGCGGTATCTATGGCCTTAAGCCTAGATTTGACATGAGTGTCAATCTGGGCAAGGAGGCCACCATCTTCCAAGCCGAGGTCTTCGCCATCAACAAATGTGCTGAGGTCATGCTGGAGAGAGGGCTTAGAAACCAAAATATCTACATCAACTCAGATAGCCAAGCAGCACTTCTGGCTATAGATTCTCTTGAGACCAACTCTAAGTTGGTCAAAGACTGTATGGATAATCTGAATGTCCTGGGCACATCCAACAGAGTTACCCTCAGATGGGTCCCGGGTCACTCAGGCATAGATGGGAATGAAAAGGCTGATGCATTGGCAAGAAGGGGCGCTGAAACCCCTGAATGTGGCCCAGAACCATTTTGTGGTATTGCAAAACAACATGCCTATTCAATTCTCAAAATTCAATGCAATCGCCAAGCACTTCAAGAGTGGCAATCCACTTCTGGACAAATACACTCTAAAGCGCTAATTAAGGGATATCGCAAAAAGTTTACAAAAGAGTTGCTTCAACTCAACAAGTATAAAACCAGTGCAGTAACCAGAATACTTACTGGTCACTGCAAACTCAATAAACATATGTTTACCCTCGGCCTCAGTCGGACCGCAATGTGCAGACTATGCCATGAGACAGAGGAAACTGCTATGCACATCCTCTGCTCGTGCGGCCCACTCATGCACCGCAGAAGTATCTATCTAGGGCAGCATATTATGCAACCGGAAGAGATACAGATGCTCCCCGCGCAGAAAATCTGGAAGTTCCTGGAGTCAACAGGACTAAGCGGAGAACTTTGAACTTACTATAAAGGGAGCTACAATGGACCAAAACTGGTCGACGTAGCTAGGGCCGACCTCGGCACCACACCCAACAAATAATAATAATAATAGGTATGATGAGTTGTTGCAGATTGTACTATAACGTGTTTTCTTGTGAAAATGAGATAATCTCCCGCGGTAAAAAGTAGCCTATGATACTTTCCGACCCTCTGACTATCTATACATAAAAAGTCACGCCAATCCTTCACTCTGTTTCGACGTGATCGACGGACAAACAAACAAACAAACACACAAACAAACAAAATACAAAACACACTTTCACATTTATAATATTAGTATGGATATGTGTATGCACATAAATGCATTTCATTACATAAAAATACACAAAGGGAAAGTCTGTTACAGTCATTACTTCACCATAGCAAAAATAGTACATACCACTAAGATGGTTTATGTAAATGTGCGTACCTGTTAAACGATCGGTAAGCAATTAGCGTTCGCTTGGAAATCGATCGATTATGCTATCGACGAGTTTCACATAGTAATGATGAATAAATACTAAGTAGAACACGTAAATAAAAGCAAAGCGACTATTTTTTCTACTACAAAGGTATACATACCGACTTCAAAATGAATTTTATCTGAACTTTATATGAGACTAACGACTCACCCACGCTTCGCTCGGGTTCCCTAGGTTGATTCCCCATACAAACTTTCATCCCCATTTTTACCCCCTTAAGGGATGATTTGTATTCCAGAAAAAAATATTCTATGTCTTTTCCAAGGTCTCAAACTATTTTCTTACCAAATTTCGTCTAAATCGGACCGGTAGTTTTTAAGTTTATTCGTTACAAACATACAAAAATACATATCTTTCCACTTTATAATATTCGTGTAGAGTATAGACTAACTATAAGGTAAAACCTATGTGAAAATATCACGTATCATACAAACATACATTTAAATTTGAACACCTTGTAGTCGGTCTAAAAGTGTTCGCGAAATAAATCGTCACCTAACGCGTCTCGTGAAGCAAGGACATTGAATATTTTAAAAAATTTTATTTTTCTAGCTCAATTTATAATTCTTGCAATTTTAGTCTCACCGGCCTTGTATCAACGAATTTTTTTTTGAAAAGTTTTACATAGGCTGTAAGACTTGTAGTGCGCATACGCACATAAAGAGAGTTATATTAATTATAATATTATATATAGGTATATATATATAGGTATATTATATATATATATATATATATATATATATATATATATATATATATATACACACCTTATTTTATATTTTTTCTCATTATTAAGACTTTTCGTGTACCTTAAGGAACATACGAAAAAAAATATTAGCTGAATCGGTCGAGCTTTTCTCGAGTTTTGCGCATAGCAACATTAAACAACAATTAACAACATTAAACAAAGCCATAGGTATAAACTTGTGCATAATGAAAAAAAAATATACTTATTCTTTTAAGCCTAAGTGTTACTTTCAGAAAAAAACATAAAGACAATTTAAGTCGTTATAATTCAGAACCGCATTGTTAGCGTCTAACGTGTGTCACGAGAGATATATTGCCGTCAACCTGAGAGTGACGCGGCAATGTTAAACCACATCCATCCACCCTTTTCTCCTCGTTAGAGAATTAAAATTCTCTCCAATTATATTCCTACATAATATCCATTTACTTTAATTAGTGTTGGCCTAGTGGTCGAAATTTTACCATAATCATTATACTCGTAGAAAGTTTGAGGAAAACATATATGTACATATAAATAGAATTTACATATGTGTATAAAAAAATAACATAAAAGCTCGTCAATAGCTACTAAGCCAAAAAAAAAAAATAATAATTTGCTAAAGCAAAAAACCAAATAAAAAAAACATTTGGCAAAGTTCCTGAGAAAAAGGTACTGAACTGTTTGGTCTTTGCCTATTTATATAATAGAGAACTAAGGTGAATGAGCTTCGCTCGGCGTTTTCGATAAAGATTTTTTTGCAGAAAATACACCTATGTATATAGATTACTAGCATTGCCCGCGGCTCCACCCGCATTCAGATGACCAAAAATCAAATTTTTAGGTTTTACATATTAGTATACTCTTGTATTGCAGTTTTTGTATTTTTTTCTTAGAAATTACACATTTTCCCACAGTAAATAGTATCCTATATGTTGACCGGGATAACCAGCTATCACCGTACCAAATTTCATCAAAATCCCTCTAGTGGCTTTTCTGTGATGCGATAACAGACAGACAGTCAGGCAAAAATTCTAAAAGCTATAGATTCGGCCTCTGTATCGATAATAATGTTTATTTCAATAAGATTTTCCAAAAAATATTTAATGTATAGATTCAGCTTAGTTACGATTTTATTATAAATATATAGATAGATAAACTTAATATGCAAAACGTTATCTAAACACAATATTTGATTCAAATCGTTAGAGCCGTTTCCGAGTAACATAGAATTAAATATGTATTTATAAAATATAATATATTATAATACAAGAATACCTCATTTATTGTTATTGCTTGGCATATTACCTTAAACAAACATACAGAGACATTGAAATTTTCTCATTTATACTAGTGGTTTTTATGACAGAGATAGCGGGTTCGAGTCAGACATTTTTTAAATAAATATACCATATTTTAATCTAGAAACTTGAGACATGACAGTCTTACGACGCATACAGTCGTAGTAAATGCAACCAAAATAATATTTAAGCAAAGAGATTTTATGCTGCAGTAAAATCATAACAATACTTCGAGTTCTTTAAATATGCTTGACAAACTATAGATTCGGCCCCTGTATCGATAATAATGACTATTTCAATAAGATTTTCCAAAAAATATTCAATGTACAGATTCGACTTAGAATTTTATTATATGTAGAGATAGATTGTATATATTATTATGATAACGAAATTGTATTACTATTACTTATTATAGATACGTGATATACTCGTAATATATGTAATAACATAAATTAAAGACATATCGAAAGTTGACGATTATTATGGTGCGACAAGGCGGCGACGGCGTACGTACTTGAAAAACGGAATAAGTTTTAGTGTAATTTTTATATCTATGTTTCTGTGGGAACAGTGTTCATACATTAAATATGATATCATCAAGAATTCCAATAGCAATATCATATCCGACCATTTAGATGTTTTTACGTAGCTCACATTTCTAAGCCTTATAAGCCTGTATAAAATGCGTGATAGATGTTATGATGCGTTTGAAAAGACCATCTGGTGTAAAAAATAGACTTCTGCTGAGTGTAAGTTCGATTCTAGCGTAAGGAACTTCGGATGCCTAATAAAGCTAACTAACGGCAAGTTTAAGCAAACTAAGGGACAGTCAGTACTTTAATTATTTAGATAGTAAAATATAATCAAAATGAGTGCAGTGGCCTAACTTTCAAAGCAAAAAATGCTTTAGTTTGAAATATAAAATAAATAGCATCGTAAACAGCGTGTCGATTGAAATATCTTTATTGCCATACATACACTCTAAGCTAATAACTGATGTCATCGACAGGCTTCATGTATAAACATAACTCACGATTGTTTAGATTAAATTGTATACTCAGTACGATGCGACAACTCACCCACTTATACATATACTACATTATATATATATATATATATATATATATATATATATATATATATATATATATATATACAGGGTCATTTTTAATTTACTGAAAACCTTTTGGGAATATACTGTTTACATCATAACAACAACATCTGTAAGAAATAAAATTAATATTTCTTATATATATATATATATATATATATATATATATATATATATATATATATATATTATATATATATATCTTTGATGACAAAATATTTTACTAAGCAAGTGTAAATTATTGCATTATATTATGTTAATATATTTATTCGCCATCGTGTAGTCTATACTAATATTATAAAGAGACAGTGTTAGTTAGTTTGTTTGTTTGTTTCTTTGAACGCTAATTGCTAACCTTGAATAACCTTGATTTAAAAAAAATCTCTTTACGTTACATAGCCCGTTTATTGAGGAAGGTTAAAGTCTATATAATCATGCTACTACCCAAGGGAGCGGAGCAGTAACCATAAATGTCAACAAATTGGGCAGATGTCCATACATTTTGTAAAACTATATATATACATTATAAATATTTTATACATAGCGGCGAACCCGAGCGAAGCGAGGGTAAGTCGCTAGTTATTCTTATCAGTATACGTTAGCTCTTGCTATTATTCAAATTGGATACTTCTAGATAAAACACGAAAATTTCTAAACTGATAACTTTGCGGTACATGCTTTTTGGCCAAAATATATTAGGTTGATACTAAAATTTAAGCTTTATGTTATAATCATGAAATAAAAGACTTTAATTCCCGTCCCAAATCATTATAAGACTTTTAAATCTTGTTAAATATTTTCCTATAAGAAAATTGATTCTGCTATCTCAAATTAATACTTAAGTAAGACACGTGCTTTTTTATACAAATTATAACATATTGAATTAGTACTAACTACCTATTATATCACAAAAAAATCATAATATGTACTATATATTCATATACTATTATACTTCGAATGAAGTTTTATTATATTATAAGAAATTATTTTGTAAATATTTAAATAAAATAATTGGATTATATAAAATAGTCATCCACAGTTTCCTCGATTTCGTCGAGATTGAACACGTTTTTAAGCACGTCCTCGTATGTTAAGGCCCTTGACTCATCGATGGACACGTTTAAAACATGCATCTGAATTGAAGTATTAAATGAATTAAAACGCTGATATAATCACTTTAAATAGGTTTATTGGATAAAAACCCTATATTATTCACATTTCAAGCAGATTAAATAGTGTTCGTTCATACTTATTTATAGGCAATATTATAATAAAAGGAATGAAGTGATGCAAAAGCATTTATTGCTTTTTATAAGAAACTAGCGACTCACCCTCGCTTCGGTCGGTTTCATCCCTAGGTTGATTCCCCATACAAACTTTCATCCCCATTTTCACCACCTTAAGGGATGATTTCCGGGATAAAAACTATCCTATGTCCTTCCCTGGGTCTTAATTTCATCTAAATCGGTCCAGTGGTTTTTGAGTTTATTGGATACAAACATACAAAAATACGAATCTTTCCTCTTTATAATATTAGTGTAGATTAGAGTACCCGGTAAGTAGACGTTGTCTTGTCATAGACCTACATCAATTGATCATCGTCATCATCTCCCGGCCCATTTCCCAATTACTTGGGGTCGGCGTAGTACATCTTTCGTACTGCTGTTGATTCCTACAACATTTTATCGGAGAATAAAAACAAATAAAAATCTGGAGCTCGATAACGCTAAATATCGCGTCCAACCATAGCTTAGACCACCATCACTATGACCCCCATAAGTACACAAAAACATTACATAAAAATCACTCAAGACATCTAAGAGGACAAAAATTACAAACACACGAACACAGGAATTTTATATATAGAAATAAATCGATAAATCTTTTAAATATTTTCGTAGCGCTTAGTATATGCATAGTTGTTTTTTATGTTTACTCCGAAAATCAAAATATTCGACAAAATAAAAACAAAAAAAGTCGAATCTGTACATTAAATATTTTTTGGAAAACCTAATTGAAATAGACATTATTATCGATACAGAGTCCGAATCTATAGTTTTTACAATTTTTGTCTGTCTGTCTGTCTGTCTATCTATTACCGCACATCACGAGAAAACCACTGGACAGATTTTGATGAAATTTAGTATGATGGTAGCTGGTTATCCGGGTCAACGTATAGGATACTTTTTACCGCCGGAAAATATCTCATTTCTGAGAAAAAATACAAAAGCTCCATTTTAAGAGTATACTAATATGTAAAACCTAAGAATTTGGTTTTTGCTCATCTGAACGCGGGCGGAGCCGCGGGCAATGCTAGTAATATATAATAAATACAAAGAAATCATGTTACTTCCCCATTTTGCGCATTTTATTAAGCTTTTCAATTAATAAGCCACAAAAACTTTAAAGTCTTTGGCAGTTAACGTCAAATAGCTACCGTAACGACTAAGATAGTTGTCGAAAAACACTTCACTTCACTTCACTTCACTTGTTCAGCTCTCGAGCAGTAAAGTGTAATATGGGTAAAAGTGTAAATATACAGTGAATTTGCTGTTGAATGAAGAACAGAATAAAGGTTACGAAGCTGTTGTGCTGTTTATTTTAAGAACTTTGAAGGGAAACTCTTTTTGTTAAATCTATTGATATAGAATACTTTTTTAGCAAATTAATATTACTAGTGGTCACTCAGTGGTCGAAGTTAGACTTAAATAATTATTGGAAATTTTTAAATAATTATTTAGATTGTTATTACATAATACTGTTATATCTTAACTATACAGTATACATATAAAAAATATATAAAATTTTTTTTTATTTATAACACCTTCAATCCTTCTTGCTCTTCAATAGCTTTTAAACACAGTCAAACAGAGGACAATAAGGTACTATACTGCCATTGCCTATTTATACATAGATTAGTTAAAACGTCAAATTACATTGGATTACTTTAAAAAAATATAGATCTATCCTTTCACAAAAACACGTGAGAATCTAGTTTGATGACACTGACCTACAATTGATAATACCAGCAGTTAACGTTTGCATCATTCGAAGAGTTACTTGTAAGTAGCAAGGCCGTATTACTTTACCGTTTTAAATAATGAAAACCATTCAACATTGCATTCTCATAAGATAAACATCATTATAATAATTTGAATTAAATAAAACTATCTTTTCTCGGTTCTCGTTTCGAAAAGATAGTTTTATTTAAAAAAATTTTTTTTTTTTTTGATCGGAACCCTAATTCTCTTTCTATAATATAAGAAGCATATGTTACTCTCTATAACATCAGCTATATTCCAGTGAAATTTCTGTCAAAATCAGTCTAGCCGTTTCACAGATTATCCGTAAGAAGCAGACAGACAAATAAATATAAAAAAATGTGGTTTTCTTATAAGTACCGTATATAATTTCATATGCATTTAGTAAAAAACTGTTATTTTGACATTACAAACAGACACTTCAATTTTATTTATCTCTATGTATAGATGTCAAATATTCGCGTAAATCTTGGAAAGTATTATAATTTGAATTAATTACTAAAAACATTTCTTTTTTTTTCAATCTAAATTTTACGTATTATAATCTACTCTTATTGCGTTTTATTACAAAGACTAAACTTTTGAAAGTTTAAGCTTTTGTTGATATTGCCAGTAGGTAATTGCGACGTACTCACCACTTGTTATTTAAATAAGTTCGCTCTCGATAAATATATCTAATACATATTGACACGTTTGACTCAGTTTGTAGTGATCCTACATGCTGTGCCAGCGGTCGCGGGTTCGAGTCCCGCTGGAGGCATTCTTTAGTGTGATGAGCACGAATGTTTGTACTCCAGTCATGGATGTTTATATTTATAATATTTACGTATTTATTTATGTGTAGTATATCAATTATCTGGTATCCATAACAGAAGCCACGAAGCTTACCATGGAACTAGATGGTGCTGTATGTTAATGTCCCAGCATATTTATAAATAAATCCATACTAATATTATAAATGTGAAAGTTGTGTTTGTTTGTTTGTTTGTTTGTTTGTTTGTTTGTTTGTTTGTTTGTTTGTTTAATTGTCCTTCTTTCACGTTAAAACGGAGTGACGGATTGGCGTGATTTTTTGTCTGGAGATAATTGGAGGGCTGGAGAATGACATAGGCTACTTTTAACCGCGGCAGATGATCTCCTTCCCACGTTTATAATACAATCCAAAAAATTATTCATGATCAGAATTACTTGAAACTTGGTATTTAATGCTCTTCGATACAATTAAATAAATACGTGTTTTAGCATTTTTCGAAATTCATCCCATAAGGGGGTAAAATAGGGGATGAAAGTTTGTATGAAATCTACCTTTTTAGAGTTTTTTTATAGTTTTTTCGCGAGCGAAGCCGCGGGTTCTGCTAGTATAATATAATTATTTACTAGGTTAAGTTGACTTCTATCGACGACTAATTGGCTTTCCTAACAATATCATATTTGATAAATTAATTGTTATCTCCTTATACGTTAGAGCTTATTTTCTGGCCAAAACCATAATAAAGTTGTATAATCTAGTCAAATTAAACTTAACCAAGCAATGCTAAAGATAAACTAAAATTTTGTTATAATAATATTATAAATGGGATCTACAAATATGATTACTTCATATCTAGCTTTAAGATAATCTTTAAACTGCGTTCTTAATATTTTTATGATCTATTGTTCATCAAGATAGTATACTTAGGTATAAAAAAATAGGGGTGGCAAAATCTATAGTCGCTTATAGAAATAAAATATTAATTAAAAAAATATGTCAACTATTCTTTTAAGACTCTCTCTGATCATCGAAAACAATAGCAAAGTCAAGTTAAATATTACTTCCGGTCTTTATTTACTGAGCGAAGCTTAGAAAGCTTTTAATTTAACAATAACGTATATTTTAACCACAAGCTATTTGATTTCTTATTAGTTTTCGAAAAAGCTAGGTTAGTTATAGGCAAATAAAACTAAAACACTGGTACGCATAGTGCTCTAAAAATAAAAATCAAATTTAAATTTTTATGGAAACCACATTATTTTATTTTAGTGATATTCTCGAACGTATACAGTTTTATCACAAGCACAAATTGCTAACCCTGCGAGTCTGCCACAACAAAAGAACCCATCAAAATAAAATGTCTGTACGTGATTCTAGTTACGTAACTGTTAAGCTGGATTCACACTATTAAAATTTTTAGGGCGACAACAAAAGTGTTATTTCAATGAGAAAGGTAAATCGAAATTGATTTAACTTTTAAAAATACTATCAATCAATCAAGCCATTGGTTTTTTCCCTACTTGGGTTCAGTCATCCTGGTACTTTTACGCAATTTTTGGTGTTTTGCGTTATTTCTGGCGTTAAGTTAACATATCATTGTGGATTATCCTTATCCAAGTAGTCGGTGGGCGTCCTCTGCCTCTTCTGCCTTTTTAAATGACCAAGATCTGTCTGGTCATATGGTTTTCACTACGTCGCGTTACGTGACCAAACGCAGGCGGTTTTCCCTATTTTTTCCTATATTTCACTTTAAAAATTACCAATCACACAATTTTTGCAAAATATTTTTTGTCATAAAACGACATTCGAAATGAAATAAACTTTATTCATTTAGACTTATTACAAACGCTTTTGAATTCCATGTCACATATATTTTATTTAAACAAATTAGGCAATAAAACACACAATAAAAGACGATGAAAATAAAATATATTTCTATTTCAACAAACGACCTTGTTATTTGTTTGAAAATAATAAACAATATTATCAATTATTTAATATAATTTATCATATCATTCATATCTTTAACATAAAAACCAGACTAAAAAAAAGCTCATATATCTAAAAAAGCTCAGGTAGTCTTATAACATTCGTTCTTTAGTACTAGCCTTATAATACTTCGTTGATTTAAATATTTTTTATACCACGTCATCGAGAAGTGCTGGAACGAATTGATAGAATGGTACGGTCATTAACAATTTTGTAATTGATTTGAATAAATATGAATTTTTAACGTTTTTTTTTTAAATTACCATTAATTACAAAAGATCGTATATCAGATTAATTAAAATTTGAAATGGGCAAAGTAAAAGTTCTATTAATGTTCCTATTAATTTTTATCTGAGTTTATATACATCAAACAAAACAAATCTATCCCACGGGAACTGTACATTTTTACGGGATAAATAGTAATCTATGTATTATTCTAATGTATGAGCTATATTATTGTAAAGTTTCATTAAAATCCATTCAGTAGTTTTTACGTGAAAGACTAACAAACATACATATATCTATGCATCCATAAACTTTCGCATTTATAAAATTAAGTATACTAATGTTCGCCTAGTGATCGAAAACCGACCATAATCATGATTGAAAATCTAAGGGAAACATTTGAATATAATTAAATTAATATTAGGTATATAAAACAAACTAATTGGTCCCAAAGATTTTATTGATAAAACTAAAGCTCGTCTACATAACAGCTATATATATATATATATATATATATATATATATATATATATATATATATATATATATATATATATATATATATATATATATATATATATATATATATATACATATATTTGAACGTTGTGTTTCAATGAATACCAGTTATAAACTGATTGTTATGATTTTTTTTGTAATGTAAAGGCAATAACAAGGTTAGTTCCATAAATGTATATTTCAAGGAAAAACCTTTCCCTAAAAGTGGAATATTTACTTTTAAAGATTTTAAATATAACGCGGATGTATTATGATTTTTGGTTCCCGACGTTTCGAATGCTTCACAGCAATCATGATCACGGGATAGACTAAGGTTTTTGACGTCTCAAAAGAGTTATATTTAATTTAATCATTTATTTCAGGCAATATTTATAAAAAAATCTTAAGTATGTAAACAGAGGCCCATAATATATATACCTTAAAACTTACTTATATGTACTTGTTACAGACAGTGCCTACTTACAATTTCACAAAATGATTTAGAAATCATCCGAAATAATCTGAAAAGAAAGTTTTATTTAATATGTCAAATATTCGCGTAAACCCAAGAAAGTATTACTTTTAAAGATGTTAAAAAGTCGGTATACTTTTAACTTGAAAAGTTATCATTTAACCAATCAGATTAATTAATACGAGCCAAGTTTTGCCTACTATTAATATTTTATAAAGCTCCAATCCATTACCTTCTATTTAGTAAAATTTTGGCCAGTTGTAAGCAATTTGTCGTAAATAACATGCTCATAATTAGAAGTTTAACCATAAATTTGAATTAACGACCGAGTCAGTTAAAATTAACTGAGGTTTCCGATGAAAATATATTAATCTTTATAAATAAAAATTAATCACTGAAATATATGTCCACGCATAACTTCCGATCGACTGCACCAAATTGGATAATTATTTTTTTGTGTTTGTTAGGACGAGTTTTGTATAGAAGAAAATTAAAAGAAAAAAGAATGACTAAAATAAGTTTTTTTTAAATCATGAGATATGAAAAGTGAGTGAGTGAAATAGTTTTTATCCCGGAAATCATCCCTTAAGGTGGTGAGAATGGGGATGAAAATTTGTATAGGGAATTAAGATAGGGACTAGCGAAGCGAGGGTGAGTCGCAAGTTACTGAAATAAAACAGACCGAAACACAACCAACATGACTAGTTTACTTGCACCTTGCAGGCTTTAAAAAGCAGATGCATCAATCACTGATAATAACACACTCATTACTCAAGATAATCAATTTTCTGTTAAGTCGGGGCCAGGCGATAATTCTAAGCGGTCGGTGCGGGCACCCATCTAAGCTATCGTATCAAAATTAGCGCGCGAGATTCTTACTGCATCCTCATATCTAATGCTGATCATCCAGCTGTTAAATAATAAAACTAACGTGCAGTATCTCATTTTACATCTGGACCCAAGGATAAGTATAAATATATTGAGACATTAAAATACAACACCATCTAGTTCCGTGGTAAGCTACGAGGCTTGTTTTAACTTTAAATACATACATATTATAAATATAAAACATCCATGACTGGAGAACAAACATTCGTACAAATCACACAAATGAATACCCTCAGTGGGACTCAAACCCGCAACCGCTAGCACAGCAAGTAGGTTTACTACAAACTGAGCAAAACGTGTCGTGTTTATTTTATTATGAGGCTTTAATTTCATGTTTCAAATGGCTGTACAATAAGCAATATATGACCAAACATCAACAACTGAAATAGCAGCTTCAAAAAGCCAACCTTAATAGCCATTATAAAATAATAAAATTAGCATAATAAATGCCAAGTAATGACTTATAATTTAAAATTCGATATTTTTTTATATTATAAATACAACATATTATTTTTATCATATTTGGTTTCTTTGCAAAAGTATTATCTTTGAAACATGAATTACTAATTCTAAAGAAAATGATAGCGAAAATCGTGTTTTATTGAGTTACAGTATTATTTAAGTACTCAGACAAAATTATCTTGAGGTTTCAATATAAATTTCATTAATATTGCAAATTTGAAAGTGCCTTTGTTGTTTTGACAAGTATCGACGACTTTATCGAAGATCGATGTGGTTTGCTTGAAAGAAATATTTTATAACTCAGAGACATCGTCGTATTTGCAAACTAAACTATGCTGAAGTGTATATGATTAGTTTATTATCCGGCACAGTAAATAATTTCCATAACATAAGAGTACAATGAAAATATATTTAGTGAGCTTGAGAAAAATGAACGTAGACGAATACGATATTTAAAATAAGAAAAATCTGTGAATTATTCTATTTATGAAGTAAATTTTTTTGTCTTTCTCTCTGTATAGGAACGCATCACAAGAAACCATTGGACAGATTTTGATGAGGTATGATTATAGCTGGTTATTCGAGTCAACATATAGGATACTTCTACAGGAAAATATCTCATCTCTGAAAAATTTATACTAAGCGTTAAAACGTAACTTATAGAGACGAACCTGAGCGGAGCGAGGCTTGAGTCACTAGTCATTTTATATATTTGTTCTTTTCATTCAGATGATTTGCCTAATGAATACTCAGGCGCGTAGTGCCTATCTGCGTACCGAATATCATCGTAATCCGTTCTCTAATTTTAGTAGAACTAACAAATATATACCAACAAACTTTGCAATTATAATAACAGCAGAAAAATGGGTTAGAAAAAATAATCTAAGAATTTATGGTTTATTGTAAAATATTAATTTATATCTAAAATATTTACTTCGGATCTTTTACTATTAATAATAATAGCACGGTATAGCTTCATGTGCGGTGGAAATAGTCATTTTGCAGCAGGTGCATTTTAACCAGGCTATAACCGGTCGAATATCAAATAAATAATGTGTAAAATGTACACATTTATGTCGAGTACAGTGTTTTTATTAACGTGCTAATTGTATAGGCATCCTGGATTTTGAAGCGATTATTATAGGAACAATTATTTTAGATTCTAGATGTTTTTGTCAGAGTTTTACTTGGCAATGGCACTGTAATTGCAATATTTCTTTAGCTTGACGAGATACAAGCTTTTGCTAACATTACTTCTTTTCTTTTACAATATACATAATGTTAAAATATACCTATTGTTAGCGTTGATGTTTACGCAACAAAACAATGCAATTACTTATACTCGTATGGAGTAATTTCTGATTATTATTGTAAAACTAGCATTGCACGCGGCTCCGCCCGCGTTCAGATGACCAAAAACCAAATTCATAGGTTTTACATATTTGTATACTCTTACATTGCAGTTTTGAATTTTTTCTCAGAAATGAGAATTTTTCCCGCGGTAAAAAGTATCCTATATGTTGACCCGGATAACCAGCTATCACCGTACCAAATTTCATCAAAATCCCTCCAGTGGTTTTTCTGTGATGCGGTAACAGACAGACAGACAAACATTCTAAAAACTATAGATTCGGGCTTTGTATCGATAATTAGTCTATTTCAATAAGATTTTCCAAAAAATATTTAATGTACAGACTCGGCTTAGTTAGAATTTTATTATATGTATAGACTATAATAATTAGGATTATTGTGTAATAGTGAATAGAAAAACTGTAATAGTAAAAGAATATTATTAAGAGGGTTATAAAAAAATAGGTAATGTTTGTTTGTCTATTTGTTAAGAAATGATTTCTAAGCGATTGATGCGTTTACCATAAGAATTTGATGAATTGTTATATACCTACATATTATATACATATATATGATAGTTTATTCAACATACAATCGGACAAGCGTATTACATCTGGGCGAAGCCAGGGCAGGTCGCTAGTTTCAATATAAAAATAAAATAAATAAGCCACTAAAAATTACTTATATTAATTAATCTATAAAATAAATGCTTCAGTGTCAAATCAAAAATAATATACCTAAACAAAACCTGACTAAAAACCGCGACTGCAGACATACGAATGTTGAAATGTAACATATAAAAAATACAAGAATATGTGGCTAAGTTTTTCACAGCAATAAAAACTATATGATATCATTAATAGCATTTTAATGGTCGCAATGACACCATGGACTGTAATCATACAGACCTGGCTCTTTTTAATTGATTCTTCTATAGAAATACACTCTTTAATATTTCTCATAATTTTATATCGCTTTATAATGATTCAAACGTATATAGTTTATTTTATTTCAGTACGTACTACTTGTCATTCGGTTCTTACGCGTTAAAGTATTTATAATAAACACCTATTTTTATAGTGCAATAAACGGATTTAAAGAAGATTTAGTGAAAATAACTCATATAATCTAGTATGATGGTGGTCTGCGAAATTAAATTAGAAGATATTTGCTCAAAATCCTTAGTATTTGATATTATAGCCGTGGATAGCAAAAAAATACTTAGGTGAACTAGTTTAATAGAAAACAGGTCATTTATTATCTTATTTTGAATAGTGTAAGATAAAAATCAATACATAGTTGATCAGATCAAGGTAATGTTAGCAATGGTTGCGTATCGATGATATACGGTGGAGGCAATGGACTGTGCGGGATTTACATATATTTCAATATTGAGAGTACAGAACTCACATAAAACTACAGTCGATCAAATAATATTTTTTTTTAAATCTGGCAAGGCCATGGCTACCATGCCATGGATACCTTAGCTTTACGTGAGTGACTATTTCATTAAAATTATTTAATGATAATAATTAATTTAGTATTTTTAAGTGCAAGTTGTTTGACTCGCTCGGGGGTTTCTTAGTCTATAAAAAGGAGAAATAGAGTAAAAAGTATCAAAATTCCATTAAAATTGATTGAAACGGTAATCATTAAATTGTGGTAATAAACACCCTAAAGTATTTATATATTATTCTATATTGCACTTTAAAAATATAAAATTAGATACTAAGCATAAGTAAGCAAGAAGATCCACTCTCTCTCTCACTCACATACTTAAAAAGATCTTCCGAATGAAGGAGTAGTGGAATCCAATGGAATAGATATATCATATACTCTATCATATCTGACTCTATCTAGAGTATAACTTCATTAGTAGCATATCAGTTACAATTTAAAAGCACAAGTCGAGTTAAATAGAGTCTACTCTCACATTACACAATGATACAAGTATTGCATATAGATGATAGAGCAGGATTTATGGGTGGTAGTTTAGTTAATAAAACGTTTTTGCGCCAAAGGAACTATTATTGGTTGTTATTTTTTGTTATTTTTTCCTTTCGTTAACACATAAGTACATTTGCTCGTTTCCATTGTTGTTTTTATCGTTGGTTTCAAATATGACGTCACTGTTCGAACTTAAAAGATTAACAATTACCTTGACTCTGATAGAGTCACGGATAACTAAAAATAAATATCTGTAAAGTATTGTCTTCATCTACAGCTTTAAATATACTTTTTAATTCTTTAAAAATACTAGAATTAAAAGAAATCCTTGTTAAATAATAAAATATTATAAAAAACTAAAGAATGTAACAGTATCATACTCAAAAAAAATCTGGTAGCCATCAAAGATTGATAAAAAAGAATTAATATAAAAAATCAAGTATCATTCTTAACAAAATCCCTATTTAAAATCAACTTAGAAAACTTTTATTTCAATTTATACCTATGACACGCTTGACCCATTGACTCCAGTCATGGGTGTTTATATTTATAATATGTATGTATTTAAAGTTTATATATGTGTAGTGTATCAACTATCTGGTATCCATAACACAAGCCTCGTAGCTTATCATGGAACTAGATGGTAAAGTGTTTTAATGTCCCAACATATTTATTATTTATTTATTAAAACACAAACTCAAAACACTCTTACGACTAACGAAGATATCGTGTAACAAACACACAAAACAAACATACACATGAATTAAACACCTCCTTATTGAAGTCGGTAAATATCTATCTTTGTATAATCTCTCATGTAAATTAATAGACAGACGCACAGAACAAAGTATGCGATAGACCTAGCCATATACGATTTATCATCTGATCTAATAATAAGTTCGCAAGTTAGCAAGGCAATACTTTGTTGGTAGCGACGGATGCAATTACTGTTCGAAAATTAGCCTCAATACCCTTCTGGCTTTGAGTATAACCCGGCAAAGTTAAATGGGAGTCTAATAATATGAATGGAATCCGTAACGTGTTAACGTTTTTATTTGTACGCATTGTAATACTGGGAATAAAGTTGGCCTTTGAAGGTGTTCCACACGTTTGATTCACCTGTATTATTTCTATAATTATCGGCGCTTGGGAATATGATAGTTTACTTTGTTAGATAATGATCAATAATATTACTTTTTAATTAAATATATACATACATTGTATACAAATATCATAATTACTATAACAGTAAGATATGTTGAAATTTATTTGAGACCACAAATAAAATATAATTTATTTATCACATACTAGCGACTCACCCTCGCTGCTCTCGGGTTCGTCCCTATTTACATTTTAACGTTCAGTATTGATTTTTCAGAGATAAGATATTTTCCCGCGATAAAAAGTAGTTATATGTATGTTGACCGCCTATATGTTGAACCGGCTAACGAGCTATAATCATACCAAATTTCATAAAAATATGTCCAGTGGTTTTCTCATGATGCGATGACAGACAGACAGACAAAAAATCTAAAAACTATAGATTCGGCCTCTGTATCGATAATAATGACTATTTCAATAAGATTTTTCAAAAAATATTTAATATACAGATTCGACTCACTTAGAATTTTATTATAGGATACATTCATCATATACCTAATAAAATTCTAACTGACTGCAGTCCTTTTTAACGCCCAACTGCTATAGATTAAACAATAGTTCACCACGCTGGTCAAGTTCGGTTCGGCGGACTTCACATGACTTTCAAAAACTTACTAGGTTGTCTCAGACATGCAGGTTTCCTCGCGATGTTTGCTTTCACCGTAACAGTGAAATTGTGGTGCAAATGATTCTCACATGAGAACATCAGAGTTGCGAGAACCGAAATTTCAACTCACCACACTCGATTTACCAAGTGAGCAAGTTATCACTGGACAATTGTCGAAGATATTACGTATTACGTAATAATTAAAATAACATAACTAAAATTTTTTAATTGCTCAAAAATTAGCTGTACAAAAAATAATCAAACCAACAAACTGACTTTATCATTAATAATATTATTAGATATAAACTTTATGAAATCAAGTACCTACATAAATACGAATCACACGAAAAAAAATTTGATGCATGCGCCAGATACGCCTTACAAGAGAGCAAGGCAAGGTTAAAACAGAGATATTTAAAATTATAATTCGATCTCAAAAGCCAAGAACGTAATCCATTGTTATCGCTTATAGCATCGTTATATTTTATTTACGCATCAAATTATAATTTAGGACACTTTAATTGGAAGGAGGAAAATGTCGGCGATAAAAGTAAAATAAATTGGCTTTTATTGAATTCGCATTTTAAATACGATAAAAAGGTTGTCATTGACGGATGTGACATAGACATGTGGTGATAATGTGGCCTTTTTAAATATCTTCCATATCGGTGAGTCAATAACCTTAAGCCATGGTTTTACGATGGAGGAAAACATTATGAGATAACCTGCATGTATGGCAGAATCTGGCAAATTTTCGAAGGCCAAGTGAAACCTGAACTAGCACATCACTAGCGTGGTGGACTATAGACTGATGCTATTGAAGGGACGTCCGTGCCCAGCAGTTGGAAGAAGAAAAGGGCTGAATACCTACATAAGTTTTAGTGAGAAATATATTACAAATACGAAATTAACTTTGCTACTAATTGTAAAACCTCAAATTTCTAAAATAATATCGTACTGAAATCTTTATTAAGTGAAAAACTTTTAAAACACCTCAAACGTACATAAAACTTAAAAAAAATATAATATCAAATGCGCTATAAATTTTATAGCTAGTAAAAATAAGTAAAATTATTATAACTCTGCAATAATCTACTTTCAAAACAATGTAGGAACATAAAGTGTAGGGGGTTACGTTGAAAGAAACGATAAATTTGAACTAGGTTGAAACCAACGCGTTATCGGCGCGATACGACACCGATTGGAGGTGAAATAACCATTACAAATAGACTTCTTCCATGCGAATAACTAAATACTGTATGTGTTTAAATCGAGACCTATGTATTTTACGACACTTTTGGCTCAGTTTGTAGTGACCCTACTTGCAATGCCAGCGGTCGCGGGTTCGAGTCCCGCTGGGCGCATTCATTTGTGTGATGAGCAAAAATGTTTGTACCCCAGTCATGGATGTTTATATTTATAATATGTGTGTATTTAAAAATTCTATATGTGTAGTGTATCAACTATCTGGTATCCATAACACAAGCCTCGTAGCTTGCCTTGGAACTAGATGGCGCTGTGCGTTAATGTCCCAACATATTTATTTATTTAATAGATTTTGTCGGCGGCTTTGCTTGCTCAGTTCTTTTGTGTACAGTTAAATAACCTTTCTCAATAAACAGGTTATAAAACAAAAAAAAAAACTTTTTTAATTTGGTTTGCTAATTACAAATTAGCACGTTCAAACCAACAAAAAAACGTTTTCTATGTATTTTTAAGCATAACTCTCTTTCCCTTGAAATAGAGAGAGAGTGCATAATATTAGTATGAATTTTAATATATTTTTTCTTTATTATAATAAAGTCCGTCAGCTAGTTATTAACATTTTATACTTATCAAGGAAATGAATATTCTATTAATATTTGTATGGTGTTTTAAAACAGTATATATTCTGCGACAGCGGGCTTCGCTGGACGTTTTTCGGAAAAGATAAAAAATGTGTTTTTTTCACAATAGGCTTAAGGCACGTATGCAGACAAGCTTAAAAATCTCTAAATAAAAAATAACCAAATCGTATGAGCCGTTACATGAAATAAATTTATAGTACCTATATGTATAATGTATATACAAGAATTGTTCATTATTATAAGATGTTAAAGCATTTGTGTTCATATTCATGTTTAGTTCTGTGACACTACATTCCTCTATCTGAGTTTACGTTATTTAGTTAGCTTTAGATTAGTTAGTTATGTTTACTGAAACTCGTGACTTAAACACAAATATATTTCTAATACATACGAAACGGCCTAATACTACATGTAAATATATAATAAAAACAAAAAAAGTGTTGTAACCAACATTTAAGGCAGTGGTAGCCCAGTGGTAACGCGCTCGCATGGGAAACCGAGTGAAGCGGGTTCGAATCCCGGGTCTCGCACCTCTGATATTTTCATATGCGAATCATTTCCAACATGATTACCACTAGTGTTAACGGTGAAGTAAAACATCGTGAGGAAACCTGCATGTCTGAAAAAACCTAACAAGTTTTCAAAAGGCATGTGAAGTCCGCCAACCCACACTTGGCTAGCGTGGTGGACTATGGCCTGATCCCCCTCGTATTCAAGGGAGGCCCGTGCCCAGCAGTGAGACATTGAAAAGGGCTGAATACATAAATAAACAACATTTCTACGTACGAAATCAATAGGCCACTATAAAATGTAAAGTTCGCCAAAGCTATAAAAACCTTGCTAAGCCAAACGTGAAGATACCATTATCTATTTAATATGCCGAGTGTTGTGCATCAAAATGTTCTTTTTGCGTTATTTCTCAGCAAAACAATGGTCATGAAGAGGATGATACGATATGGCGACAGAGCTATTTGTACTAACAATGGAAAATTAATCTGCCCTATCTCAAAAAGAGGACAAGTACGGTGTACACTACACAGTGCATGTTATACCGAAGATTTCTGTATGGAGAATGTTGTAGAAAAAAAAATGGATGCGTCTAACCTATACGCGCGGTTGAAGTAAAACTTCTTTGGCACATATCGCAATTAAATTAAAACAAATCAATAATTAAGTAAGGCATGTTAGGCATATTACAATCATATATTTATTTCTATAAAATCATATATTTATTATATACGGAAAGAATATAATATTATATATCATTTGTCAGACAATAACAACGGTTACCATGGCAACAATTAGTCATAATCCGTGTAATGTAGTCTACCTCATTCTCTCGCCGGCTTAATCCTATATATTTATGTGTTTGTCTCTTTCTCGCGTCGCACTTTCGTTTCATCGAGTTTCAAATCACAACGATTCTAAAGAAGTTTCACTTCAAAATATGAATTACTTTTGATAGCCACAACGATAATCTTATAGACGCGTAGTTGTTCTCAATAAACTATCAAATGATTTTCTTATTACAGGTAGGAATTTGATATGAACTCCACACAAATTATGTCAAATTCCTATCGCTAGTATGAAAAATCACAAGTAGTTTATTGGTATCCGCCGAACTATTAAGTAACAGCCAAAATTAACCTAAAGTAGTTATATCAAATATCTTTCACTGGCATATAATTAATCCAAACAATCGAGTTACTAATTTTAAACAGCGTAATGGTACCAAAGCCAGACATTATCGTCTTGATAAACAAAGATTTAGATTTGCTCATGTTCCTAAATAATACATAGAGTCTACTAGCATTGCCCGCGGCTCCGCCCGCGTTCAGATGACCAAAAACCAAATTCTTAGGTTTTACATATTTGTATACTCTTACATTGCAGTTTTTGTATTTTTTCTCAGAAATGATATATTTTCCTGCGGTAAAAAGTATACTAGATGTTGACCCGGATAACCAGCTATCATAATACCAAATTTCATGAAAATCCCTCCAGTGGTTTTACTGTGATGCGGTAACAGACACACACAAATTCTAAAAACTATAGATTCGGCCTCTGTATCGATAATAATGTTTATTTCAATAAGATTTTCCAAAAAATATTTAATGTATAGATTCGGCTTAGTTACAATTTTATTATATGTATAGATTAAGTAATTAGATTGTACCTATATAGTAGTAATAGATTATATTTTGTCAGTGTGTGTATATATGTTTGGTACTCTTTCAGGCTGAAACGATGGACCAATTTTGATGAAATTTAGTACACAGATAGTCAATGACCTAGAGTAACACGTAGGCTAATAGGTGCCTAAAAACGTATTCGCAAAGCAAAGTGAGGGTAAATATCTAGTATATAGTATGCTAACTGTGCATATATACGCTAAATAATGTTCCCATATAATGTTACTAGAAATATAAGCGAATATTGTCTATATGTGGGCACTAAATCACATTAATGGTCATAAATTACAAGTAATTCCTTTAGGCTATAGGTAACGATCGCCATGGGAGATTAAATATTTGCTTTGAAAATCATCTAATTTGGTATATTGTACTTGAGTAATAGAATAGTTTTGTAAGAGATCTTTTTTAACAAGTGTCTGACTTATAACTTATAATAATTAATTTTAGACTAAAAATATATTTTTACCCCACAATTTCTTTAAATGAAGTTATTTCGCCTTACATTTGGAATTTTTATTGTCCCTTAATTTAAAAAAAAATACCGGCCAAACACAACCCTCCTTTGGAATATTGATTTAAAAAAACATAGAATAAAGTAATAAATAATTTTATAGAGTTTATAAAATAAATCTGACTGATTACTTTGAGTCTTATTCTTCATTTTTTCTTTTTTCGCGTAAAAGATAGATATCATTATAAAAATTAGACTTTTAGCATATCTGGTAGAGTTAAGAAAACTTGCCGTTCTAAAGAAATATTATTCATTTTATGATACTTAGACAAGAAGCAAATTCAAGGTCTATTAAATTTAAATTTCTAACCCATTGTGTTCTGCGTAATCACGAGTACTTACGTAGTTAAGGAGGTAATAACAATAGTATTTTACAAATGCAATTTTATAAGAACATTTATTATAGTTAATCATTTAAAGTATATTTTAGAGACATTGACGCATCTACTTTAATCAAAGTTATCCATTTATCTAGTGTTCGTGAGTTAATTTTTGATTAAATAAGGCGAAAGCTCACAGGTTTTTATGCCTTAAGATTATTTACATATATCTAATAAAAGAATAAATTATAAATGACGTAAAGCTAAAACCGTGAACGAATCTCAATGAAAAGTGCCTCAAAAATTTACCATCACTATACAATATACATACATTAATATGACAGCAGTAGGGATGACAAACAATAAGAGATTATGAAAATATTTATAAATAATATGTTTTAGTCTAAATTGTAAGATATAATCACACTTACTATATTAAAAATACGAAAAAATCTATATGTATGTATGTTTGTTATTCCTACACATTGAAACGGCTGTACAGATTTGGATGAAATTCAGTACACAGATAGAGTACCTATGTCCTGGAGTACTAAATAGGCTATTGTTAATAATAAAAATTGCCAAAAGATGGCGCTGTCTGTAATATTATACTTACCAAAGACATCTAGATTATACCCGCACAAGCAAGGGTAAGCAGCTAGCAATACAGATAAAACAAAAAATAACATGTACTGAACAATTCTAATTCAATACAGCTTAGATAAAAATGAACACTATTGTACCCTGTTAAATAAAACGTCCTATTTTTCTCAACAATTGGCTATGACCTCAACCGTCTGGACCTGAGACGTTATTGCCTATCATGTCGGGGAGCCGTTACTGAATAGCATAATTCGTTGGCTCACTATTACAAGGTTCTATGTTAATTTTAATAAAGTTTAGTAATTTTTACATAGAACTTCGTTATTTTGTTATCGTAAAAAAAACAACATAGAACTATGTAAAATTAAATATTTTGTAGTTATAGTGCCGCTATCTAGTGATTTGTTTTTGGAAAACTGTAGCTAATGACACATAGAACCTTGTAGCATTAATAACTAAATAAGTACTAAAATTGTAACATAGAACTTTGTAATTGTGAGCCATCGAATTATGTAAGCCACATTAAATCACAAGTAGACTGACGTCAATTGAGCGTCGTACAGTGATCTTAGACGATATCTTGTTATTAGAACTAAACTATTTACGTTAGATCTTTTGAATTACATAATATAATCTATACATTTAAAACAAAGGCGTGTTTGTTATAACACTTATAACTCGAGAACTGCTGGACCGATTTTCATGGTTTTTGATTTGTTGGATTTATTTCCATCTCGAATACCAGAATAACTATTAAAATATCGGTAAAATTCACGAGAAAAAAAATTAAAACTTACTTGGCTAACGCTGGCTACTAACTATTTAAAACTTACCTAGGGATGAATTCGAACGAAGCGAGGGTGAACCTCTAGTATAATACTTGACTTGATTGGTACTTTCAAATATATTGGAGTATCCGTCTTTTTTCCCAATTGAAATTCTCAAATTGCATATCGAGTTTATTTTTAAAAAAATCACCGATTTCAAAAGAAAGTGAGGAAGAGCTCAGTTTCAGTGTTTTTATTATGTGAACTAATATTTTAATTATTTTTTTATTAATAGGTTATGGATGGCTCTAAATATTTTAGAAAACTTTATGTTACAGGAGTCAAATAAATAGTTTTGAAATGACATCAAACTAACGGTTAGCCGAGAAGCTTGTAATCTACATTGTTTATTACATTTTCTTTTTTTAATATATCATTCTTTGAACATAAAAGTAACAAGCGTATTGAAAAGGTATTGAAAATTGTAAATAATTTATTTAGAGATTGAATGTTTTGCAATATGGCTACTTTATCGCATTGTATATTGAAATCGAATGAATTGCTATAAAGTTTATGAAGTGCAAGATTGAAATTTATAAAATAAAACCGTATTATAGGACTTTTAGTTGACGACACGTTTGGCTCAGTTTGTAGTGACCCGTCTTGCTGTGCCAGCGGTCGCGAGTTCGAGTCCCACTCGGGGCATTTATTTGTGTGATGAGCACGAATATTTGTACTATCCAGTCATGGGTGTTTATATTTATAATATGTATTTATCAACTATTTGGTATCCATAGCACAAGCCTAGTAGCTTACCATGGAACTAGATGATGCTGTGTGTTAATGTCCCAACATATATATTTTTTATCTTTAGTGTGTACGAATCATATAATAAATATATAAAAGCAGTAAATATGTATGTATTATTCATACATTTACAAACGATTACAAAACTAGGACACATAAATAAATCTGTAATCCCTTGTAATAATCAAACCAAGTTCCTCAAAATGTAAACTTTAAATGTAAATTCAATATGTATTATATTATTATGAAAACGAACAATTATTCCACTTTTTTATTATATAATATACTCATTTAATTCAAGAATTATTACATTAATAATATAAACACTATATTTGACAAAACATACTATTTTCAACCGACTTCAAAAAGGAGGAAGTTCTTAATTCGACTGTATTTTTTTTTCAATAAATTTTTCAAGTGGAGTCGAAATCAAAAAATAGTATATCAAAGAAGTACAGGTACCTAAAATCAAATAAAAAATCCGTAGCCAAAATTACTTATCAAAGCTAATACTACGTAGAACCACTTTAAACTAATAAGAGGCTATTGTAACCAAATGAATGTAATCTAAATTAAAACCTATAAAAACTAGACACTGGTTATCCAAAGCCAAGAATCGAGTGTGTAATTATAAAAGACAAAAAATCGTTTTAAAAATCTAGTTTATGACAGGGTTAACGTACTCTCATTAAAGCAGATTGATTGGCAGTACAGTGGATTCGGCTAATATTGGGCATATTATGGTAACATTGGGCCACAACTTAAATAAGCAAATTTAATTTTTTTTTCTAAAAAAAGACTTTGAATTGCAATAGCTATGATCCTATTGAGTCTGTGGCGAGTTAATTAACTATCTTACTAATATTATAAACTAGCGGATGTTTAGATGTTTGTTACTCAATCACGCCAGAACGGCTGAACGGATCTAGATGGAATTGGGCACAGAGATAGATTATAGTCTGGGATAGCACACAGGCTACTTTTTATCCCGGAAAAATGTACGGTTCCCGTGGGATACCACGGGAACCGTACATTTTTCCGCAAAAACACAAATAAATCTATCGATTTATTTGTGTTTTTGCGAGGGTGAGCCGCTAGATGTTTGTAAAATGTTTCCACTGTGAGTCTATAATATTTTTTTGGTTTAATATAATTAAATAGCCTCTTCTCAAATAGGCATGGCTCAAATTAATCTGTGCTTTTATTAAATCTCTTTCTTCTTCCTAATAAAAATAAAGGCAAGGCAACTTTAATGTTTCCCCAAAATCAATATAGCTATGATAAAATTAAAAAAATAAAATCTAAATACCATACAGATATACAACTGTTCTTAAGTCTAGCAATACTGGATTCACAAAATATATTAAAAAAAAAAACCCAAAACCAAAGTTATCATAGCTGACTGTACTTTAAAAAGTCGCTAGAATAAGGTCGAAAGGTTATTTCAATCACTGCACTGGTTAGAAAAGCAATTTATCACACTCACGATGAAGAAACGTAATATATTTGTTTATTACTTTGATATATATGCATGCATGTTCCGTGTTATTATAGCATGATTAAAATTAAAGATTTGATCTGTTGATGGAGCGCTCACCCAATGAGAATACGTTTGGACAGTCGCAGTTCAATGTTTGCGCAAATCCAATGTTTGTATAATGTCCGCTGTTCTTCCACACTTTTGAACTTTAACTCGCCGTGTTTTTCATCTATACATATAAATAAAATTGAAGTATCTGTTTGTAATGACAAAATAACAGCTTTTTACTAAATACATATGAAAGTATATACGGCACTTATAAGAAAAAAATAATTTTTAAAATTTTTGTTTGTCTATCTGTTTGTTCCGGCTAATTTAAAAAACGGTTGGACCGATTTTAATACAACTTTCACTGGCAGATGGCTTATGTTATAAGGAGTAACTTAGGCTTTTATTTAAGAAAGAGAATTAGGGTTCCGCGCAAATAATACAACCCATGACATAGCAAAATCTGCGTCCAGGGATTCACCCGAACAAAGTGAAGGTAAATCGCTTGCCTTTCATATAAATTAAAAGAAAATTGAATAAGTCGGTTGTTAGTTGAAAAAGTAATTTATTTTGCATTAACATCCATCAGTGAATAAAAAGTAACGTGTGATGTTAAAAACCTTCACGCATAACAATTCTTAAGGGGAAGAAGAAAAAGAACTGATGAGTGAGTCATATTTGCCCCTACCTAAAGCCATAAACTACAAATATAAATTACGATTTGTTGATCAATTTTAAACTTTGCTTGACGTGATCATTTAATTTTTAATACCGGATCTTGAACTCGAAGATCGATAAAAATTCAGCGTCATAAAAATATTTATGAGAAATACTTGTAAATAGTAAAGCAATTTGAGTACACGTCAAGCGCGTAATGGCCATCGTTTCAGATTGAAAATTTTAATCGTTTACGACACAGGCGGTACGATTTAAGCCGCGGCTTGAAATAACAATACTTTATTTGTTCTTTTAAATTATTTTATATAAATATATGTATATCCTAATAATGTATAATAGATAAAACTATCTTTCTCGATCTTTTGGGGGTTTATTTTGGTGCTCCGACGTTTCGAATGCTTTAGTTTACAGCAATCATGGTCACGAATCCACTGAAAAACAGAAAGGATAATTTAGTTTTGTTTAAAATTTTAAATATTCGCGTAAATCTAAGAAAGTATTAAAGTATAATAATAGGTCTAATTTTATTATTTAACCGATATGAATTTTTGAACGAAATAAAGCATTGATCGTCTAACAAAAACTTTTTTTAAGAAGTATCAAAAAATCGCCATTTTACCCTCTACTTCATACACAATATGCTAATAAATAAACTAAAAGAAAAAAACAATATTTCATTACCATTTAAACGTATGAAACAAAGGTTAGGAGTTTGAACCTGGTGATTATGATAATGTCGAACCACCCACTTATAGATATAAAAACTGCGCTAAAATGCACTGCACAATAGAGCTATAAAAGTTGTTATTTCTATGTAAAATGTATTACTATTAAAGGAAATTCAAGCCAAAATAAAATATATTAAAGAAGACTAAAGTATCAGAAAAAAATAAATTAAAGTCAATAAAAAATTAAATAGTGAATCACTTTTCATACTTTTTTGTTTCGTAAAAGTACCTTTGTCGAAGGACGGCCGAGCTTCGGTCTGCTCTTTTTGAAAAAGATATAGAAATTGAGTTTTTTTTTTGAAAAAAAAAACCTACCTAAATACAAAATTTGATCCAAATCGTTAGAGCCGTTTCCGAGATACACGTAATAAAATATATACCTACTATACAAGAAGTGCTCATTTAATATTATAAGTGATAGAATAATAAATAGCATCGTAAGAGAATCGAAGTAGTGACCTAAGCTTATAATTTATTAAGTAGTTATCTAACACAACGATGCACCAATCTAAATCAAAATATTCAATGTTATTCAGACCGAAGAAGCTTTCGATAAGTATAAGAATTTTTAAAATAATTACTTCTACAGACACAAAGATTTTTTGTACTACAGTAATATTTAACATAACATGTCTGACAGGTGTCAAAGGTGTTTAAAAAAAAATATTCCTTACATTTAGCAAGCCAAGGTGTCATTCGAGAAAACACTTTAAATTTATTATTTTTACTTTTTACGGGCTTTGTTAAATGAGTGTTATTAGGCTTCTCTAGGTAAAACATAAAGGCTTACGGATTCTATGAACATGCTAAAGGAAAACTAGAAGTGTCATGCATAATAATATGAAAAGATCTGTTTTAAGGACTTTATGAATGTTAAAAAGCAAGTCGGGTTCTGAGAAAATTAGGTTAATAGTGCATAAATAAAATTAACTTAGAAAAATTATATATTTCTATAGTGAAGACGTTGTAAGTGTTGAGACGACAGTGGTTACTAGTTCGATTCAGCACACGACAAATCGATATAGAGGTCTTAAACCCATATTACCAATTACAGAAGGCTATCAATTCTTAAAATATGAATGTGAATAATGAATAAATAAAAAAGTTTCATCTATACAGATAATAAAATTCTGAGTCGAGTTTGTACATAATTTTTTTTTTGAAAATCTTATTGAAATAGTCATTATTATCGATACAGCGGCCGACTCTATGGTTTTTAGATTTTTGGTCTGTCTGTCTGGGAAAGCGTCACGAGAACAGAACCCTGAACAGATTTCGATGAAATATTTATGATAATAGCTGGTTATCAACCAATAATCAAACGAATAGTCAACATATAGGATAATTTTTACTACGGGAAAATCATATCTCGTCTCTGAGAAATCTATACTAAACGTTAAAACGTAACCAATGACGCACCCGAGCGGCGCGACGGCGAGTCGCTAGTTCAATAACATAATTGTCAAATGTCAATAGAAATGAAATACGTACATCGGAAACCCTGAGGATATCATATTTTGTGCAAATTATACACTGCCAGTTTTTTACCCCTACAAAACGCATTTACATAGTGATTTACAGCAAAATTATCGTACCTCGCCAACCAAAATAATTATCTTCGAGATGCGCCAAGTATTCAAATGTTCGAACAAACTTGTTTATGTTGTTATACACTAAATATTTCTTTTGGAGCGATTACTCTCATTCTTATTGTACTTGAAAATTTTATAAGCATAATAAATAAATGTTAGTATATTGACATTATCTCCTGTTGGCTTTGCTCTAAATTTCTGATTACAATTTGCATTTCTACTATTTCTAAATGACAACATTTAAAATCGTAAACTTCGCTGTTGTTTTAGAACTCGTATATATTTTTACGTAATATACGCATTAAATTTTGAAATATTTCTATTACTTCTTAGTAAAAAAAATACACTGACTTCAAATCCACTCAAAACTAATTATTTTACTTTTAGGGGTGGTATTATTAATTTTATAATTTGAATAAAACCACCCTTGTGATATAACCTATCAATTAAAATTTCATAGTTATTGATCATCGCAATGTGTCATCTATACATATAATAAAATTATAACTTAGTCGAATCTGTACATTAGTTATATTTTTTGGAAAATCTTATTGAAACAAGTCATTTTTATCGATTGAGAGGCCGGATGTATAGTTTTTGGAATTTTTGTCTGTCTGTCTGGGAACGCATCACGAGACTGGGCAGATTTTGATGTAATTTGGTATGATGGTACCTGGTTTTAACATATAGAATACTTTTTACTGCGGGAAAATACTTAAAACGTTCCTAGGGACGAACCTGAGCGGAGCAAGGGTGAGTTGCTAGTAAAAACTAAAAATATACCCCAATTGAACCTCCTCCTTTATGAAGTCAATTTAAAATATTCTATATGGTTTATTGCAATTCCTATCAGACTTCAACAGATTTACAAAGCATTTCAAACAGTTTCTTAATGTAATCTTAAAAGGCTCATTTAAGCTATTATGAATGAAGATAAATAATATTTTATATCATTATTACAGCTATACTATACGTGTGGAAGGAAGAACGCGATTCTTATTGAGAACGACCTTGCCAGCCAATTTTTACCGTGTCAAGGATCGAGCTCATTACTTCGTTTTCAATTTGCTATTATACTATGACCTTGCCACGCCATGAATCTATGTTGAAGTTCATTAAATATGATTAATTTTACCATAGACTTTTAATGATTATGTAGAGAAAAAACTCTTAACGCGACTGTCTTTATGGGTTACGCTTATTAAGTACTGAATGATTAACGATGATTAATACGTGAGAGACAGGGCGTAAGCACTAGTTGATTTATTTCATTTTGAGCGTGTGATTAAAGTAGATTTTACTGTAATATTCTTAACATAATAATGAGAATTCTATTATTCAATGGTCTATGGTCTTCTGTTTTTAGAGTTCCGTATAAGAGGGTTCAGATGTAGCTTTATTACTTTTTACTTTTATGATTGTGGTCGAATTTCGACCACTGAGCGAATGCTAGTAATATAAAAATCGTAAAGCAACGAGAATCATACATTCGATGTAAGGACGTCCTTTAAATGTAAGTCAAGTGTTAGTCAGACTCGGCACCGAGGACTCTATACCAACCAATACATTTTTACAATACAATCGAATATCTTAATATGAAAATTCTTTATTTTTTACTTTTATTTATTATTTGTTAGGAAGTTCGTCGTATTAACAATTTTTTTTTGGGAAATTCCAACTGATTTCCTATCATTTTAAGCCTACTCTTTAAACGACATAAGCTTAGTAATGAAGTTAAAGAACCCCTGGTACAGAAAGCGTAATAAATACACTAGCGATGGGTTCGACGTTCGTCTTTAATTCTTTCAATTGACATAACTTTTTTATGTATGAACCGATTGAAAAAAAAAACAAATAGTAAATGTTAAGTGAAGCTTACCACAAAATACATTAGTGCAAACCGCACCCAAATCGGTTAAATCGTTTTTGAGATTAGCACGCATAAACGCATAGACAAACAGACAAAAATTCTAAAATTCATTGTTTTGGGTTCTTTTGCGTTAATAAAGACCTCCAATACTAGTTTTTTTCAAATATATCCCTCGTACAGACTGCGACCAGTTATAATTTTATTACATGTATAGATATGATATTTAGTTTTAACCTGTGAAATAAAAAAAACCTACTATAGCATATAGTTATATCTATACTTTATTTAGGTATGGCACTCAATTATACGTGCCCAGTGTAGATGCGATGAGGACCTTGGTCTGTATTCTACGATCTTCGTAGTCATATTATATCATTTAATTGGCAACAACATATGGGTTTGGAGTAAATACGCAGTTATTGTACATAAAAAAAAAAAATATATTTTAAATAAAACTTTTCGAATTTTTTAGATATTTTTAATTTTGTTTCCCAACGTTTCGAATGCTTTACATCAATCATGGTCACGGGAGAGACTAAGGTTTTGGACGTCTCAAAGGTTACAGACAGTATCTACCCACAAAATATAGTAGATAATACTAATATTATTTTAAGCATTCGAGCTTTCAATATTTGGTCACTGAGCCTGCAACTTATAGATAGCTTAGTGGATAAGTTACCACTACGTCGGACGGACGAGAAATGCTGATGTATTGGTTAACATAACAAAGTAAATATGGGATAAAGTTAAAGATTTGCTTTTGCAAATAAATAAGCATATTTTACTTAAACCGAGTATATGACTCTCAGTTTACTTAACAAGTTAGCGATCTTAAACAAACACTTAGGGAAGGTATAATATTTTTGTAATTTCGCTGGCGATTTTTTATTATAACTAGCGGCTCACTTTCGTTTCGCCCGGATTCGTCTCTAGAAAAATAAAAACAAATCTATTCCGAATCTTACATTTTTCCGGGATGAAAAATAATTAAGAAAAAATTCCGGGATAAGTCATTTTTGTGTTAAAAGTAACAAACATCCTCACAAACTTTCGCTTTAGTAATATTAGTAGGATGTTATTACTTTGATATATTTGATAATGTTTACAGTGATGTGTTTTATTTTAAAAGCCATGTGTGTCTGTAGGTCTGTTGTCTATTAGAATCTTTAGAATCGGTTGTGATTTTAGATATTTTCATCTACGTAATAACGAATAATAAATATTACGTTTCCAGTATTTAGTTAATGCTTAATTATTGTTACATATTAGACTGAATAATTAAAGTTAAATGTCACTTACATACCTCTAAACAAAATTAAAGCAAATATAACTATCAACTTCAGCTCTAAAGACGTTTTTGATGTCTCTTGCTTAAGTTTTTGAAGGAATTCTCAAAGGGAAATTATGCTTTGCTAAAGTTCTTTACCAAATTGTGCCTAAATTTGAACATGCGTCGGTACGGTCTCACTAACGTTCAGTTACACGTCTACACTGTAATTATTTTTGAGCACCAATTTTACGATTTCATGTATCTTAAGAGCCATTACCGGTAATTTTACCTCAGAATATGTATGGATCATTAAGTTTGTACCCAAGGCTGCGCTAAGCGCTTATTACTCAAAAACTTGGTGCAGTAAGAATATTTTATACTTGTGAGTATAATAATAATATCCAAATAAATGTGTGATTCAATTTTTATGTAATTAAACGTATAGTTCCTTGGATGTTTGATCGTAATTGGCGTAATATTTTCGATTGAATCTTGTCAGAATCATTTCTAAAATAAAAGTGTTATTAGAAAATTTATTCAGTTCTATTTAACGTTTACGTCAACGTAACTGCTGGGCATGAGCCGCCCTTCAATGCGATGGGAATCAGGCCATAGTCCACCACGCTGGCCAAGTGTGGATTGGCGGACTTCACATGTCTTTCAAAAACTTGCTAGGTTCTCTCATGCATGCGGGTTTCCTCCGAGTTTTTTCCTTTACTAAAAACTAGTGGTATTTATGTTAGAAATAATTCGCACTTAAAATTCCAGAGATACAGGACACGATATTCGAACTCACTTCACTTGGTTGCCCAAGCGATCGTGCTACCACTGGGCTATCAATGCCTTGCATTTTTTTATAATATTCTTAAATACATAGTTGACGTTAGTTATAATTAACAGTCATTGCAACTATGGTATTCATTTAAATTGCTCTTAGTTGGAATCCTACAACCTTGACCTTGAGTGAGTACTGAGTAAATTCATATAAGTTTATATAAGGCAATTACGAAATCATATAATATCTTATTATTTCTAAATTATTTAAAACATTTAAAAGATTTTTTACAATCAGAAGTAGCACTAATTGAAACGGGAAATACAATTGAAAATCCGTTCTGAAAATGTCGCTACACAGTGCCCGAGGTGGCACTTTGGACCCTCGCTGATCCATTTCAGCCTACAGCGAGGGCTAATTTCGCCATGATGTTTAAAATTTATCCGCTGTATAGGATTATCCTCAATAACCTGTTAGCGAGCTTTGCATTAAAATTGGTTAAAACACTTTAGGGAATCATTACTTTCATATATTACTAGAGACGTCTCTTTGCTTCGCTCGTATGTTTGATGCTTAGACGATAGATGTTATTTGTATCTACAAATAATATGTACAGGTAGCGCCATCTTTTGACAAATTTAATTATTTATATTATATTAATTTGACAATTTTCATTACTAATCTTTTAATCTAGGCTTTTGTCTAACAAACATACACCATATACAAATTTCCGTATTTATAATAAATATGATAAACGCATATATATATATATATAATATATATATATATATATATATATATATATATATATATATATATATATATATATATATATATATATATACTTATATATATATGATAACGAAATTTCATTTTTCTTATAACAATAGGTTATTACGTTGATAGTGTTTAAATTTTCCACTTTCGATTAAATTACCGAAAACTTCGTAAAAACCTAAACACTCGTTATGAACGTTGTAAGATTGCGAATTAATTTTCTAGTCCACTGATGCTCGGCGAAGCGAACGACATGATAACGTATCGATGTCAGTGTGACATCATCGCAAAATGTCTATTTTGATAGTACATACTGATATTTTTTTAATTGGAAAATTGGAAATCTGTCAAGTCCGAATCGGGCTTGCGCGTCAAGGTTCCGTACCATAATAAAACTATTTAACTAACAAACATTTACTAACAAAAAAAACTATATTATATACTTATTTACCAATACAATATAAATTTAATATGAGGAAGTAGGAATCAGATTCACTCTTAACTATTTATAACAGATATGTTTTATACTAATTACTTTGCATTAAAGATTTTTGTCTGTCCTTACGTAAATATTTCCTTATAATACATTTGTATTACACAAAACAACAACAGCAACAATAGGAAAAGTATTATTTTTCATACTTAATGTCGTCTGCTAATTTTAATATGAAAATAATCATAAAACAAGGTATCTACACAGTAGAATATTAATTCATACTGAATACACATCAGCTATTCTCGAGAGTGTCATACAATAAAAAGACCGACAGAAGAGACAAGATACAAAATAATTACTTCCCTACATATCATAAATTTAAACCCCACGCTGTATAAATTAGATGTTTGGGCTTCGGGCTAATCTTAGAAACTATACTACGGATTTTTATAAGAAAACTAGCATAACCCGCGGCTTCGCTCGCGCTAAAACTACAAAAAACTCTAGAAAGTGGGTTTCATAAAAACTTGCTTACCCTATTTTATCTTCTTTGGGTATGAAATTTAACTCATTATTTTTGCCGTACTTAATTCATACGGAATATACATAAGGAATAAAAAGTTTCATACAAACTTATATCCCCTATTTTACCCGCTTGGGGGTGGAATTTTGAAAAATCTTTCCTTAGTGCCTGCCTTAGATGCCTTCATCTATCTTATATATGATATATAAATCTATTTAAAAGTTATTATTTTAGTTACTTTTTTAAATAATAATACCTATATAAATAAAGGATCACGAAATTCATGTAATAAGCATCTTCGTCGTAAAAATTGACTAAAACTTTTTTTTGGCTTCTATCATATATCAGACCAGGTCCTAACACAATTTGTCAAAAATACTAAGAACTCACCCTCGCTTCGCTCGGGGTCGTCTCTAGCTTGATTCCCCATACAAACTTTCATCCCCATTTTGACCCCCTTAAGGGATTTCCGATTTAAAAAGTATCCTACGTCCTTCCCAGGTTTTCAAACCATCTTTTTACCAAATTTCATCTAAACCGGTTCAGTAGATGCAGAGATTACCTCCTACAACGTCACAAACTTACAATCTCACAAACTTTACCTCTTTATAATATTAATTATAGAGTCAAAAATATTCACTAAACAAAAGCGATCCCCACATTTTATTATACATACTTATAGTTAAACGAATGTGTCATAATTTACAGTAGCTATGTGAACTGTGCCATATACCAAAATAAAACTGTAAACTAAAAAATAATAGAACAAAATTGTAATATATTTTACATACAACTACAACGTAGCGACTTGCGATCCATAAGAATTATGCAGCTTTAATTTATTTTTGACCATCTGCCAGAAAACTGATGTCTCTCAAAACATTCATTGTGAACGAGTAAATTACGTTTTCTTTTTTATTCTCTGAGTAACAGAAGGCACAATACACATATTTACTTTTTAAATAAAACGATTTTTTTTCGGTTTTTTTTTCGCGAATTTATTTTGATGTTTGGTTGATAGTGGTTTGGTTTTTTGGTTCAGTTAACCAAAAATTAAAACACTGTTTTCTGTTTATTTATAATATCAAATACTCGCGTAAATCTAAGAAAGTATTATATTTACTTCTTATTCTCTCATTTTTGTTTA
Source organism: Brenthis hecate (assembly GCA_951806755.1). NCBI lineage: Eukaryota > Metazoa > Arthropoda > Insecta > Lepidoptera > Nymphalidae > Brenthis > Brenthis hecate. The sequence goes on along the minus strand of OX638268.1, from coordinate 5,259,778 downwards.
GCCTTTTTTAATGTCCCATTGTTGGCCACGGGCCTCCTCTCAATCTGAGGGGATCAGACCATAGACCACCACGCTGGCCAAGTGCGTTGGCGGACTTCACATGTTCTTCGAAAACTTGCTAAGTTCTCTCAGTTATGCATGTTTCCTTACAATGTTTTCCATTACCGTATATAAATACATTATAATATAATACAAAATGCACGGTAATCATGATATCAATATTAAATATTAAACAATTGCTTTTAAAGTGGTCTTGATCGGTTAACCTTTTAGTTCGTTATTGATTATAATACAATTGTGTAGTCATAGAAACCGAAAGCACTCGTCAAGCTTTTAAGCAACCTAGCAAACACTTAATACTTATAATAGACTAGCATTGCCCGCGGCTCCGCTCGCGTTCAGATGACCAAAAACCAAATTCTCAGGTTTTACATATTAGTATACTCTTACATTGCAGTTTTCGTATTTTTTCTCAGAAATGAGAAATTTTCCCGCGGTAAAAAGTATACTATATGTTGACCCGGATAACCAGTGATGCGGTAACAGACAGACAGACGGACAGACAGACAGATAGACAAAAATTCTAAAAACTATAAATTCGGCCTCTGTATCGAAAAGAAGGTTTATTTCAATAAGATTTTCCAAAAAATATTTAATGTACAGATTCGGCTTAGTTACAATTTTATTATATGTATAGATTTATAATGCTTTTGAGACATTTAAAATATTAGTCTCTCATGTGACTATAATTGCTGTAAACCATTCGAAACGTCGGGAACCAAAAGTCAAAATAAATCCGCACAAAATCGAAAAAGATAGTTCGATTTAATAAAACTAGCAAACATGTTAAAATCGAATAAAATATAAAATCTTTAACAAAACAACTTATCCCTAATTCCTTCTGTCTGGACAAGAAGACCGTAAATCCATGTACGTACTTTATTTTTGAAATATAATTACCTATATTTAATTTTTTACTGAATTTATTTCAAAGAAGCACAAAAACCAAGGTGACTTAAAGAAACAAATAGTTGAACAAAAATACAATCTGCAAGATCATCTTCATTAATGGACGAGGAAGTCCAAAAAACAAAAAAAAAACAACAAGCAATTGTAGTTTTTATCCAATTATATTATTACTAATTATAATTATATTTTTTAACTAAAAATTACAGCTAAATACAGGTTTTAAATGTTAAAAATGTTGTTATTTAAACAGACATTTATAATTTATTTAAACATACAGAAATAATATTATTATGTAAATAATATGTAGTTTAATCTTTTGTTTATTTTCAATATAATACCTGAAAAATAATACTTTCCAGATCCGCATTTAATCGCTATAGAGGTCAAATTTAAAACACACTTTCAGCACTTATATGACTCGTACTATTAATTACAAGGAATAAATATTCTAGAGGTTAAAATATAATAAAAAAGTCTAACTAACGTAAAATAAATAAAAAATATATATTATTAGTTAAAATATACTTCATACGTATTATAGGTACATTAGGATTAGTAGATTAGGAACGCATCACGAGAAAAACACTGGACAGATTTTGATAAAACTTGGTATGATGATAGCTGGTTATCCGGGTCCACATATAGGATACTTTTTACTGCAGCAAAATATGTCATCTCTGAGAAATCTATACTAAATGTTAAAACGTAACTAGGAACGAACCCGAGCGGAGCGACCGTGAGTCCCTAGTTTTGATATATTACAGTAAAGTTGTTTCGAATACCGAGCTATAAGTAAAAATAGATTTTATATGAATTTACAGACATACATATCTCTTTCCTATAATCTAACATCTGCGGTATTTTACCGGACTGCATATATTATTAGCATATTATCAGTATTTAGTATGACGGGAATTAATGTAACTATACATTTCTTCAGTACCTACGTATGTCCACCGCTTAACTTCTTCGTACATAGTAGCTAACGAGTGTATTAAATCAAGTGGGCAGGTGTGGAATCGCTTTAAATGGCAGACGGTTGACTGCTAATCAAAGGAAAATCTGATAGAAATAGTATCGACTGAGGCAAAATAAATAAAAATATACCTGTTTTAAATAAAAAAAATTGTGGGTAGGCTGTCTGTAACAACTATACCTTCAAGACATGTAACACCTCAGTCTCTCCCGTGACCATGGATGCTGTAAAGCATTCGAAATGTCGGAAAACAAAAATCCAAATAAATCCGCGACAAAAACCGAAAAGATAGTTTTATTTAAAATGTCAAATATTCGCGTAAATCTAAGAAAGTATTATAAAAATATACCTGAAATAAAATATATACAGTTTTAGTACTAGAGTGCCACTGTGTAATCCACTAGTAGTATTTGGAAATCTTTTAAAGACATTTTTCAAAGCATCGCAGTTTTACGAGTAATACACTAAAACATCACCTTTAATAAACTGTACAAACATCAAGATGTCGAGTTTTGTAAATAGTAGTGGTATAATAATAAAAAGTAAATTTTTAAGTAAATAACAACCTATTATTAAAAATGCGACAATTTGTATATGTCTGTATGTTTGTTACTTCTTCACGCTGAAACGGCTGGACGGATTTGGATGAAATTAAGTACACAGATAGATAAAATTTAAATATAAATAAATATTTTGGGACATTAACACACAGCACCATCTAGTTCCATGGTAAGTTACGAGGCTTTTGTTATGGATACCAGAAAGTTGTTACACTGCACATATACATATAACTTTAAATACAAACATTTATGCTCATCACACAAATGAATGCCACCAGCGGGACTCGAACCTGCGACCGCTGTGGAACACCAAGTAGAATAATATTAGACAAACGGAGCCAAACGTGTCGTCAGAAGTTTGCCAAAAGGCAATTCCTGTATATAATATTCAAAAACCAATAGAAATGCGAGGGTAAGACCAATGGTAAATGGTAAAGATACTCGTAATATATCATTCACTTTAAAATAGATTACATTTTCATTATAAATATATGATATATACACAAAGACGTAGGAATTGTCTAATTAGATTTAATTCTTTGCAATTAAATGCGCATATGCCATTTCCACGTTTCTTCATTCTATACCTAGAACGCACTGACCACATGATTTATTTACACAATTAACTATGAAGTCTACGATCTTATGGGATTATTAAACCGCACGGTATATGTTCTTAGCTTCATTACGTTATATCCATGGGGGAGTTATTCATGAAATGTAACTACATCTTTGCGTTTCTAATGACTTATCTATATAAATAGGCAAAGACAAAACCGTTCAGTAGTCAGTACCTTTCAACCCCTCTGTTTGTCAATTGATTTTCTTTTTTTTTTGTTTAGTAGCTATAATATAGTGTTATCAATAAAAAAAAATTGTGTTATCATTAAAAATAATTATTTTATTATATTTAGTGTTATCAATAAAAAAAATTTGGAAACAATTTATATATATACCAGTGCCAGTTTGTAAATTTTGATAATAGATTTTTGATATGTCAAGTGGACATAAATCGCATTATATAAATTAGGAATATAAAAATATAAATGTAAAATGAATGTTCAGAAAAAGCTAATAAGTGGAAATAGTTAAATTAAAAAAAAAATAACATAACACTATTAGATTTTATACAGGTACATATTTAAATAATAAGAATCATCAAACTAATTTAATAAGTCAATATATTCGTTTTGTGAGAATGCTACCACCGGCTCAGACAAGAGTTCTGTTGAGAAGAATCGGTTAAAAACCCTTTGCTTTTTGAAATCGGTTGTTCCGGTTAACCCGGTTGGGTTATCCGGAACAACCGGGCATCACTTAGATCGGTGAAAAAAATAATCGTCACTTTTATTTAGCGAAGCATTTAATTCTTTTTCATTGCTTAAGGAAAATCTCTGACATCAAAGCAACATAGTAAAACATAATTTAATAACGCACAAATGTAAATAGCCGTGCAATTACTAATTCTGAGTACCTATAGTTACTATAATTGCTACTGAATCAGATATTTAGAGATATATTATAAATATAATATAGTATAGCGTTTGATCGCGACTTCTCCTGTGATTTAGATAGCATATAACCTCCCCAATAAATTCTAAACTTCAATTTTTCAAATCGCATTGGCAGTTTCGGAGATAAGTACGTTCAAACCAACAAACAGTCTATTCAGCATTATATTTTTGTATAGATTGGCTATGTGTTTCGAATGTCACTTATAGTTATAAGCTACCCTAGAGAATTACATGATATGAAAAGTAAGAGAGTGCAATAGTTTTAATCCTGAAAATCATCCCTTAAGGGTGTGAGAATGGGGATGAAAGTTTGTATAGGGAAGCAAGCTAGGGACAACAATACACCCCTACAGTATCCAATTCCACCTACACAACCTATACAAAATCTTAGATATACCTACAGCAAATAAAATAACTTTGCGATACGTCATAACTCATAACATTTCCGAAAGACTCAAACCGATCTAAATGGAAATAGTTCAGGGTATATCGAAAATATCAGGAACAATCATAAATGTAAATTAACAGTAGAGAAGTCTACTTAATGACACGACTACAGTCAAGAGCTTTGAACCGACAATTAGAGACTCAACCGGTTGTGATTTAATTTGCTGTGCCCATTAAACGGCCAATTATAAAAGTTACGGCCACAACTTTACAGGAATTCGAGAGTTTATGTAATTGAACCGATTTTACTTTTATAGCTAGCTATTGATAATAAATTTTCTTTCTATGCCATCTTCGTTTTGAAAGTAAATTGTTTTGAAGTAAATACTTTTAGTATGTTTTATTTACATTTTTTTTCTCATATTCTTTAGCTCTTTTGTATAGCGCTAGATGATTGGTTTAAAGCATTCGAAACGTCGGGAACAAAAAATCAAACTAAATCCGCGGAAAAATCCGAAAACATAGTTTTATTTAAAATTAGCATTGCCCGCGGCTCCGCCCGCGTTCAGATAACCAAAAACTAAATTATTAAGTTTTATATATATACTCTTACATTGCAGTTTTTGTATTTTTTGTCAGAAATGAGATACTTTCCCGCCGTAAAAAGTATCCAATATGTTGACCCGGATAACCAGATACCATCATACCAAATTTCATCAAAATCCCTCCAGTGGTGTTTCCGTGATGCGGTAACATACAAACAGGCAGATAAAAATTCTAAAAACTATAGATTCGGCCTCTGTATCGATAATAATGTCTATTTCAATAAGATTTTCCAAAAAAATATTTAATGTACAGATTCAGCTTAGTTACAATTTTATTATATGTATAGATGAAAGAGATTTATGTGCTTTGTGCTGTTTTATTTTTGTTAGATGCAATAAAAATATACATATAGTAACTTTTATGTACATAACAGAAAAAAAACTACCATCCACACCATAAGTTATTTTTATATATGGCGACATAAAAAAATGTTAAGATTTTTTTCCCAAAGACTCTTTTCTTTAATTATTCATAATTATATTTAAACATTCTTAAACTTTTATAGCAAAAGTTATTTTTGTTATTTCTTACGACGTAAATTTAATTTCCTACGCATGTAAAATTTTAATATATCTCCGATAAATTACTTTGTAACAACGGTATGTCAGTTTCAAGCTTCGCATACCAGAAGTGTTCTCTAACTTTGAAAGTTTGACAGGGTACCTCTTGGCTGGTCTCTTGGAACCAATTTCTAATTATTAGGACACTTTCAAGTTTAAACCGTCCCTAAAATTCTTAATCAAATAAATTATAAAGTGATTAGTATTGATTTTGAATATTATACTATTCAATAAGAAAGGCATTTTATAATACAATAATGTATGGAAGTCTGTCTGATTTGTTGACATTTCCTCCTCAATAAACAGGCTAAATAAACGGGCGGGCTAATGTAAAAAGAATATTTCAAATCGAACTACTAGGTCCTGAGATTAGCGTGTTTAAACAAACAAACAAAAAAAACAAAAAACTTTTCCTCTTTATAATATTATATGTAGTATAGATGATAGCATTTTAGTCAATCAAAATGTCAATATTTTAAATGTAATAGCTATTCGCATATTAAAAAATAAACAAATGTGAGTTAAAATTTAAATTGTCCATCGTCGAGATAAGTCTATACAAGTACCTTCCTTTTTACAATGTGAAAATAACAGCTTTTTACTGATGGATATAAAAGTAAGTTATGAGGAAAAAAAAAATTTTTATACTTTTTGTCTGTCTATCTGTTTGTTTCGGCTAATCTCCAAAACGGCTGGACCAATTTTGACGGGACTTCCGCAGACAGATAGCTGATGTTATAAGGAGTACCTTAAGCTAACTAGCCTTACACCCTAATTCTATTTCTAAAATAAAGAAAAAGAGTTAGGGTTCCGCGCAAAAAAATTAAAACTCATAAAGTTGTGAACAAAATCTGCGCACCTAAGGACCCCAGCCAGGAACAATGAAAGCAACGCCGAAGACAAAAACTAGTAAATAATAGACAGTGAACCAGTTTCATTATCACATCCGATTGTAACCGCGCAACATTAAAGATGACAAAAAAACATCTAATGATAATACGTACGCGGTTGCTTGATACAAATATGATGGTAACTGCGAATAGAAATTTTGCAGCTGCAATACTCGTTTGTGAGCTTCTAGTCAGTGAACTTACCTGTAAAGAAAAACAACAAGTACATATAATCTGTCTGATAGAGATACATGCCTTGAGGTAAAGATTAATGCTACATTCAATAGTATATTTCACACTACATTGTTGACAAATCGTCGCCTTGGTGCTTATTTGTTCAGAGTACCAATACTTGTTGTATTGTACAATAGAGAGTTTTTTTATGTATTGTATATATATATATATATATATATATATATATATATATATATATATATATATATATATATATATATATATATATCAAATACATCTTTTAGGATTCATTTTTCAAAATATTTAAACTTGACAATTCAATACTCGATCTAAACTATGATTGTTTCATTTAACTGAAAAAAGATTTCGTTAGTTAGACATGGAGTAAAGATAAAATACTTTAACTTCAAAACTAGCACGTCTAAAAGACAAATAACAAAGGATAAACACAGTTTATGTATGTATTATAAAATTTTACCTCATACAGGAGTCGAACCGGTACGAGTATATTAAACAAGATGAAGAGAAACACCTTGGTGCAAACCTCAAATGCTAAATATGCGGTTTAGAAACAGTACAATTGTAGATAACCTCGTAAAATAAACTAGCATGCATAATAACTATTCAGTAATAAAACATATCCTTTATGCTGATTGATTTGCTACCACTTTCACATAATCCAACAATGGTTATCTAATTTAAGCCGTTCATAAAAACCAAATTAAAATAATAATAGTGGTGACTACTATAAATGCGAAAGTTTTATGTGTGTGTATGTTTGTTACTAATTCAAGCTCAAACGGCTGGACAGATTTGGATGAAAATACGCAAATAGGCTATAACCTGGACAAAAAGTCGCACTGCATCTTATTACTTAAGAAGTGAAAATAGAAGAAGAAAAACAAAAACATGATTATCAAGGAACGAATTCTTAATAATTTTGAGAATAAAATTTCAAAATGGCTATGGCTGATTGAAGTTTATATTTATTGTCTATTATGTTGACGTCAAAAAGAAAAAGGTGACGTGGTATTTAAAGTATTTTTTTTTAATTCTCGTTTAAATTGAATGACTTAAATTCCATGCTTAAGTCATTCAGAAAAACTTATAATTTGATAACAAGTACGAACAGCACATGTGGACAGATACAAATAAAATTTATTTAACAAGTCTTATAGGTAAATAGTTAAAACAACTAAAGCAAATATCATAAATTATACATCAACGCATTCCTGTCTCTTCAGCTACCATTCAAGTTAATTCCAAAAAGAAAAATACTAACGATTCAAGTTTATTGTAATTTAATTGAAAGGAGTTTAAATAAACAAGGTATCATTATTGCATGCCGAATTAAAAAATAAATATCGAATCGTAAATACTAAGCAATACATTAAAGTACCGGCACCCGCTATAAAATACTTCGCCCTAAGATGGATGAAATTCCTTGACAACGGTACCGGCAAATTGTTAAAAAACCTAGACATTCACACGCTACTACCTTAACAAAAAGATTGCAAAGAATCCGCTACTGACGGGCTAAACTTGCCAAGTTAAGTTTAAGTAGTTTGTAACCCAAAATCAGTTAATTGGATATTTTTTCCAAAAAGTGGTTGTTGTTCTCTCCATATTTAGCAAAATCTATAAACAATTTGGAAACAAGTCACGTACCGTTTTCTTAAAACTTATGTTAATGTCATGTACATGCAATCAGTTATAAAGAGGGTACAAAAAAAATATTTCGTAAATTTTTACAACTATTCATAAGAGATTTACGCACAATTCTTTAATAAATTACAGGACGGCTAATTTGATTTTTGATCGAATTTTTGCTTAATTAAGAGAATTTATTTCGAAATTCGTCTCATTCTCTTTGTTTTATAATTTTATTTTTACCTTTTTTTGTTTATTTAAACAAGAAACTCAACAGTCTTCATTTGTATTTGTCGTTACATTTTACATTTATTACTTCTGACTCCATAAAAAGAAAACTTACAAATTGCACAAGACCAGCTTCCATACATATGCACATAATATAGCATCATATTATAGAGTCACTAGCGGACCCGACAGACGTTGTCCTGTCTACACGTCTTTAATTTGAAAATTTCAAACATTTTGGACAAAATTGTGAATCTAAACCATTCCCAGATCCCCTTGAACACACACAAAAAATTTCATCAAAATCGGTCCAGTCGTTTGAGAGAAGTTCAGTGACATACACACTCACAGAAGAATTATATATATAGAGATATAAATAAATATTTTGACTACATTGACTCGATGTTTTCGTTTACATTGATTCTAGGAGCACAATAACTGGTTCTGCAAGGTCTTGCGTTAATGATTTGCGTTAGTAAGCGACATTCGTGTCCACTCTTCATTATAATTAATGAGAATGTTCAGTTGAGAAACTAGCACATTAAGATAGTTTGCTACAGATAATTTAATTTCTTAGATGTTCAATAAGTAGACATGAAATGCTAATATCGGAACGATAGTATTAATTGCAAGATAAGTGAAGAATGAAAAGCTAATAATAATTTTTTGGTCTATCGAAATAGACTAGATTAGTTTAATTTTGTTGTTGTTAATGTATGTAATAGATCAATATTTTATAAATCAAAGAAAATTTAAAGAGTTTTTACAGCGACACTAATTTGGAAGCCAAAATATAATCAGCGATAAGATATACTGACGGAGACAAATGAATTCGAACAAATACTCGAGCTGTCGCGGAAACTCAAACCCTTCACTTGGCAGACAACCTATACTACAGTTGAGCCAAATAGGTCATATATAAGAACTTATTACAAAAAGATTCATACGTTTATAAAAGAAAAATATCTATGAGAACCATACGTCATTTTTACTGTCGCTCAATCATTTACAACATTGTTTGCATAGCCTCTATAGCTAAATAGACATAATTTTTTAGAACAATTCACGCTATCAGAGCTATAAAAATGTCATATCAGTGTGATAATGACCCCAATTGAACGAAACAATTCTAATGAAACGTGTCAAAACCTTCACATTCAATTTTGATTCTTACATGTTTCATATAAAAAATCACCTTCATACTTTTGGGGCCATGTAATATTTTTCATGATCTGGCCTCATCATCTATAAACTTTTCTTGTAAGACTACTATCTGTCTCATGTCAAACGTACAAAAATATATAACAATAAGAGTATTCACGGGATGGGGCATCGAGCCAACGCACGAAAGATTACTTCGCATTACACGTGTTGGTGAAATATTTATGCACATTATCACGGTAGACAATTATATTACGTGAAATTAGAGCGTTTGAATCTTTTCAATTATTTATGGTGCGATATGATTTTTTACTACTACCGTTGCTGCATTTTTATAATATTTTCCAAAATATCTTTCTATAGGGCAGTATCAAAATGTTTTTTGATACTGCCCTAAAGAAAGATATATAATACAGACATGATGATACAGAGATGGCAGCTGAAGTATACATTGTACATTGCGAATAATTGATATCTGCCAGCATAACTCCATGTTGTACATTTTTTAACATTTATCAAATATCAACTAAAAAATTAACTTAAAAAATAGAACAGACATCATAAAATATCTTAAGCATCATAAGATTGATATTATACTTAAAAAAAAATCTAATAAACAAGAGTAAAATAATCAAATAAGAAAATGCAATAGACGCATTAGTTGTTCTAAGAAAAATGATCAAATCAAATGCGACGACAAGTATGAATGGAACGACATTATAGTGGCAAGAGAAATTACTGAGTCACATTAACTAGATATGTAATGCGGAATAGCTGAAAGGTTGATTCGCCTTTTTATATGGAACAATTTTAACTGCTGGTAATATATGTTTTAAAGCGGACGAATAGTGTAGTTAAAATGCTTTAGATTTCATATTTTAAGGAAGAAAAAGAGGAAAAAGATGGCGTAAAATAATACAAATTTCTTTAGCTTGGTTTATAATTAGTTATGACATAATCTAATTGAACAATTAGTATTTTCGGATTATTTCGCGGATTTATTTTGATTTTTGGTACTCATAGTCACGGGAGAGACTAAGGTTCTAGACGTCTCAAATTGTCGATAGGCAAAGTCTGTAACAAGTACATAAAGCATTTTTTATATAAATTCGTTTTATTTAAAATTTCAAATATTCGCGTAAATCTAAGAAAATATTATGTGACCAATTAGAAGTTAAAATTAAATTACTTAAAAGCACTTTCATTCAAGCTCATTTGCGGAAAAAACAGTCTAAGTGTGTTAAATAACTAATATGGGCCGAGAAAAATCAAGAGTTAAATGATATTATCATTAATAGGTTAGATCAATCATTCAATAAGATGTCCCATACTCCATGCTAACCAAGCCAATATAAACACGGGTATAGTGACGTAAACCAACTGATTGGATATAAATGTTCCAATTCTACATAGCAATGCAAAGATGGATTATTATGAACAGTTCCGTTGGCAACTATTGGCTAAACGCCTATCACCGTAATGCGAGTACTAATTTCGTAAGAACAATATTGGTATACGATATACGTAAATATTGTTTCGGAGTAATGACTCCGATCTATGTACGGATATGTTCTGCTTTTTCTTTGAAATATATACATAGTTGTTTGATAAAAAATAGCTTAAGATGTGTTCTTTTAACAATATGGTAATCATACATTTTCATATGAAATACAAATAAAAGCGAGTCGAATTCGGACACGTAGGGTTCCATACCATTGTACATATTCTTTTTATAAATATGGTTTTTATTTTATGTATTTTAGTATATTAACTTTGATAATCGATTACGAACTTTGAAAAAAAAAATCCTTCTATTTTTATTTATTTTTATTATTTGTTGTTATAGCGGCAATAAAAATACATATTTTGTGAAAATTTCAACTCTATACCTATTACGGTTCATGAGATACAGCCCTCTGACGGACGGACGGACGGCTCAGTAATATCCGTTGGCACATTTCGGATACGGAACACTAAAAAGGACGTTATGTGTTTTGTGTTTTTTCGTTTCATAATAATATGTTAATTTACTATTTGCTTGTTATTTATGAGGAATATTATACGAGTATGTATTGGAACAGATTAGTGGTCTAATGTTTAGAATTGTCGACACGCGGGCTTTGACTATGATCAGTTATCGCTTTTCAAGGCTGCGACATAAATTACTTTAATGATTATGGAGGTACTTATTTTGTTAAAATAAGTACATTGTTAGCGTTATCTTTTAATTTAACATGAAAATTAGAGGACGGGACGTTGAGTACTGAAAGTTACAGGTCTAAGGATGTCCGCCATTATCATTATCTCGATGCAAAAACTAAATTATTATTTTTATAGTACTGTCCGCGTCATAAGTATAATTGATTGCAGTAAAACGTCTATTGTTAACAGCATGGATAATAAAAATATTAATAATAAAATAAGCCACCTGCTATAGATTAAAAACATAAATCAGTTGTTTTTAATTAACATTAACTTTACAATTAATATTTATAGTCTATGGTAATAAATTGAAGGTAAACGCGCAAGGGGAAGGGCACCTATAAGGTGGTCGGACGCGATAAAGAAGGCAGTGGGCGCTACTCTCCATGCCGCAGTCCAGGCATCGTTGAACCGAACTGACTGGAAAAAAATCATAAGTGGTCACGATCCTCATCAGTGAGGGAACGAGGAAGAAGAAGAAGAAGAATGGTAATAAATTACCATAGAATATAATTATTTAGAAAGAACATTTATGTCTCACTAGCAATTTACTTATTATATTATTTACTCTAACTACTTTTAACATTTAGATACTTTTAATATTTAGATTTCTCAAAGATGAGATATTTTCCCGCAGTAAAAAGTATCCTATACGTTGACCCAGATAACCAACTATCATCATACCAAACAACAAAATCTGTCCAGTGGTTTTTTTGTGATGCGTTCACAGACAGACAGACATAATATCTAAAAACTACAGATTCGGCCTCTATATCGATAACAATGACTATTTAAAAAAATCCAAATAAATATTTAATGTACAGACAGATTCGACTTAGAATTTTATTATATGTATATATGAATCGAAAAGACTTAATAAAAATAATGAAAAAAACATACCATTGAAAATTAAAATAAAATGAAAGATTATGGCAAACACGTACAAAGATGAGGACTATATGAATTATTTTTCCGGTAAACGAGATAAATAGTGAATTGCTAAGTGGACATTACAATAAATCGTGCCAACATTCTGCAGATGTACTATTCAATGAATATGATAATCCATGAATTATGATAATATTTTATAGAAGACAATTAGGTTGAATCACGAACGGGGTTAAGGGGCCAGATTCTGGTCTTGCTTTTTAATTTTTAATATACAAGACTGCAATTATAGTGGATATTGTTATTGAATAATATTTTGTTATTAGAAAAATCTTTAGTTTTAATATTTTATCAAATTCGATTATTTGTTTATAAATAAAATTTAGTATGTATAACTGAAATTTAAAAAAAACTATGTAGGAATGAATTTTTTTGAAATTTTTCTATAATTATATATATATATATATATATATATATATATATATATATATATATATATATATATATAAATTCTATACTAATAATATAAAGAGGTAGAGTTTTTTTGTTTCTTTGTAAGTCTTAATGCGCTTATCTCAGGAACTACTAATCTGATTTGAAATATTCTTTTTACATTAGATAGCCCGTTTATTGAGGAAGGCTATATGTCTTATAATATATAGCCTATACTCCATATATTATTACATATTAACCGTTCAAATGTAACTAGAGACGAAACGAGGGTAAGTCGCTAGGAGTATATGTAGACAATCATTATTTATAGAAACAAATTCAATAAAAAACTATAATAAACTCTTCGTGTTATAACTCTTAAAATGTTAATTAATAATATTGGCGTGTACTAGCGTGCCAGTAGAGCCGTAGATACTACTTTACTTGAGTTATTTTGTCCTAAAGGTCGTAGTGAATTTTAACATATAACATTCACACAATAAAAAAGAAAAATATATTATAAAAAAAAAACTAAAAAAAAAATCAAAACAAACTGGCAGTTACAATGATTAGCGCATAATAAAAAAATATAGCCCTAAGAAATTGGGCAAATGCTTCATAAGATCCTGAGCGAGAGTGACCAAATCTGATTAGACTTTTGCAAACAGAACCAAATGTTTACACTCCCCCATTGTACTGGTCAGCGTGGCGATACTGAATTATGTGGACTTCATTACTCATGCCGTTAGCGTTGCTCCATTTAACCAATACAATCAAACTGAACAAACTCGTTCAGTTAAATCTCCATTCATCTCGACTGCGAAGCGTTCGAGAATATAGAGCGAGCTATAGAAATAGATCAGTACCTATGAAATCATTTGAAATTATTGTAGAAATTTTCCGTTAACAATTTTATATTTAATTTTAAAGTTGTGAAATAGAAGCTTCAAGACTTTTTAAGAGAAATGCCGAAAATAACAAAAATGGAAAACTCTCATATCATCTACTCTATTATTAAAAAGAGGAAATTTTTGTTTTGTTTGATTGTATCGAATAGGCTCCGAAACTACTAAACCAATTTAAATGAAATGTGGTAAAAAGGTAGTTTGAGACCCAGGCAAGGACATAGGATAGCTCTTGTGTCGGAAATCATCCCTTAAAGGGATGAAAATAGTAGTGAAAGTTCGTATAGTGTAACAACCTAGTATCCAATAAAGCAATAAATAATTAGATGGTGAGAATTTTTAATGATAAAATAAAATGAAAAATGGACATGAAAAAGCTATTCGGAGATCAGATACCTTAAACTCAAATCACACTATTGTTATAAATACAAAAGTTTGTTTATATGCGTATATTTACTTATTACTCAAGTAACGATGTCATGTCGAAATGGCTGTATAGATTTAGATGAAATTTTATAGGCACACAAATAGACTATGAGCTGAAGCAACACATAGGGCTGTTAGTAGTAAAATTTGCCAAAACTTGTTTACCAAAAGATGAGTAATTTATTATTTATATACAACAAAAAGTGGATATTTTTGTGAAGTCGCAAAAGGTAGGACGAGGTAAACCTAGGACGCACCCAAGCAAAGCAAGGGTAAGTAAGTAGTTTAAAATAAATGTATAGAAAGATTTACCAAAGATCAAGCCGATGAACAGATAAACTCGCTGCGACCGCTACTCTCTTGTGTAACATAACCGAACTATCACGTAACATTGAAAGATTCAAGGTGATATTTCATAACGAACGAAGTCAAAGTAATATATCTGTGATTATAACCATTTTGCGAATATTTACAATTAATACTTATTAATAAACTAGCGGCTCACCCTCGCTTCGCTCGGGTTCGACTCTGGGTACTTTTTAGTGGTTACTATGGAAGTGATTGAGTATTATATTTTGTATGGTATATAGCTTATAGCCTTTCCCATAAACAAGCTATCTAATATAAAAAGAATTTTTCAAATCGGATTAGTAGTTCCTGAGATTAGCGCGTTCAAACAAACAAACAAAGAAACAAATAATATTAGTATAGATACTGTAGTGTACATGAAATTATTGCAATTATATTTCTACTGCAGATTTGATGTGAAGTTTTACTGTCACATACTTAGCCTTGATATCGTTATTTAAACGGACTTTTTAATTTTTAATATATGACTTGCCCAGGATTCTTCTAAATGTTAAGTACATTCGTACGACGCAAAAAAACAGACAAAATTGCATTCATTTTTATTTATAGACATTTTAAACATTCGTTCCTCTCACAATCACTTTATGTTTTTATTCCTGGTGATTAAAAGACGATATTGCAAACCATCTATCTATAATTCCAATATTTCGTTTAATAATAACAAAAATTTTAATAAATAAAATTATCTTTTCGGATTTTTTCGTGGATTTATTTTGATTTTAGGTTCCCGACGTTTCGAATGCTTTACAGCAATCATGGTCACGGAAGGGACACGAGAGAGTCTCTTCTACCTCGAAAAGACAGTTTTATTTGAAATGTCAAATATTCGCGTAAATCTAAGAAAGAATTAAATAACAAAAATTGTTTTAAGATTCACGACAATAGTTATTTAATATTACGTACGAAAATATGTGTACAAAGATCGTGAACATTACCTTAAATAACGTAAATATCTATACAGCAAGGACGAAATAATCTATTACAACATAACAGCTATACATCAGAAATATTGAAGTTCATATTATCATAATCACAATAAATCCGCAATTGTTGCGAAATTTTGTACGTGTGTTTATGTTTGTTACTCATTCACGCTGCAATGGCTGAATGGATTTAAATGAAATTAAGTATACAGGTAGAGTTTGTGCAGGAATAACACATATATACTAGTGTTAGTAACAAAATTTGCCAAAAGCTGGCGATACTTGTACATATAATAAAGTTGTGACTAAGCCGAATCTGTACATTAAATATTTTTTTGAAAATCTTATTGAAATAGACATTATTATTGATACAGAGGCCGAATCTATAGTTTTTAGATTTTTGTTTGTCTGTCTATATATATATATATATATATATATTATATATATATATATATATATATATATATATATATATATATATATATATATTCGTCCGGCCCCTGAAACGGTCTAAATAATTTGGCACAATCTTCTATCACATTTTTGTGCCTATATATAAGCAAAGCACTTCACAATGGTAGTGTCTGTAATTGGTGTTGCTATATGTTGATAGTTGAAAATATGATAGATTGGGTTGAATACTCGTATATCTAATTATATCACAACAGGTATTCCAGAACATTCAACGGAAATAGAAAAACGAAGAATCTAGTTAGTTATCTATCTATGCATATAATAAAATTCTAACTATGCCGAATCTGTACATTAAATATTTTTTGGAAAATCTTTTTGAAATAGACATTATTATCGATACAGAGGCCGAATCCATAGTTTGTAGAATTTTCGTCTATCTGTCTATCTGTTACCGCATCACAGAAAAACCACTGGAGGGATTTTGATGAAATTTGGTATAGTGATAGCTCGTTATCCGGGTCAACATATATGATACTTTTTACTGCGGGAAAATGTCTCATCTCTGAAAAATCTACCCTAAAAGTTAAAACGTAAGTAGGGACGAACCCGAGCGTAGCGAGGGTGAGTCGCTAGTTATCTTATATGGTAGCCAAGTGCTTCATATAATGTAAATAAAGTATATCAGTATAATGTAAATAAAGTATATAAGTAAAGTATATCATTATGAAACCATGCAACAGAAGCTAAGAAAAGCGAGGTCTAGTTTCAGTGCAGTCACTTACTGTAGTAATTTCTAAACCGCAAATGGCGCAAACACGCAAAGTTAATGTAACACATACATATACCACGACCCCATGTCTTAGTAGGTCAGTGTCCAGGAATTGCATAGAACGATAAAGATCCTATTCATTCAAATACAGAAATAATTGTGTTAATATAACGTGAATGTACTTTAATCATGTAATCTATTAGTTAGTGATCGAAACTATTTTAAAAAAGAGTACTACAAACAATATTGACGACACGTTTGGCTCATACACCCTACATGATGTGCAGCGGTCCCGGGTTCGAGTCCCGTTGGGGCCATTCATTTGTGTGATGAGCAATGAATGCACTCCAATCATGGGTCTTTATATTTATAATGTGTATGTATTTAAAGTTATATATGTGTAGTGTATCAACTATCTGGTATCCATAACTCACGCCTCGTAGCTTACTATAGAACTAGATGGTGATGTGTGTTAATTCCAACATATTTATTATTATTATTTAGAGATAGTAGTAGTACAGGTGTAAAACATGTCGAGTAGGCGATTGTTCAAATTTCACCCACTATCAGCTATTACTATCTTTAATTTTTTTAGAAAAAATGAGACTCTTCGTAATGAAGCTACTTTAAGAGCATTCAGTTTAATAATCAGCCCTTTTAATGACCCAGTGCTGAGCCTCCTGCTTCAATACTAGGGGGATCAGACCATAGTTGTTGTGTGTTAATGTCCTGATATATTTATTTATTTATTTATTTTATTTATAGTCCACCACGCTGGCCAAGTGCGAGCGGACTTCACATATCTTCCGAAAACTTGCTAGGTTCTCTCAGACATGGTTTCCTCATCGTCATTAAGTTTAAGTTTGATAATAAGCATTTTTTAGAGTGGCTTAGGTGTTTCTAAATATATGTTTATTTTACATTCAAACACTACTAGCTCAGTAGAGTGAGTATTTTGTTAGACGTTAATTTAAAATTGATATTAACTCGACACGTAGACAACATTATAAAGTATTTACATAATTTAATTTTCGTAAAAATTGTACAAAAATTGAACTATTTTCTTCTATACAACATTATAATAATGCAAATTAAATACGTAGTTACAACGAGTTCGCATAAAATTATATGCGCGATGTCATGTGTATGAATTACATTAGAATACTTAAAATTCATGACATTAATTAAATGCTGTTATATCTCGTATTATAAATTGAAAGATAATTTGGTAAAAAAAGGAATTGGAAGGAAAAAAAAAATGGATACAAAGCATTATAGCTATATGATAAAAAGGGCAAGCTACATCGTACCCATTTATTTATGCGGGAATAAGCAATATAGCTAGTTTTACTCATATTAATACCATATATATATATATATATATATATATATATATATATATATATATATATATATATATATATATATATATATATATATATATATATATAGGCAAAGAAAAAACAGTTCAGTACCTTTTGCTCGTCTGTTTGTCAACCGATTTTCTCTTCATTTATTTAGTAGGGATTGGCGACCTTTAATGTTTTGAATTAAAAATATATGGGAACAGTTTGTTTTTTTTATCTTATATATATTTTATATAGTATTCTGTATTATTATTTACACATTTTAAAAAAATTGATTATGCTCGAATTTCGACCACTGGACATATACTAGTAAGTTAAGATAAGTATATTGTAATGCAAAAGTGCGTTTATTGGTTTGCATTTTATATTTGACGACACGTTCGGCTCAGTTTGTAGTGATCCTACTTGCTGCGCCAGCTGTCGCGGGTTCGAGTCCCGCTGGGGGCATTCATTTGTGTGATGAGCGTAGATTTTTTTTTATTTTAAAATAAAAAAAATGCCTCTTAAAACGTCCACGATCCGACAAAAATAATGATCCTTATACAATTTGTCTTTACTATAAAGGACAGGTTTATGTTTTTAAATTCATAACAATATATTAGACTACAGACGTGTCTACAGCTGTAGATCCCACTAAGCGGCGAAAGTGACGCAGTGCAAGGTCACGCATAGTGAAGAAATGCGTACGCGCAGCCGCTTGCGCAACAAGCGTAATATCGAACGTTGGCATTTACGAAGTAATCAATAAATTTTACTTCCGTTGTCACGCTGTTTTTAATATGTAGCTGTATTCTAATTTAATTTCTACGATTTACGTTAAAAAAATATTTTCTTTAAGAAACCGTCTTTAATTTGCTTTTGAAACATCAATGTCATCAGATAACTTGCGAAGTATTTTTTTGACAATAAAACTACTTAGCTATATAAAAAATTGGCACGAAAAGTTTTAAATAAAAACTTATAAAATTAACTATCGATTTATTCGAATTAGTTATCGATTAAAAAACAACGAAATTAGGCTAATTTTGTCATTTAAAAAGTAACAATGTGAAATATCAAAATGACCCTCGCAATTTAATATATTGAAATTAGTATTTCTTAAGATTTTATTATATATAATTAAATTCTCATCGGCGCCAATTCCATCTATTGTTCCTCTACCGATATCGTCTGACCATCGGGCTGGTCATTTGCCAAATGACCGATGTTCTATTCTTGGCTGGAGTGTTACTATCGTCGCACCGTTTGGCTTACTCTAAGAAACTTCAGTAGCATACACATTATCTATCACTTATTTCAATCTATACTTCCAATAACATTGCTATTAATAAAATATCAAAATCACAGTAAATTCGAATAATTTTATAGCTGGACAATAATATTAATTTAAAAAAACAAAGAATGTCGTTGTATTTTTAATATTTTATAGTCTCTATTTAATTCGGTGTTGGAGGAATTCTCGCAAAAGACAAAGTATTCGGAAAAAATAATAAAAGTGACAATAAAATGGGCGGCGAATTCTACCTGCGCATTATCGCAACACTTTTTAAAACAGCTGATTTAAAATTACACAAGCATATACTAACAGAAATAAACATCTTAATTATGATATTATATATACACTAGTGACTTACCCTTGTTTCGTTCGGGTGCATACCTAGGTTCGTGCACTTAGCGTTACTGCAGTTTAATAGGAAGATCTTTTTAAGAGGAATAATTGTGTACTACATTGTTTTCATATAACTTTATTAGTTTACGCGGCGCACAGCAATAAAACTCCCAGTCGGCATAATTTCTTCCAACATACTTAAACTAACAAATCTTAATGTATTATATATCTAAACCTTCCTCATGAAACACTCCATTCATTGGTGAAAACTGTATGAAAATCCGTTCGGTAGTTTTTAAGTTTATCGCGTTCACACTGACAGACAGACGCGGCGTGGAACTTTATTTAATAATATGTATAGATAAAAACTAATTTTACAACTAAATTTAAAAAAATGTCATGACATCAATGTCAAATATCTCATGCGAAAAATATTGTTTACAATTTATATTTATGATTCCTGGTGTACCTTTTTAATGGAAAATCTAATAAGAGGATTCTGACATATAAAAGCATCAGTAAAAGCTTTGGAACAAAGCGTACACGTCTATTTGTGCTCATCGTAAACCGTCCGCTTGATTTGATCCGCCACTTGTACTTCAAAGCCGAAACGAGGTCGTAGCTACGTCTGTGGCATTACATATCGGCTGTTCGATCTATTACGATTTCGATCAATAAACTATTCTAATACTAGCTAGATTGATATATTTAAATTTAAATGAATGTCGTAAAATGGCACACTTTATGGGGTTATGTCATTAGAGTGCTAAAATGTTTAAGCCAAATTAAACTAGTTCTATAGTATGATATAGGTTATGAACCCAGTTAAACAAAAAAATGCGTGAAAAGAGCTTCAAATTTTAAACGAACACACAAACAAGCGAATAAAAGAAAAACTTGAAAACTTTCATAAACTATTAGTTTTATTTTTGAACATATAATACTCGTATATACAATAAAAATATTCTTAACCATTTTTCACCCAAAACAAAACGCTATTTATATTTTTATTTCCCCATTCAAAGTGATTCGATAAAATTAAAATAACGCATTAGAGGTCGTTTAGATTTCAGATACATTTCTATCTTTGAACAATAAATAAGAAATAATGTCTATAAAATTTCATCAAATAATATTACAAGTACGAAAGTAATATGTCATGTGAAAAAAAAATTATTGATATATTTTTTCAGGTAACATCGGACAGAAATAATTTATGGGCCAATTAATCTCTAAGATAATGAATGGAGAGCAGTATAAGCTATTATTTTATCTATACATATAATAAAATTCTAAGTCGAATCTTTACATTGAATATTGTTAGAAAAATCTTATTGAAATAGACATTATTATCGATACAGAGTCCGAATCTACAGTTTTTAGAATTTTTGTCTATCTGTCTGTCTGTCTGTCTGTTACCGCATCACGAGAAAACCACGGGACAGATTTTCATGAAATTTGTTATGATGATAGCTGGTTATCCGGGTCAACATATAGGATACTTTTTATCGCGGGGAAATATCTCCTTTCTGAGAAAAAATACAAAAACTGCAATATAAGAGTATACTAATATGTAAAACATAAGAATTTGGTCATCTGAACGCGGGCGGAGCCGCAGGCAATTTTAGTTTACTATAAAAAAAAATTGAAGGTTCCGCTGGTTGAAGAATCTGAGTGAACCACGGATGGGTCACTAATTACGCTAATATAATAAATGCCAATGTTTTTGACTTATAATTAGTGCAATTATTAGGTACTTCTTTTTTATCTGGATTAACAAATTTGTATATTAAATAAGAACTGTATAATCTATACATACAATAAAATTGTAACCAAGCCAAATCTGTACATTAAATATTTTTGGGAAAATCTTATTGAAATAAACATTATTATCGATACAGAGGCCGAATCTATAGTTTTTAGAATTTTCGTCTGTCTGTCTGTCTGTTACCGCATCA
This sequence comes from Brenthis hecate, assembly GCA_951806755.1. Classification (NCBI taxonomy): domain Eukaryota; kingdom Metazoa; phylum Arthropoda; class Insecta; order Lepidoptera; family Nymphalidae; genus Brenthis; species Brenthis hecate. The sequence continues at coordinate 5,237,820 of OX638268.1, read as the reverse complement.
CGGGAAAACCACTGGACAGATTTTAATGAAATTTGGTATGATGATAGCTGGTTATCTGGGCCAACATATAGGATACTTTTTACTGCGGGAAAATATCTCATCTCTGAGAAATGTATACTAAACGTTAAAACGTAAATAGGGACGAACCTGAGCGGAGCGAGGGTGAGCCGCTAGTAATAATATATACACGCTAGTAATAATATTACTAACTAGCGACTCACCCTCGCTCCCCTCGTGTTCGTCCCTAGGTGATTATTTAAATTGACGTAACTTTTTTATTTATGAACGGATTGAAATAAAACAAGTACTAAATGTTAATTGAAGCTTACCACAATATATTAGTGAAAATCGCATCCAAATCGGTTAAGCCGTTTCTGAGATTAACGCGCAAAAACACAAAGACAAACACACAACAGACAAGCCGACAAACAGACAGACAAAAATTTAAAAAATCATTGTTTTGGGTTCTATTGATATTTCATTGACAAATCTAAAAAAAAAGAACTTGTATTGAAAAAGAGCAAACTGACAATATGAAATGTACATTCGCATAAAATATAATGAAAGCTTAATTAAACATTAATTATCAATAATAATAAGAATTTTTAGGTCGACATAATAAGCCGAATCGTAATTCTGTTATTGACGAGTCAACTAATAGTTGTATTGCGTGTACGAAACACAAAGGAAATTGTTGTTCAAAGTGCGGTTATGGCGAACAGTTTAATTGGCATCATTGATATTATAATTTTATAGCCCGAGATTATTATAAGATCTAATAAGTAGTACTTTAAATATATCTAAAAAGCTTTGATGTTTTACTTAAACTTTTTAGAAACTTTAGAATGAGAAATTTTAATGTTTCTATATACGTATATATATATATATATATATATATATAATATATATATATATATATATATATAAATAGTGTAGTACAGTCTGTCGGTGATTTTTAAAACGTTGCTTTATATTGAGTACTCTTATTTAAATGATATAAAGCTCAATAAACATTAGGTAGTATATTCCTTCCTACATTTAAAAATCATTTCGGAATAGAACACACCTTAGTTGCCCTACACGCTCTCTATCTTTCAGGGAAAGTCCCATTACAATCGGTTAAGCCGTTCCAAAGATTACCCTGGACAAACAGAAAGACAGACAAAAATCTTAAAAAGGGTTGTTTAGGCACTGGTATTATATAAAAACTCTATGTACTTGAGAAAACACAGTTATTTTGAAATCACAGACAAACACTTCATTTTTATTTATATGTATAGATGTACACTATCATAATCTACAAGTAAAAACTACTTATACATTCTATAATTTAGAGCATGCCTATTGAAATTTCTTATATTACCACTAAAAATAAACGCTGAAATGCATTATGTAAAATGCGAAGTGAACAATAAAGCACACCCTGTGTCATCAACGTCACTGCGCCAGTGACCCAAATAAGAGGACAATGTCGCAAAATGGCCATACTGTAGATCAAGTTTACCTGGAAGGGCGTATATTTATAGCGCGACTAGAAATGATAAAATTTTAAAAGGAGAATATTATTAGCATGACGTGGTTTAGATACACCTCCTATTTACCTCACCAGTCTTTAAAATATGTTTTATTAGCAACTTACCCTTGCTTCGCTCGGGTTCGTCCCTAGGTACGTTTTAACGGTTAGTATGGAATAGATATACAGATATATTATATTACTACTCCGCTCCCTTGGGTAGTAAGTAGCATGATAAAATATATGTATATCCTTCCTCAATAAAAGGGCTGTCTAATGCAAAGAGAATTTTTCAAATCCGATTAATAGTTACTGAGATTTGCGCGTTCAAACAAACAAACAAATATACAAACAAACTCTGCCTCTTTATAATATTAGTATAGATACGTTACTCTAGTTTATCAATCTACTAAATTTCATCGAAATCCGTCAATCTGTTCTAGCGTAAAACAACAAACATACACACGTACAACTTTCCTATGTATAATAGCAGTCCGATATAAAATCCTCAGTAATAACAAAAAGAAATATTATAGATCCGAAAGTGTGTTTTTTGTTTTGTAACAATGAAACGTGCGGATCGACTTGATATAATTTGACGTAAGACGAAATTAATTTGATAAAGGTTACATATCATTGATATTAAGTAATCTTACGTATAAGAGTAAATATGGGTATCTTAAAGAAATAATTTTAATAAATAATATTAATAAATTAAATTTACATTTACACTCCACATTTAGTTATTAAAATTCTAAACCAATAAAATATGATTAAACTAGCGATTCACCATCGCTTCGCTTCGGGTTCGTGCCTAGACAAAAACCAATCTATCCCACGGATTTTTTTCCGGGATGATACATAGTCTATAGCTTTCCTCAATAAACCAGCTATCTAAAGCAAAAAAAAATCAAATCGGATTTATAGTTCCTGAGATTAGCGCGTTCAACCAAACAAACAAACAAACAAACTCTGACTTTTTATAATATTAGTATAGATAAGGGATGAAAATTTGCATATATATATATATATATATGTTCGTCATTTATGAAGTTGGAAACATGGAAACATATGATTAAATCTCTATTTATATTACTAATGAGATTTTTTTGGCTCACTACTTGTGTAATAAAAGCCAAGAGTTTGATCATTTTGACTGGGCCGATTTTCATGGGACTTTAACAATAATGACAATTTTCCGACCAACACTGAGACTATCCAACTGCGCAGGACATATCGCAGAGTGCACAAGTGTTTAAGCAGACACAATCTAATATTTCGGCGAGACGAGACAAGCATCCTACAGGACCAACAACTTAAAGTGTCCTACGAAGCAAGGGGATGTCCATACTGCCAACTTCGTATCTCCAATTTTGGCCCGACTCAGGATTAGAACCCAGAAACCCCTTGATTTAACGTATACGCTATCCACTAGTGACTAGACCAATGAGGCAGCCAAATCAAGTATTTTTGTTAATAGACATATAATATATTGTAATCAGCAGAGTACGACGAATCGTTTAGACTACCTAGATAAATACCAGACGGGCGAAGTCGCTGGCAGTACCTAAGTAATAAAATCATAATAAACTATTTCGTAACATGCACGTAATAAATGTCAACAAGAAAATTGGACACATACATACAGCGAGATCTCGAGAGAGATCTATTTTCAGGAAACGGTGCACGTGTTAACACAAGATTCAAAGTTAATTAGTCTGTCATGTTGCTTATAGAATAACGTCGAATCGTACCGTAAACTCATTTGTGAAATTGTGAAGTCTCTCATATTATTACATAATTTGCTTTGTATAGCAAAATTTGTTTATAATATGTTCACAATGTAGATAAAATAGAAATTCTAAATAAAATATAAATAATAAAATTTCTGAATTAATTTTACACAACAACGGCCTCGACCCTCACTTTCGATGCTAAAATATTTTGAGAGCATTTTTATTCAAAATCTAATATACACTCTAATTTATGACTAAAGTGATATTTAAAAATAAATGCTAAGAGTCATTTTAATAATTAAATTCGATGCACAATCTAGAATATGAGTATTTTTTGTTTTTCAACTTTCATGGTCACTAATAATATTATATTATAATACTTTCTTAGATTTACGCGAATATTTGACATTTTAAATAAAACTATTACTGACAGACTGTTTGAGGGATTGTCTCTCCCGTGACAATGATTTCTGCAAAGCATTCAAACGTCGGGAACCAAAAATCAAAATAAATCTGCAAAAAAATCCTAAAAGATAGTTTTATTTAAAATGGCAATATTATAATGGTATAACACGTGAAATTTACCATGTTTATCACTTTTGAGATTCCGATTTTGAGCTTCCCGATAATTCGGTATAAGGACCATTGTCACGGGTCCTACTAATTCGACGCCGTAAGACTTAATAAGTGATCTCACAAGTTAAACTAATACTAACATATAAAGTGACAGTAGAATGTCAGACAGCATCCAGAATAAAATAATGAAATAAATCAAACCCACTTTACCAACAATGGTGACCCCGATTAGAACGAAAAAATTATCGCATGCGACGACCGAATTTTATTACGTGAGGTTTAAAAATAAGCCGCCTACGTGTTTAGGGTATAGAGAGCCCTTCTAGTTACTCTTGCTCTGTCAATAGTGGCGCTACGAAAAATAGACCGTCTGTCACGCAAGGAGTAGCGCCCGAACTTTTAAGTGAGGTAGAAAAAATGATGACTCATCAGAACATTTCGTTAGCACAATTACGTTTTTCCATTAAAAAAAATACTAATAAACTAATACATACTTTCTTAGATTTACGCGAATACTTGACATTTTAAATAAAAATCACCATGATTGCTGTAAAGCATTCAAAACGTCGGGAACCAAAAATCAAAATATTTTTTTTTTTTTATCTTGCAATCAGTCTTCTTGACTATGAGCAGATGTGATGTAAGATATCAGTGATCAAAATAAATTGGCGAAAAAATCCGAAAACATAGTTTTATTTAAAATACGAATAAACTGTTTTAGTGTGACCACGGTTACTTGATTAATGGAAAACGCTTAATCACATCCTTATTAATATTGTTACAATACATATTATGTTTAAAGTAGCTATTTCCTTTACAGATTTCTTTGTATACTTTATGTGATGTAGGTATTTATCCGCATTTTTTCGTTTTCTTACATTTCTACTTACGAGACAAACAAAGTGTTAAATGGCAAAATAAATCAAATGTATCATTTCAACGTAGATTGGAATTTTTTTTCACCTATAATAACATAAATAATAAATTAACTTATTTTCTCACCTTTGAAGAGTTTCTGGAAGAAATCTCTTAAAGACATAAGTTATCCTTTGTCAACATTCTGTTACTTTATTTTGTAAAACACATATTTTATGGTACATATTGAAATAAATGAAAAATAAATAAAAATAAGATACTCGTAAAGCTGATTTTGTTGGCGGAGTCCAAAACCACGCTTTGTCCAAAAGGGAAGTCTATAATCAAACATTCATCTCGAGCGTATTTCAAATCACGCTACATTATATCTATCAACTTTACAGACTCCAAAATATAAATAGAATTAAAAAAAATGTTATAAATATAATACTAAAACCTTTAGTAGATTTTTTGCACGATAATAATCCATAGAAACCCTAATTCGACTCGCTAAAAGCACTCTCCGACCTATAAACAATCTTGTTGCAAAAAAACCGTTGACGTTAAACCACTTAGTGAAAAAAACCAAACCAAAGCATTTAAAATACCAGTAAAAAATATGACTCCATCGTGTCATCTCTATTCTACGTGACATTGGCGACGGAATCTGTGCTTAACTGGCATGCTTTGAAGCCATTAACAAGAAAATTCAATTGAAATAATATAACTTATATAACAAGTGCTAATAATGAGAACAACAAAGCAATAGGTATTTGCTATGTCTATAATTATACTTATAATGATTCGGTTTTAAAATATATTCTATTACCAGTTGCGTGTTTAAAGATCTGGGCCAACGTTAATCACTGTCCGCGTCAGTGCCGACTCGATCGAAAAGATTGTTGAAACGCTAAGCAAAGTTTGAAATGACTTTAAACTTCTGCTTCCGGTAGATCATGTGTCTTTACTATCGTATTTCGTTCACTTTGCTATTTGGAATATATTAATACTAGCAGAACCCGCGGCTACGCTCGCGCTAAAACTATAAAAAAAAACTCTAAAATGGTAGATTTCATACAAATTTTCATCCGCTAATTCACCCCTTTATGGGATGAATATCGAAAAATGCTAAAACACGTATTTAATTAATTGTATTGAAGAGCATTATTACCAATTTACGAGAAATCCTGATCATAAATAATTTTTTGGATTATATTATAACGTGTTTTTCTGTGGGAAAGAGATAATGTCCCGCGGTAAAAGTAGCCTAAGTCACTCTCCAACTATCTCCACACAAAAAATCACGCTAATGAAAAAAAGACAAACAAACAAACACACTTTCACATTTATAGTATTAGTATAAATAGTACTACATCTTAGATATAATGGTACTTACAAGAAAGACACATTTTTTAATTATGTCTGTCTGTGTGTTTGTTTCAGCTAATCACCGAAACGGTTAGACTGATTTTTGACGAGACTTTTACTGGAAAATAGCTGATGTTATAAAGAGTAACTTAAGATAATTTTATTTTAGAAAAAGAATTAGGCATCCGCTCAAAAAAAAAATAAAACGCACCTAGGAACACATCCAAGGAAAGCAAAGGTGAGTCGTTAGTCACTAATATTATAAATAGTTAGACGGTCAGTTTGGATATACGAGGTAAACTTCGAACTACTAATCTAATTCCGAAAATTCTTCCACTAATAGTAAGCTCTATATGTATATATAAATCGTACGTATCTATATATAAATCTTTAAAATATATTTGGTTATTTTTAACCTGGTTCACGTGGTTTCTGTGGGATATTATCATATTACAAACACTTTTAAAAACCTGCGGGTAGTAATTAGTGAATCCGTACATTGCAATGTTATAAACTAGGTATTCTTTTTCTTCGCTCACGTAGAAAGGTAAAGAATGATAAACATTAGAAGAAAAATTTGCTTTAAAAAATGGATTAATCAAACGGTAACAAGTGTTATTTATTCCTTCCGTCTGTTTTGCGATAAAAATATTTAAACAGGCAGTATATATTTGAATACATAAGTATAAGTTGGGACATTGACACACAGTACCATCTAGTTCCATTGTAAGCTACGAGGCTTGTGTTATGGATATCAGATAGTGGATACACTACACTATGTAACTTTAAATACATACATATATTATAAATATAAACACCCATGACTGTAGTACAAGCATTCACGCTCATCACACAAATGAACGCGCCCAGCGGGATTCAAACCCGCGACCGCTGGCACAACAAGTAGGGTCACTACAAACTGAGCCACATGCGTAGTCAATGTTCATGTATGTTTGTTTGTTACTTGTTTACGCTGGTCTATCTATTCCATACTAACCAATATAACGTACCAAGGGACGAACCAGAGCTAAGCGAGGTAAGTTGCTATTACAATATATTTATATATATATATATATATATATATATATATATATATATATATATATATATATATATATATATATATATATATATATATATATATATATCTATTCATTAAATATAGAATTAATATTATATGTAATTTTTCATTTTTATTCAGATTTGTAAAGCAAGCTTATGAAAAAATATAATCGTATTACACTCTGAGTTCAATGGGATTATTTATAACTTCCGATGCGGACGACTCACGTAAATCTTTATTTCGGTAGCTCTTGAGATTGCTTATATAATTAAAATGTACGTGTGTGCTGTACATTTATTTTATACTAGGTACGTTTTAACGGTTAGTATACATATATAATAAATATCTAACAGTCGAATCTGTACATTAAATATTTTTTGGAAAATCTTATTGAAATAGTCATTATTATCGATACAGAGGCCGAATTTATAGTTTTTAGAATTTTTGTCTATCTGTCTGGAAACACAACACGAGAAACCACCGGACAGATTTTGATGAGATTTGGTATGATGATAGCTGGTTATCCGGGTCCAACATATAGGATACTTTTAACTGCGAAAAAATACCTAATCTCTGAGAAATTTCCACTAAACGGTAATTTTTTAAATTTATTCGTAGTGTCATTTACAGACACTTTTTGCCTTCCCATCATTCAGTATACTACTATAAAATCCAGCCAAGGCTTGCGTTGGGCTTATAAATTATCCACTGTTATCTAAAAAACTTTAAAATATTAACCTTCTTTTTCAAAGAACACCTGTTTTTGCAAAACTTTAATTATAATCAGATTAAAAACATTTGAGACGTTATGGTGATTTATATCCGCGTTATTAATAAATTTCAAAACTACGGAACTCATAATTCATTAAAAAATCCGGTCTGTACATGTTATTTACAGTATATTTTTCATGCAACAACATACCCTAACTATAAGGTAATAAGGTGTATAACAGTACAGGTGATATGATTCAGTGTGCATTTCACATAATTAAAGCTATTATTATGTATCTATATAATCAAATAAAACTGAAATGTCTGTTTGTAATGTTAAAATAACATCTTTTTATTGAATACATATGAAAGTATATACGGTACTAATAAGAAAAAAATATATAATTTTTGTTTTTTTTTCCGATTTGTAATCTTCGAAACGGCTGGACCGATTTTGATGGAACTTTCACTGGCACATAGCTAATATTATAAGGAGTAATATAGGCTACCTTTATTCTAGAAAAAAATTAGGATTCCCTGTAAAAAGTTAAGACCCATAAAATTATGAATAAAACCCCCGTATCTAAAGTACCTGAGCGAAACGTAGCGAAAGGTAGGTTGCTAGTTTGAAAATATATCTGTGCATAATTTTAATATGATTAACTGTTTCCCCTAAATCAAAATAAAAAAAAACCGCTAGCTAATACGTACCCAAACGTATCTAAAATATAAAACTCCATCAAGAATCACCGTCTGCAATAAGAACTGCATGCAGTATCTAATCTTATACAGAAAACGTTTTTACTAAGAAAGAAACCAAACAACGACATCTTTTTAGAACTAATACGCTTTACCAGCTTACATTTTAATAAGAATATTTTATATGCAGACGCTTAGGTTACGTATTATTAGGTTATCGGCACAAGGTTTCAGGCTTATTATGTGTGAATGTGTTCATGCGTATGATGAGCTTAGACATAATAGAGATTGACAATAACAATGTACACAGATATGCTGTTGCAACTCATAGTAAGATTAAGCACTTCTTACATTACTAGCGTGACGGCAAACATTATATTAAATTAGAACTTGAATGTGCCATATTTAAAATGAAAAATCGAAAATAAAACAAAACTTTAAAAGAGAAAACTAACGAATAATCTAATACTTTCTTAGATTTACGCGAATATGTGACATTTTAAATGAAACTAGATAGTTTTATTTTCGAAAATTCGCGGATTTATTTTCGGTTTGCGACGTTTCGAATGCTTTACAGCAATCATGGTTATGGGAGAGCCTAAGGTTTTAGACGTCTCAAAGGCATTTTATACGAGTATGTACTCGTTACAGGCAGCGCTTGACCAAAATTTTACAAAATGATTTCAAAAATTTAAAAATGGCAGCATATTACCTTACAATATTTGTTGATTTTAATTCTAAACATTTAAAAAAATTTAATAATATTATGATTGCAATGATGGCAATTTAATTTTATGTATTATTATTATAACTATAACATTTTTTTTAACTTTATTAATTAATAATATTATTTAGTCTTGCTTTTGTTGTGATATGTATAACCATAAAGAAAATTAAAAATATTAATTATTAATTTAAGCAATATTATTTTTTTATATATAATTTAAAAAAGTAAAAACTATTGCTATCTTTATTATTTTTTTTTGTTACTTAATATTTTAATATCTATAAATCAATTATCTATATTACTATTAAACAATTATGTCAGCTATATCTATACTCGTAGATCCAATCTAATTGTCCTATGTTTTATAATTTCACGTAATTATATGATTTCCGTTTTTGCATCTTAACTACGAACCCCTAAAAAACGAGATTTCGTAACATTAATCACGGCAAATAGATATTAATGATAAAAAATGCTACAATACAATATGAGACTCGAACCTAGGAACTCTAACTCACTAAGTTATTTCACCACTGTACCTTTAAAGGATGTCTGGCTCTATAACGAATGTGCTTGCTCTACCACAATATAATCTCATTCTAAATAGTATACACTTGGTAATTACTTGTAAAACGGAGGCGCGGGGCGAATCGTAGATAACATTCGCGTATTACGCGTTTATTATACACAATAGAAATAATAATGGGGATGACGACACTCTGCTAAATGAAAATCTTTATGTTTTGTATTACACAAGCTTTCGTTGAAAGCGTTGTTTCTTGATTAAACATGAATTTAAGACAAGTGAATCAATGTGATTATTTGCAAAGTATTTTCATTTATTTAATTGCTTTGAAACACTTTGCATACTTACGTTACTATATATATAATCAGTTTGATTAACGGCTACTATATATTTAGTTTATACTGATTACTGGTATATATGTATATGTATATGTATATATATATATATATATATACCAGTAATCAGTATAAACTAAATATTTAGTATATGTTTAATTGTCACTTTGATTAACGGCTAGTAAGATAAACTGTCAGTTAAAATAACTGTCAGTTAGTTTAACTGTTATTTAGTATAACCTCCAGTAAGTTTAACTGTCAGTAAGCTTAACTGTCAGTAAGCTTAACTGTCAGTTTTATTAACAGTTAGTAAGCTTAACTGTCAGTTATTTTAACTGCCAGTAAGTTAAACTGTCAGTTTGATTTACTGTCAGAAACGTGAACTCTCAGTTAGATTAACAGTAATTTTGGTTATTGGCTAGTTAGTTTAAGTGTCAATTATTTTAACTGCCAATAAGTTAAACTGTCAGTTTGATTTACTGTCAGAAACATTAACTGTCAGTTAGATTAACAGTAATTTAAACGTCAACTTAAGCTAGTTAGTTTAAACGTCAGTTATTTTAAGTACCAGTAAGTTTAACTATCAGTTAGATTTACTATCAGTAAGAATAACTGTCAGTTAGCTTAACTGTCAGTTTAATTAACGGCTATTAAGATTAACTGTCAGTTATTTTAATTACCAGTAAGTTTAACTGTCAGTTAGTATAACTCACAGTTTTACGGCTAGTAAGATTAACTGTCACTTAAAATAACTGTCAGTAAGTTTAACTGTCAGTTAGATTAACAGTAAGTTAGATTAACGGCTAGTTATTTTAACTACTAGAAAGTTTAACTGTCAGTTTGATTTACTGTCAGTAACGTTAACTGTCAGTTTGTTTAACTGCCAGTATGTTTAACTGTCAGTATGTTTAACTGTCAGTTAGGTTGACTGTCAGATTGTGACAGATAGTCTTACTGATAGTTACATTAAACTGACAGTTTAACTAACTGACAGTATAGCTAACTGACAATTAAACTAACTGACAGTTTAGCTAACTAATAGTTAAGGAAACTGTTAGTTAAACTTACTGACAGTTAAACTTACTAGGTTTAAATAAAACTGACAGGTTTGTCTTACTGACAGTTAATCTTACTGACAGTTAAACTAACTAACAGTTAAACTAACTGACAGTTCAGCTTACTAGCCGTTAATCATACTATCAGTAGCCTTACTGATTGTTAAACAAACTGACAGTTAAACTAACTGACAGTCAAGCTAACGGACAGTTTAACTTACTGGCAGTTAAATTAACTTACAGTTAAACTTTATGACAGTTAGACTAACTGTTAGTTAGTTAAGCTTTCTAGCCGTTAATCATTCTGACAGTCAACCTAACTGACAGTACAATCAAATTGACAGTTAAACTTACTGGTAGTTAAACCAACTGACTGTTAAACAAACTGACATTTAAACTTACTGACAGTTAAACTAACCGACAGTTAAACTAACTGACAGTTAAAATAACTGACAGTTAAGGAAACAATTAATTAATCTAACTGACAGTTAAGCTTACTTACAGTTAAAATAACTGACAGTTAAACTGACAGTTTAGCTAACTGACAGTTTAAGCTAACTAGGCGTTAATCTGACTTACTGGTCATCTAACTGACAGTTAAGCTTACTGGCAGTTTTACTTACTGGCAGTTTAACTTACTGGAAGTTAAATTAACTGACAGTTAATCTTACTAGCTATTTACCAAACTGACCGTTAATCTAACTGACAGTTACCGTTACTGATAGTAAATCAAACTAACAGTAAACTTTCTGATAGTTAAACAAACTGACAGTTAATCTAACTGAAAGACAAGTTAACTGACAGTTTAGCTAACTGACAGTTTAAGCTAACTAGGCGTTAATCTGACTTACTGGTCATCTAACTGACAGTTAAGCTTACTGGCAGTTTTACTTACTGGCAGTTTAACTTACTGGAAGTTAAATTAACTGACAGTTAATCTTACTAGCTATTTACCAAACTGACCGTTAATCTAACTGACAGTTACCGTTACTGATAGTAAATCAAACTAACAGTAAACTTTCTGATAGTTAAACAAACTGACAGTTAATCTAACTGAAAGACAAGTTAACTGACAGTTTAACTTACTGGCAATTTTACTTACTAGCTGCTAATAAAACTGACAGATAGATTGACAGATAGTTTAACAGTGAATTTAACTGCCAGTAAGTTAAACTGTCAGTTAACTTGACTGTCAGTTTGTTTAACTGTCAGTTGGTTTAACTACCAGTATGTTTAACTGTCAGTAATGTAACTATCAGTAAGACTAACTGTCAGTTTTATTAAATTATAATATCTAATTGAACTACATTTATTATTCGAAATTAATATCAAAAGACAAAAGTTAATATAGAAAGATAATCTATAACTAAACCTATGCCCCGCAACTTTGCCCGCGTAAGATGGAAATTGATAAAATATTTTTCGTGCTCTTATACTCACTAGTGTTAATGATTAGTCTGGATGGTGATAACACCAACAATATTTATTTATTTAAAATAATTAATTTAGTATAATTGGAACAGCACTTTAAATGAAATACCCAATTATCAGATTCGCTTATTAATGTATTTAAATAATTTAAATTATTAGTGTAAATTTGAAATAACGCACCAGACCGTTACTCGCACTCTCACACCCTGTCAATATGACAGTTGTGTCACATATACTTTAAATAATAATAAAAAAAAGAATGTTGCCATTAATGCCATCGTACATATATAATAAATCAAATTAATAAATAATTATTTTTTAACACATTATTATTGCCTCTTAATTCATTTATTTTTTCATTATAATAAATACAGATATTGTAAATTAAAAGATGTAAAATTATGATGTATATTTTGATTTGTCTAATCAATGTTTTCAGAACACACACGACAACCCTACTTTGTCTATGCTCAAAAGCAAAAAGGGATTCCCCAAAATAATTGAGACGTAATGAATAAATAAGTTTATAATTACTAAAATTCTGCTTACATAATACTTGAATGGTCCCAGAGACCTCAAGATTTCTTTAAGCTATAGAAATTTAATGTCGATACTTGCATCATGGTTAATCTAATATACTAAATTCTTCGCCCCACCAGAGTATGAGAGCGACAGGAATAGAGAGTGCACTTGTGTCTGCGCGTACACTTGTGCACTATAATATCTCCTGCGCAGTTGGCTAGTCTCAATGAGATTGGCCGTCGTGGCCGGAATCGGTTAGGGTAACATAATACTAAATATAATTTAAAGTTGTAATTTTCATAAACATTCATATGTACAACGACCATAACATTAGTATTTCAAGAGGGCAGTTAAAATAATGACAAATTGGGTTCTTTAATGTCTCATAAATAAATTCAGCTATGACTGTCCGTGCTTCAGTTTAAAAATAAATCTTTGTGGTTTATATATTGTAGCTAACTAATAACCTAGTTTAATTAAATTGCTCTAATAAACTTGTTAATATACATTTATTTACCTACTAACGTGACATATTATAATATTAGAAATGCAGATGATATAATCAAATAGTTTGTTGTCATACAAAATTATAGATCTTTTAAAAATTTGTATAAATCAGATTTCAGTGTAAATAACACTTTTTAACCCCCGACGCATAAAGAGGGGTATTATAAGTTTGACGTCGATGTCTGTCTGTCTGTCTCTGTGTGTCTGTCTGTAGCATCGTAGCTCTCAAACGGATGGACCGATTTCGATGCGTTTTTTTTTCATTTGAAAGCCAGTTATCTCTTCTATCTTATGTTTGGTTAATATCGGTTCAGCAGTGTAAGAGTATCAACTCTTTTCCAAAATGATGTAAGGCATTTTGGCGTATGATTACTCGATTAAGTCCTTCACGCGTGCCAGTGTAATCGTTAAATGACAATTAATTTGCGTAGGGGGTTTTTTTAACTTTTTAATTTATAATTTTTTACCGGTTAGTGCCTTATCTCCACCGCGTCTTCTCCATTCTATACGACATTGGCGAAGTAATTGGTGCCCAACTGGCACGCCCAAAAGCTAATAAAGCATAATAAGAATCGAATTGAAGATTTCTATCATAATAATTATTTAATCTATATTATTTTATGAAACGTTTGGTTTTTTTAAATAGCAAGCAGCAAGCAAGCATTGACAGTTTTAAAAACTATCTAACAACACACAACGACTCTTTGAAGCGAACAATTACACATAAATCCATACATATAATTTTGAGTCAAATCTGAACATTAAATATTTTTTGGAAAATCTTATTGAAATACATATATCATTATTATCCATACAGAGGCCGAATCTATAGTTTTTAGAATTTTCATCCATCACGAGAAAACCATTGAACAGATTTTGATGAAATTTGGTATGATGATAGCTGGTTATTCGGGTCAACATACTATACATAACATAGATACTTTTTACTGCAGGAAAATATCTCATCTCTGAGAAATCTATACTAACCTTCAAAACGTATCCTGGGACAAAACCGAGCGGAGCGACTGTAAGTACTAATAAACTCCTAATAGATTATAAAATACGTAGTAGTAGTGTAACAATGAACAGACAATGGAAATATTTATGCACATCGAAAGCTCGTTCATCACTTTGCTGGTCAAGAAGTTTCTGGATATGCCCCAACTATTCCCGAAGTGCTTACGAACAAATTTGTGGTTTGATATTTTCACTATCAGCTTTCAAAATTTAAAATTAAATGTAGTAAATGTAGGTAAACTAAAATCAATGATTTATTACGTTTTTATGACCGCAGGATCAAAGTTTTTGGTTCGTTTGTTTGGCGTTAGAGTTTGTGTCTTATTTCTAAAAACGTTTATTAACTTGTCTACGTTATATGTTTATTTGAAAATTTATGCTAAAGGCTATTTAGGACGAAATAAAATTCTACTATAGTATATTTCACAATAATTTGACACTTACAAAGAACAATATTGTAACTCAGTTTCGAGCGAATTAAAAATTAATATCTCATATATTTTGGATTAATCAGAATGATGTATTAGATTATTGAATTACAATATTCTTCCTTACAGTTGCCAATATGTTAGTTTACCTGACGTGCAAACAAAATTATCAATTTTTTTATATTACTTTTTATTTTATTTAAAACCACTGCTAAAAATTCTAGGATTCAAAGATACTAGACCTAACTTATAGCAGCCATTGTGTAAGTTTTCATATAAAATGTTACACATGCTTAGTACTAAAACAAGTAGATGAAAATGCGTGAGCGCAAAATCGCAGATAGTAGCAAGCTCGAGAATACCCCTCATTGGACTCATATAGCAGGGTAATGCTAATTTAGAACTTACTTTGGCATTCGAAGATAACAACCCGTATGCATTTTAATTTAATGGCAACGGAAACAGAAGTGTTTAAGTCATGGTAGGTATCATAATATGACAACACGTTTGGCTCAGTTTGTGGTAACCCTACTCGCTTTGACAGCGGTAGCGAGTTCGAATCCCGCTGGTGGGATTCATTTGTGTTTATATTTATAATATGTATGTATTTAAAAGTTATACATGGGTAGTGTATCAACTATATAGTATCCGTAACACAAGTCTAGCTTACTATGGAACTAGAATATAATACACACTAGAATATAATACATACAAATATAATAACCTTCAGAAATCGATACCAAGCATTGACATTTTTCACGATTCACCCTCTGTTTTTAGACGTAGGCTATTAGATTACTTTAAAAAAAAACATAATAATTTAAATTTAGGTAGTAATTAGTATTTAACTTTTCATACTTTTAACTATTGTTTACAGTGAACGCTATGTACACTTGTTATAGATATACATATCAGGTACTTAATTAATTATATTACTAATAAGATTATCAGAAATGTTTTATATGTGTATTGTTAGTGTGCTTTATAAATAAAATAAAAAATAAAAAAAATAAAAATAAAAAATAGATGGTGCTGTGTGTTAATATCCCAACATATATATATTTATTTATATATACATGAAGTTTATGTGACGTACTGCGATAAGAAAAGTTTAATAGGGAATTTGAAAACAATTCATGAAAAAAAAAAACATTTTTTTTCAGCAATCGTATGCTTTGTTTCTTTTTAATAATCTTCTGTTGTTATTTTTCCATTATTTCTATAAATTATAGAGCTTTTAAGTTGCTAGAATTACCTAGCCATGTTTATTTGGTTCAAACGCTCACACAGTTACACCTTAGTTATTTAACATTATGCAATTTTCTTATATCCCACAGGTAAGAATTGATCTAAGGGGATAAAAATAACAGTTTCCAGACCATAAACTATGTATGAGCAAAACAAACACATAGATCCATTGCAATGTTGCTACTGGGACAAAAATATTTTGCATTTGAGATATGGATTATTATTATTAACAGCGATATTTATACGCATCTATCTATATTTACTCGCCGTATTAAACTATTAAAAATTATAATAGAACATAAATGATACTATATAGTATTATATCGTAGTGTTAATGTATGTAATTTATACATATGTATAATAAAATTCTGAGTCGAATCTGTACATTACATTTTTGGAAAATCTTATTGAAATAGTCATTATTATCGATACAGAGGCCGAATCTATAATTTTTAGAATTTTTGTTTGTCTGTCTGCCTGTCTGGGAGCACAACACGAAAAAACTACTGGAAAGATTTTGATGTAGCGTGATGATAACTGGTTATCCGGATCAACATATAGGAAACTTTTTACTGCGAGAAAATATCTCATCTCTGAGAAATCTATACTAAACGTTAAAACGTAAACGTTAAAATTTATAATGTTAGGTTTATAATGTTAGAAAATCTTATTTTACTACGTTCAGTAATTTGTTATTTTACCAATCATTCGCTTTATTTTTAAATTGATTTTATTGTTGAAACACCGATAAAATATGAAAAACACCTTTCAATTTCGAAGTTATGAAAACTTAATTTTTTGAAGGAGCGAATGCAGGTTCGGAAATCTCTTAGCTTTAAGTTTTACCAGCGCTTGTCTATTTTTAATTGAATTGTTATTTACGATTTAAAAAAATAATGGAGATTAAAACAAAAACATTTGTTTTTATAATGAAGTGTCTGTTCAGTACCTACCATATTTTGTTTGGAAATAAAACGTTATGTAGAGATATGACGACACGTTTGGCTCAGTTTGTAGTGACCTTACTTGCTGTTACCAGCGGTCGTGGGTTCGAGTCCCGCTGGGAGCATTCATTTGTGTGATGAGCATGAATGTTTGTACTCCAGTCACGGGCGTTTATACTTATAATATGTATGTATTTAAAATTATATATATATATATATATATATATATATATATATATATATATATATATATATGTAGTGTATCAACTATCTGGTATCCATAACACAGGCCTCGTAGCGTACCATGGAACTAGATGGTGGTACGTGTTAATGTCCCAACATATTTTATTTTATTTTTTTATTTATAATCTGGAGGCGGGCGTTAATGACTACAACACAGTTTTAACTAATGGAGTCATTATCGAACATAATTTTGTAAATTGTAATCTTTAATACGTGCCCAATAAAGATTTTTATTTATTATTTATTTTTATATGATATTAAATCGATTGA
The DNA here is from genome assembly GCA_951806755.1 of Brenthis hecate. Taxonomy (NCBI): domain Eukaryota; kingdom Metazoa; phylum Arthropoda; class Insecta; order Lepidoptera; family Nymphalidae; genus Brenthis; species Brenthis hecate. The sequence goes on along the minus strand of OX638268.1, from coordinate 5,220,046 downwards.
AATGCTCGCAATGAAAATAATTGGGTATTTTTTAACGTCTCACGCTAGACACAATGCAAGAACGGTCAGGTCAGAGTCAACCACAATGGCCAAATACTGGCTGCTGGATATCACTGATCTATCAATAAATAATTAGGTTCACTCAGATATGCAGATTTCCCTCACGAAGTTTTCCTTCACCATATTAGCAAGTGGTAATTATGTTGAAAACGATGGTCACATATAATCTCAAAGATGCGACCTGGGTTTGAACCCACATCAAAGGTTTTCCAAGCTAGTGCTTTTTTAATTAAATACTAATGCTAATAAGCTTTAAAACTGCGACCTTATCCCTGGTAAAATAGGTAAACGAGTAAACCCTCTTCATATAAACCGCAGAAAAGCTCAATTGTGCAAAGCTCATGTATATTGTATAATATATCATCACACATTATCTATACATATAATAAAATTCTAACTTAGCCGAATCTGTACATTAAATATCAGTATCATCTTTACGAATACGTATTTATTGTGCTAGTACTTCTTTTGAATATATTTTGCTTAAGCGATGGAAGCATAATGATTTTTCGAACATTTTGCCCGTTATTTTTCAGATATTTGAACTAGTGTATATGTAATGTAATGTGAAATGTATATATATATATATATATATATATATATATATATATATATATATATATATATATATATATATTGTTATTTATCTTATTTGAAAAAAAGTTATAAACTAATAAATAAACTCTTCTCGAGGAAAATTTATAATTACATACTATATCAATTATTTTATTAAATGTCAAAGTTAAAAAACTAAAAAGAAAATAAAGTAAATTTGGAATCAATTAAAAAGTATTTATGTAATAAAAATAAACTAAAAAAAAGCACTTGCATATGAAGTAGTTTTCGTTACTATACGCGATTGCGAGTGTGCAAAAATTTTGTTATAAATCTATATTATTCTCTTAAAACGTTCACTAAATTGAAGGTTATTACGGCAGTTTAAATCGTTAAATCCGCTGTATATTTTTTGTATGAGAATCGTTACCGTAACGACCGATTACAATAACGTTAAAGTTTTCACGTTTAAATGCGCTAATAACGAGAGGTAAAACAGGAATGTCACATAAAACGAAATGTGAAGATATTGTTTTATATTTTATTAGCATTGCCCGCGGCTCCGCCCGCGGTCAGATTACCAAAAACCAAATTCTTAGGTTTTACATAGTATACTCTTACAATGCAGTTTTTGTATTTTTTCTCAGAATTGAGATATTTTCCCGCGGTAAAAAGTATCTGTTGTATATATATGTTGACCCGGATAACCAGCTGTCACCATACCAAATTTCATCAAAATCCTTCCAGTGGTTTTTCCGTGATGCGGTAACAGACAGACAGACAAAAATTCTTAAAATATATATATATATATATATATATATATATATATATATATATATATATATATATATACATATAGATAATATTTTTTGATAAACTAAGTGCTTTTTGGGACTATAATATGATAAAAGACAAATCACATTTTAGATTTTTTTTTGTATTTGATAATAATATAATCATCAATAACTAATGTAAATACTTGTCCCGCTTAGATAAATCAATTTTTATAATTTAATTAATGTGGTTTATAAAATATGTACTAAAACATTCAACATATATGCTAATGATTTATACTTACCACGTATCATAGCGTAAGGCAGTGGTAGCCTAATGGTAACGCGCTCGCGTGGGAAACCGAGTGAAGCGGGTTCGAATCCCGGGTCTTGCACCTGTGATATTTTCTATTCGAATCAGTAACAACATGAGGTGACACAAATACAAATTGTAACACTTCTTTTACGGCGAAGCAAAACACCGTAAAAAACCGGCATGTCTCAGAGAACCTAGTAAGTTTTCGAAAGACATTTGAAGTCCACTAAAGCATTTGGCCAGGGTGATGGACTAAATACATATATGAAAACGCGTTGAGTGAGTGAAATGAGTTTTCTATTAATGATGGGGATTTCAGAACGTACTTCTGCAGACGATTTCTAGAAGATTTTTTTTTATTCAGTAGTTCTTAAGATTAATGTTTCAGTAGAACAAAATAAACTTTTCCTCTCTACATTAATTAATTATTATTTAAGATGCAATAATTTCTGTCATATAAATTTAATTTCATTAAGTATAAAATAAACCAAAATTAATTACCAGAACCAATTGTATGAAGATATTCATTTATTCTTGTTTGATTAAGTAATAAAACCCCCTACCGGAAATCGAGTATGTACGAGATTTCCCAGTTACCATACCAGGCATGGTATAGTGTCAATGTGAAGTTATTTGAAGAGTTGTTGAAATTAAATGCGATCGAAATATGTGTAAAATGTATAAGAGTGATATTGAACTATGTAAATGAGTAGTGATATTGAAATAAGTAAATGAGTAGTGGACTGTATTATTTTTAATCTAAAGTTTGCTTAAATGACTAAATTATTGTTTAAAAAAAGGAAATTTTATTGAGTATCTGTTGGAAGTGGACTCAACTTCACAACAGGGCGAATAAATTCGCCGGTGCGAGTACGAACGCTCACCACACGGACTACTCCGTCTGGTCCGGGATAGAGCTTCGTGACTCGACCGAGAGGCCATTGCAACGGCGGAGATTCAGAGTGTAGCAAAACAAGGTCTCCCACTTGAATATTACGACTCTTGGTTTGCCACTTCGCTCGTTGTTGTAGAGTATGAAGATACTCTTTACGCCAAAGATGCCAAAACTGTTGAGAGGCTTGCTGCACCATCTGCCAACGCGTTAGTCTATTGATCGGTTCGTCCGTTAAAGAGTATTCAGGTACAGCTAATAATTCACGACCTACGAGGAAGTGACCTGGCGTAAGTATCTGAAATTCGTTAGGATCAGTAGACAGACTAGTTAAAGGGCGCGAGTTGAGCACGGCCTCGATACGCGAAAACAGAGTACTGAGCTCTTCAAAAGTTAAGGCTTTGGTTCCTAAAACACGCTTTAAATGTAATTTAGCCGACTTAATGCCACTTTCATACAAACCACCGAAATGACTACCGGCTGGTGGGTTATAATTCCAGTGCACATTTCGTGACGTTAAACCGTTATTAATTTGATCAGAGCTATTTTTATAAAATTTGACAACTTCGGCTAAATGTTTACCAGCTGCAGTAAAATTACGTCCGTTATCTGATACTAAGGTGTGGCATAGACCCCGCCTAGATGTGAATCTGTCGAACGCCGCTAAGAAACACTCCGTAGTAAGAGCGGTGAGCGCTTCTAAGTGTACTGCGCGCGTAGCGCAACAGACAAACAAACAAAGGTACGCTTTTGAGAGCTTCGCATTACGCCTGTTACTCTCTTTTACAAAGAGCGGTCCTCCGATGTCTACTCCTACAGTGTGAAACGCGTGAACTTGTTCACATCTAAACTTAGGAAGGTTTCCCATAAGGGGTTGTAAGGTTGGCGGATTAACCTTAAAACACGATAAGCATTTAAGAATGCGAGAGCGAATTATACTGCGAGCCGATATTATCCAATATTTTTGATTAAGTAAACTCTGTAGGGTGCGTGGACCTACGTGTAAATAAATTTTATGATAATAGTCGATCAGTAATATTGTAAAATGACTACTCTTAGGTAATAATAGGGGATGTTTTTTCTCATAGGGGAGGCTGGACTCGGAAAGCCTACCCCCTACCCTGAGGAAACTGCGCTCATCTAGGAAAGGACTGAGCTTGCGTAAAGACTTGATACTTTCTTCTCCTTTTGACAACGAGTTGATTTCGTCGGAGAAGTGCTCGAGTTGTACCGATTTGACTAAGATGTCATGAGCTGCAGTTACTTCCCTAAGGGACGGAGAGCCTACGTTACGTTGTAGTTTGTTTGATCTACAGTTATTGATAAATTGATAACACCTAGCAATTACATTGAGAAGTTTGGAAAAGTTTGAATATTTTTCTATTACATTAGATAGAGTATTTGATTCTACGTTAGTTTGTTCAGAGGTTTGGACTAAAGCTATGATGACGTTTTTGAGCTCGGGCAAAGGTTCATGTCGAAACTGTTCGATTGAACGCACAGGCCAGGACTCCGGAGAGGTGTAAGACCACGTAGGACCACTTAACCATTCCGGTGTGTTAACTAAGGTAGACGGAAGGGCACCGCGCGAACAAATATCAGCTGGATTACAGACGCCACTGACATGAAACCAGCATTTGCTAGCTACAGCTTCTAGAATCTTCGTGACACGTGTGGCCACGAATGTTTTTAAGCTGTGCGCCGGAGTGTTGAGCCATCCCAATACCACAGACGAATCAGTGAACAATAACGTTTCATTTACTTGCAACTGATCTGAAAGAATTGATTGTGTGTATTTAACAAGTTTAGCTAGTAAATGAGCAGCCATTAGCTCGAGACGTGGTATGCTAACAGTTTTTTAAGGGCGCGACCTTAGACTTGGCAATGACAAGACTAACTTTTACCTCACCGACCGCGTTATTGGTGCGTAAATATACCACAGCTGCATAACCTAAACTAGATGCATCGCAAAATCCTAGCAGTTGGTAGTATGAATGTCCTTTGACAGTGACCTGGCGCTCGTGCTTTAAGCTTGATAATAAAGGCAATTCTGAAGCGTAAGCAAACCAGTCACTTTCAAGTTCTGGAGGAAGACTATCATCCCACCCTAGGTTTAGGATCCAAAGCTTCTGCATAAGGCATTTAGCGTAAAATACGCAAGGAGCAACGAACCCTAAAGGATCGAACTGACGTCCTATCTGCGACAAAATACTGCGTTTAGTAGCAACGGTGGATACTGGTACAGTTGAAAATGAAAAACTGTCTTCCCCTGGTGTCCACTGAAGACCTAGAACCTTAACAGACAAATCCTTATCGTCTTTAAACGTAATCGGCGTTTCGCGATGATCAGCTGGAACTCGCTCTAACAGCTGTGTGCAGTTGCTGGACCACTTGCGCAAGGTAAAACCGCCACTGTTTAGGAGAGCGACGAGCTCGTCCTGCAGCTGCATGGCTTCTTCTAGAGTCGCTACCGAGTATAATAAATCGTCAACGAAGAAGGATTTCTTTAATATTTTCGAAGCCAAGGGATAATTAGCCGCTTCGTCATCTGCCAGCTGGTGCAGAACTCTTATAGCTAGATACGGACTGCTAGCTACACCGTATGTTATGGTATTCAACTCGTAAACTTTGATAGGTTGATCAGAAGAAAACCTCCATAAAATATGCTGATATTGCCGTTGACATTGCTTTATCCACGTCATTCGAAACATTTTACAAATATCGCTGGACAAACAATAATTATGAATACGAAAATTAATAAGAATCTCATTTATATCTGATTGGAGCTTAGGGCCAGCGTACAACACGGAATTTAAAGAATTATTATTAGTGGTTTTACATGACGCATCAAACACTACACGTAGTTTTGTAGTCGAACTAGACGGACGCAATACACAAAAATGTGGTATAATGTATTTCGACTCGACTGTACCCAAGTCGCCAATACATGTCATGTGACCTAAGCTCTCATATTCACGCATAAAGTCATTATACTGGGCTCTAAGATCGGGAGAAGAATTTAATTTTGACTCTAAATTATTAAAACGACGTAAAGCCTGTTGCTCCGAGCGACCCAATTCGAAATTAGGCTTAAAAGGATAAATGACCGTGTAACGCCCGGTGTCATCGCGAGTATGTTGTGTAGAAAACAGTGACTCGGTATACTCGTCGTCAGGGTTGCGCGGAACATCAAAACCCACGTTTTCTGTTTCCCAAAACGAACTCATAATATTGTCGATATTTGACGAGACTTCGTTTTTATTTGTAGAAAATAAACACGAATTCCCGATATGTTTACATTCTAAACTTGCTTCGCCCGCGATCACATAACCGAAGATTGAATGCATCGCAACGGGCAAACCCGGTGCGCTAGGTAGTATATTTTGACCATCGTATATGTACGGGAAAATATCACCTGCGAGTAACATATCGATCGAAGCGGATTTGAAGTATGTAGGATCGGCCAAATCTAAATGTTTGAATTGATTAATTATTTGATTTGATAAGATTGTCGTAGGTAAGTTACCGGTTATTTTAGACACAACAACACAATCGGTTTTAAGCGTAGGTCCAGATGAGTTTCGAGGTTTTATTGAACATGTAATTAGCCCGAAATCTTGCACTGGTACGCCACCTAACCCAATCGGTTGAAAACTACACTTGCGCCGAGGCAACCCTAGCCGTTGTGCGCAAGAGTTAGTTAAGTAAGAACTCATTGCTCCACTATCAATCACTGCACGTAAGGAATGGTAAGAACCCCAGTTGTCCTTCACGTGGATGACAGCAGTGCCCAGTAGCACTGTGGAATTTGATGAACACGTTAAGGCTACTGTATGATTTTGATTAGAACTATTGCTCGAAATTGTATTATTGTTATCTTCATTTAAATTCGTATCTAAATGTAAAGTATGGTGGTGAACTTGTTTACATAAAGTGCATTTAATTTTAGAGGGGCATTCACTGAAACAATGTCCATCGCGTAAACAATTTTCACACAGTTTTAATTCCCTAATTTTATTTAAACGCTCAATAGGTGTTAAATCGTTATACGCAAAACACCTATAAATTGAATGCGATGACTTACCACAGAACGCACAAGTTCTCTCAACGCTAACATTTTTATTTGGCCGGTTAACACTAGCCACTGTCAAACACGGTTTTTGTATAGGCGCGGATGTCTTACTAAAACTGGTCGGTTTATACCCAGTCTTTGGTATCGCGCCTGTTATCGGCTTCGTACTACTTTGAACCTTGTTCGTACTAATCTTAGGGTCGGATAGTTCCAACACGCGAACCTGTTTTTCGACAAACTGCATTAAATGATCGAATGTAGGTAGATGAGAATCATGCGCACGACTCTGTTCAAATTCGCGGCGAGTTGATGCGTCTAGGTTACGGAATGCTATATAGAACAATAGATAACTTGATAAATCGGGAATATTTAATAAATTGATTGCTTTGTAACATTCTTGAAATGTTTGTAAAAATGTGTTGAGCCCTACTGACGACTCGATTAATAGTGGTTTAAATTGAAACATTCTATCTAAATAATTTGTGGCTAAAACTCGTTTATTTTCGAACCTCTTTATTAATAAATTCCATGCGATAGTATAGTTATCAGCTGTAACAGGCAGACTTTTGACAATGTTTAATGCCTGTCCGCTTACTGAGGTAATTAAATAATAAAATTTCTCTATGTTGCTTATTTCAGCGTTGTTATGTATTAAGCTAGAAAAGGTGTCATAAAATGTTTGCCAATTTTCGAGTTTACTATCGAAATGGAATAGCTCGAGTTTAGGTAAACGTGGCCGTGCACAACGCGCGTTTTGCGTATTTGTCTGTTCGGTATTTGCACTAACGTGTTTTGAAGCCACAGTCATTATATTATAATATAAAGAATCGAATGCTTCAATTTCTTTATAATTTGCTATATATTTAGGTGTATGATTTAAGTGTAAAAGGTTGATTTGCGTTACGGATTCCTCATACGTTTTCTTTATTTTTTCAATGTCTTTTACACGCGCAGAAAATTCTAAAAGGGCTGTGCTATCCTTCTCAACAGTTTTAGATAAGTCGTATAATGCTTGTAAACGTAAAAACGACATTTCTTTTTTCATAGTGTGCGGTTGCAATAAGACATCGAGTGCTTCCGCCATCTTTGGTGAGACAATGACGTGTACGTTTTTTATGATTCGATATATTGAATATTGCAATTAATGGATTTTGAAAACACAATTGCAATAAGTATTACAAACTTTAGATTAGAAATAAAGCTTTGTATAGTGTAAAGTGAGTGAAATGTCCTAATGCTTTGATTTGGTAACTGGGAACCGTATCCGGCTCGAAGGACCAATTTTGTTTGATTAAGTAATAAAATTGATAAAAATATATATAAATCTAGGCCTTAGGAAAGGGGCAGGACTTACTTGGTTACTGCACTGCACTTTCACTGCACTTTTTTAGGTTTTTTTTGTAATTATATTGCGGACGCGTACACGCTGCTCTTGAAGTCGTTTTTAGAAGAAGGTTTTTTTTTGAACTCTGACACTAGAGGCGCTTGCATCGGTGACATTATGTGTCAATGCTGTGCGCGCGATGTATAGACAAGTGTGGAAAAAAAGAGGGCGGGAAAAGGATAGGCCTATTTTAAAACCCAACAATTCTGTTTTTGTATCACAAAGTACTCGCGGTTTTTACAATCAGTTTTTATTACTTTTGTATGTAGCACACTTTGTTCAACGAGTCAAGTTCAAAGCAAGGACTCGAAAATTGCGTAATACCTATATAATCTAATTACCTATTATATGTACGAGAATACGATTATCTTTGTTACCTTAATAAGGTAAGGTAAGGTAAATATACTTTGAAAAAGTAAGTGACTCTCACAGTTCTTTTTAAAAGTACTTAGAAATTAGAACTAGAATGTTTTCTTTATTTTCCGATGGTGATAATAGATTAAACCAAACACGTGTTGTGTAATTATGTACGCACGTAAAAAAAAATACTTTTTTGGCGTAACAGAGCAAAAATAGCTAAGATTTCATTCCGTATGTCACAACTCTCTGTTTGTAAAAGTAATGCAGCTAACTTCATCATGTCACTTTTTGGCTGTCGGCGTGCGCGCGCATCGTAAACATTTTACTTTCATTTTTTTTTTGCCAAACGTGCCAAAAGAAGTATAACTTAAAGAAACATACACCGGTTCAACATCACTTTTTTGAATTTATTATTTGGAAAGTATTTATTTCACCCTTGGGGGATGGATTTTTTTTTATTTATAATCGATCACGTTTGAACTTCGAGCAGCCTTTTTTATAAAATAAGAACCACGAAAAACAATTCGCAATTGGCGAATACACCAACATAAACACAGATGAATTGAGTACCTTGTTTTAAAGTCGGTCAAATAATAATAAAAAAACCTTTTCAACATTAGGGATTGAATTAATGAGAAATGGTTATTACAAGTTGATGTTATGAGTCACGGTGGAACATTCCGAATTACTCCTTAAGTTCCAACACGTTGGGTTGACATCTAGATATATTTTAGGCTTTGAATATATCTCTAAAAATTACATTTGATAATAATTCTTAAAACTAAAAATTAAAACGAAAATTATCATGTATTTCAACTTCATAAGATAGCGATTCGCAGTAAAAAACATCTCGAAGGACGAAGGAAGTCGAGGACGTTGCACTTTTTAATGAATTATATCAGAAATCGCATATCAGTGAGGAAAATGGCGACGTACAATATTTTAATAAAAACCGTATAGAAATTAACACAAGATATCAGCTTTAAGATCATTGTCTAGTAAAAAATGTTTGTGACTTGAGAACATTTGTTAGAGTAATGTTAGGTACAAAATGGTGTACTTCCTGTGATTAGGCTTCTAACATTTTTATCTATACATATAATAAAATTCTGAATCGTATCTGTACATAAAATATTTTTTGTAAAATCTTATTAAAATAGCCATTATTATCGATACAGAGGTCGAATCTATAGTTTTTAGATTTTTCGTCTGTCTGTGACCGCATCATGAGAAAACCACTGGACAGATTTTGATGAATTTTTCGCGGTTTTATTTTGTTTTTTATTATTTGTTAATGAACTTTCATTTGTAGTTTCGAATATTTTATAGCAAACATAGTCACAATAAAGACTAAGGTTTTTGACGTCTTCAAAATCATAACAATAGTTATTTACTGACATTATAGAACGCAAAGAGAAATAATATATGCCGAGAAAAAGAAGAAAAAGAGAAATAATAATTGTTATAAGGTAATAACCTTATAACAATTATTGATATTATTAAATAAACAACTGTGTTAAATAAAAAAAAAGAAGTAAAGATGAAAAAATTATTAATTTTTTCATAATTATTTCTTAATGTTTACATATAGCATGTGAAATAATATATTTAATTTGGCCTTTCAAGTGCAATTTTTAAATACCATTTGCTCCTCTTAGATTTGGCAATTGTTCAATTAGTATCTCATTTCAGCATGGTGTGTGTCGATTCCTATATAATCTATTTACATAAGTATAAATAACTCGCACAATGTGACTATATCTCGTGAGATTTATTTTAAATGAGATAATGATTACTGAGATAATGATAACTGAGATTATAATATCTGTCAAGTTTATTTAATATAATTATTACTAGCGATTACTCTGTTTTAAATTTCATTCAAAAACATTCAGCCGTTTCAGCGTGAAAGAGTAACAAACATACACACATACAAATTTTTGCACTTCTAATAGTAATTCGATTAACTATCCTATGACGACACGTTTGGCTCAGTTTGTGTTGACCCTACTTGCGGCACGGCATTAATTTGTGTGATGATCACGAATGTTTGTACTCCAGTCATGGGTGTTTATTTTTATAATATGAATGTATTTAAACTTTTAAAGTTATATATGTGTAGTGTATCAACTATCTGGTATCCATAACACAAACCTCGTAGCTTACCATGGAACTAGATGGTGCTGTTTGTAATGTCCCAAAATTTTATTTATTTATATCTTTCTTTACTAATAATATTGCGAGACTTTTCGTACTTCGTAATTCTAATCCAATAGGAGTTCTTCTTATATTTTTATCTCGATCAACAAAGTTCTTCTCAAGTAATATTTGAATAAAACTCCTTAAAAAATAAGCGCAGATTTATAACTACCGACGGACGGTGAACAGTTACGGCTTGGCCGATAATTAATTTTACTTCATACATATGTGTGAAGTCACAAATACGCTATGTAACACAAAATATGACATCAAACAATGGTCAAGATTTACGATCGAATAGTTTCTAACCTGTGATGTTCGGATGCGCTGGTTTCGTCTACATAAACAAATTGTTTACTGAAACGTATATGAGGTAGCTTAGAAAATTAATTCAAACTCGCGTTATACTCGTATAATCAATATTTTAGTATGAATTTTGATTAAATTACTAAAATAAAAATGATATTAAATACCTTAATCTAATATCATATTATTACTCTATATACTGGTTGATTTGTGTAAGACTTAATATTATAAAGAGGTAAGATTTTTGTTTGTTTGTACCAAATAAGCCCCGAAACTACAAAACCGATTTAGATGAAATTTGGTAAGAAGATAGTTTGAGACCCTGGAAAGGACATAGGATAGTTTTTTATTCCAGAAATCATCCTCTACGGGAGTAGAAATGGGGATGAAAGTTTGTATGGGGAAGCAACGTAGGGACCAACCCGAGCAAAGAAGGGTGAGCCGCTAGTATAAGATAAAGTAACATGAAAAAATATTAACGATAGATATTGGTACAAAACCTACATAATAATAATTCTAACTAAAATTAAACTTCAGTTTATAGCACAGATTATATAAAAACTATTTAATCCATACCTACTAATATCATAATATTTACATTTATGATGGTCGTTGGTTTGATATTCTTTCACGTAGGATTGATCAGATGTGTAGTTTTAAATAGTACAGTTTATGGGTACATTTATGGGTTCTTATGGGAAATTAGTTTAATATAGTAAATATAAGACTTGGGATTAGCACAAGTGTTTAAATATTAATATTTTTTTTGCTCAACATGAATATTCGAAAAGTCACGTCTTACATTTCTATATTTATAGTACCTCCGACTTCCAGGTATGGTATATATATCGGAAAATACAATACAACTTTTTGGCTCACAGATTTTTAAATAATTAATTTAATTTTTTTTCCATTCAAACCAAAAATTAAAATTCATTATTTTAAAAATTAGTGGGCCACCTCAAAATATTGAGTAAAAAAAAATTTTTAATTTCAAAAATTTTGTTTTTTTACAAGCTACAAATTTTACCCCTAAGCTAAGAAAAAAAAAATTCGATCCACCCTAGAAGGTATATACAATATAATGTAATAAAATCACCTAGAAATTTTGCTCCCATGACATTTTATCTTAAGATATTGACAATATTATCTATGTCAAGTACATGAGAGCACTAATTACAACGACAGATGCGATTTACATAATTTACTTTAGCACTATAATTCAGTAGTACGATGCGGGTTATTACACCGAAAAACTGGTAATTCAAGTTTTGGTGGAAGTTGTTTTTGATGCCAAGCATGTTAATTATTATGCAACTTTAAATGATTAATTTCGAATAAAATTAAAGCCTAATTCATGTATGTATAGGCCTGAGATATTATTGACGTTTTTATGAGTTTATATACACATTACACACACACACACCCATATATATATATATATATATATATATATATATATATATATATATATATATATATATATATATATATATATATAAATTTACATTACATATAGTTCAAATATCTGAAAAATAACGAGCAAAATGTTCGAAAAATCATTATGCTTCCATCGCTTAAGCAAAATATATTCAAAAGAAGTACTAGCACAATAAATACGTATTCGTAAAGATGATACAGATTAAACATCTTATTATAAAAAAATAAAATACTCAGAAATTATAACGCAAAAAAGTCTTAATCACTCAATTTTTTCTTTAAAAACAATCCGGATGGACGGTTCGAGTAAAACCTTTTTCCAACCTATTTCCGTTGTTAATCCACGAGAACCAATTAAATATTTTTAAATCTCGTCGATGCTTCGGCAAGCGAAGCAATGATTAAATTAGCGGCCTAACTTTGGCAAAAAAATCGCTTTCTTTTAGATTTTTGCAAATAATTTTCTGGTTTGAGAAGTAACGTTAGTCGTTTGTACTTTTTGTCTAAGTTAAACATTTTATTAGGGCATAATGATTTAAGGTCTTTCACTGAAAGTTAAAACTTCTACAATATAGCTTTACAATAAATTCATTGTTAGTTCACAGTGAGAACAGATCACGCTATTCAGTATAGGTCGATCATTATAGAACAATAGACGCGTTTATCAAACCCGCACTTGATCTCAATCAGACTTAAACAAATAATTATGTTATTATAATCTCAATGCCACAATATCTATTTAATCAACAATCTCAGCCTCTTATAATTAACTAAAAATATATACTGACCGGTTTAAACTCCTTTAAATTTAATTATTTCATCCTTAAAAGTGAAGTTTTTTTTCTTGAAATTGTTAACAGTCATGAACATGATCTGATCATATAAATACAAAAAAAAACGTAGCAGTCTAATATATAACCTCCTCTTTTTGAAGTTGGTATACTACAACTTTATATTGTACGAGTATTTGAAAAAATAATACAATATGAATACTATGTATTACTTATATATATATATATATATATATATATATATATATATATATATATATATATAACATGAATCAACGTAGTTAAAAATCTTTTAAAATATCGCTTAAATCATACTTTTAGGAAGACGAATTCATATTTTTATTATAATACTATGGTATTGTAATAACTACAGATTTCATCCCGTATGTCACAACACTCTGTTTGTAAAATAAATGCAGCTAACTTCATCATGTCGCTTATTGGCTGTCGGTGTGCGCGCGCATTGTAAAAATTTTACACTCATAATTTTTTCCAAACGTGCTAAAAGAAGTACCTATATTAACTTCTAAAATAAAATTTGTTTTATTTATAATAGACACTAAACCTCATAATGTTTTAGAACTGCTGTATCCATATTAAATTTTATTTCACCAATATAAAGCTACATTATCGCTAAGTCCTTTATTATTTCAGACTTAAATTATAATTTTCTATCTACTATACCTCGCGCAAGACAAGTCGCAGGTATAAACTTATTTATATTTTATAATAGTAGGTTTCGTTCCCCTTTTTCTCTTATCTTCTAAGTTCCAACACCACTTTTGATATCTGAAAGGTTTTTGTTATTTGTATGTTTGTTTAAACGCGCTTATCTCTAAAACTACTATTCGGACTTTTTTTTTCATTTTATAGCCTATATTTATTGCTCAAGGTTATTTATCTATCTAATATCAAGGCTAAAAAGAGATTCAATTATACAAAAATAAATGACCCGAGTAATACCGCCGGCTATAAACAAAATAAAAGTAGTATCGAAGATACGCTTAAGATATTTGCCACATAATCCATTTACGTAGCATAAAATAACTGAGGTGTTAATGAGATGAATAGTATAAAATGTCGCAGCTGCTGCGAGTGTAAATCTTCTTATCCATTCTATCTCAAAATAACATACCAGAATGACAATGGAATATTCGATTGTAGCAAGTTTAAAAGCGAGAAATCTATAATATTTTCTTGGATTTACGCGAATATTTGACACTTTTATTAACTATTTTTGCTTTTCGATCTCTCCCGTAACCATGATTTTGAAAATTGGGAAACTAAAAATCTTAAGTAAATCTGCCAAAAAAAAAAACCAAAAACGATAGTTTTATTTAAAATGAAAAGTTTATATTTAAAATACCTATATTTTGTTTATTTTAGACATTCTATTTTATCGGCATAATAATTATTTCGTTAAGTACTAGTGACTTATTCTCTCTTTGCTCGGGTGCTTCCCTAAGTACGTGCACATAGCGTAGCTAAAGTTTAATAGGAAGATCTTTTTAAGAGAAATAATTCTGTAATACATTGTTTTCATATAACTTTATTAGTTTATGCGATGCTTGCTAATAATTGCCATTAAAACGACATGATTTTTTCCGACATATTCAACAATCATCGTAATATTTTAGCCATTTCACACTAACTCAGATGTGTGATAAATACGTATCAAAAATACTCCTGTAGTTCACCCTTGAAAAATATTAACTTTGAATTGAATTTAAGCACCATGGTATTATTAAGCTAAATAGTAATTATTTTTTGTCCGTCGTTAAGAAAATTGTCTAGTTTTATCCTCAGTTTAAACGGTGAATATGCCAATGTCGTGATACATTACCAGGGCGATAAAAATATCTTGGCAATAGGATAATTTTAGATCCATCAGAAACAAAAGGTGCTGGAGAAAGAATGTCTTTTTAAAAATAAAATACGGAAAGTTTGTCGTTCGCCAACTATCTGTCGCGATGGTATCAAAATAGCCACAGTTGCTGCCTAGTTCGAGTCTGCAGACAATACGGCCGTCGGTTAGACTGATTGTCTATTTACAGAAGTTAGCTTGTTGAAGCGGATTCAAACCCAAGTCTCGTACCTCTGAGGCTGTGTACGAATCATTTTCAACGATTATCTGCTAATTTAGTGAATCAATGCATTTTTAGAAACCATTTCTTTTTTGCGATTGTAGGATATTCACCTGTGAGAACCTAACCAGTGTTCATAGTAAGTGTAAACTGGCAGACTGTCGACTAATCTTATAAGATCCTTACATCGAGTAGAGGCCTGCGCTTAGCAGTGGGACGTTAAAAGGGCTTAATAATTTATATTAAGCTTGTATCACACTCAACGATTAGTCGCCATAAGATGGATTGTCCGCCAGCTTGAAATAAACAGTCGGAATATTTTGAGAAATAATACCGAAAATTCTCAAAAAAAGAATTTACAGACTTTGATTTAAATAAATCAACAAAAGTGCTTAGTTAAATTTTTGAAAAATAAGAACTTTTAAGCAGAAATAAAATACTTAAAAATCTTATTCAAAAATATAGTGTGGTAAGTGTCTAATGCTCGACTTATTACGACGTAGAACGCGGATTATATTTGCATTTTATACTATTGAAAAGTAAAGAATTGAGTGCGTCATCACTATGTTTCTTTACCGCCAATAAAGGAGTGTGAAGATTTAAAGAGTGGATGGTAGATTCGCATTATTTACCTGATTTATCAAAAACGTATTTGAAAATTTACCTACATGGTTATAATTCAAATTATAAGCCTGTAGGAGTTCAGTTTAAATACAATAACTGTACTTATTTAATCATTTCAAACCTTTTTATCTTCTGTATTCTTCTTTTGACAACCAAGAGGAATCATTTATTTATTCTATCTAGTATTTCTTGACTAGGATAATGAAAACAGAGCATTTTACATGAGAAAATAGATAGTGATTGGTTGTGTGTAGACTTGTCATTCTACCATCCTTGATGATTAGAAGTTTCAGTCTCTCCCGTGACCATGGATGCTGTAAAGCATTCGAAACGTCGGGAACCAAAAATCAAAATAAATCCGCGAAATAATCCGAAAAGATAGTTTTATTTAAAAGATTAGAAGTTTTATGAGTTGTATTGAAATTTTAACTAAGTTACCAGTTATATTCCTGTCATCAGGATCAAACCAACGAACGCGAACGTATATAGAAAACACATTAAACGTGTCAAATGGACACTAACATAAATAAAAAAGGCATTCATTTTTGGAAGAGTTTGTTTAAAATATTGAAGCTTCCAAGGGTACTTAACTCGAAGCGAATATCGTGTGATGCGCAAATATGTGCCAGTTAGAAAGAATTTAGAACAATGGCACTGCAAAAATATTGGAAATACGTTAACGAAATAGCAGGAAAGAGTGAATTAGTGGTGTGCTTCGATAACAAAACAGTTTTATTTGAAATGTAATAAACATACTTGACATTTTTATAAATAAATTTGTACGATAAGGGGAATTTGATAAAGCACACGTAAATTATATAAATAATACATATTTATATTATTAGATTTTATAAACAGCCAACAGATCGATTGTCTCAAGCGTGACTGTTTTTAAAGAGCTCCGGGTTTCCGTTCCGGACAATTTGTTCTTATAGTTCTTTTCGTATGGGAATAATACAACCATTACAAAATTTTAATTTGCGGAACAAATCACGTATTCTTTGCATAATTATTACAAAAATATAATTACCTATACTTGAATATTTTAAAAATCCTTACTTTAATATGAAAGATAAAATTAAGATCAACTTAATATCAATGAAATATAATGCGCAATTAGCATTGACTTTGATGTCCAAGAAATGGCTTTAAAAGGATGTGCCATGCATATTCCATACAAAAAACTAGACATGTCAAGTCGATTCTTGATACAGTGTTTATAAAAACTGATCCAGGTCGCAAGAAACCGACCGTCTTCAACCAGTTTGCTACGCAACTTGCAGCAATGAAGTGCGAATATCGAGTCTCTTGTAGTTATATAAAAATTACTATGTTTAATACTTACTTTCGAGAGTTCCCGATATTTCGGAACCGTTACAAACTCTGTGGTCACAGATATACTCATTGGTTATTTTTTGGTTCAGTTTGTAGTGACCCTACTTGCTGTGCCAGCGGTCTCGGGTTCGAGTCCCGCTGAGGCCATTCGTTTGTGTGATAAGCACGAATGTTTGTACTCCAGTCATGGGTGCTTATATTTATAATATGCATGTATTTAAAGTTATATATGTGTAGTGTATCAACTATCTGGTATCCATAACACAAGCCTCGTAGCTGACCATGGAAGTAGATGGTGCTATGTGTTGATGTCCCAACGTATTTATATAAGGTATTAAATTTTAGATACATTGTTACGGAAAATTTGGTAGAGGACAAAATAAAAACAAGATCTTCATTTCTTGACTTTATACATACGACAATATAAAGCCGTTGAACTGTGTTATCAGGAAAAAGATTTTTTGTAGCGCTTACAGAAATTACATTTCACATCAAATTTGAGATGAGCATGTATTTTTGAGGAAAAACGTCTATAAATTATATCAAAAATATATTTTCCGTTTGATGATGACAAAAGTTGACTGGTATGAGAGTTAGTGCGTAAATTAGTTATTTTATTTCTTCTCTTTTATGGTTAGAAATCATTTTACGTATATATTATAATAAGAAATTTATTACCACATCTACTAACGTCAGGTAGATTATTATCAGCGTAGCTACCATACCCACTACATCAAAGACCTCAGTTCCAACATCCAGACGAGATTTTATGATGAGAAAAACATATTAGGCTATTATAGCACTTTTAACCTAAAAGACTCTCCCAAGTATAACATTTTGGGTTCTTATTTACATTTCTGTTTTCATATATTATTCATAAACTAGATTTCTTTAAGTTCTCATGGCATTATATAATAAAGAAGCCTTTGTCACTCATCTGTATCCTCCATCTTTAATCTTATAGCAACTTATAGCGCTAAAATATAGTCTAAGGTTCAGTCATGCTGGACCATTAGTGGGTACCTCCCCCAACGTGCGTTCACCTTGTCGTGGTGGGGGGGCTCAGTAGTGCCCGGCAACCCAACCAGGCGCGAAGCCAAGAAACGCACAGGGAGGTGGCCCACTTCGGTGGTCGGTGGGAGGTGGCCCTCTTCGGAGGGCGGTGTACCATGCGGGTTGCTCCTGGTACTTCTCTGATAGCAGAGTGGACCTTGGAGCGGCCCCGTGGTTGTTGTGGTCTGCTTCGGCAGACCTGCCGTCGGGGCGTCGTAGTTGAATGCGTAAGCGATCCTGCGACGCCCCATTAAGACGGGGGAAGGCTTTGTTGGGTTTTAGTGGGTAGTACTGGCTTTGCTGGTGAGTCCCACACCTCGTGCGTAAATGCATTTCCCAACGTTAAAAAAAAAATTGTGGGTACAAACAGATAGTAAGTCAGTACTTTATGGCTTTGCTATTTTCATAGTATTTGAAATAAGGTAGCACATTTAAAGCATGCTCGTTCTAGAAGCAGAGTGGAGCGGGTACAAGCCCATTTGAGTTATTCGTATTCTAATCTTATTCAATTTGATTAACACTTGCTGTGCTAGTATAATAAACAAAATCGCTAGGTACAGTAAAGTATCTTTTAGAAAAATTCACTTCCGGTGTAGCCTAACCCTTTTTACATTGAAATGAGACCCGAGCTTAACAGAGTGGCTCCTAAAAAGCTCGAATTATTTATTATTGTATAAATATTTGTAATCATATTTCAATGTGGGTTAGCTATGAAATCACAGATTTGTAATCTATGTTATGGGTTAGCTATGAAATCACAGAGCGACAGTTCAACGTTATAGCTATAGATATTATATTTAAAAAAACATGGCTTCCGTTCGATATGAAGACATTAGCTTGAGTTACATAATAAGTTCTATCCATCTTTTTGTTCCAAAGATAATTACGTGTTCACGTTTTTGCTTTATTACAAACTTCTGTGCTTGTGCAAAACATTCGCACTGAGCAATTACGAGTTTTCACATGACTGGCACTGAAGGAAAAACTTTGCATAGAAACTTTGAGTTTTTAAGTGCACTTTTGTTTCAAAAAAAATCCCCTGGAGATAGTTTTAAGTATATTGCAGACATAATTGAGCGTACGTAAGAGATATCCGAATCTATATATATATATATATATATATATATATATATATATATATATATATATATATATATATATAGGCAAATACAGAACAGTTCAGTACATTCTTTCTCCTGTTTATCAATCGATTTTTTGTTTGTTTAGTACCTATTTACGAGCTATAAAAAAAATAGTTAGTTTTTTATCTACATTCTATTCATGTATATTGCCCTCAAATTTTCAATAATAACAATGGTTGGATTTTGACCACCGGGCGAACACTAATATATTTAATTTGCTTGTTTATTTAGTACGTACTAATGTGATAACAATCTCTGCAAGTACTATTTCTTTTTCTAAAATTTATGTAAACTATAGAAATGCCCTGTCTAGTAGACAGTAGCATGCAGTTTTTTGCCATACATCGCGGAAACGCAGAGGACGAACGCGAACAAAATAAATAAGAATAAAACTTATTAGAATTATTCTTATAATATTATAATCTATTTTTTTTATTTAATGTTCATATAACTACTTTAATAAAATATTTATTAAAGAAAACAATAAATGTTAGTCTCACGCTATATCGACTTTTTGTGCTATGTATGTATGTATAAAAGCATCTTTGTAATATACGTTACTATTTTTTATAATATATTTAATATTATATTATCTTTATAATTATTATATAATTAGTATTTATATATATAATTATTATTATATATTAGTAATAATAATTATTATATTATTAATGTAAACAGTGATAAAATAAAAATATACAATAATAATACCACTACACGTTCGTTAAAATATTTAATTACAAAAATTACCCAAATAAAAACTTCGTAAAATTTCAATAGCAATAAAAATACTTCAACGAAATAAGAACATTTAAAATTCAAGTTGACTCAAACTTTTCGGAAGCTCTATCAAATCGAAGTTGTCAAAGCTCTATATTACGTGGAAAAGTTTGTTTCTCAACGAAGAATATTCTTTTATTCGTGTACGATAAATAAATTTTCCTCG
The DNA here is from genome assembly GCA_951806755.1 of Brenthis hecate. Taxonomy (NCBI): domain Eukaryota; kingdom Metazoa; phylum Arthropoda; class Insecta; order Lepidoptera; family Nymphalidae; genus Brenthis; species Brenthis hecate. Next base: position 5,199,714 of record OX638268.1, on the reverse strand, counting down.
TTGTAAATTCTACATATTGGAAAATGAATAAAAGAAAATTTCAATACTCACGTAAAATAGAGAGTTGTGAAAAATCCGTAAGCCTATTGATTCGTTGGAAATAAAATCACTGAAAGCTTCAAATACACGAGACAAATACACAGTAATATATTTAACACATTAACATAAATACGAAAATAATTTTATTAAAAAACGTTTTCTATTAAAATAATATAAAATGACGCAAAAATCGTATTTTAGCGTAAATTTTCGCGGGAAATGCGGCAAGATTTAACACGTCCCGCCCACGTGACGGCCAGGGAGCAACTAAAGACCAAAAAGCGGATTCACCTGCAATGCGTGCGCTGATCGGTTCAGACAGACAGAGATAGAACGATACGTTGTCAATAGGGTTAGAGAGGGATAGACATATACACACGTGCTCACCCCCTCCCTCCTTTAGGATAAAGCCGGTTTCAGGAAAGTAGTAGGTAAAGCTTCGAATGAAAAGTGCGTACACAGTATTGCAAAATAAATGGACACGTAATTTATATGAGAATTTTGTTTATTGTTTAAAAAAAAACTTTCGTTTACATCCAAATGAAATATATGGGAATTAATTTAACCTCTTTTCATCAATATAATTTTTAATTACATATAAAATACGATTATTTATTTCTTTATTTCACAGGAACATCGAATAACGTCTGATAGCCTTATAATTAGCGCCAATCGAGTATCAGCCGCCAAGTCGTCATTTTAATATGTATGTACATAAATGTATGTATACATTTCAATGTAAATTTACTATCCTATGCAAATTGCCCTTGGATCTCCACAAATTATACTCACTTTTTGTATTTAAACAGATAACATTTATGTAATTCTACATTATTCGCTTAAGGTCATAATAACACAAAAAAACAACGCAAAAACTTCTCTACGATTAAAGCTAATTATAATTATAATATGAGTAATTGTACATGTACACGTATTTTGTACTATAATATATTACGATGCGACAGACAATGCTTTGGTTTATACCTTTTGATGTTGGGATATTCTAAGAAGCATTTAACACCGCTATCTTCCCAATTAATCTTCTGAAAGCCATTAAATCAAAATTTAATAAACATTTATATTCAAAATTTAAATTTTATAAGCAAAGAAAAACGTGTTTTGCTTTCTTTTTATTGCTTTATATCACTTGTTTACATTAACTATTTTCATAGATAATGCTTATTATTTCATACTAGTGGTTCACTCTCGCTTCACTCGGGTTGCAAAAAACGTAAACAAATCTATTCCTTGGGAACCGTATATTTTTCCGGGATAAAAAGTAGCCTATGTGTTATTCCAGACCATAATCTATTTCTATGCCAAATTTCATCCGGATCCGTACAGCTGTTCTAGCGTCAAAGAGTAACAAAGACCCATACATACTCACAAACTTTCACATTTATAATATTTATACTTATTTACTCATTTAATATACCTTTAAAGATATAATTTATTTTGAAACTACCGACTAATCCTTACTCCACTCGGAGGCATCCCTTGAAAAGTTCTGTATTTATAATATTATATACAGACAGCTCCACCTTTTGGAAAATTATTATTTCTAACGGCAGCTTAAGTGTTTCTCCACGTCACAGTCTGTGTAATAAAATCCATTTAAATCTGTCCATCCGTTTTAGTGAGTAATATACATAATAACATACATTTGCATCAACTGAGAATCGTAGTCGTGAATAGTGTAGTATAAAGATATTATATAAATATAATATATGTATTAAGCCATTTTTAACGTCCCACTGCTGAGCACGGGCCTCCCTTCAATACGAGGGGGATCAGGCCACAGTCCACCACGCTGGCCAAGTGCGGGTTGGCGGACTTCACATGTCTTTCAAAAACTTGCTAGGTTCTCTCAGACATGCAGGTTTCCTCACGATGTGTTGCTTCACCGTAAAATAAGTGGTAATCATGTTGGAATTTAAAAATGATTCACGCATGAAAATATCAGAAGTGCGAGATCCGGGATTTGAACCCGCTTCACTCGGTTTCCCAAGCGAGCGCGTTACCACTGGGCTACCACTGCTTAAATAAAATATATATCCGTTTTAATATAAATTAAGAAGAGTAATTATTAAATGATAGCTAATTGAAGTATTGCATGTAAAAGGCATACAATCCATCAAACCCTTTTGACTTCTCATACAATTATTATAAACTACGTATTTAAATATAATCGGTTACCGCATCACGATGCTTACCAGATTGTTGACGTCATATCATTACCGGTATTAATATTATAAAATAAATATGTATAAAGCTTAGTAAATAATAAAATAATATTGTTTAAATACAATTTTATATATAATACTTAAACTATATGCAATTTTATATAGATATATATACATACGTCCGTTCGTTGTACATATTTACCTTCCTAGATTTAACAGTAGCTTATGTATTAGGTACTCTAGGTCGTAAAAGTTTGATACAAATCCGTCTTTCATATTTACGTTATGCTATTGTGATGTTCATTCGTACGACCATCTAACATGACGCACGCTTTATACCAGAGTGCATATAAACTGGAGCTCAACCCATATCATTGTTTACTCGACCGATCAAACAATCCTAATAATCTAACTTTGTAATTCTAACTATTATTTGTACAAACCTCATTAAAATCTATCTAACGGTACGCAGTCATCCAAATTAATAAAAAAATAATAGTCGGCTAAAATCTATACATATAATAAAATTGTAACTAAGCCGAATCTGTACATTCAATATTTTTTGGAAAATCTTATTGAAATAAACATTATTATCGATACAGAGGCTGAATCTATAGTTTATAGAATTTTTGTCTGTCTGTCTTTCTGTCTGTCTGTCCGTCTGTCTGTCTGTCTGTTACCGCATCACAGAAAATCCACTGGAGAGATTTCGATAAAATTTGGTATGGTGATAACTTGTTATCTGGGTCAACATATAGGATACTTTTTACCGCGGAAAAATGTGTCATTTCTGAGAAAAAAATACAAAAACTGTAATGTAAGAGTATACTAATATGTAAAACCTAAGAATTTGGTTTTTTGTCATCTGAACGCGGGCGGAGCCGCGGGCAATGCTAGTTAACAAAGACGATATAATATCGCGTGCGGAATAAACATATAGTTAAGAATAAAATGTAAAATCTATTGCGGACTATCAGAAAAACCATATCGTGACTTTAATTGCTTTGGCTAATGTATGAGATGACGTAACAAGATGTTAAGTCATTAGTTATAACTTAACTAGCGACTCAACGTTTTAACGTTTAATATAGATTTCTCAGAGATGAGATATTTTCGCGCAGTAAAAAGTAATATGTTGACCCGGATAATAAACTATCATAATACCAAATTTTATCAAAATCTGTCCAGTGGTTTTCCGTGATGCGGTCACAGACAGGCAGACAAAAATTCTAAAAACTATAGATTCGGCCTCTGTATCGATAACAAAGTCTATTTCAATAAGATTTTCCAAAAAAATATTTTATGTACAGCAGATTCGACTCAGAATTTTATTATATGTCTCTGTCATTAGTATGTCAAGTATTCCCGTAAATCAAATAAAGTGTGTTGACATTAAACGGTCACTCATCCAACTGACGAAGCAGCCGTTGAATGCTTTTGCCGAACAGTCAATCAAGTCAATCGGTCATATGGAAGATTGTTTTTAGTCCTATCGATTAATTATTTATTAAGACATATTTTAGAAACGTCTACTTGTTCTATAACAAAGTATATACTATATACTCGTAATTTGCGGATTCATAAGCAGTTCTTCCGTGTAATCTTCGGCGTGTGAAGATATTTTTATTTGTTCACCGATTGTATCTGTTCGACCATGTCATTTGCATTATTAGGGTTGCGTCCGGTGAGGTTTCAATTATTGAAGGAAAATAGTGGCGACTAGTTTATTTTGTAATGTGGTATAAAATTCGATTCTGAACAATGTAAAAAGTTTTTTTTTTTTGAATAAACCATTAAGTTAAATCTATTCGATAGTATGACATGATCTATAATTATTAATAAAATTAAATTCTTTGTGTTTAATATAAAAGTTAATTTGAACGATAAACAATATAAGCTTAAAATTAATAAAAAATATATCTCTACATTATATTCTATGAACTGTGGATATAAGATTAGAAGCAAAAAATGACACAGTCGATAGAAAAAAAACGGCTTAGTAGATTTTAACGAGACTTCAGTTGGCAGTTAAAGATTTAAATTGACAATGTTTTATCCTCGTAACGAGCGAACGGATCAGCGGTCGTAATAGAGTCAGCAAAATAATCCCTTAATACGATTAAGAATCCATACCGATTTAATTTACCTTATATATTTAATTTCAATTGCAAAAAAAAAACAGTTAAGTATTTTTTAGAAATTCACCAGCCCTAGTAAATAAAGAAAACATGTGAGAAAAACTGCACGTTTAAAGTTCCGTATAAACACGAATATTATAGTTTGCTAGCGAGTTACACATTTTCAATCTAAACAAGATTACTGAATCTTGAAAAGAACTCTTGGATCTTTTAACTATAAGTTATTATGTTAAGTGAAGTCTTACACTTGCTAATTTCTTATTTAAATAACTTTATCTTCATACTTCGTCCACTACAGCAAATAGATTTAATGTTACTTTTATTACTTAAGAATATAGATAGAGTATAGCATATTAGGAGCATAGTGGTGGGTTCAATGACTGGTCAGTGTAAATAATTTTTATTATAAATTTAAAAGTGTCAAACACACAAAGGAAAAATGGGTAATTTTTACCTTAAACGAGTTTCATCATTTTTAAAAGTTACAGTACCGTATATAGTTATGAATGCTCTACAAAACCTAATAATAGGTTAACTAAAAATAAATATCTATACATGACGTCATACCTCATAATCTAGGAACGACTGATGAACATTAGATCTGTTTAAACAACGCTATTAAAACAAACTGACCCATTGTGTGATGCAATTTCAAACTAACGATGACTTGTAGTTACATGTACCTACTCCATGATCTAATGAAATATGGGAACTATAAACCGTGATTTATTATATTAGTATGGAAAATGAATAAATCTTATAATATTATATTTAATATTTTATTGTTCATTAGCAATTTATTTCATGTTTCTCGGCAGCGGCTTTATCGAGTTGGATCATATTTTGAATTTAAAAAATGTTTTGCTTTGCTTTAATCTATACCTATAGGTGTTATTTCTGCGAAAAAGACAATTTTTATATTTTTTCTGACAAAAAAAAACGTCGAGCGACGCTTAGGTTGGTACCTCAGACCAATAAAAAAGTATTTTACTGGCCTGAGGTTGGTACTATCAATTTATTTACGCAATAAGTCCATCGTGAAGTTTCCTAGCTAACTTTATTTTGGGAGATTCGGGATAAATATGCTATGACTGATAGATAAACACCTAATTGATTATTATAAGGATTGCATGAATAATAAACAATAAGAAACTTATGATATCACATAGAAAAAATATACTTATGATTTAAAACCATTAGAGTAAATTTCCACGTCTTTTACTTTTTATTTTATTTTGAAGAAAAAATGAACCCACGTACATTTATATCAATCCAGGGTATAAGTTACATATAAATAAATAAATATAAATATGTTGGGACATTAACATATGTATGTCTATTCCAAATTTCACTGAAATCTGTTAAGATGATACAGCGTGAAGAAAACACACTCACACACAAAAAAAAACGCGAGCGCAGTCGCAAAAAAAAAACTTAATTTATAATTCTTATATGATCAATTAAACATATCTACTCCTAGTGTTATGTAGAAAAAATGAGTTCATATGGTACCTGTTTACTTACAAATACGGAAGCAGTTAGGTAATGTGTACGGGCGCCTCGGCAACCACAAAGTGACCTTCAAAAAGTTAAATTAGAACGATGATCCATTAAGTTTAGTAATGGTATTTAAAGGAATCTGTGTTAATAATTGCTTCGGTGGTGTAGTGGCTAGCATGCACATGAAGAAATCCTGGGTTCGAGTCCCGGGTCGGGCCAAGTTTAGTCTGTTAAGAAAGAATATTGGCGGTGTTTTCACTACCGTAAAGGAGAGCACGTAAAGCCGTCGGTTCTGCGCCTGTTCTCTCATCGTTCCATCGTTTAAGAGGAAAAGGAATAGAGAGTGCACTGGTTTCTGCGCGTACACTTGTGCACTATAATATCTCCTGCACAGTTGGCTAGTCTCAGTGAGATGGCCGCTGTGACCGAAATCGGCCAGGAGAACATCGTGTGTTTATCCAAGATACAGGCTATGGGTTTTTGTGAGTAACAATCTCAAAGCTCCTTCCCGTTGACGACCACCACGGACTAGACCCCATGATGGCCTTTCCCAGCGAAATCTCTATCCACATTCCGACACATTTACAATGTTAGTTCTTTATAATGTTAGCGTAATTCACACTTGTTATTATAATTGAAGACTTCATTGAAATATGACTTTTTATAAATTAAATTTAACTTAATTAATTATATTTGAAGACTGAAGTTATTTCTAAATAGATTGAAGTACAGTTTTATTAGACTACATAGTTTTATAATTTATATTTAACTTAATTATTTATTCATCTGTATATCTATAAAGAGATGTAATAAAATTCGTGGATTCAAGTACAAACCGATAATTGACCGTAAATTAAGAGACTTTGCCACCTCAAAGACCTCTTTAATACTATTTTAATGAAAATATCGTTTCGCTCGGGTTCACTAGGTTGCTTCCCCATACAAACTTTCATTCCCATTTTCAGCCCCTTAAGGGATGATTTCCAGGAAAAAACTATCCTATGTCCTTCCCAGGGTGTCAAACTATCTTCTTAATAAATTTCATCTAAATCGGTTTAGTAGTTTCGGAGCCTATTCGATACAATCAAACAATAAAAATAAATATTTCCTATTTATAATATAAGTGTAGATTTACAATTTAACTTTAATTTCATTACAATTTACAATTTTACATATATACATCATATTATAAATTTTAATTAGTTAAAAATGATAAAAACCAGTTTATTTACCACACTCATATTAATATTGCAAATGTAAGAGAGTGTTTGTTTGTTGTCATTCTTTCACGTCGAAACGGAGCGACGGATTAGTGTGATATTTTGTGTGGATATAGTTGGAGTGCTGGAGAGTGACATAGGTTACTAACTTTTTATTATTTCATTACCACGGAGAAGGCGGAAGATTATCTCATTCCCACGGGAAAACAAGTACAACCCACAACAAGTCATCATACCTATGTATATATAATATACAATTTATAATCTATCTATTCCACACTAACCGTTGAAACGTACCGCTCGTAATTACAATAAAAAGTAGTCTCGTATCTAATACCTATGATTGCTAGTATCAGCTGGTGTACAGTATAAATAAACTAACACAATGCGTCTGCCTTCTACAACATTATCAGAAATGAAGGTGAAGTGTCAAGGATACGTACATATGAGTGTATTGTTCTGTAACCGCATGACGAGTATTTTCCATTAACTTTGACAGGTCATGTCCTTGATCCTGATGTTTATGAACAATTCTGACTAAAAAATATAGACAGAGCGCGCAGAAAGAAGCGATTGACGCCTGAAATGGTATTGTAATTAGTTATTTATAATAGCACTAGCGGACCCGACAGACGTTGTCCTGTCTACACGTCTTTAATTTGAAAATTTCAAACTTTTTGGACAAAATTGTGAATCTAAACCATTCCCAGATCCCCTTGAACACACACAAAAAATTTCATCAAAATCGGTCCAGTCGTTTGAGAGAAGTTCAGTGACATACACACTCACAGAAGAATTATATATATAAAGATTCTCAATGATACATATGCAATATATGCTATTAAAATAAAATATAAATAAAGGTATTTTTATAATTCTATTATAAAGCTTCATCAGATACGTAATAGAAATAATTAATTTAAAAATATTAAGAATAACTTTTATATGACATATTCTCTTATTCCGAGATTACCAGTTTTTTTAAACCACAGTATTTTACGTAGATATCCCACTTATATGTAGATATCCTCTTAGACTATACTACAGTACACATGTTCTTCATTCATTTATTGTATTATACTGATATCTCTATGTTGAGAATCGCGGGCACACCGGTGTGTCAGTTAACAATTAATTTCATAACAATTATCCTGGGGAAGGTACCTACGGATTATTTATTCTACCAAATAAATCATTATAGTCATGAAAAATAAAAACTATATTAAAAATATCTATATAAATATAAAAGGCAAAAAAAAACATTTTTTCATGTTTGCCAACAGTTTTTTTTTTCAGTAGCTATTGACGAGCTTCAGTGTGTTATTAATAAAAAAAAATTGGAATTACTTTTATTTTATGCCGATAGGGAAATTCTATTAATATCAGTTTGCCTCAAAATTTTAATAATGATTATGATACTTTATTAGATTTACGCGAATATTTGACATTTTAAATAAAACTATATATTTTTTTATTTATACTGATTATGGTCGTAATTCGACCACTGGGCAAATACTAGTGTATGGAACTTGTCAAAATAAAATGAGTTAAAATTAGTTTCTACTACAGTATACTTCTCGATTCTATTTTCATATCGGCTTCCATCAAGTATTAATATCTCACATTATTGTATTGCTATCCAGATTCGACATAGCTAAAGCTTAAAACGATACGACAAGTAGAACCCAGTCAAAATTGACTCGCGAGATTTCATTATATTGATACGTGCATAATTCCAATTGAAGCAAATAAGAATGTGTAAAGTAGCATAACTGATTTATGCTATTTTACTTTACACATTTTTATACGATTAGTATGTTCAGAGATAAATTAACCTGTAGTAATAACTATCTTATATGGTGACTAGGATAACCAGCTATCATCATACCAAATTTCGTCAAAATCTGTCGAGTGGTTTTCTCGTGAACCATTCCCAGATAGGCAGACAGACAGACAGAAATTCTAAAAACTATAGATTCGACCTCTGTATCGATAATAATGACTATTTCAATAAGATTTTCCAAAAAATATTCAATGTACAGATTCTAATCTGTTGGAATTTTATGATATGTATAGATATTAGATTGATACAATCGTTAATTACATGAAATTTATATTTTAAAAAGGAAGGATTAAAACGATGTATCTATTTTCATTATTTCTTATTTTTTCGTACTTATGATTCTCATAACAATCTAATGAATATAAATATTTAATGAAGATAAATTGATACAATAATTACGGTTATGTTTGCTATGTCTATATTAAACTTAAAGCTCAAGGGATCAGGTCTGACTGAGGTTGAACCAATAACCAATCCAAGGTCTTTGATATTTAATTAAAATATTTTCTATTAATGTAAAATTATATATTATTAGCTCTACGGTAGACGTAACAAATTAGAGTACCTACCGCACGAGACGAATATATTATAACTAGCATATATATAGATTACCAAAAACCAAATTCTTAGGTTTTACATATTAGTAAACCCTTACATTGCAGTTTTTGTATTTGTTCTCAGAAATGAGACATTTTGCCGCGGTAAAAAGTATCCTATATGTTGACCCGGATAACCAGCTATCACCATACCAAATTGCATCAAAATCCCTCCAGTGGTTTTTTCTGTGATGCGGTAACAGACAGACAGACATAAATTCTAAAAACTATAGATTTGGCCTCTGTATCGATAATAATGCTTATTTCAATAAGATTTTCCAAAAAATAATTCATGTACAGATTCAGCTTGGTTACAATTTTATTATATGTCAATCAATACATATTGATGTGATAAATATTAATTATTAGCCATACACTTATTGGTGTATATTTTAGGCAGTGGTAGCCCAGTGGTAACGCGCTCACTTGGGAAACCGAGTGAAACGAGTTCAAATCCCGGGGTCCGCACCTTTGACATTTTCATGTGCGAATCATTTCCAGCATGATTACCACTTGTCTTACGGTGAAGGGAAACATCGTGACGAAACCTGCATGTCTGAGAGAACCTAACAAGTTTTCATAAAGACATGTGAACTCCGCCAATCTGCACTTGGCCAGCGTGGTGGGCGATGGCCTGATTCCCCTCGTACTGAAGGGAGGCCCACCCCCAGCAGTGGGACGTTAAAAAGGGCTGAATACATACACTTATTTATTATCACCATGAAAGTTGACAATTATGTGAAAATAATTTAATTTTCATACATATTTATGTATGAAATAAATTATTCAGTTCCATCTGCGTATTTTGCATTTATATATAATTTTTACGCTTCTAAAGAGAAAAAAAAATATGCTACATCTAAAACCTTCACCAACATTAAGGCAAAAAGATTTTTATTTAAATCGAACTTGTAGTTCCAGAAATTAACGGGTTCAAGCAAACAAACAAACTCTATATCTTTATATTTTAGTATACATTAAATTGATAAACATACTTAACACTCGGTTCCATTTTACTTCATATATTTTTACAGTTTTTATTATTTTATAATCTATTTTATTACATGTTTATTGATGTCGATACTAAATTTCGATAATTTTGACATGTTTATAGGTGGTTTAAATCATTATATTATATCAGATAAACACTTGTTATCGTTATGTTTTAGTAGTTATGATTAATCTAAATATTTTTATAGTTACTTGTGACGATACTCTATATATTCGACGACACGTTTGGCTCAGTTTGTAGTTACCCTACTTATTGTAACAGCTGTCGCGGGTTCGAGTCTCGCTGGGGGCATCCATTTGTGTGATGAGAATGAATGTTTGTACTCGTCATTGGTGTTTATATTTATAATATGTATGTATTTAAAGTTATAAATATGTAGTGTATCATCTATCTGGTATCCATAACACAAGCCTCGTAGCTTACCATGGAAATAGATGGTGCTGTGTATGAATGTCCCAACATATCATAACATATTATATGTAATTTAGAAATATTAATATTATTTACACATTATTTATCCATTATTTGGAATAATAAAAAAATATGCTCATCATCTTTCTACAAACATTACAGTTATTTATTGATGTAATTTAGTATTCACATAGTTAAGGTAAAAAAAGATTGTTAACGTATCTTTTTTATCTATTAACTTATAATCTTCCTCTCTCTATCTCTCTCTCTCTCACACTCTCTATCTCTCTTTCTCTCTCTCTCTCTCTCTCTCTCTCTCTCTCTCTCTTATATTACACTATATGTTAACAATAAACTCTCAACCAAACCATATCCCATGATAAGAGATAAGTAGTACTCTGTATCAAGCATGTATCATCATCAAAAATTAAATTTCGGCGTTAATGCGTGAAAAGATAACAAGCACAATTTCGTCGTTATATTTCAATACATCGTTCAATTTTCACTTTATCGATAGAAGCAAGACGTAGAGGGGCTTTGATGGTGATTTTCCTGAACTCTTACTCGACTATGGTAAAGCCCAAAAGTGGGTTATGTGTTTTTACAGAACTTATATACACCATTGGTTATAATAATTTTAATAATGTTATAATAATAATAGTAACAATTTAATTCATTCATATAGTTCTTACAAAGTTACATAATATAAATAAATGATTAACAGATAGAGTAGCTCCGATATTTAATCCGGAACCTTTTTTTTTATCGTTGGGAAATGCATTTACGCACGAGGTGTGGGACTCACCGGAATTCGGAACCTACTAACTAACTAAACTAGGTTAAAAACCTGTGTCTCAGGTTATGAAAATCGATTGCTTTTTTTTTTTTATTTTTTTTATGGGACTAAGGGGGCAAACGGGCAGGAGGCTCACCTGATGGAAAGTGATCACCGCCGCCCATGGACATCTGCGACACCGCAGGGCTTGCAGATGCGTTGCCGGCCTTTAAGGAAAGTATACGCTCTCTTCTTGAAGGTGGCCAGGTCGTAGCGGTTCGGAAAGACCGCCGGCGATAGCTGGTTCCACAGGGTGGTTGTGCGAGGCAGAAAATGCCTTAAAAATCGCACTGTTGTGGAACGCTGGACATCGAGGTGGTGTGGATGGAATTTACTATTTTGGCGCGATGTCCGATGATGAAATACAGCAGCCGGGATCAGTCCGAACAATTCCTCGGAACACTCCCCGTGATAAATGCGGTAGAAGATGCAAAGTGATCCAACATCTCTACGCAGAGCTAATGGATCAAGCCGATCGGAGAGAGCTTGATCGTCGATAACTCGAGCCGCCCTACGTTGAATGCGGTCAAATGGAAGTAGCTGGTACTGGGGAGCTCCCGCCCAAAGATGAGAACAGTACTCCATGTGGGGCCGAATTTGCGCCTTATAAAGAATAAGACGCTGACGCGACGTGAAGTACTGTCTCGCCTTGCTGAGCACACCAAGCTTCTTTGAGGCCAGTTTGGCCTTACCTTCCAATTGACCACGGAACTGGACGTTGCTCGAGATGTCGACGCCAAGTATTCCGATACTGGCTGTGGGAGACAGAGGAGTGTCCTCAAATTGAGGAGCTACGATAAACGGCGACTTTTTGGCGGTTAACGCGCAAACTTGTGTCTTTTTGGGGTTAAATTGGACTAAGTTTAGTCGACCCCAATCCGAGACTTTGGTTAACAAAGATTCGACTTCAGACACAAGTTTGTTCCGGCTCTCGTCGACGAATTCCCGAGAAATATTAGCGCGGCCAGTGTACAGGGCATCCACAGTGCTATCGTCTGCATAGCAATGAATGTTGCTGATTTGCAACATGTCATTGATATGCAGAAGAAACAGAGTAGGTGACAGTACGCAGCCTTGTGGAACACCAGCATTGACATATTTAGGATCAGAGCAAGCACCGTCGACAACGACCTTGATGCTCCGATCTGCCAAAAAGCTGGTGATCCAGTTGCAAAATTTCTCGGGGAGCCCATAGGAAGGTAGCTTCGAAAGAAGCGCTTTGTGCCATACCCGATCAAAGGCCTTCGCTATATCCAGACTGGCTGCAAGCGCCTCCCCCTTGGTCTCAACTGCTTCTGCCCATCTATGTGTCAAGTAAACTAGAAGATCACCGGCTGAGCGACCTCGACGGAAGCCGTACTGGCGGTCGCTGATCAGCCGGTGCTCTTCTAGGTACCGCAGGAGCTGGCAGTTAATAATGGATTCCATTATCTTAGAGAACAAGGAGGTAATGGCTATAGGCCTGTAATTGGACGGATCCGAGCGGTTGCCCTTTTTAGGGATCGGGTGCACTAAAGCGGCCTTCCAGGATTTCGGGACTACGCCTAGTGAATAAGAGTACCGGAAAAGACGCGTTAAGACCGGTGCCAACTCCGGAGCACATGTCTTCAACACGACCGGAGGGATGCCATCGGGCCCACTCGACTTATGAATGTCCAAGGAAAGAAGTGCTTTCCGAACTGCACTTTGCCGGAACTGAATTTCCGGCATGGTAGTATCACAACGCGGGATTGTCGGTGGTGAGTTTCCTTGGTCATTCAGAGTCGAATTGGACGCGAAGAGAGTGCCCAGTAGTTCGGCTTTCTCCTTCGCGGTATGAGCCAGCGAGTCATTCTCCGTGTGCAGAGGTGGGAAAGAAGGCTTACAGAAATTCCCTAAAACAGCTTTGGAGAGAGACCAAAACGCACGTGTTCCTGAAGGGAGACGCCCCAATCTCTCGCCAATTCTGCCGATGTGCTTCGACTTCGCATTAGCGATACTCTTTTTGAAGGACCTGGAGGCAAAGTTATACTCCTTTTTAAAGGCGCTCGTATTTACATCACTAGACGCCGATGCGCCAGCCCAGGCTTGGTAGCATTCCAGCTTTCGGCGAGATGCCGTCTTGCAGGAATGACCAAACCAAGGCTGGGATTTGCCTCCGATAGGCACTGCAGAGAACGGAATAAATAGTTCCATACCCTGAAGTACCACATCGGTGACAGAGTCAGCAACGACGATTGCTTATTAGTATTATAAAAATGAAAAATAAATAATTATATTGGGACATATTCATTGATCTATATCCAAAACTAAAATATTAACAGAAATCGGACTGACAAGTGGAAAATTAGCGATTAACATACACCGACACATCTTAAAATATATCGTTATTATTATTATCACTCATTTAGTCCGTTGAGCGTCACATTATTGAGCACGGACCTTCCCCTAAGATTGCGAGGGGAATAAGGCCATACACCACCATGCTGGCCAAACTTCACCAGACTTCTCATACCTTCTTCAAAATTCACATTCTCACAAACATGTGAAACTTACATGTGTGAGAGAACCTAATTAGTTTTGAAAGGCATGTGATGTTTTCCTTCACTGTAAGGCGTGAACAAGTCAACAACAAATAACAATTTAACACCGCAAGTAACAATTGAGACATAACATATCTATGTAGTGTATGACACAAAGTTCTGTATTCTTGAATTCAAACTAATCACACTTTGTGTGTGTTTGTTTGTGTATTTGTTAATGCTAAAACGTGCTTGAGTAATATTCTAACAGGTTTGTTTAAGTGAAAGCTATGTGTTCTAAGCTTAACAAATAAGACACTATTTACTGACATACGCGCCAAAGCTAAATGTAACCCATATCCATACTAATATTATATATGCGAAAGTAACTGTCTGTCTATCCGTTACCTTTTCACGCTCAATCTCCTGAACCGACTTAGATAAAATTTGGTATGAAGATTGTTTAAGAACCTGGGAAGTACATAGGATAATTTTTATCCTGGAAATCATTCCTTAAGGGTGGTGGAATTTTGTATGAGGAATCAATCATTTCTCAAGTAAAGGATATAAAACTCATCATACCTAATTATAATATATAGTCAATTTATTCCACACTAATATATAACGGATAATATTATAACTGTGAAAATAATAATAAGTAGTTACCTTTTCACGCTTAAGCCGCTGAACAGATTTCGATAAAATTTGTCAAAGACATAAATTGCATTCCGGGGGATAGACATTGATTACATTTGATAGATAACACGAGAACGAAGCCGCGGCCAAAAACTAGTTTATAACAAATCCAATTTAAATATATTGTACAATCATATTTAAATATTATAAGTACTCTACAGCATCCAAGCATCATTACTTATTAACGTGGGATGTAACTCCAGCAATATATGAATTATGTTCCATTAATTCAGCCTCAAGTCTCTACGGAGCAATACGTGGAATTTTTTATAAGGGACGGTCGGACATGTCGTCAGTGTCACTTTGTATACTCCCGGGATTAGAGTTGGTAGTGTATACAAGTGACTTACTAACCTACACTATACCATATTCATGTATTGAGAATTATGATAAAATGGCATTAATTTTTGAATGTTTGAATTTTTTACTTCTTTTCACTTACAAATACATTTTTGTTAAAGTTAATTTTCATTTTACTATTTTATTTCTTCTTTCACAAACAAATACTAAAATTATTACTGTTGAACATGCTCTGTAATTAATGACATGCACTTATTTACGATAAAAGATGGAAGAGTGCGCTGACATCTGCCATACAGGTTTAATCTAATTTGGGAGTCAGAAGCTTCAACAGGCTTATGTAACAACAAACAATTGTGTCAATAAAGATATCTACATATACTAATATTATAAAGAGGTAAAGTTTGTGAATTGTGAGTTTGTGACGTTGTAGGGGGTAATCTCTGGATCTACTGATTCAATTTAAAAGAAATTTAGTAAGAAGATAGTTTGAGACCCTGGAAAGGATATAGGATACTTTTTATCCCGAAAATTATCCTTTAAGGGGGTGAAAATAGGGATGAAAGTTTGTATGGGGAATCAAGAAGATATATTCTATTATTAAATTATTAAATGAAAATGTATAGCATTTAAATTAAAATAATAAATAACGTAGTAATTATACAAAATTCTTAATTTGGTTAAAATGTAGTAAACATGAAAATATGCTTTGGTATTTCTAGTGGTCGAAACTCAACCATAATATAAAATCTAAATAAAAAAATAACTGTTGCTAAAATTGATAACACTTAGTTCGTCAATACGTGCTAAAAATGGACATTGGTTGACAAACCGGAAGAAGAAAAGGTACTGAACTGTTGTATCTTTAATTATATAATATAATCATTAATTAAGTTACTTTTTATCCCGGAAATGTACGGTTCGCGTGGTATAGGTTTGTTTTTGTTTTTCACTAAAAATGAACCAGAGCGAAGCGAGGGTGAGCCGCTAGTATAAAATAAATGTTGACTAGATCGCAGATTCTATAAAAATCTAAATAAATATAATCAGTAAGCATATCAAAGCTGTTAATATAGAGAATAAATTTGGAGTGCCATTTTTATTGATTTAATTTGTTTACTCACAAAAGCAATTTCATTACACCACTTAAATATAAATATGTCAGGACATTAACACACAACACCATCTAGTCCCATGGTAAGCTACGAGGCTTGTGTTATGGATACCAGATAGTTGATACATTATACATATATAACTTTTTTTAAATACATACATATTATAAATATAACATCCATGACTGGAGTACAAACATTCGTGCTCATCACACAAATGAATGCCCCCAGCGGGACTCGAACCCGCGATCGCTGGCGCAGCAAGTAGGGTCATTACCAACTGAGCCAAACGTGTCGTATATAACAGATTTTCATCATTTAGTAAATATTTCAGTAGAAGCAACCGTTAAAACACGAATGTCGCCATCTTTTCAGGGCAAGTTTCTTAAAATAATATGTAAGTGTTTTATAAAAACAAATTAAAAGTAAAACAATAAGATTTTTAAAAACCAGCTTTTATTTTCAGCTCCATCTTTAGATCCTCGTCATCATGTGTAATAAAGCACTCATAACAACAAAACATACTAATCCAAATTCGGCTATCCTGCCATATGCCATTAAGGAGTTCCAGTCCCTACATCCCTGTGCCATCATCAGATCAGCTCGACGGCACCATAATATTTTACTCTTACTGTCACTGAAATAACAAAATATCTCAAATTTCAGCTCAATTGGATACCAGAAAGTGGATGAAAAATGGTCTACAAATTTTGAAACGGGCAACTTACATACGAACACTGAAAGTTAATAAAAAGCTTGTAAAATGCAACTCTAATCCACTAAACAAGGAAAAAAAAGTTTATAATAAAAGAAAAAGCTCTAGAGTCTAAATCCAATAAATAAAAGTTTAGGTGTTACACAATTCTCCTAGCCACAAGATGTGTGATTGACCTATTTCATCAAATAAATTGGTATGTTTCGATAAGAGAAGTACTTATACTCGTGTAAAGAATTTGTACACGCTTTATTCTTATTTTTAATTTTTATTATTTGTTCTTATATTAAACTAGCATTGCCCGCGGCTCCGCCCGCGTTCAGATAAACAAAAACCAAATTCTTAGGTTCTACATATTAGTTTACTCTTACATTGCAGTTTTTGTATTTTTTCTCATAAATGAGATATTTTCTCGCGGTAAAAAGTATCCTATATATTGACCCGGATAACCAGCTATCATCATACCAAATTTCATCAAAATCCCTCCAGTGGTTTTTCCGTGATGCGGTAACAAACTGACAGACAGAAAAAAATTCTAAAAACTATAGATTCGGCCTCTGTATCGATAAATAATGTCTATTGCAATAACATTTTCCAAAAAATATTTAATGTACAGATTCAACTTAGTTACAATTTTATTATATATATAGATAATCAATCGAGGCTTATAAGTATTGTGAGATTTACTTTAGTATTAAAATTTTATTGATCGACATCAAACAGGAAGTGATAATCAATTCTGCCGTGTATTTCCGTATACGATGTCTCTACAAATTGTAAAATGAATTTCATGACTCTTTTTTATAAGCTTTTATTTCAATTGTAATGTTGGTTAGTTGGTATGTTTGTGTGAACCAAATGCAAGCTGACATAGAACTATTTTCTCTTATCAAAGTGGAAATTTTACAGGGTTAGGTTCCGATGTCATTGACTTTTTATTGTTAATATTAAATATTAACCAAAATAAATTTTCGTACACATTTAAAGGTCAAATAAATAGTTTAAAAATGATTTTAGAATCTATAGCCATTTTGAATTAAAAAAAATATTCCTTTATATCCTTTCCTTGATTACATTTATGTATTAAAGTTATGTATGTATAGTAAGTAATACGTAGTGAGTTTCTAAGATCAATAAAACTATCTCCAATCTATTGGCGTATTCAAACATTCTCCACATAATAAAATCTAAAAGAATTGAATTATTATGTGACTTTGACCCCATTACTATTTTAACAAGTTTAGTATTAATCCATAATAAAACAAATGTTATGAAGATTTTACATTAACTGCTTATTGTTTTGTTTGTTTGTTTCATCGCGCTATATGGAACTAACAGGTATATTTGAAAATGTCATATTGCATTTTATGGGTTATAAGCTATGGAATATAGGATAGGGGCTATAGGGTATAGACTATGGGTCATTGGGCTATGGGTAATAAAAAGCCGAACAATTATACATAATTAAACTAAACCAACAAACCCGCAGGCAAAAGCCAATATAAATAACTATTCGCTAAAATAAATCATACAATATAAATCTGATTTAATTATGATTACTTCATAGGTACCTAATATTATAATATTGACGTATAAGATGGTTGTCGCAATTAGACGTTATCATTATTTAATTCACGTTTCTGACCATCAAGTGTTAGGTTTTCTCATTCCTCATATTGGATTGATATTGTATGAAGACCTTGCATTGTTACAAATAAGTATTAC
Organism: Brenthis hecate; assembly: GCA_951806755.1. Classification (NCBI taxonomy): domain Eukaryota; kingdom Metazoa; phylum Arthropoda; class Insecta; order Lepidoptera; family Nymphalidae; genus Brenthis; species Brenthis hecate. The sequence goes on along the minus strand of OX638268.1, from coordinate 5,180,888 downwards.
AGAAGTTTAAAACACTATAATTTTCGATCATTGTTTCATTTTTAAAGAGGTCCAGATAGCCCAATGGTTATGTAATATGGCATTGTGTATGATGCCAGAAGTCCCGAGTTCAAAACATCAAGTAAAATACATATTTACTAAACAATGAAAAAGAAAAAAAAGGCAAAAAAATTAAAAAATCTTAAATAAATAGATATAATATGTACGTATGTATTTTAACAGGTACTTCCACTATCGAGCTGATTTCTCATTTTATTTTCAGATAATCTGTAGATATTTTCAGGTCTTTACATATTTTTCAGATGCTGTGTATTTAATCTCAGATCGTAGTAACCAAATATAAAAAAAATATGTATGTTAGTATTATTAATACAAAAATACTTACAATATAATCGAATTTGATACCTAAGGCTAAATATATGCCTTTTACGTGAAGAGTATCAATACCAGATAAGTTAAAGAGGCCGGATAAGTACAATATAAGTTATCTTTATTGTGTCGATAACAAGTTTGAGTCGTTGTTTAATGTTAGCGGATGACATAAAAACTCTTTTATGATTTAGTAGCTTTTGCCTGTGACATTGCGCGCGTAAATAACACTTTCAGTGTTCAATGCTCTTTGTTCTGTGGTTTTATCTATACATATAATAAAATTGTAACTAAGCCGAATCTGTACATTAAATATTTTTTGGAAAATCTTATTAAAATAAACATTATTATCGATACAGAGGCCGAGTCTATAATTTTTAGAATTTTGTCTGTCTGTCTGTTACCGCATCACAGAAAAACCACTGGAGGGATTTTGATGAAATTTGGTATGGTGATAGCTGGTTATCTGGGTCAACATATAGGATACCGCGGGAAAATATGTCATTTATGAGAAAAAATACAAAAACTGCAATGTAAGAGTAAACTAATATGTAGAACCTAAGAATTTGGTTTTTGGTCATCTGAACGAGGGCGGAGCCGCAGGCAATGCTAGTTTTAGTTATATATTTGGGCACAAAATACTTAATATTTTAATGGTACTCAAATTATCGAAAAATGGCATCTACATATTTTTTAAGAATGGTTCTGGAGTATACAGATATATAAAGATAAAAGAGAATTATTATAAGCACTTGTTCATATTTTGTATCATATTTATTGTATTATTGTATGATTTTAAAAAACTGAGGACTTAACTTAATATATTTTAAATAAAACTATCTTTTAGGATTTTTTCGCGAATTTATTTTGATTTTTGGTTCCCGACGTTTCGAATGCTTTACAGCATCCATGGTCACGGGAGAGACTGAGGTGTTACATGTCTCAAAGGCATTATAGTTGTTACGGACAGCCTACCCACAAAATAACAAAATGAATTCAAAACATTGAAAAATGGCACCAAAGTACCTTACAATATTCGTTAATTTAATTTTAAAACATTTTCATATAATTTTAAATATTTTTATAATTATAATTGAATAATAATGAGTATTATTTATTTTACGGTTAGATGTAGTAAGTTCTTCCTGTGCGGATCAAAATAACAGTAGGTATTTCAAATTAAATTTTTTCATTTGTAAATGTATGTAGTAATAGTGTTGCTAAATCATTTTTTTAAATAATAACATATTAAATAACAATTATTATCCTTAATTATTTATTTTTTTGTAAATTTCACATACAGCAATTTATTTTTTCTTTATGATTATAAATACAGTGTAAACTCTTTATAACGTTATCCTTTATAACGATAAACTCCCTATAACGTTGGAGTGAGCCCAAGTTGGTTGGTTTGCGTTAAAACTCACATATTGAAACACTCTTTATAGCGATACGCCATTCTCTATTACGAAGAAATGTGTTCATATTTTTAGACAGTAAATATTTATTATCGGTATTATTGTTTATGTTATGTTATCAGGTAACAAAAGACTTTGAAGCTCCGAAACATCCGAGGTCGGTCTAGCTTTTGTTATCCTTAATTGCCTTGTACACGTGCAGTATGACGCATTGTTTTCTCGGAAGTGATGGTCTTCGACCAAGCATACTGGGTACCTATCGTATTATCAGTCGTAAACCTACTTTGAAACTGTTAACATGGCCAGTAAACGGAAAGCGATTAGTGTTGACGAAAAAGTTTGTGTGATACGTGCGATTGAAAAGGGAGAAAAGAAAAGTGACGTTGGAAGGCGTTTTGAACTAAGTCAATCCACTGTTGCTACCATTTGGAAAAAACAAAAAACAATTCTACAGGCGACGCTGGAAGGAAACTTGTCTAAAAATTAAGAAAGCCAAAATTCGAAGACTTAGATCAGGCAATGTTGTCGTGGTTTAACAATCAGCGCCAAAATAATGTACCCATCTCGGGGCCAATTGTAAAAGCTAATGCTGAAAAGTTTGCCAACCAACTTGGCATAATTGACTTTAAAGCATCTGAAGGTTGGCTCGGAAAATTTAAGCACCGTCATCAAATTACGTACGGTAAAATGAACGGAGAGGCGCGGGATGTCGATATGAATGTGACTAACAATTGGATTAGTACAATATGGCCTAATTTAAAGATGAAATACTCACCAGAAGACATTTTTAATGCAGATGAAACTGGCCTTTTTTTCAAGTTGACTCCCGACAAAACTTTAAAATTCAAAGGGGAAAAATGTGTTGGAGGAAAACTGTCTAAAGAGCGCATTACAGTTCTAGTGGCTGCCAATATGAGTGGCACAGAAAAAAGAAAGCTTTTAGTTATAGGCAAATCGAAAAACCCTCGATGTTTCAAGAACATAAAACAGTTGCCAGTTACGTACAAAGCAAACAAGTCAGCTTGGATGACATCGCAGATTTTTGAAGAGGAAGTGAGAAAATGGGATGCTGAATTAAAATCACGGAAAATCTTGCTTCTAGTAGACAATTGTCCTGCTCACCCAATCATATCTAATCTTCGAAACATAGAGTTAGCATTTTTCCCACCTAATACAACCAGTATTTTACAACCAATAGATCAGAGTGTAATTAAATCCCTAAAGGGCCACTATAGACGGAAAATGTTGATGGATATGATAGAAACTGACGGCAAGGTCTCGATCAACATGCTACAAGCAGTGAACTTCATATCAAAAGCCTGGCAAGAGGTAACAGCGGCCACTATCCAACATTCTTTTCGACATGCTGGGTTATGTAGTAGCCAAGAAACGAACCAATTTAACAGTGAAGACAATCTACCACTGAGTGAATGGATAAGCCAGTTCAACATACCAAACAATTTTAACGAAGATCTACAATCGTACGAAAATATAGATGAGGAATAAGCCACAACTGGTACACTTACAGATGAACAAATTGTTGATTTAGTGTCAAAAAGTCAGGAAACACCCGATAATCAAGATGAAGAAGACGGTCAAGTGGACAAAGCCGAATCACCACCAACAATTCAACAAGCCCTAGATGCCGCTAAGTTGGTAGAAAAAATTTTGTTGTTTAATCAAGACGATTCCACCACATATCTAGATATGAATAGAATACATAAAATAATACAAAACAAGTACTGGCATAGCAAAAAACGTCAGACGAAATTATCAGACTATATGTGTAAACAAAAATTTATATGTATAAGCATTTATTATCTAAGACATACATACAATTAAAAATTCTTGTTAATTTTGTTTCTTTTTTTTGTTCACTCCATATAACGATAACTCTCTATAACGACAAAAAATGCTCAGTCCCTTGAGTTTCGTTATAAAGAGTTTACACTGTATAATAATGACAACACTAAATATAGATAACTAATTATTTTTTTTTAATCGTAATAATTATAATAATAACAGCCAAAATTAAACAAATAAATCTAGAATAACCTAGAATCTAGACTAACGTTTAGTTGTAAGTACTAAAATAGAATAATAGAATAATAAAAAAAAGTTTACTGTAAGTACTAAAATTTGCTAAAATGCTTATTGCCTTTATATAATACTAGCAATTCATACTCGCTTCGCTCGGATTCGTCCATAGTCAAAAAGAAAATCAAATTTAACGAGAACCGTACATTTTTCCGGGATAAAAAGTGACCTAAACCAATATTCATTAAAACCTATAATTAATCTATATAAAATCTATAATCTATATCTGTGCCAAATTTCATCCAGATTCGTTCAGCAGTTCTGGCGTCTTGATTAAGTAACAAACATCCATGCTAACGCATTTATAATATTAATGGGATTATAAATACAAAAGGCCCTTAGAAACGCACCCGAGCGCAGCGAGGGTAGATCGCTAGTAATGATTAAATAATATTAATTAAATATTTGCAATTTAAATATAAGTATAGATCACCTCATACTAAATATCACGAGTACGTCTAATGTAACGAAAATTCCCATATTTATTTATATGAAGACGATCAAATACGGAATAACGAGTACATTCAAAATCAGATAATGAAGTTTAATTTACCCACAAACATGTAAATCACAAAATTATACTAATAAAAGATACATCGTTATTTCCCGTCGCCTTCTACCACTGGCGTTATCTCTTCGTAATACAGTTGTTTGTTGTTAAGACGTTGTTGGTGAAAAGGCTACATTTCCATAAATAAGTTCAAGAACGCTTTAAACTAAAATGGCGTGTCGTTAGATTTTTATGTTACCGTGTTGATGTTTGAGCTGAAAAATTGGTGCTGGTGGCAATTGTCGAGAAAATAGGTCAGTGCCAATTAAAGGCTGTATAACTTTTGCTTTTATTTTCAGATGTAGGCTCTATTTTCATTATCCGACTTCTCAATTCTCAACTTAATATTTTGTGAGTATATCAACTGATAACTTCATCAATTAAAAACACCTTTCGTTAATATGCTATTGAATGCTACAAGGGTAGTACTTGATTCAATACTAATATTATAAAGAGGCAGTTTGATTGTTTGTTTGTTTGTTCTTTCGTTTGTTTGACCGCGCTAATCTCAGTAACTACTAATCCAATTTGAAAATTCTTTTTGCATTAAATAGCCCGTTTATTGAGGAAGGTTATATTATATCATCCTGTTCCTATCCGAGGGAGTGGAGCAGTAATATTATAATATATAATTTATCCTATCCCTACTAACCTACTAAGCTAGGGTGAGCTGCTATTGAATAATATAAGGAAATAACATAAAATTTACATTAAATATACATTTTATGATTATTTTTAAATCTATGCATTTTTTGAATTAAAATGTCATTATCATATTTTCTAGGCCAATAGGTTTATATTCCATGGCTAGCCTATTTAGGCTAAGTAAGACAACAAAAAGAGAAGTACTAGCAACTGCAGTTCAATAAATCAAAAACATAAAACTGAAAACAATATAATAATCCTGAAATATAATTAATCTGACAGTTTGCTTTAATTGCAGTACCGGTAGCGATATCACCTTACTCACGCCAATCAACATCTGTACCAAGTCTCGAGCTTTAGCGGAAATGAAAAATATTCCATTATATTTTATTTCTATCAGGACTGCAATCACTTGTTATTTTGACAAGGAATCGTTTGTAGATGTTATAGGCTATTTTTTTTATAAATTCCGGTACACTCTTCACCATTTTTATTATTGAATTCTTTTTCTTTAACTAAATATTTAATTTATAAACGAAAAACTTGTACCTATATACATTAAGATCACTGAAGGCCAAAAGAAATATTTATGGGCGATAGCTAGTTTTCATATGTACATCTAATTAGACAATTGTAGCCCAGTAGGAACGCTCTTGCTTGGGAAACCAAGTTGTGTTCAAATCCCGGCTCTCGCAGCTTTAATTTTCATAGGCGAATCATTTTCAACATGTTTACACTTGTCTTACGGTGAAGGAAGACATCGTGAGAAAATTTGCATATTCGAGAGAATCTAATAAGTTTTCGAAAAATATGTGAAGTTCGCCAATTGCACTTGTTAAGCGTAGTGGACTATGACCTGATTCCCCTCATGTTTAAGGGAAGCCCATGACCAACAGTGCGACAATAACAAATAAAATTAAATAACTTATAAGTTAGTTTGTCAGTAGAATTAAAAAGTTTAATAGCTTATAACAAAATCGCTACTTTTACTGATTTAGGACACCTCTGATCCGGCTGTAATTATTAAAGAAGTTTCGCCTATCGACGTAGAAGGTAACTGGATTCAATTAAAAGTTGAACATGGAGTCCGTCGTGTAGTTTTGTTTGATTCGGAATCTCAATAATAAACTTCGGGAATCCATTGTTGACTGTTGCATTAAATTCTTTTCTGTTATAATCTGCGAATATTCGAAGTTTGATTCTGACATTTGATTTTGGATAAGGAATAATGAAGTAAATGAATTGAAAGGATTTTATGGTGCTAGTTTAAGATACAATCTGTCGAACAAATTCTAAGGACAAAAATAGATTAAAAACCGACTTCCAGGCACTAAAGACTTAAAAAAATAACTAAGTGTAGGGGTTTGCTTTATTATACTCGTAGATATCTAATCAGATATTGTCCAAGTCGGTACCAGATGATGCAAAGCAAAGCAAATCTATTTAGATATGTATAAAAACATCACAAATTGATGTATGATCCTATTTTTTGGAAGTCAAGTAAAAACTGAGATATTTGCAGCGACAGCCAATTTACAAAATTAAAAAACTAATATAACTATTAAATTTGTGTTGTGTCAAAATTTTAGTTACAATTGACGTTTAAATTTCCTATTATTTAAAATAGTCATGTACAGTTGAGACAAACAAACTATTTATCTACTTCAATTCAAAACATAGAAAAAGCTAGAGTAAGATAAATGGTTCCTAAAGTGAAGACAGACGTGTGTCAAAAATAAATGTCAATTTGAAGTTGAGTGGAGTTCAAAGATTGAAATTCAAAGAATCTGATTATTTTAACACACAACATCATCTAGTTCCATGTCTAGTTCCATCAACTTTAAATACATATATTATAAATATAAACACCCATGATTGGAGTACAAACATTCGTGCTCATCGCACTAATGAATACCCCCAACGGGACTCGATCCCGCGACCGCTAGCACAGCAGGTAGGATCACTACAAGCTGAACCAAACGTGTCGTCAAAATATATTTTTCTTCTTAGTATTTAATATAGACGAAAAATTTTTTAGGAGTCTAATCCCTCAAAGACCGTGGACACGCCGGCGTTACAGTTAACAATAGATTTCTTAGAAATTTAATTAATTTCTAAGAAATTTACCTGGAGGTGTTATAGTAGGATAGAGTGGACGTTCTATCGCTGAAGCCGCTGGACGGGTTTGGACGAAATTTAGTACACATGTAGTCTACGACCTGGAGCAACACATAGGCTACTGTTAGGCACCTAGGGAAATACCCCACGCGAAGCAAGAGTAAGTCGCCAATTATACTGTATAATTACAAATACAAATAAATTTATATTTAAACATATATTTATTATAGGCACTTTACAGTAATGTACTTGATATACAAAACAGAAAGTAAATTTATACATCGCTTACAATCTCACGATGCAAATGTCTGAGGAAAAGTGAATAACGAAATTTATTTACTCTACTCGTATCTAAAAGGTGGGGTGAATAAGAGCGGACGAATGTAAACAAAAGATTTTTTAGATTAAAACATATCTGAATTTGTTACAATTCACTTATTTTTATTAAGTTTCAAACTTCGCGTGGAAGGTAAATGTTGATATCGAGTTTGTTTGTAGCACTGTGGTTCGTTTAACTAACATAAAACATTAGTTAACATATGTATGGAAGCTGACTTTTGAAATTTTTAGATTGTTTGGTAGAATACAATTTTTTTTTTGTATAGCGAAACTAGAAAATCAGAAAATAAGTGGTGACTTTAAAACAGGTCAAACAGACAGACAATAAATAAAGAAATCTATTAATTTTCTTTTGATAATACGCAGACATGACACGTTTTCACGTGAAAGTCATAAATTATGTTTAGACAGCTCCCTCATAATTTTGAATAGAGCACAGATTCTGAAACTATTTATTTAATATATTTACTAACTCGTTTAACTATTTATAAATGGGAGTATCAAAAGCAAAAAAAAACCGACTGGTACCTACTTTCAGAGATCGGTGCTTTCAAACAATAAACACTATATAGTTCTATTATATTAGTATAGAGATATTATACAAGACGTCTTACCTTATATAATTTTATGGTAAGCCGTCTTGTATGGGCGCTTTTGCTATAATTTTACATACATTTATTTTTTTAAATGTATAAATGTTCTTTTGGATATATATATATATATATATATATATATATATATATATATATATATATATATACATCTGCTAAACCTTCACCCTTCACCACTGATGTACATATGTATAACATGACAGAATACCCGTCCCTCTCTTTTCCTTTCTCACTGCCAAAAGGTGTCTTGGAAATGATTGCTCACTTAGTGATAAGGCCGACTGTTGTTCAAACTAGGTATTTACTATCTATGTTATGTTGTAGTGTACAATAAAGACAATTTGTGTTGTTTCTATGAGATATTTATAGAGTTGCCTAAAGCTACCAGTCGGACTGCTATTACAGATGCGAAACTATGTTTGTATGTTTGCTGGTGCGTTTGTTGTTCCTTGAAGTTAAAACGGCTAAATGGATTTAGATAAAATTTTATCCATAAATAGACTTTGACCTGAAGTATCACATAAACTTGAATCCCATAAATATTATAAAAGCGAAGTTTGAACAAATGTTTGTTACTCTATCACGGCAACAGCTGAACGGATGTGGATGAAATTGGGCACAGAGATAGATTATAGTTTGGAACAGCACATAGGTTACTTTTTATCCCGGAAAACGTACGGTTCCCAATTTGTTTTCATTTTCACCAGTAAGAAACCCCAGCAAAGCGAGGATGAGTTGCTAGTTAGTAATAAAAAACAAAAAATTGGTTCTGTCTATATATAATACTAGCAGTACCCGCAGCTTCGCTCGCGTTCAAACTTCCGAAAGCTACCAAACTTCACAATATCACCCGCTGGGCTAATCTGATGATGCCCGAATATTTCATCAAATTCGCTCCAGCCCTTTTGAAGTTCACATTAAACAGACATACATATATCGATTTTTATATATATAAATATATATAATAGATTATAAATATAAAGGGCACTTAGTGATGCAAAGCAAGAGAAAATCGCTAGTATTGAAATAAAGCTTTTTATTTACTTAACATAAAGCACTTCATACCTACTAAGGGTTTTTGCTCACGCATCGCCGGGTTACGGAGTTACTCGGACTAATCCTTTGTAAGACGATAATGGAGTGTAAATGATACTATAAGTACAAGGCACTTATGACCTTAAATCCTACTAATTATAAGCGCGAAAGTTTTTAACTATGTTTGTTACTCTTTCACGCAAAAACTACTGAACGGATTTTGATGAAACTTTAGCTTATATAGTAATATAGCTTAAAAATCGGAGTAACACGTAGGCTATAATTATTAAAGATACACAATCTAACTACGCGTGTGGAGAAGCGGGAAATCTCTAGTTTTTAATATTACTTTCTTGTTCGTGGTTTATTTTAACTGCCTCGGTAGTGTAGTGGCTAGTATGTACGGCTGCACACCCGGAGGTCCTGGGTTCGAGTTCCGGGTCGGGCCAAGTTTAGTTATCGAGTCTTTCTATATATTAAGCCTCAGTAACAGCCCGGAGTTGGAAAGTTGGCGGTGTTTCAACCCCGTGCCTCGGAGAGCACGTAAAGCCGTGGGTCCTGCGCCTTAACTCTGGTCGTGTCGAATGGTCGTCCCACCGGAGTATGAGAGTGACAGGAATAGAGAGTGCACTTGTGTCTGCGAATACACTTGTGCACTATGATATCTCCTGCACAGTTGGCTAGTCTCAATGAGATTGGCCGCCGTGGCTGGAATCGGTCAGGAGAACACCATTTTAGATGCAAATGGTAAGACACAGATTTGATTTTATAAAAGTAAGTAATGAACACTTGTCTTCCCATGAGTTATATAACCAGGCCTATACATAAGGTCCGAATAATAGTTTCGGTATAGATGTTTGTATCTTTGTAATTACAACAAAGTTCAGCGTTGGACAACTCTACACAGAATGTCTTGAAGAAAGTAAAAAAAAAAAACAGACAACGAATAGAGCTGTTGTTGCTTCTGCTACTTTTGTGAATCCTACTGTATATTACTTCCAATTTGGAACAAATGTAAATTAAATGTGTTTAATTTATATTTTAAGTATATGATTACATTTACTCAACACAGTCATCGAACCTAATATTATATATCAAAATTCTACAAGACGCTCTTGGAGTATTTTTTCATATATTGATGTATTCGCTGTTTTAATTACAAGTAAACCGACCAAGTAATAGAATTTGTTTAACGAGGTCGTTCACAACGCTATGTGTTTTTGTACATATTTTCCAGTAAAATCTGTTTTTTATTTAATAAATGATAATAATTTAGAGCATTTAATTCAAAGAGTAAATTTACTATTATCATATACGCGAACTTGTTCATCATTCACGCTGAAATGGCTGAGCAGATTTGGATGAAAAGTACACAAATAGAGTAGGGCCCGAGTAATACATACGAAACTGTTAGTCACAAAATTTAAAATAACACTCTTAGATATTTTGTTAATAAAAATAAAGGTGGCGCTTTTTCTATAGAATATAATAAAATACAAATATATAAATACAAATTTTTGAGTTTATCATACACATATAACATGGTTAAGCGAAGGCTTTATTATTCTTACTTCTATCAAATACTCGAAAAATCGTCACATTTCCATTGAACACCCTAAGCCCTAAGGGAACGAGCGTGATTAGTACGAGGAAATCTGTTTATTATTTACATAAACCATAAGCGAATATATGTATATTTTTATATTACAGTTACCTTAACATCCATATTAATATTATAAAGTGACGGAATCGAGATAGATGATTTAGAAGATGCTATCTGAACAATTTCCGCTACGCAATAAGACTAGCCATTTAGGTATGCAAGATATTACAGTGCACATGAGTGCGCAACCACAAATTCCCTGTTCATTCCTTACGTTTTCAAAGTTCGATGCAATGACATCGAAATCTCAAGTTTCTTCCTTTGATTCTACCACAACTACTATTTTGTACTTTAAAAGGCAGTTCAATTATTTTATCTGTTATCAAAAATTTATTTAGACATACAAGAAAAGATAATTTAGTTAAACTAGATACTCGTAAATTCAAAAGATCCGAGTCGAACAACTCTGAGACAGTATAAATTATAATCATACGATGTTCGTGACGTAAGTATCTCCATCTGGAACCAAATACGTCAGCTGTTACGTATAATATGCGTACACACAAGAGTTCGCTGTAACTACACGCACACTCACATTTCCACTTGTTACATAAAAAGACGATCTTTTGAAGTAACGAGCATAAAATACGGAGGAAAATTATTGGTGTACAATTTTACGTAGGTTTTTCGTAAGTTTAATATTATATTGTATATGATATATATATATATATATATATATATATATATATATATATATATATATATATATATATATATATATATATATGATGAAATTAAGCACAAAGATACTATTAGTAACAAAATTTTCCGAAAGACGTCGCAGCCCGTATAAAATAGGTATTGTAGATATTAAAGAAATCTAAGGACGTACCCGAGCAAAGCGAGCCTGTATATGCAGCAGTGTGGACCGACGTGTTCATTTGCGTGTAAATCGTTTATGGACCGGAGAGTGACATAGATCCTTTATCTGTAAATATCGTATTGTTTCCATGGGGCAGCAGTCTTTTACAATTGATTTAAAGAAAATTGTTTATTTTTAATATTTTTTTTGCACGTTTTGGATATTTTCGCGATTTTATTTCACTTTTTTAATCACCGTTTCAAAGATGGTCACGGATTCTCGCCCGGTTAAGGTTTTTGTCTCAAAAGTCATCATTTTTTAGACGCTGTCTCCTCACAAAAAATGTTAATTAAAATGTCTAATTTTCACGTTTAATCTTAAACAGGAAATTGTTTAGCTCAATATTACATGCTTGTGAGCAATCTCTTTGTTCTTTTGACACTTCGTTGCTGATTCGCGGTTCCCAACGCTTCGCTTGCTCTTAACGAGAATGGAAAAGCAAACACGATACTTAAAAGCATTTTTCCTAGATGGAGATGAATCCTCCAAGGTCTTCTGTAACACCAGTCACACGCTGTCTATCGGTGATGCAATGGATGATATAAAATAAATCATATAGAATTCTAAACACTTTTACTCTTGCATCCTTAAAATAAATTTATTTTAATTAATAGCAGTTCCGCTTTTACCATAACAGCACATGGGACCCGTGCCATGGGCTCCCAGCCTCTAGAGGCCCAGAAAAGCCAGCATATTCGTTTACATGGGAATGAAAGAAGCTCATTTTTTATCTATAAAACACTACACTACACTGTTTATTCTTCCCATTTTTTAGTTTCGTTCTGTACGCCGTAAAGGTTATTTTTTTATATAATACTTTCTTAGATTTACGCGAATATTTGACATTTTAAATAAAACTATCTTTTCGGATTATTTCGCGGATTTATTTTGATTTTTGGTTCCCGACGTTTCGAATGCTTTACAGCATTCATGGTCACGGGAGAGGCTAAGGTTATAGACGTCTCAAACACATACTCGTTACAGAAAGTGCCTGTCCACTATTATACAAAAATGATTTCAAAGATTCAAAAAATGGCAATAAAGTACCTTACAATATTTGTTAATTTTTATTTCTAAACATTTTAATTTTTGTAATAAATATTATAATTAAATAGGGCAATATTATTTATTTAATTTTTGCTGTTATTATTATAAATATCACAATTTTTAAAAAACTTTACTAATTACTAATATTATTTAGTGTAGCTATTATTATATTATGCATTTAATAAAGAATATTAAAAATTAAAACGTAAAAAGTTTATTACAGGATCCCAAGATGATGGTAGTACCCAGCCATCTTCCATATTGAAGTTTGGATATTTATAATTTAATTTTTAATACCATTTAATTTATTTAACTTTCTAAAAGGGCCTGAAATGGTTGTGTGCCCATGGCTTAGCACGGCCCTGATTAATATTTAGAATATCCCATTGTCTACCACGAACTCTTGAATCAATTTCGTCACAAAACATTTGTACAGAAATACCGCAAATGTACTAATATAGTAATTACTAGCGACTCACGCTCGCTTCGCTCGGGTTCGTCCCTAGCTTAATTCCCAATACAAACTTTCATCCCCATTTTCACCCCTTTAAAGGATGATTTCCGGGATAAAAGTATCCTATGTCCTTCCCAGGCTCTCAAACTATCTTCTTACCAAATTTCATCTAAATCGGTTTAGTAGATCCAGAGATTACCCTCTACAACGTCACAGACTCACAAACTTTACCTCTTTATATTATTAGTATAGATTGACCGCTTGTTTATAGGCTCGCATATTTAATCCCAAATTCATGCTGTATTCAACCCTTTTTAACGTCCCACTGCTGGGTACGGGCCTTCCTTCAATACGAGGCGAAATTTATATTACAAATTCATATATTAACAACATTTAAGGCATTAATCAATGACGCTGACTTGCCAAAAAGTATACATTTAAAAATCTCAATAAATATTTCAGTCATGCCCGCGTCGCGTGATTTGTTCATGGTGCGCGCGTGAAAGACGGCGTCCGGATGATGTCTGATAAGGGAGTACACAAACGATTAATAATCACAGCCACAGGGTGGTGAACAGGTAGGGTCTTTAAGAACTTTAATATGAAATATTTCTAATAAATTTTAGATTTATATATTAATTTTTTTTGCGAACCTCTAGTAGGAAAAAAAAACTAGAAAAAACCGTTATAAGTCCTAATTTATGAATTTTATTGATAAATTAGAATTTAGAATTATATAATATAGTATGCATATAGCTTTCCCCATTTTCTTATTTTTGACTTCATTTATCAAATCGTTGATGTGCTGAGTGGGTGTTCCAACTTCACTCAGCCTGCTCATTGGATTTGCTCATTGGATATAGAAAATAATTTTCGTTAATGAAATTATTTTTTTTGTTCACGCGTCTGTACTAGCCCTTAGATTTTTAAATAAATCATGAACGTCACAGTTCCATTCAGCCACGTTCGACAATACTACGAGTTGTCGGATACATTGGAAGTTATAGAAGACGCATGCCAACATTTATTTGTGTTACATTGAAAAATTTAGTCTGCGCCGATTTATCTAATTTCATTTTTATTTGAGACTAGAGACTCACCATCGCTCCGCTCGGTTCCATCATTAGTTACGTTTTAACGTTTAGAATAGATTTCTCAGAGATGAGATATATTCCCGCAGTAAAATTTATCCTATATGTTGACCCGGATTACCAGCTATCATCATAAAAATATCATCAAAATCTGTACAGCGGTTTTCTCGTGGTGCGGGTTACAGACAGACAGACAAAATTCTAAAAACCATAGATTCGGCCTCTGTATCGATAATAATGACTATTTCAATAAGATCTTTCAAAAAATATTTAATGTACAGTTAGAATTTTATTATATGTGTAGATTTTAATATTAATTTTGATAATATAAATGATTTTGTTAAAATAATCTGACTACTAATAAAAAGTTGGTGTGTAAATGTGTGTGTATGTTTGTTACATTTTCACGTTGAAACGGCTGGACCGATTTGAATAAAATTTAGAATACCTAAAGCATATATCGTAGAGTAAGCTTCTTTGACATCTAGTAATTATATAAAATAACTAATATGCCTATCTATACTATAATAAAACAGTAGAGGTCGAATGTCTGTACATAGCAAAAAAATGCTAAAAACCAAGTCAGGGGGATGTAAGAAGACAAATAGAACAAATCCAGTTTTCAATTTTTTTGTTTCTCTGTCTGTTTGTCTGTTTGTACGGGCTAATCTCCGAATCTATTAGACCGATTTAAATGAAATTTTGCATGGTGGTACCTTATATCCCCAGTCAACATCTTAGATACTTTTCATCCCAGAAAATTAAAGAGTTCCCGTGGGATAGTTAAAAAACTATAGTATCTTATACAGCTTAGTACACAACAACTTATGCACCTAATTTAGTAAAATTTAACATTCTGATACCTTATATTGCCGGTCAAACAACAGGTTACTTTTCATCCCGGAAAAATGAACGGTTCCCGTGGGAACTAATAGATCTTTATTAGTATTTTTGTAGAGGCGAACCCGAGCGAAGCGAGGGTGAGCCGCTAGTACAATATATAAAAGCTATGTATTTTCGGAAAGTGCTAAAACGTTTGTAAAATTTATAACTTAAAAAAACATTTACAAAGAAACTTCAATCGTTTGAATGCTATTTGTAAATCAGATTTTTAAAATATATATGCCTTCAGCTAACAATGTCCCAAAGCGACCGACGCAAGAACAAATCCTGTTTTTAACAAAAGTGTTTAGGATTCAAGGATTTTATATAATATCACAGAAATATGTAGGTACATTATAACTTAAGGTTTATAATAATAATAATTAACAGATGTTAGAAACTTTATCAATAATACTTAATAAGATAAAGTAATTTAAAAAAAACACAAAAGTAATTTTTTATATATAATGTATAATGACTAGCGACTCTAGGTTGCTTCCCCATACAAACTTTCATCTCCATTTTCACCCCCTTATGGATGATTTCCGGGATAAAAATTATGTCCTTCCCAGGGTCTCAAGCTATCTTCTTACCAAATTTCATCTAAATCGGTTCATTAGTTTCGGAGCCTATTCGGTACAAACAAACAAATCTTTCCACTATATAATATTAGTATAGATTATTATTGTTTTAAAGTCATTATTTGCTATTCTCCATTATAACTCGTGAACTATTCACTTCATAGAAAAAAATTCCCAATAACGTTACATAAAACCAACATGGAATAAATTAAAAAAATTAAAAACCCCTTACGTAAATTAATTGTCATTTAACGATTACACTGGCACGCGTGAAGCACTTAATCGAGTAATCATACGCCAAAATGCCTTATATCATTTTGTGAAAAGAGCTGATACTCTTACACTGCTGGACCGATATTAAACAAACATAGCTAAGAACCACCGCAAGGAAACTGGCTTTCAAATGAATAAAACCGCATCGAAATTGGTCCATCCGTTTGAGAGCTACGATGCCACAGACAGACACACACAGACAGACATCGACGTCAAACTTATAATACCCCTCTTTTTGCGCGGGGGGTTAAAAAAGCTGCAATAAAACTAAGTTTTATCCAAAAAATTCAATAGTAAAGGGAGAAAATGAGTTTTTTAAGCGTGTAGTTTATAAATGGCCAAGGTAGTTACGTATTATATTGCAAAGAAAATGTATTTTTACGACATATATTTTATAGTGGTGCTATTACCGCGTAATGTTACTGGCGTCTACAGTTTGCGTACTATATATTGCGGGCGATCGAAATAGCTTTCATTCAAAATTCGAGGCTATATCATTTTATTATTCACTAGCGAATCACCCTGGATCCGCTTGGGTTCGTCCATAGTTACGTTTCAACGTAACAATATTTTCCCGCAGTAAAAAGTATCCTTTATGTTGATCCGTATAACCAGCGATCATGACACCGAATTTCATTAAAATCCCTCCAGTAGTTTTCCGTGAATCATGGACAGACATACAAATATTCTAAAAACTATAGATTCTGTCTCTGTATTGACAATAATATCTTTTTCAATAAGATTTTCCAAAAAATATTTAATGTACAGATTCGGCTTAGTTAGAATTTTATTACATGTATAGTATACTGGCTTCAATTTCCCCATAAGGTAGGTACGAATAAGGAGAATAATTCTTCAAACTTAAAGCATGTTACAATACATACAAAGGAATCAAATTATAACAAAATTTTTATTGGAATTATTTTCAATGAATTCGAATTGTAACTTGTTTCAAACACGATAAAAATAGGATATAATAAATAAGAACTCCGAGCGAAGCTCGGTCACCCAGGTACTGTAAGCTTACCTTCAGTATTTTTAATATAACGGACTTAACAAGTAAGTACATATTACAATACTTACTTAACGCATATATTTGACACATACGCATGATTTGGGATTTATTTCGGGAACATAAAGCATTCGTAACGTCGAGAACCAAAAATCAAAATAAATCTGTGCACAAATCCGAAAAGATAGTTATATTTAAAACTACAGAAACTATAAAAAATATTTAAACGCGTACAATTTGATACGAGTGAAAAGTCGTCTTACAATATGTAGGTCGGATGGAAAATATCTTTTAAATTGTTAATCCAGCTTAAGCGGTAGACCATTCAGACTTTGTGATACATCATATACAATATACATATCTCTTATACTTTATAAGGCCTTCGAGAAATGAAACTTAGATTTAGTTTCACATAAAGTTAGCCGTCTCTGAGATTATCACAAGTCAACATTACAGAAAGTTAAATTAAAATTTTCAATTTAGAAATTGTATAATAATTTTATAATAAAGTCTGCCACCCGCACGCACTTGGCCAGCGTGGTGGACTATGGCCTGATCCCCCTCGTTGAAGGGAGGCCCGTGCCCAGCAGTGGGACGTTAAAAAGGGCTGAACACATAATGATTTCCTTGATATTTATTAAGTTTTGACATATTTTAAAATTATATTTTAGCTTCTTTGACTTGTTTTGTTACCAAAACGAACAATTTTTGCTTTATTCAAAATTACGGGGCGAATTCAAGAATCATCATCTCTTGAGAACAAAATATTTTATCTAAGCCATAGGCCTGAAACAGCTAACTGTGGTAAACAAAGCCACAAATATCTACTATTGAAATCACCGATGCACATACGAAGTTAAAGTATTTCTTCAATATACCTACATTAACTTCAACTTTTAAGCTCTCCTTTATTGTGTTATCTAAAGCCTACTAAGCGTTTGGGATACTTTTAGAGTAGTTTAATGGGAAAATAATCTAATCTAGCCTAGTGGCTTACAAAGCCACGATATAGACCACGACGATAATCGACGATATGAAATGATGTGCACAGTTACAAAAATATATATTTTATCTACGTTTAATCAAAAGTTAGTCAGTTATACTGAAACGTGCTACAGAGAATGCAAATTTAAAAGAAATCTCTTGGCTATTCAACAATATCGCTCAGGTTTCTAAGAGAAATACATATATTATATCGAGCTTAATCTAGCAGCTTTTAGTAGTACCATTTAGATTCCCTACGAAAGCTTTACATCGCACAACACAATACAGACACATTGGGATTCATATGAATACGTTGGCACGAAGAGGATTCATCGATTTATTATGTTAAAAAATTTTACCGTACCATTTTAGTATTCGCAGTTGCAACTTCTGTTTATTTTGCAACTGTGATGCGTTAAAAGCATTCATTTTTGTACCGAAATTGATTTTATTAAACTTTTCTATTCGATTTTATTTTTCACCAATCAATGTTTGGTCAGTGAGAGGAAAAAAAATGCTATTTTCCAACGCCAAATATCTTTTTTTTGGCTAAAAACACATTATTTCCTTTATAAATGAGTAAAAATATTGACATAATCCCGAAACCTATTGAATACATCAATAGGGTGATCTTGTCAAACAAATTACTCGCGCGTTGCCTTCGAAGGAAGTCGACAAGTCTCAATTTCACTTCCGTTTAGAAGATTCAGTGACTTATTAAAGGAGAAATAGTGAAAGACGCGTCTCATAAAAGATGTTTATTTGAAAAGGGTCGAGAAAACCTTTGAAGGTATCTGGTCTTAATATCTCTTAGGAACGGTACGGTCATGTTTGTTTCTGAGAATGCGGTTAAGCAATGAACATAGTTACTATGAATGAATGTCCGTATTTATATACATAGGTATCTATTATTTATGTATATGTTAATACTATGTATTATCCACCTACACTATAATATGCTGTATATATGGAATAATAAAGGGTTAATTATTTTTTATTAACATTTCATAAGCGTAATTGCGTTAACAAGTATTTATATTCAAAAGTGCCATATATTTTATAGGTATTACCAGTGGCGAAGGGTGAAATTTCAAACAATGTTATTTTTAATAATACATTTTATATATACCTATGTATTAATGCAGAAAGAAATAAAGCTATTATTATATATATTTCCATAAGAACATTTATATATTTAAAAAATTAAAATGTATGTAAAATTATAGCAAAATACATTTTAAGGTAAGACGTCTTGTATGGACCCTTCGCCACTGGTAGATACTAGGTAGAGATAAATAAGTGACCGTTGTAAATGGTGTCTTTAAGCGGTTCTTAGAATTCTGAAAGTATGAGATTTAATTGCTGTATTATGAATGCTTGTTTTTTTTAAAAAATACCTAACGTGCTTTTGACTTCCATTTTTATTTAAATTTAAATTTCATAAAGTAATTATGTACACAAATTCGTGACACTCCGAAGTAAAATCCAAGTTCGTAGGAAAATGATGTTTAATTGGCATTAAATATATATAAATTGCAAAATATAATAATGTTATTAACCTTTAGTGAATTAAAAAATAAAATATGTAGATAGTTACGTAAAATTTTAATAGTTCTACATTATTTCAAACTTTCATAAATATTGTATGGACAAAAATCGTTTACCAAAAGTTTTCCTTAGATAAATAGAATATCCATGTTACGTATTCTACAGGTTCCCCAATATTTTTGATAACAGAAATCTAAAATTTTTCCACTGGCAATACATACATATTTTACCCTGGATAAAAAATATTCCAGCATTCGAATTTCAAAAGGTCACAACCATTTTCAAGCACAATTTGTATCGTACAATTGTAACCGCATCAGTTTGCATCGGGGTGTATTCAGAAGCGGTCGTGCGGTGCAATGGACGCTGATATTTTACGTGTAGGTACCTGTTGCGTGGATCTACCGTTTAGATATGTTAAGATGAATTACCTGAAATAAAAATGTATTATATTAATAATTATTCTACAAATTAAATAAACTTTCTACATAGAAAATAATATTATTAACAAATAATTTATGCTAATATTATAAAGCTGTAGAGATAGATACTTTTTTTCGTTTGAAAGCGCTAATCTCTGAAACTAACAGGTACTCGTAGATCAGAACAAATCTTAATACTATATTCTATTTATTGAGGCTATCGACACGCTACGAGCTTTAGGAGCGTCGTAATCGTACAAAAATAAAATACGCGATTGAAACCGCGAATAAAAGCTTTAAAAACTTCAAACTACCTATTAAACTTTAAGAAATAAAGCTACATAAAGATAGGACAGATGTACAGACGGACTAATTCAGTAATAAAATTTCGAAACGAATCTCATTAAACTCAATTAAACACGAAGCCCTAGAAACCATAAACCAGTATAGAAAAATTCAAACCGTAGGCATATAGGCAAACTATTCCATTTATCGTGAAAATGCTTCGAATCGAACTACATTTTTAACGTTAATAAATAAAAACCGTATGGTTACATTCATCGGGCATTAAAAAACTTGAATTGTTTCCAGCGACTACAATCATTAAGACGTCTGACTGCCTCAAAGAGATTTTATGGATCATTTAGCGGTGGGCTATTGCTTTAAATGAATTATTTTCAGACGAGGTGGCCGTTTGAAGTGCTGCTATAGCAATTATGCCCCATATTGTTATGGGGCATAACACAGATTTACCTGATAATCATCGCTAAAATATATAAAATTTTGTAACTAATATATTTTAAGCTTCTCGTAGGTATTATTGGAAAGAAAAAATTAAAATAAAGAACATTATATAGAAAATTATAAATAACTTCCTTCTCAAATATTTTATCCAGTGGCGGCCCTACGTGTATTTTGCATTTGTTATATCCCACACTCGCTTTCGTTTACCTTCATTACAAAATATCACTCTTTATCTATACATATAATAAAATGTATACATATAATAAAATTGTAACTTAGTGGAATCTGTACATTAAATATTTTTTAGAAAATCTAATTGAAATAGACATTATTATCGATACAGAGTCCGAATCTATAGTTTTTAGAATTTTTGTCTGTCTGTCTGTCTGTCTGTTACCGCATCACGAGAAAACTACTGAACAGATTTTGATGAAATTTGGTATGATCATAGCTGGTTATCCGGGTCAACATATAGGATACTTTTTACCGCGGGAAAATATCTCATTTCTGAGAAAAAATACAAAAACTGCAATGTAAGAGTATACTAATACATAACACATAAGAATTTGGTTTTTGGTCATCTGAACGCAGGCGGAGCCGCAGGAAATGCTAGTTTTCTTTAAATATATTATACCAGAATATATAACTCACCTTAATATCTTTCATACTTTGATTACACCTCCTTCAAGTTTTATTTTCTTGACAAAAATTACTATGCTTTTCTCCAAAGTTCTATGGGATGTATTTGTATAAGAAAATTCATCAAAATTGATTCAGTTTTCTTCTTGACTTTCACATTATAATATTATATAAGTGTGGATACTTTTATATACTATGATATACTTTTTTATAATTTTTGGTAGCGGCATAGATTATTTTTTAATGTAACGAGTATCCATAATACTTTCTTAGATTGTTGTAAGGTACTCTGGTGCCATTTTTGAATTTTTGTAAATATTTTTTTATAAAATTGTGGTTAGGCACTGTCTGTAACAAGTGTATAACGCCTTTGAGACGTCTAAAACCTTAGTCTCTCCCGTGACCATGATTGCTGTAAAGCATTCGAAACGTCGAAAACCAAAAATCAAAATAAATCCGCGAAATAATCCGAAAAGATAGTTTTATTTAAAACGAGTATCCAAATAGGATAAAAAGTAAAGTTATCTTTGCCTCGAAGCCATAAAACATCACTTCACAAACAAAGCTAAACTAATAAAAACACCCATTTGCGTTTATGATATTAATTAGATTGCATTTTATTTGCGATACAATATAAGTAATCAAAAAGCTATAAACAAAACTAAGTGTAATTGTGATCGTAAACAAATAATTCATTATCATTATATCGCCTTGGTGCTTTTTAGATCAAACGACCAATACTTGTTGTACTTTACAGTAGAGTTTATTCATCTATTTTAAAAACGAAGCTTTATTACTAAGTTTGTAGAAGTTTTCTTTCTTGTTTGTCTCAGTTTGTAGTGACCCTACTAGCTGCGCCAGCGATCGCGGGTTCGAGTCCCGCTGGAGGCATTCATTTATGAGATAAGCAAGAATGTTTTTACTCCAGTCCTAGGTGTTTATATTTATAATATGTATGTATTTAAAGTTATATATGTATAATGTATCAACTATCTGGTATCCATAACACAAGCCTCGTAGCTTACCATGGAACTAGATGGTGCTATGTGTTAATGTCCTGACATATTTATTTACATTGTAAATACATATACTAGCAGAACGCGCGGCTACGCCCGCGTTCAATCTACAAAAAAAACTCTTTGGCTTTATGTTATAAAGCGACTCAACCTCGCTTCGCTCGGGTTCGCCGCTATGTATCTATGTAATATTATTCATACAAAAATACTAAAATCGCGATTAAAAAATGGGAGAAGGGCCAAAAATTCTTTACGACCTGTTTTCATACCTACCGAATATACAAAAAAATCATTAAAATCGGTCGAGCCGTTTCGGAGGAGTGCGACCACAAATATCGTGACACGAGATATTGATATATTAGATACTCTAGATAAAATACATTTTTTCGGCTTATAATAATATTAGATTAATAGAATAGAAATTTGAAAGTCAATTTATACTAATCTATACTAATATTATAAATGTGAAAGTTTAGACGTTTGGATGGATGTTCGTAACTCAATCACGCCAGAAAGGCTGAACGGATTTGGATGATTTTTTTGGCACAGAGATAGATTATAGTCTGGAATAGCACATATGCAACTTTTTATCCCGGAAAATAAAGGGTTCCCGCGGGATAGATTTGTCAATAGTTCTGTATTAAAAATAAAAACAGTTTCGGTAAATTGTTCATTTGGACAAATAAGCACTGACACGATGATTACACTATATACATTATATTAGAATAGAAGTCAATTAAAATAATTATTTACATTTTAAACCGACTCGTTCTCTTAATTAACCTCTAATTTTACAACAAATTAGCATTCTAATTTCGCATACCGGGGAGTTTATAAATGTTTTTTTTCTTCGTCGCTGTCAAAAAAATCCCCAGTGTGCTTTACACGATTACGTGGTCGGAATGATCTTCAACTAATAACGAAGTTCGTTAAATGATACGGATCTTAATTTCAGGTGGTTTCTGAATTTGAACTAGTTTTCATAATGTAGGCAGGTAAAACTGTTTATTATAATGTAAATTATAAGTATATTATATAGCATTACTCGCGGCTTCGCCCGTGTTCAGATGACCAAAAAACAAATTCTTAGGTTTTACATATTAGTATACTCTTACATTGTAGTTTTTGTATTTTTTCTCAGAAATGAGATATTTTCCCGCAGTAAAAAGTATCCTTTATGTTGACCAAGATAACCAGCTACCACCATACCAAATTTCAGCAAAATCCCTCCAGTGGTTTTTCTGTGATGCGGTAACAGATAGACAGACAGACAGACAGACAGACAGACAGAAATTCTAAAAACTATATATTCGGGCTCTGTATCGATAATAATGTCTATTTCAATACTATTTTCCAAAAAGTATTTAATGTACAGATTCGGCTTAGTTACAATTTTGTTATATGTATAGGTTTGTATATTATTTATACATACAGATAAATAAAATTGAAGTGTCTGTTTGTAATGTCAAAATAACAGCGTTATACTAAATGCATATGAAATTATATGCGGTACTTATAAAAACACATTTTTTTTAATTTTTGTCTATTTGTCTGTTTGTTCCGGATAACCTCTGAAACGGCTGGACTGATTTTGACGGGACTTTCACTGGAAGATAGCTGATATTATAGGGAGTAACATAGGCTACTTTTATCTTAGAAAAAGAATTAGGGTTCCGTTCAAAAAAATAAAACGTACCCAGCATATATCGCTAGTATATAAATAAATAGAAATGACGTATATGTCTGTTTGTACCCGCTAAACGCGAAACATTTGAATATAAGTAATTCAAAAATTTAGCAGGATTTTTAACTGGCTTGTGAAAGATAAGGGTGAATGCTAGTATAGGATATTTGGGGTATGTATATGACAATACCTGAATGTCTGTATTATATGGCAGTGGACCTAGAGGTCCTGGGTTTGAGTTGTGGGTTAGGTGAAGTATAGTAAATGGATTTTTCTAATTCTCACTCAGGAGTTTAAAAGTCTGCTTGCTTAAGTATTTGTAAAACCCACAAAGTTAAGACGTGAGCAATTTGATTTCTAAATGATATTTTCAATATATGTAAAGGCATATTTTTATAAGTAATAATAGTAATTAATAATTATTTTTTCTATAATATTTTTGGTTCAATCCTCCTATATTACATACAATGTATATTTTATATCGGCATAGGTATACAAAACTCGCATATTATTTTAGATATGTATCGAACTATCGACTTTGAAGCGAGGATTTGTGGTTTATCGAATCAGATGAAATGGTTGGGTTTATTCATAGAGTATTTGAACACCGCATTCAATATTCTAATACTCTTGATATTTGCTTTTAGTAAAAATAAAAATTATACTATCACAATATTATTATATGTATATATATTTATGTAAATGTATGTACGTACGTATGTTTGTAGGTCCTGCCTGAATTGGCTAAATTTAAAAAGATTTTAATGAAATTTAATACCTACATAGATAACCTGGAATGACACATAGGCTATTGCTAGTAATAAAATTTGCCAAAAGGTGACACAACCTGTAAATAAAACTGTAAATAAAGACATCTATGGAAGCATGTGAGCGAAACGAAAAAATATTGTTTGTATGGTATACGATTCATTCGTGAGTTTGACTCGCACATGTCTGAATTATTTGAAAATCTGAATTTAGCTCTAAAATCTATTCTAACGCAATGGGCTTGTTAGATGAACCCAAATAAGCCCCACAGTCATAGGGGTTCCTGATTTTCTCAAAAACTCGTATCTTAAACAAAATTTTATGAGAACATAGAACCTCCTCCTTTATGGAAGTCGGGTAAAAACAGTTTAAACTGGTATTATTATTAAATTAGAGATATAAAATGAAAAATACAATGAAAACTACACCTGCATTCCAGACAGGTGGAGAAATGGCCGGCAACTATAAATCACTGTTTCGTAACGTTTGCGAATGCGAAGTGTTTCAGATAAGGAATTTCAGGCTCTTGCTAAGTCTAGTACAAAGATATAGATCTGAAGTGTATAGAGATTCACAAGGGTTGTACGGCGGCGTTTACTTGACTCGGTAAGCTTGTTTTGTGAAGTTATCAAATGCTATATAAAATAAATATATTAGGATATTTACACACATCACCATCTAGTTCCATGGTAAGTTACGAGTCTTATGTTATGGATACCAGATAGTTTATATACTAATATATATATATATATATATATATATATATATATATAATAATAATATAATAATTTAAAATAATAAAATAATTTAAAGTTATATATATATATATATATATATATATATATATATATATATATATATATATATATATATATATATATATATATATATATATATAACTTTAAATACGTACATATTATAATTTATAAATATAAACACCCATAACTGGAGTACAAACATTTTCTATTACGTTTTACCAATTAAACCTAAACCACTCAACCAATTTTAACGAATTTTGGTATAAAGATGTTGGAAAACTACACAGGCTAACATTTTCCTCAAAAATGAAACTTGAATGTGTTGAAATATGGGTGAAAGTTTGTATTTGGAACATATAGTCCATTCTATACTAACCGTTAAAACGTACCTTGGCACGAACCCGAGCGAAGTGAGGGTAAATCTCTAGTACTATATAATTTAAATCATAATTTCGAATAAAGAGTATCAATACTGGCCAATAAAAGCAACAAGGACCTACACGAACGTATTGGGAACGCCCGACTTTTCTGTTGACAACTGGCTTTACGGATTACCGACGCGATTGTTCATTTTCAGACCGCACCCGATATTTTTTATCCGAATAAAAGTGTTGACGTCAGTGATTGTCTAGTACTCTAGCACACTCGTGTGAATTGTACAAATGTATCGAAATTAAAAGATGCAGATTAACAACATTCTATTAGTTTCAGTGGTAGCTAACCATGTAATAAAACTTTGGAAGTCGATATTAATTATTAGTTAATTTCAATTTGAATCAAACATAAATTCAAATTTAAATTTCATTTTGAAATTCCTCGTATATTCTCCATTTTATTTGACATTGGCGAAATAATCTGTAGTTCTACTGGCACGTTTTGAAGCTAAGAACAAGAAAATTGAATTGAATTGAATATTTGATGGGGGTGACATAGGGGTTTAAAATTTGTATGAGATGCTAATTATATTTTTTGCCTATTTAAAAAGTCCGTAGGGACGCACCCGAGCGAAGCTAGGGTAAATCGTATGTTAATATATACAATACATAGAAAAGCACAAGTAAAACTGTTAAAACAATATTAAATTCACTTTAACTAATCTATAAAGTAAAAGATAACATTCAAAGTAATTTATCACGGGCTTCAGTGATTTTTCTTTGTTAGTGCTGAATTTTTCGGTATGTTAGTCATGTATATGACTTGCTTTTTCGGACAAGATGGATGCATTATATGATGTTCTTTATAAGGAAAATGTATTTTTGAACGACCTCCAACTTGAGTTAATAGATTGATGGAAAAATTTAACAAATTAAACGGAAATTGAGTGAATAAAATTATTAATTTTCTACTGGAAGATCCCAGAAAAAGTTCACAAAGCTATTCTTTGCATAATCTTATTAATATTATAAATGTAAAAGTTAGATGTTAGGATGAATGTTTGTTACTCTATCACGCCAGAACGGCTGAACGAATCTGGATGAAATTTGGCACAGAGATAAATTAAAGTCTACATTAGCACATAGGTTACTTATCATCCCGGAAAAATGTACAGTGCCCGAGGGATAGATTTGTTTTTGTTTCACTTGACGCCAACCCAAGCGAAGCGTAGTTTAGCCACTAGTATAAAAAATGTCGAAGAAAATTTTGCATACTAAAGGCTATTTTCGTGTAATAAACAATTTTATAGAAATGATGTGAAATCTTGCTCCACTATGCTGTAAAAACAGCATTAAAAACATGAAAATGTTAAATAAAATGAGTACATTTTTAATTATATATTAAAAGATGTTAATAAAACTTTAATAAAGATATATTTTCGGCAGTTCTTCTTCGTTACTGACGTTTACTTTCAAACTACTGGTAAAGTTTTGGACGAATAACAAGTTTATTTTTGAAATATCAACATAGAATAAAGTATTTTTGATATTACGAGTAAATAGACTAAAAGAAAACTTAAAATGTATACTTAATATGATGAGATTCTTAATAAAATGTTACTACATTGAATTTATTGTGCGCGCAAAATTTTAATATTTAGTACTTTATAACTGTAACTTGGAAGTGAATATAAATCTCACACGAGTTAAAAATTCGCATATTATATGCGAGGTGGATAGCTCTTGAAAAGTAGAGAACTGTCTGGCACTTATTAATTGGTTTAAAAAGCTATATTTTAATAATTATATATGCGAATAATAAAAATTTTCACCTACGTTTTGAAGTATGCATATAATTTGTGTATATGTATAAAATCTAGAGCACTGTATTCCTTACACTCTTACCTCTTATACCCAGTTATTGTAGACCACTATATATATATATATATATATATATATATATATATATATATATATATATATATATATATATATATATATATATATATTTGTATCGAAGTAAAGACTGACTTATCAACTAGTGGCTTATAAGGTATAATAATAAAGAATGTAATTTTAACAAAGGTAATCCGGTTCAAAAATATGTACATTTAAGCCCTTGCGAGGAGTTTTTTTAAACCCTTTCTCTGTAATCACGTTACTCCTGTAACTCTTGTATTCAAAAAAATCACGATGTCAAAGCCAGTGGTTTAGATACATTGTTGCATTAAACACTAAACGATTTTTTATTAAGTATGTAGTAATTAAGTAAAAATATATAAAACCAATCTAAAGTTTTAGTAGAAAACAGATTTTCTATATCCAATATTCTCTCTTGATAGGACGTTGTTTTATTATTTTTCCTAGACACAACCATGTGATTGACAGCCGTTTGTCCGTAACCAAAAAACGCTCACTTTCCTGTCAACCTTCAGTAAATAACTTCGCCATGAAAACTGGAATTAACAGCTTTACCAATAATGCTATACTTGATATAGTTTGACATTGTATTATAGAGTAATACCCAGTCTTCACCATTTTACGTAATATTGGCGAATTAATCTGTGCTCAACTGGCACGCTTTGAAGCCGTCAACAAGAAAATTGAATTGAATTGTAATACCTAAAATCAAAAGCTCTACAAAAGCTCCTTTAGCCCATTATCAAATAACTATCTCGTATACAAAAAACAATTAACGAATATATTTTTTTGCCATAAATCATAAATAATGTCACAATTTATAACATTAGCTATAATTTGAGACTCAGTATAACAAAAAAAAAGCTCATCCGTTCATAAAAGATATTATATTCATAAAAATAATATACCTACATATAGTAAAAAAAAATACAATACAAAAAACTCTTAAATAACTGTTTTAAATAAGGTTGCAATTAAAAAAAAACATTTTTATATAAAGGAGCTCTGTTCTTCTATCATTTTATTTACAAACTGACATATCGATTTCGTTTAAAAGTCTAGTACATTGCTCATCATAACAAAAATAACCGTCGTTAGTATGTAAAGGTACACGTTTATTGAAGGAGTGTTTCAAATTAAAATACGCTCGTACCTTTATAAACAAATTCATGTTTATAAGTCAACAAAAGCGCAAAGGGACACCGAAGGGTATAACATTGAATCAGTCAATTAAAAGATTAGAAACAATCAGAAGTACACTCATAAAATAAATAAATAAATAAATAAATACGCCGGGACATTAACACACAGCACCATCTAGTTCCATGGTAAGCTACGAGGCCTGTGTTATGGATACCAGATAGTTGATACACCACACATATATAACTTTAAATACATACATATTATAAATACAAAACACCCATGACTGGAGTACAAACATTCGTCATCACACAAATGAATGCCCCCAGCGGGACTCGAACCCGCGGTCGCCGGCACAGAAAGTAGGGAAACTACACAGTGAGCCAAACGTGTCGTCTATATCCTACCTTCATTATATAGCCTACATTATATATAAATAGTCAAATACAAATCAGTTCAGTACCTTTTTTTCCTGCCTTTGTCGATCGATTTTTTTTAATAGCCATTAAAAACCTTTGTGTAATCAATAAAAAAATGCTCGGAAAAAGTTACTTTTTATACAGATAGGAAAATTCTATTCATATATTATGTTTTCTTCAAATTTTTTAATAATGATTATTATAATACTTTCTTAGATTTACGCGAATATTTGACATTTTAAATAAAACCACATATATTTTCAGATTTTTCGCGGATTTATTTTGATATTTGACTCCCGACGTTTTGAATGCTTTGCAGCAATCACGATCACGGGAGAGACCCGCAGTTTTATTTAAAATGATTCTACCACTAGACGAACACTTGTGCTAATAAATCCTTCAATATATATACAATTAAGTTCGTATTTATATAACATATAGACTATGAATAGCAATTGAAACTTGAAACATTCAAAGCGAGCCCCTATTTTCTGTTTAAAACGTAACTTACCACCATACCTCCGATGAATATCGATCAAATATCCAGTAGTATTTGATCTGTACACAGAACGTTCAACCTCTCTCATAATATGAGTCCACATAAATCTGTTATATGCGTATTCACTGTATTAGTATCTCTAGTGGGTACATCTGGTTTGGATATAAATGTAATGCATTTGATTGCTTCTTGGTAAAAGTGAAAGATTTTTACATATATCTTATAATATTAAACTGCCTCGGTGGTGCAGTGGCTAGCATGTACGGCTGCACACCCGGAGGTCCTGGGTTCGAGTCCCGGGTCGGGGCAAATTTAGTTATTGAGTCTTTCTGTATATTAAGTTTCAGTAACAGCCCGGAGTTGGGAAGTTGGCGGTGTTTCACTCCCGTGCCTCGGAGAGCACGTAAAGCCGTCAGTCCTGCGCCTTAACTCTCACCGGTCGTGTCGAGTGGTCGTCCCACCGGAGTATGAGAGTGATAGGAATAGAGAGTGCACGTTGTGTCTGCGCGTACACTTGTGTACTATAATATCTCCTGCGCAGTTCGCTAGTCTCAATGAGATTTGCCGCCGTGGCCGGAATCGGCTAGGAGAACATCATCATCAATATTAAATAAGCAATCTCTGAAACGGCTGGACTGATTTTGACAGGACTTTCACTGGAAGATAGACTAGATGTTGTAATAGGGAGTACTTAACATTGGCTACTTTTATTTTAGAAAAAGATTCAGGGTTCCGTTCGAAAAAATCAAAACGTACCTTGACGTACCCGAAACGTACCCGAGCGAAGCGAGGGTGAGTCGCTGTCTTTACTAATATTATAAAAAATAAAGTTTTTGTTTGTTTGTTTGTTTGTATGTTTGTTTGTTTGTACCGAATAAGTTCCGAAACTACTGAACCGATTTAGATAAAATTTGGTAAGAAGATAATTGGAGACCCTGGTTAGGACGAAGGACAGTTTCTATCCCGTAAATTATCCTTTTAAGTTTGTATATTTACATATAGATATTTTTCACAAAAAAAATTATAACTAAATTATAAAAGCCTTTTTCCTGAACGAGCGCCTACACCCAGCGAAGCTCAGTCACCCAGGTAGGTAGGTACTTACAATTAATTGAAGTAATGTACTAATATTTTCGGGGCCATTTTAAGATTTTCCGGTGTAGGTTACAGTACCAGTAGCAACGGGTTCGGTTCTTGAATTTAACGAGTGTTCAATCATATTATAACTGATATTAAAAGTGCGAAAATATTTCAAACCGTCTGCTACTTCAAAAGTGTTAATCGAAAACTTGCTATTGTTATTACTAATTAATGACTACGACATACCCGGAAAAAGTGAAAAAAATAATTCTTTGAAAGAAGAATTGGCGTAGAACCTATACATTTTAGTACTCAATATACGACTTAAGAATTTATCAAAAAATTAAAAACACTTGCAAATCAAATCAAAATCAAAGCTCAAAAAACTCAACAATTCTCAACTAAAACAAAGCAACAAATACTCTACTTATTAATATTATGCAAACACAAACCGAACCTCGTTGCCTCTACGAGCCCAATTCGTATGCTACGAATGTAAGCTTTATTTATCCAACACTGTGCATATGATCGCAGACGCCAAAAAGGTGCAAAAACCTAGAGCTATTTTACTAAATTGCTACACAAGGATAGTACTACATATATTTTATATTACATATACTATACGTTTTTGTTATATTTTATTTGACTTGTAATCTATTAATATAATAAAATTATAATTGAGCCGAATAAATTTAAAACTAGCATCACCCGCGGCTCCGCCCGCGTTCAGAAGACCAAAAACCAAATTCTTAGGTTTTACATATTAGTATACTCTCTTACATTGCAATTTTGTATTTTTTCTCAGAAATGAAATATTTTTCCGCGGCAAAAAGTATCCTATATGTTGAACCGGATAACCAGCTATCACCATACCAAATTTCATCAAAATCCCTCCAGTGGTTTTTCCGTGATGCGGTAACAGACAGACAGACAAAAGTTCTAAAAACTATCCTCTGCCTCTATCTGTGTGTAACTGGTCTCTGTATCGATAATAATGTTTATTTCAATAAGATTTTCCAAAAAATATTTAATGTACAGATTCGGCTTAGTTAGAATTTTATTATATGTAGCTATAGACTTCAAAAATAATTATCGAGCTTTGGACCAATATTTTACATATATCTACATATTTTAAGGTCAATTCTTTTATTAGATTTGACCTAAATAAACATATCAATTGACAAATATTGCAAGCTAAAAGCCTGTAAAGATAATCTATATACATATAACAAAATTCTAAGTAAGTCGAATCTGTACATTAAATATATTTTTTAAAATCTTATTGAAATAATCATTAATTATTATTATCGATACAGAGGCCGAATCTATACTTTTTAGAATTTTTGTCTCTGCCTGGGAACGCATCACAAGAAAACTACTGTACAGTTTTTGATGAAATTTGGTATGATGATAGATGGTTATTACAACATATATAATAGTTTTACTGCGAGGAAATATCTCATCTCTGAGAACTCTATACCAAACGTTAAAACGTAACGAGGGAAGAACCAGAGCGGATCGAGGGTGAGTCGCTAGCTCGAAATTTTAATTAGGGAAAAATGAGTTTGTTCATTACTATTGACTTGTGATGATGCATTTAATATTTGTATTGCGAAGAATAAGATTTATAATGCTTTCTAAGATTAACGCAATTTTTTTACATAGTAAATAAAACAATTTCTTATGTTTCTCTAAATATAAAATTATATAGACCGAGGTCGCCAAAATAAATGTAGAAGTCAAAAATAGTAGCGTGATTTTCTACTTATGCTACAATTCTCGATTTTACCAGACAGGTCGTTTACCTTCGTTAAAGAATAAAATAAATTTTATATATGTATTAGTTAAATTCATATGAATACAATGTTTGAGAATATTACTTATATGAATAATAAAAAATATACTATATTTTTTTCATTATTAACCATTTCTCTTCCCCTTGAAAGAAATCTCTTTTCGATAATAATGAGCTTATTTAATTTTTTGAAAGAAGTATACTAATTGTCAATTGTATACTATTTTAAAACATTAGAATATAGGTACTAGGTTGATTCCCCATACAAATTTTCATCCCCATTTTCACCCCCTTAAGGGATGATTTCCGAGATGAAAAGTATCCTATGTCCTTCCCAGGGTCTCAAACTATCTTCTTACCAAATTTCATCTAAATCGGTTCAGTAGATTCAGAGATTACCCCCTACAACGTCACAAACTCACAAACTTTACCTCTTTATAATATTAGTACCTATAGATTATTTTAAAACATTATTGTTTAGCTTCATGTTTTTTCTATTACACTCTGTCTATATCAAACCTCAGAGAATTTTCTATAAACTAACCCTATATTAAACATAATATTTGCATAAAGCCACATAAAAACCATAACATTATTTTTTTAAACGACATGTTACAAGATGCTGAGAAAAGCACATATCTATTTCGCTCTAAACCTACGAGTATGCTTAAAAAACATAAAATTGTACATAAAAATTTTAAAGTTTCTCTTTACTTCATACGATGGATACTTTAGACTGTATGAACTGCTTTTAAAGTACGTGTACAATTATGTAGTATACTTTTTGAAAATAGCGAAGCGGCAAGTATGGAAACAGTTTAAGTGACATAAGTCGGTTAAGTGATATAATTAAATTAAAATTAATTCAAGCAATTTTGTTTTCATATAATTGGTAATGCACACGACGACACGTTTGGCTCAGTTTGTAATGACCCTACTTGATGCGCCAGCGGTCGCGGGTTCGAGTCCCGCTGGGGGCATTCATTTGTGTGATGAGCACGAATGTTTGTACTCCAGTCATGGATGTTTATATTTATAATATGTATGTATTTAAAGTTATATATGTATAATGTATCAACTATCTGGTATCCATAACACAAGCCTCGTAGCTTACCATGGAACTAGATGGTGTTGTGTGTTAATGTCCTGACATATTTATATATATATCTATATATTATATATATATATATATATATATATATATATATATATATATATATATATATAATGCACAAACAAATTAAATAAACGAGAACAGCGAAAAACCACGCATTTACCGACGTCAGTGAAGCGAAATGGGGCTATAATTTTTATTATTACTTAACTGCTCAAGTATTGACAATGCAGATACCGTAGATTTGAGTATTATAAAAAAATTATGTAAATACATGGGCGATGTTTTTGTGTTGTGTGTGTGTTTTTGTGTCATCGTGTTTTTTCGGGAAAGTTTAAAAAAATGCGTTTTTTTTTCGGAAAAAAACGACATGGATAAACTTAAAAAGCAAAACCTTATCTAAATACGAAATTTGATCCAAATCATTAGTGCCGTTTTCAAGATACATGAAATAAAATTATATATATACAAGATTTGCTTATTTATTATTATAAGATAATATATAGCTAGTCAGTGTGAAACGAATGTGTGGATTTCAAGGGGTCACTTATTTTTCTTATGTATTTCGAGAGAGAGAGAGAGAGAGAGAGAGAGAGAGAGAAAAGAGAGAGAGAAAGAGAGAGAAAGAGAGAGAGAGACAGAGGCGCAAATCCTGATACGTTCACGTTACTCATAATTATTTTTTAATTCAATATATGATATACTGATTTCAAAATCGTTTTAAAAGCTATCACCCCATACATAAGATATTTTTTCAAACTTATATGGGACCACGTTTGACGTGCTATGTTTATAATAATAAATAAAATAAATATAAAATGTTGTACAAATGTTTGACTGGAGTACAAACATTTGTGCTCATCACACAAATGAATGCGCCCAGCGGGACTCGAACCCGCGACCGCTGGCACGGCAAGTAGGGTCACTACAAACTGAGCCAAACATGTCGTTTAAAAACTAACCCTGCATACCAGATCACTATTCACCACAATTGAGTACCTTTTCCTTTTGAAGTCTGCCAAAAAGTAGCAGAAATATGTAAATGTAAATATATTGGGACATTAATACACAGCACCATCTAGTTCCATAGTAAGGTACGAGGCTTGTGTTATGGATACCAGATAGTTTATACTCTACACATATATAACTTTAAATATATACATATTATAAATATAAACACCCAAAACTGGAGTACAAAAATTCGTGCTCATCATGCAATATAATATATAGATTAATTTTAGACAGCTTCGTATGTTTCTACATGAGCAGTAAAAAAATAAACTGTATTTAAAATTTCCTCATTAATTATATTTTATTCACTAGCGACTCACCCTCGTTTCACTCGAGTGCGTGCCTGTGTACGCAGATTTTGTTCACAATTTTAAGCGTTTCAATTTGTTTGCGCGGAACCCTAATTCTTTTTCTGTAATAAAAGCAGCCAATTTATAACACCAGTTATCAGCCAGTGAAGTCAAAATCGGACCAGTCATTTCGTAGATTAGCCGAAACAAACAGACAGTCAGACAGACCAAAAATTATAACCGTCCCGTTTACCTTTCATTTGCATGTAGTAAAAAGCTGTTATTTTGACATTACAAACAGACACTTAAATTTTATTTATTTGTATAGATTTAACAATAAATACAGCTGCGCTTGATAATAATTATAGTACTTGAATATTCAGATCAACGTTTTCCATAGTGTTGTGTACCAATTCAAATATACAACTCAATTATATCTGGCTTACTGAATAAGTGGGAGGATTATTATAAGCAAAACCGGATTGTGATAATTCATTTGATTAACGACTTAATCTAATTTTTTTCATATATAAGAGGGTAGTTTTTTTGCTAATTATAACTTTCGGGGTTTCTTATCCAAAGTGATGGCTTGTTACTTTAACTTGTCTGTCCTATAGAAACAGTTTATAGGTCAGAGGGAAGATTTGTTTACACTCCCTAATAGTTTAACATTAAGGGTGGAACTATCGATTAGTTCGATAGAATACTTACGTTGTACTTTTTTTGCATTTTTAACTGGTTCGATTACCGGTTCTGGTAAGCTTGAAATATTTAAATGCGGTTATAAATATTTAAAAAAATAAGACAATTCCTTTAATGAATGATATCATCAATATTTATGGTACTTTCCATGTCCCATTCATTTGTTCCATCCTATATATGAATAATTTGCGATTTTATCCGTATTTTATTTGGTAGATAAAAAACAAATTCTAGGTGCGTAAAAGTTTTCACAACGCACGATGACCGCGGAAATTTTAATTATTATCAATAGTTAAATCTTTTCAAAAGTGCTTTGCTGGCTGCCAATCCCACAAGAGGGCAATCCTGGCATACCACTTCTCAAATAATATCACGCCTTATTTTATCGATTAATGAAAATACGCCCTATACCTAATGTCTATATAGTAAAACGGGTAATTTAATTTATTCTATGAACAAAATTGTTATTACAAAGTACATACATTCTTTTTCATTCATTTTTTTTTAAGTGTTCGTTCAATTTTATTAAAAACTAGCGACTCACCCTCGGTTCGTGCGTTTTGACGCTTAGTATGGCAAAGTTTTTTTTTTCATATTTTTTTTTCGTGATTTTTTCCGACGTTTTAATAGTTATTCTGCTTTTCGGGATGAAGACAAATCCAACAAAACAAACATCATAGAAATAAGTTCAGCCGTTCTTGAGTCATAAATGGTATAACTAACCCGACTTTGTTTTATATACGAGTATATAGATTGTCACTTCTTAAATATGCACCTCTTACTTTATGTCTCTACTTTTTTCATATATGAAATTCGTAAGGTAAAATAAAACGTTTTCCCACTGGAAATGGTCTAAGTACATTTTACTTCAAAACCGAGCTCTCTTATGACGCATACAAAAGTAACAACGTTCAGGTGAATTTCTTTGAAACCGAATTTAAACCGTTTTATACCTCGCAGTTGCCGATTCGATTTTGGTAAGCGAATATTTGTATTGTAACAGTGTTTTTTACTGTATAGCAGTCTCAAAACGCTACTTAAACGTTAACGAACAAAAGTATTGGACACTATTGAAATATTTAGAGTAATAAGTTAATTGTAATGATCGTCAATTACTTAAGAAAAGTTATATCGTATCGAGGTAAATACAACCTAAACTCTATGTATTCAGCCCTTTCTAAGTCTCACTGCTGAGCTCGGGCCATCCGTCCATACGTCAGGATCAGGTCATCCACCACGCTGACCAAATGCGGATTTTATATATCTTACCAAAATTAATTATGTTCTTTCATGTGTTTTTTCACCGTAAGGCAAAATTATAAGCTAAATTAAATTGATTTACACATAAATATCACAACAAGTGAGAGATGATGGTTTTGAACCAACTTAGTTTTTCCACGAGATTTTTTTATATGTTCACTATATTAAATATACAGTGTATATTAAACCAATAATAAAAAAAAGGCAACTAAAAAAAATTAACATGCAAAATTCTCGTCATAATATCCATCATAAATAATGTCGTGATAGGTTCTTATTACATACTAATAAAATTTAAAACGCTACTTAGTGCTATAGTATAAACGCGGTAGTTTGTGAAGATGGATGGATATATGATTGTTACTCTTTCACGCAAAAATTACTGAACGGATTTTGATGAAACTTTACAGTAATATAGCTTATACATCAGAGTAATACACAAGCTACGTGAAGCCAAATTTACTTATACTGTATATGTTCGATAAAACTTATCTATCTACCAAATATCAAGTCACTATAAAATGATGGAGAGCAGCCAGAATTCGGTGCGAAAAAAAATATGGACGCAGCACTAATGGAATATTCCATGCTAAATGGATTCTCAATTGGAGTTCATTCGTATTCTAGTTTTAGGTCTCATCCGTTGCTGTGTTTATTTTTAAATGACCTACGATGGGGTTAACTGAAGCTCAAGTCGGTCTTACTGGAATTATTTTACTTATACATTTATTTTGGTATAGAACTAGCGTTTCGTTCTGGCTTTGCCCAGATGAAAAGAGTTATAGATACAAACATACATACGAGTATGTATAGAAAAATTAACTCAGACTGATAGCTCTTCAACTCTAACTAATACGACTCATGCTCGATGTAATGTCGATTGGTTTAATGCAAAAATTATTTACTAATAAAAAATATTATTTACTAAACCATCGAATAGGTTTTTGTATGTTATTTACAGACAAAATTTATTAAGAAAAGATATTAAGTTATAGATCGATATTCTTATAAATATCCTTTGTGCTTCATGATATTGCTCTAGACTCTAGAGCTTAGAGGCTGATTTTTATCTCATAATAAACATTTAATCATTCTTACTAGAAACCAAAGCCAAAATTAAAAAAAAAACTAATAATTTTAGTTACTTAATGTAACATAGTAACTACCCTTAACAGTCAACTATATATTTTTCTAATTGTGAAGGTTGGTTGTAAGTCTGTATATTTGTTAGTCGTTCACGCTGAAACGTGTGGACAGATTTGGAGTGCACAGATAGACAATGTACTGTACACATAGACTACTGTTAGGCACCTAGAAGCACATCTAAATAAGGGCTAAGTAGCTAGTATATATATATATATATATATATATATATATATATATATATATATATAATAATTAAATTAAAATTATATGTGGCTTTATAGAAATAAATTATAGTGAAACTATTTCTAACAATTATAACTCTAGCGCATTCTCGATTTTATTACCTATTACTATGAGAAATTTGAAATAGTTCGTGGAAACCACGCTTAAAGTATAGTACTCGGAAATAAACTAACTCACTCTGTTGTATAAAAATATTGCTTGACATTTAAAAGAGCACCGGTTGAGTTTTTTTAAAAAAAGATTTTTTTAATAAGTCAAATATTCACATAAATCTAAGAAACTATAAAACTATCGATTCAATAAAAAAAATTCTAAATCCGACTTCCAGGCACTAAAAAGTAGAACATAACTGAACGGGGGTTTTCATATACTATAAGCACGTAATCAGATATTTTTGAAGTTGATGCCAGCCAATGCAAAGCAAAACAGATCTATTTCGATACTACATTTTATGGGACCAGCTCGGAATCTACATTAATACCGTTTAAAGTAACAAAATAAGTCAATCCGTCTCGGAAACATCGGTAAACAAACATACATAAAAAACATACATACAGACGAACATAAAATATTCTCCT
The DNA here is from genome assembly GCA_951806755.1 of Brenthis hecate. Taxonomy (NCBI): domain Eukaryota; kingdom Metazoa; phylum Arthropoda; class Insecta; order Lepidoptera; family Nymphalidae; genus Brenthis; species Brenthis hecate. Next base: position 5,141,707 of record OX638268.1, on the reverse strand, counting down.
TTTTGGAACTCGGTTAACAATGCTTGTCAATTTAAATAATACTATCTTTTCGGATTTTTTCGCGTGATATATAAGATTATAAGATATATAAGATAGTTTTATTTAAAACTAACAGAACCCGCTCGCTCTAAAGCTACAAAAAAAAACTCTAAAAAGATAGGCTTCTTACAAACTCTTATCCCCTTTTTTACCCCCTTATGGGATGAATTTCTAAAAATGCTAAAACACGTATTTCTTTAATTGTATTGAAGAGCAATAATACCAAGTTTCAAGTAATTAAAAAAACTAAAAAAAAAATTTTTTAGTTGTACTATAACGTGTTTTCCTGCGAGAGTGAGATAATTTCCGGCGATAAAAAGTAGCCTATGTCACTCTCCAGCTCTCCAACTATCTCCACACAAAAAATCACGCCAGTCCACAACTCTGTTTCGACATTTATAATATTAGTTGGATGTCAAATATTCGCGTAAATCTAAGAAAGTATAATGCTTGCCAAATTGAATAAAATGAATTTTGATTCTACAAAATTTTTAAAAAGCTAAGTAATTAAAGATATTATGCTTACATCTATTTATTCAAAGAAATTAAATACCTCAGTATATAATATTAATGAAGTTTATTTAAGCACTCGCCTTATTGTGTGAGTTAAACGTTTGCGACAATAAGTTTAGAATCGTTTAAGACTACGAATGGAGATGGCATGGATGTCGTAAAAGATGTCCCATTTATAGGGCTAGCTCTTTTATTTCTTTCTTATAAAATAAAGCCAATTTTCGAATCATATAATTTATTATTATTGGTAGAACGAAAGTGTTATTTCAAATTAATATTATACGGCGTTATAGTTAACAATAGATTTCTTAGAAATTTACCTGGAGGTGATATGTGTGCTTCATAAAAAAATATTGTGTGTGCCATACATAGTACTAAAATGTACACCATATATACCATAAATAGTAGGTACTAAAATGGCGCAAAACAAAGAAACAGTAGACAGTGATGTTAAAATTTGAAGGTATCTTCTTTTCATACAATATCATTAAAAATTCAACGTGAAATAATATATTTTAATATCTAATATTAATATACAATTTCTAAACTATCCATTTTTTTTTAGATTTCATAATTATTAATTTATACTATAAAAAATATGGATTAAATATAATTAGTAAATCGTCACCTGCAACATAAAGTATTGTAAAACAAAACAAAATAATAAATAAATATGTTGGGACATTAACACACAACAGCAACAACCCATGTTACTTTAAATATATATGTCTTTATTATAAATATAAACACCCATGACTGGAGTACAAACATTCGTGCTCTCCACACAAATTAACGCTTCAAGCGGGACTCGAACCCGCGACCGCTATGGTCACTACAAACTAAGTCAAACGAGTCGTCAAAGATTATAACAATTCGAAATAAAGACTGTTTTAATGAGAATAGTATGGTGTTCCTTACAACATCTAGGAAAGGCAAAACCTATATTTTAAATGACAACCCTATCACAGTCGGCTCAGCTCTGTCACAGCGGTTTTACCGTAGTCATAAAGGTTACGACTGTAGTTCGTCTTAGGTCTATATGAGCTCAATACATTTTGACCTAGATTAAACATTCCGACCTATTCTTAAAACTTTATTGAATTAAACTGTTGCTTTTAGGAGAGAACTGAGGTTATTAACACTTGTAATCGTCAGCAATGGACTGTAATAATATATCGGACAGAGCAGGCACTATCGATCGGTTAAAGCAAATGCTACTCTATGTAAATGAAAGCATAATAGCCTCTTCGGTGAGCGGTGTACCATGCGGGTTGCTCCTGGTACTTCTCTGATAACAGAGTGGACCTTGGAGCAACCTCATGGTTGTGGTGGTCTGCTTCGGTAGACCTGCCGTCGGGGCGACGTAGTTGAATGCGTAAGCGATCCTGCGACGCCCCATTAAGACGGGGGAAGGTTTTGTTGGGTTTTAGTGGGTAGTACTGGCTTTATTATGCCGGTGAGTCCCACACCTCGTGCGTAAACGCATTACCTAACGTTAAAAAAAAGACCACTTCTACTTACATTAGAAAATAAAACACATTCTGCACACACAGTTCAAACGTATATATACTATTGATGTAGTATACTGAAGTGTAGTATGTATAGAAATAAATCGAAACGTTGAGCGCAGTTAAGCCAGATCAGTAATTGAATGGAAACCGTCGACGAAGTGAATAGATAGGTTGTGACGTGTATTTAAAATTGTAAACCGTATGTTTTAAAATGTACATACACATTTATATATATATATATATATATATATATATATATATATATATATATATATATATATATAATATATATATATATATATTATATATATAATTTATTTTTATGATAATGATATTGAATATAGTAATAGTCCAGTAGAAATATACCAAGGATATATGTCGCCTGTGCCTTTTTATTATTATTTGCTTTACATAGAGTTGTACGTTTTTTTTTCCAAAAACGTAAACAAAAAAATGAAAATATAAACATTAAGTTGACATTTAATTTCTTTACCTATATAATTAATGCTAATTTAAAGTAATTGTCTGGAATTTGGATGCAATTGGAATATTTTTATTTAAGTTTTTTTTTAAATGGCACATTTAGTATCTATTTCAATAAACGCTAAGAGAGACAGAGACAGAGTCAGAGAGAGAGAGAGAGAGAGAGAGAGAGAGAGAAAGAGAGAGAAACAATCAAATCATCTGAATAAAAATATGCTGTTCCTTTAAATTAAAAACTAAGTACCAGAGTTAAAGCAAACTAATGTCTATTGCACAATCGCTATTTGCTCAGTATAAGAAGACCTACGAAACTGAACCAAAGCAAACAGTGTTAGAATTAACATTTATGTGCTTGTTTTAAAATAGTATTATCAACTTTATATAAGAGAGATAGAATAGAGTTTACCATAGCACAGTACAAGCGATAAGCTATTGCACTAATAACGATTCGTCCGTAACGTCTAGCGACGAATTCTTCAGACCAAGCTTTCAGACCACAAATTGTTTGAATTATTTAAAGTTAGGTTAAGCATAGGATAATTATAGTTTAAACACTGATTATAATATAAAATAATAATAAATAATAATAATATCTTCCTAACTGATTCCGGCCACGGCGGCCAATCTTATTGAGATAAACCAAAAGACAACAACAAGCGCAGCGACCAAAAGATCCGGGACTCAAACCCAGGACCTCCCGGTGCCGCCGTCCATGGTAGCCACTACACCACCGAGGCAGTTAAACAGGCAATATGAAATAATGAATATATTGACACCAAACTATTATTAATTACATTTAACTGCCAATTTTAAAATTTAATTTGACACTCTCCACTCCACTCCACTCATCCAAAATCCATGTAATAAGTTACAGAAGAAAATAAGTACTTTTTAACTACATTGGTAACTGTCTTCACTTAGAAAGTATAAATTCCATTCGCAGGGTGAATTATATCTTGATATATATATATACATAGAGAGTGCACTTGTCTGCGCGTACACTTGTGCACTATAATATCTCCTGCACAGTTGGCTAGTCTCAATGAGATTGGCCGCCGTGGCCGGAATCGGCTAGGAGAACATTATCATCATCATCATATATACATAGGTATAGTAGACCATCCTTACACCCACCCAAGGTGTGGGCTTTAACAGGTTAAAAACTCGTTGAAATAATTATAACTTGGTTTACATTAATATACAAAAAACACAAAAATGTAATAGTGAGTACTGAATCAAAAAATTTTTTCGACTAATATAAGAAATTCTCAGCTATACAAATATCATGGCTACCCTACAACTGTCAAGCGATTTTGAATATCAATGTCGGTCGCATCTCAGGAATCCATTGTGGCTGAAACCTATCGAGTCCTCGCCTATTTATATAACAGATTAACACGATTTGGCCCAAAGTCGATCTGTTTGTGATTTTGAAAGCAGCAAGAGTTAAATAAAATGTATTTGTGATTTTAGTACGATGTAATGCAATTTTATACCAATTTAATATAGATTTTGTACTTTTCTTAGTACATTTTTGTTTGTACGTATACAAAGACAACAATATCAACTCTTTCTTATTCTGTTTACAGTGTTCATGTGAAACGTAGTTGTAAATGTAGAGTTTGGAGATAGTGCTCTATTAGACCTTAAGACGATTTCTTAGCGATGCATTTTGGTAACGGTTACAAGATGCTTTCATCCTTACTAGACTAAATAGAAACATGCTCCTTTAAAAATTCAATTTGCTATTACCGATCCAGTATACAAAATATATTTTTCTTACTATTAGTATTAGCCAAAGTGTGTTTGTTTATTTGTCTCTCTTTGATCGTAAATCTGCATAATATGTATGGAGGCAGACGAAACGCCACTCCATCTTCTGGGCAGCCTCTACTTCTCACCTCTTATGAACAGTTTTTATAGGCCCAGATTAAATTAAAGAGTGTACCCCTAAACAAACCCTACAGTTCATCACAGTGCAGCGGCAGGGTTTAGTGGGTTACTTTAGCTTAATATGTGGTGATCACAATAAACCAGATATGGTCGTATTGATACTCCATAATCGACACATAGAATTAAAAAAATAGTATAAACATCAAAAACCAACATCTTTTTCATCACTTCTCTTCCATTTCGACACAAAGTCGTTACTGGGATAAGAAGCAAAATAACACTCGAAGTATTGTAAAAGCCTAAGAAAAGCGACAGCAGACGACTAGTCTTAAGCCAATAAATTCGGTAATCATGAAACAAAAACATCAAATTTTAAAGCCAATAAAGTAATAACGGAATGAAATAGATGTAGATGTAGACAAAATGGTCTATAAATTACTGTTACCTTATAGCTATAAAAGTTCTGCATTTTTATACATTATCATCGTTCTTATTTGTTTATTTTGGCATGCGGTCAAGTTTACTATTTCTTACAAACAAATCAGTATTACTACTATGTAAGACTAGCGACTTTCCCTCGTTTCTATTCGCTTTTTTAAGCGGAATCCTCATTGTTTGTCTGAAATGAAAGTAGCCTAATATACTCCTTATAACATTAGCTATCTGCCATTGAAAGTCTCGTCAAAATTGGTCCAGCCGTTTTGTAGATTATCCGGAACAACCAGACAGACAGAGAGATAGTTTGTTCTTTTTTAAATTGTGTTTTTTATAAGTATCGTATCATATAATATGCATTTAGTAAAAAGCTTTTTTTCGACAGAACAAACAGACACTTCAATTTTATTTATCTGTATAGATGAGAGTCGCTGTGGATCATAGTACTGATATATGACTGTAATACTAAATTATTTCTACTGCTATTCTCGAAAGAAATTAGCTCCAAGAAAAAAATTAGGATACATAACCGATTCGAATAAATTACGCTTTTTAAATAAAACTATCTTTTAGGATTCTGTCGCGGATTTATTTGCATTTTTGTTTCCCGACGTTTCGTTAATAAATCCGTGACAAAATCCGAAAAGATTGTTTTATTTAAAATGTCAAATATTCGCGTAAATCTAAGAAAGTATTAAATTACGCTTTTCACAAATTCAAATCATTACCACGGACAGATACTGTGAAGCGTGTTAGTTTAGCTTTTATTACATTGAAATTTAGCATTTTTCATATATGTATGTACATGGTAAGACTATACTTGAGAAACTAAGAAAACCTTGTTAAAACCCGAGTCTCGCATTTCTGAGAATTTCCTGTGCGAACCTTATTTTCAACATAATTACCACTCGCTAATACGGTGAGAGAAAACATCGTGACGATATCTGCATATATGAAGTAACTTAATTAATTTTCTAAGACGTGTGTAGTTTGCTAACCCACATGTGCCCAGTTTGGCGGACTATGGCCTGGCTTCCTCGAATAGATAGACGCCAACATCGAGCTGGAGTTAAAATTTTAAAAAAGTAGAAAATGTTAAAATGGGCTTAATTATATATTTTTTTAGTACATACGAGTATTACGACACGTTTAGCTCAGTTTATAGTGACCCTACTTTCTGTGCCAGCGGTCGCGGGTTCGAGTCTCACTAGGGGCATTCATTTCTGTGATGACGAAGGTTTGTACTACAGTCATGGGTGTTTATATTTATAATATGAATGTATTTAAAGTTATATATGTGTAGTGTATCAATTATCTGGTATCCATAACACAAGTCTCGTAGCTTACCATGGAACTAGATGGTGCTGTGTGTTAATGTCCCAACGTATTTATTTATTATTATTATTTATATTGTTAACAAGCTTTTGAAGAATTATCTTAGTTACATATACATGTATATTGTATTACGTTTGTTTTTAACAACATGAACATTTTAAACATTAAATTATCGCATTCCATAATTATATGATAATTACACTACGAGACTTATCGTGTGAATTCGTGAGTGGCTATATATATTAACATTTTATTGTATACTAGCGGAACCCGCGGCTTCACTTGCTCGAAAACTACAAAAAAACTCTAAAAAGGTAGGTTACATACAAATTTTCATCCCTTATGGGATGAATTTCGAAAAATGCTAAAATACGTATTTATTTAATTGAAGAGCATTAATACTAAGTTTCAAGTAATTCTGATCATAAATATTTTTTTGGGTTATATTATAACGTGTATTCCCATGGGAATGCATGTATTAGTATATGGATTTTTTGGTCATACGTATGGTTAATTTGATGATACTATAAGAAGTATATTTTTATACGTCTGTCCGTTTCAAAGTCGCTCTATACATACAGTGTATGTAGGAGATGAAACTTACAAATTTAAGGCAAGCACTCACTACTACAATTAGTGAAGATAAATGGACTGAACGTGTCAAGATTACTAACGTGAATGCAATATAAAAAATTCTACAAGCATTTCAGCAGACTTAGGAGCAAACTTAGACTATAGTGGAATCACTTATTTTTAACACCACCCTTGTCAAGTTGCGATGGTTCTATAAACGTTTCTAAGCTTCGCTTTCTAAACTTTACACGTTTTAGTTTATCCAATTTATGTGACTTAAGAATATTTGACATTATTTTACTTCTACTAGTCTACATATTTCATTAATAAGATTTGTATTGATTTATTCTAATAGAGCTAGAAATCTAGCTTATAGACGCTAATAATGTTAAAATGGATATGCTTATAGAAACTAATAATATTATATGCTTGATAATATTAATATGGATATATATAGATCCATATTAATATTATCAGTGTGAAAGTGTGTTTGTTTGTTTGTCTGTTCCATACTAACCGTTAAAACGTATGTTACGTATTATATAACGACATGATTAATATTAACTTATTGCTATTCAAACTAAATAAAGAAACTTTCAAAGAATCATTAATAGTATCACCAATTTGTTAAGAACAAATTGTATCGAATTGTATTGTATGATATGAAGCATTATGTAGAGTCGTAGCTCGATTTATATGAAGAAAACTTTTCATCGATTAATTAGAGCTCTAATGATAGTTTTATATTAATCTAATAATTAAATATCACTTGATACAGGTATTTTATGCTGACTTTCTTTTAGTAAATCTAGATTATCTAGATTAATTACCTGAAACAAAAACATAAAACATTAAGTTTGGTGATACATAGTATATTTTTGTTACTATAATATTTTTATGTATACCTTAATACCTATACATAAGTTTTTTTTTTATAAGTCATCTGTACATGTTGATATTAAATGTTAAATATGATTAGTTTCCATATCGTATACAAAAATTTCAACAATAATTCGTAATTTAACATCATCAATATATATATATATATATATATACATATATATATATATATACATATATATATATACATATACATATATGCGAACTGCTAAAGCTGTGTTTCTAAGAAGAAAATGATATCAGTTTCCTAAACGACAATTTATTATACGTTATGGATGAAACACATTTCCTTCAAAGATTCGTAGTGGCTAAATCTAAAATTGATTTCTATGACAACTATATTTTATTTTGTTAGTAAGAAAAAGTATTGCGATCGCAATATCAGCTGTCAGTAAAACTTGTGTACTTGACGTGAAAAGTAGCAATTTTTTGACATTGACGTTCAAGTAAACTTAAGTCTGATTTTTAATTCGACGGAATTCTGACATGTCAGAAGTGTTGTCAACTTTGAAACATTGTCACTAAAAACGGAAAGCATTTTAGCAAAATAAAAAAAATAAACCTTTCTTGAAGTTAAGGTTTCAATTAGAAAAACTAAGACTAACTAACACTAACACTAACTCAAATACGCAACACATACACTCACATACGTACACACACACACACACACACACACACAAACACACATACACACACAAACCGACACGCACAGAGATACATACAATATTTCACACACTTTCACTCATACACACGCCACAAATAAATCACACACATACGTAGCCTTTTATAATTACTAAAATATCAGAATATATATTTTTCTTTATATGTTTGTAACATACTTTTTCTCAATTAGTTAACTGTATCGTTAACTTATTTCAAGTCAACTAATTAAGCTAAAACTTACTATTTACGGAAGAGCGAAATCCTCTGTCACAGGTATTGTTACTTAAAAGAGGGTTTTCAACCTTGTATACTATCATGTACTTGTTGTTAAATGAAATAAAATTATTATTATTATTATATTATTAAGACTTAAAAAATATTGATAACTCTAGAATGGTAATTATTGTTTTTATTATCATATTATTGAAGTTACAATAATTATTAAGGAAATTATTTTTCTATAAGAGGAATCCCTGTCCAATAATCCATAGGTTGCAAGCTTTTTTTAGGAAAACCCCTTTATAAAATATTTTGTTTTAGTCTATTTTATTCATTTAATCATTAAAAATTTACATTATAGTTAGCGTGCATTGAATGCACAAAACAAAGACTATTTACAATGTCATACATATAGTTTACTTGATCTAATATTTTTTGTTATTATAGGTATATTAAAAAAAATCAAAGCAGAAAAGGTTTATGATATCTGAATTGTCAAAGAATGACAACTGTCATATTTCCGTGTATATATATATATATATATATATATATATATATATATATATATATATATATATATATATATATATATATATAAGCGGTTCAGCCTCGCTTCGCTCGGGTTCATCCCTACTCACGTACTCCCTAGGTACGTTTTATGGAATAGATAGACTATACATATGTTATATATATTCATACATAGGTATAATGATTTGCTGTGGGTTGTATATAACGTGTTTTCCGTCTCTCTGTGTCAACGTAATAGAAGGACAAACAAACACACTTTCACGTTTATAATATTAGTATGAATTTACTACATAGTCTCAGAGAAAAAAAATTACATACATATATAGACGGAGCCCACCAAAAAAATGTCATTGAATTTAATTTGAAACCTATAGATTATTCTTAAACTAGGCTAGCGTCTGAGCTGAGATACAGACTCTCCTTAGTTCAAATAATAGTGTTATAGAGGCCAATATATACATAGGATATCTTTAAGTACTATTAAAAGGAAAAATTTAACTTAAGGCCCATAAAATGTATTAAAACCGTTTAGAACCTAAATCGCAAAGGTTGAGGTTAGGTTGTATATCATTTATTAACAAAATATACTTCTAAGCACCATGCATCCGAAAATACTCACCTATTATATATATATATATATATATATATATATATATATATATATATATATATATATATATATATATATATATATTAGTGAAAGTCCCGTCAAAATTAGTCCAGCCATTTCGGAGATTAGCCGGAATAAACAAACAAACGGACAGAGAAGATTTTTTTCTTATTAGTACCGTATATAATTTCCAACGCATTTACCAGACAGACAGGCAGATCGAACGACAGAAAAAATTGTGTTTTTCTTATAAGTATCGTATATATTATGTAATTTCATTTGCATTTAGTAAAAAGCTGTTATTTTGACATTACAAACAGACACTTCAAATTTATTTATCTGTATAGATTTATCAATAGTTTTATGACAAGGCCATTAATCATAACTAATAAATAATTTAAATGACATATCTTGACTTTACGATACGTAGTCTTTTGACTAAACATCGTGATACATGTCAAATTAAGAGTTACTGTCAATATTTGGCTATAAATTAAAGTGACATTGATTAGTTTTACTCAATTGATGTGGCACTTTAAAGTTAGTGACTAAATTCATTGAGGTTTCCATTCAGGATACTATTATATCTATATATTATGAATATACATAATGATTATTTTCATGATCCTGTCTCGTAATTATTTATAATTTCTATTTAAGCAGAACTGACAATAATACGTAAGCTTGGTGTTACCTGATGCCTTTAAAAAGCCTTTTTTATTTCCTACTTTGATTCGGTCGGTCGGTTTTATTCTATAATTTTTTCCCTGTACCCTTTGCGTTTGACTAATGATTCACATTCAGTCAAATTTTTGGTTCTTACAAATATACTCAATAGGACATTTCCTGTCCTTTGCCTTCCTGATAGTCTTTAACCTTACTCTATAAAGAGGATAAAATAAGACTCGTAGTTAAAGATGCGCATTCAAACAATTAAAAAAAAAAACATTTTTTCAGCTATATAATATTAAATATAGACTATAACGTAGTTAAAATAACAACATGTATATTTTATAAACAAATCTGAGAAATATATACTAAACGTTTTAACGTTTAGTAAAGATTTCTCAGAGATGAGGTATTTTCCCCCAATAAAAAGTATCCTATATGTTGACCCGAACCACCAGCTACCATCATACCAAATTTCATTAGAATCTATCTAATGATTTTCTCGTGATGCGTTCCCAGATAACCAGACGGCGGTCACAGACAGATAGAGAGATAGACAGACAAAAATTCTAAAAACTATAGATTCGGCCTCTGTATCGATAATAATGACTATTTCAATAAGATTTTCCAAAAAATATTTTATGTACAGATTCGACTCAGTTAGAATTCTATACTATGTATAGATGATATTTATGATTTATGTATTAATATCCAATTCGCAATAATCTGAATGCCATTAGCTGTAGGAAATACAAGCAAATAAATATTTTCCTCCTGTTACTCAGCGATCAATCTCTTTCGATTAGATTTCTGTGCTAAGAACTGCAATAAATAAGACCGTAATTATTATTGGATAGCATCTGGTTATGAGTGATTTCTCATCGATTTATCATATTTCATATAAAGGAATGACTAATATACAATATTATAATATGCAGTATAGAATGAAAATAGCCGAAACAAATGTAAAGATTTCATTACGATCAAATATTTGCTGTTTCTTAGTAGAGTAGGTTCGATTTTTGAGTTCGAGAGTTAACGTTCGGATTGCATTAATTAGATTTGAATTCGTAGACTCCTTACCATAGGTATTATTGGAGTATACATATGTATATATAAACTAGGTATATAATATAAATTAGGTACTATTTCTGCAATATCAGAATTAATTAATAATTAAATAATAATTAAAATGTTAATTATTTAAAATCTAAAAACTTATTAAATCCTTTCTAGCTATTTCAAATTATGCGACAGCAACGCAACTAAAAGTTCTCATTCGCCATCGCAGGCAATACCTATATTGCCCGCGGCTTCCCTCGCGCAATTTATTTTTAGCGGACTTCCAAAAAGGAGGAGGTTCTCAATTCGTCGAAAGCTTTTTTATGTATGTTCACCGATTACTCGAAAACGCCTGAACCGATTTGGAATTTTTATTGTTTCAAAGGGTATACTTCCCAGGCGGTCACATACAAATTTTATCGAAATCAGTAGAGCGGTTTTTAAAACAAATCAAAAATAAATTATTTTTTGTAAGTAAATTGTTTAATCGAACATGTTATTAAAAAACTTTCTTCCAAAAATGGAAAAAATAAAAACGTTTTAAATAAAATAAAAACCGTCTCCCAGGCACTAAACTGTAAAAAATAACTAAACGGGGGTTTTCATTTAGAATAGATACCTAATCAGATATTTTGGAAGTCGGTGCCAGCCTAAAATATTTTAAGATATGAATATCTAATACGTAAATATGTGTTTTACTTATCGAAATATATTAGATTTGCTTTGCATCGGCTGGCACTGACTTCGAACATAAAGTACAGATAAAGGAGTAAGAATAATAATAAATATGTTGGGACATTAACACACAGCACCATCAAGTTCCGTGGTAAGCTACGAGGATTGTGTTATGGATACCAGATAGTATACTACACATATATAACATTAAAATACAAACATATAATAAATAAATATTACAAAGAAACATAATATCTTCATCTTCTCCCTGCCAATTTCCCAATCACTTGGGGTCGGCGCAGTACATCCTCTGTACTGTTGATAGGAAGGATTTGGCAAAAGTTTTACGACCGGCCGCCTGACATCAACCCTCCTTGGGAATGCTATTGTTTATCGTGAAGTCTTGTAATATGATGCGCTTTCGATTTTGTTGTCTTTTGAAAACATTTTTTATACTATTTCTTAAAGTTTAATGTTATTTTCGGATATATATTAAAATAAAGTTTAGTCACACTATACATTTTGTTTTGCCGTTCAATATTATATTCAATAATATATATATATATATATATATATATATATATATATATATATATATATATATATATATATATATATATATATATATATATATATATATATAATATACAGTGTACATCTATACCGATACATGTGTGAACGTTTATTTGTAAGAGAAACCAATGTACACTACATTGGTACATAATTAACTAAAACCTTGGTTAATATTCAACGGTGCTCATATAAACATATATCATGACGCTAACTGGCAATAAATCAGCGAACACTATACTACAGTTGCATGTGGGTATATCAACAGATGGCGTTTGTGTGTTTAGGCGTAATATGATTTTCCTCACCATGTGTTCTCGTAAGATAAAGTACTGCATTATACTATATAATATGTACATATATAATGTATATAATATATATGTAGGCATATTTGTACATATAAATATAGTTTTTATTATTATATTAATTAATGCGTATAAAAATTGTTAAAAAATGGCATTTGCATATTGATTTTTTTATATAAACTTAAAAAAATACCCGATTTCCAGGCACTAAGAAGTAAAAAACAAACTAAACGGGGGATTTCATTTACCTACTATAGATGTTTTATCAAATACCTACTTACGAAGTGGGTGCGCATCCATCACAAATTGAAGTATATTATTTTAACTATAATAATAATTAGAGTTCATACCTTGTCATATTTACCTTTTAGATATTCATATCTTGAAGCACTGTCGGTATAATAAAATATAAAAAAATACGGGATCATCTTGGGACCAACCTTTATATAATACAGTTTAAAGTAGCAAAATCGGTCAAGCCGTCTCCAAAAAATCGGTGAAAATAGATAAAAAAAACATATATACACACGAACATAGAACCTCCTCCTTTTTTGGAAGTCGGTTAAAAAATATTGGGCATATTTAGAGATTTGTACTGTCTTTTATAAAAGAACAACCTGTAAATGATTAAAATGCCAAGTTCATAAATCAAAAAAATATATTGCTCCCTTGAGGCCGGTAAAACCGATTGATAAAAAAAAAGAATCATCAAAATCGATTGTCATAAAACGAAGATCTGGCGAATTTTAGACAAAAACACAATCTCAAGGAAATACCACCTTTTTGAAGTCGGTCAAAAATATTTGTTCCGAGTTGCTTATTTAAATATACCTATATTTATCAGTTCTACAATAAAATAAGCGTTGATGATAAGCCACTAACGTTATAGCTAAATGCAAGCGACAACTTAATAACATTCCAATCTACAGCATCCGCTAGATGTAGCCCTAAGATGTTACTTTAGGATTATATCCCCTTAACTGAACGGGTCTTAGGCGGTAATAAAAAGAGAAAATTGCAAATCGCCCGGGACGGTCCTATGCAAACAGGGGACGAGTACGATCCATCTTCATTTTAGCGAGGTTTGCGTATTGAATTCATAACGAGAAAATTTTGAAGCTATTTCGGTTCGCCGTTTGATATTTCCTTGGCAGTTCACTGACTTTAACATGATATTGAATGTGCGAATCGCTTTATCTGTTAATTGAATGGATTTGAGCTTGTATGCATTTGTTATTATTACCACATATTAGCCCATAATATCTATGGTAGCTATGAGGAAGATAACATTGAGACTACTTTAAATAGTAACTTAGAACATTTTACGCTGTAATATAATAAAATTGTAATGGGATGAACATTTGTTTCACTTCAATCTCTTAACTGTATACCTTTTATAGAAAGCAGGACTCATACATAGCGGGTTATTTATAAAAAACAGAATTACAACCAAAAATACCAACCAAATCTGTCATTTTTTTTTATCATTTTTCAAATTTTCGTTTACCGCAAAAAAGAAAAACGTAGCAAATTAGGAAATTACCAAAAACAAGCCATTGCTACGAAACAATTTGCACAAATAATCAAAGATGTCATCAGCCGCCCGGCCAGATTTACGATGACGTGCTCGTATGTACCTACGGCTAACGCGAAACGGTTTACGATTACGACGCGGTTAAAAACAACCATTACTTAAAATGTACGTCACTACTATTCGCCTGAGGGAAATTTCTTCCTCGAAACTACCTCGTAACAAAGCTCGGGTATATTAACATTTACAAGATAGTTTTTGTTTAATTTTATTAAGTTAAGCAAGTGTTACACAATCTTAGGATAAAAATCTGGAGTCGTGTAACGAATATTTTATATAAGATCTTGTATTGATTATTTCAGATTTTATAAATACAGAGGAGCAGAGGGAAAGGTAGGCCACAAACTACCTGGATGATGATAATCCAGAGGGACATGAAGAAGTTGAGCCTGTATCTTGACGATACTTAGCAGCGGAATGTATGGCGTAAGAAAGCCCCGCATATCGGAAAAGGTTTAGGACAAAAATATAACAATCATCAAGGCATCAAGCTTTATTTGCCTATTAGAATATTTTACAAAATTGGCTTATAATATTAGATTGATATATCTATCAATATTGTAGATCACTGGAACAAAGTGTAAACAACGTTCATATTTACTAATAGAAAATGGTTCTTAGAGCTCGAAGACGACACAGTTTGAACAATGCAAGCTATAATGAAATTTTGATAACAATGCAACGAATTTCAGCCTGGGAGTAACAGGCAAAGATTACAGGATTATAATTTTTTGTGTTATTATTAGTAAAAACGAGTCATACTTCTTTAAAAGATAATATATGTAGTAAAATGTAAGGATGCCTTCTTAGTGTACTGGATAATTTATATGCCTAAAGATAATTTTGTCCTAGATTCAAGTTTTAGGTCGATATAATAATAGTTTTTCTGTCGTCAAAGTCTCAATAACAGACTAGACTTCGAAAATACGCCTAATCTCTTCTTACTTATTCTGTCGTGAAATCAAGGGAAAGGAAACATAAACATAAAAAATAATATTTAAAAAATAATGTTGTAGTATTATTTATAAGCAATATTCCAATTTATATTAAAAAAAAAATCATCAAGATACTAATATCATACATACATACGCAAAATTAAAAAAAAAATACACTAGAGTTTCCGTTTCGAGCAGATTTTCATTAAAATTTATTCCCATCACATGTCGTCAATTTATCCAGTTTTTTAATTATTGATAAAGTAAAACTTTCCATATGTTCATCCGAGGTGACTATTTGCATATCTATGACCTATACTCCACCGGTGGTAGCACTCTGTCAAGCCCGAGGAGTCCGACTGGATTGGTACCAACCCCTTATCTATTTCTCCCGCCAAACAACAATGATTGCATTGTTGTGTTCCGGTTTGAAGGATAAGGTAGCCAGCGCAATTACAGGCAAGAGGCATATCATCTTAGTCCTTACAGTGAAAGCGCATTATTCATCAGTTTTTCTTCGTTTCCCATCAGCTGAACTGTCTGCTCGTTTATCACTAAACATCATAAAATTATGATTTTGAAACATCTACTCCATTATAAGGGCAAATTGTTTATTTGCCTAATACGAACGTTCAAACAACAGTTATTTTGTCTATCAAATGTCTAAAACTATTTTTTCCCTGTCCCTTACCTACTTAGAGATTATTGACAATTCAGCCAAAAAAGAAACCTTTTTTTATTTTGGTTGGAAAAGGGTTAAAATAATCGTTTATTTCTATGAATATTTAGTTCAATATACGTTTATATCTATCTCACCTTACCTTGTATTGACGATAATTTTACGCGAAAAACGTTGCTCAGATTTCAGTACAATTTTTTAATAACAGCTTACAAATATCGTTTAGATTAGTTTATAACAAAATACAGCATAGAGCTAACATACATTGTTCCTCATTTTAATAATTGTACTTAACTTCAATAATACTTTATATAACGTCCCTTTAAAATTCATTTATGAATAAAACAATAAAATTATCAGCCGTACAAATATTTAGGCATCTGTCAGATACAGAACTGATATTCGTTTATATTTACATAATAAAACCGTTACAGGAGCGACTGGAAGCTCAAATTAGCAACTGCCGTAAAATAATTTCAATTAAATATTTCTGTTCTTACATGATGCTGTTAGAAGTTCACTGCGTGTTATGAATATTTTATTAATATATTTCGATTTAGTCTTTGAATTACTTTGAATTGTTAAATATTAAACATAATGTCTTAGTTTAATATATAACTAAGAAATATTAATAGCGAGTATTACCAATATTAAATTGCTAAAAGGTAGTGGCTCGCCCAAATCCTTTGACTTACTAAGATAAAATCTGTAAATGAATATATCACCGTATGCATAGCAGATTTGAATCTTACCATATATTATAAATCAAACTATCTTTTCAGATTTTTTCGAGGATCATTTTTGATTTCCGACGTTTCGAATGCTTTACAGAAATCATGGTCACGGGATAAACTAAGAAAGCAGAAGTCTTAAAAGTTACTATTTACATACGTTGTTGACCACAAATTATATATTTTAAACTATATATACACTATCCAAGTATATAAGCATGCTGCGTAAATTTTCCATACAGTATTTCAATAAAACATAAAATTTTAGAGAAATACTTTAAAAGAAAAATAGAATAGGACGCATCAAGTGACAATTCTAGGTCATAGTCCACCACACTGACCAATTGCGGGTTGGCAAACTCCAGACATCTTTTAAAAATGTGGTCGGTTATCTCATGAGTACTCACACTATATGTACATACATACATACATACATAACATCTATTAGGAATACCAATGATCAGCTTCCATATACTAGTCACGTGAAGTCACTATTCATACATAAATTCTGAATTTCGGGCGAATCTCTCAATGTAAATATTTACTCGTCTCCAATCTTGGGTCGCATATAATGCGAATGTACGACCGTATGGGGAATCACAAATAATTTATTGCTTTTGCTTTGTACGTCTATATCTGCTGATATTTATCTCATATCTATATAATATGTACTATATTTATAAACAAAACCTAAAGCCAAAGATATCTATAGTTTTTAGGAAAAATATATGATATACAAAGATATCTAAGAAATTATTATAACGTTAAATCTACATAGAAGGCATAGTGATTACTGATTATAGTGTATCTAATATTAAGGAATAAAGATATATCAAACAGTTGTTTGAAGTTCACGTTTAGTTTAGACCATTGTCCTTACTGAGCCAATTTATTTTGTATTTATATCGTAACATTAAAAATATATATAAAAATTTTATTATATTATGTCTCTGTTTACGATATTTAAATTATAAAATTTCTCTTCATAATAAAGAAAAATATTTGCACTTTCAATAGAATAAAGATCTCCAAGATCATAAATAATTTCGAAATAGCTACTCAATATTATTATTATTTGCGCAAAACAATATCCAAAAAAAGTTTTAAAACTAAAAAAATACTTTACGTATCCGCTCATATCATGAACGTCCGCACGGATTTTATTGGTAGATAATTTGGTAAAACACACGGTCAAACGAAAGCCATTTAGTGTATATAATAATGACAACCAAACAAAAACCTTACACAAATACTTCATACGTGAGCAATAAATCTTCAATGAGGCAGTTGAAATTGAAGAATAAAAAATCGCAACAGATGCAATCAGGCTAAATGCAGACGTAAAGGCGTTACGACGTACAATGGATCCTTTTTACGTGCTACGCTTTGATGTTTGATGTTCTCCGCATTCGGCTTTTAGAGACGCGGTTTTATTTTGACGATCTCGTCATGTACGGGAGGTAAATTATACCGTTTAAAATTATTCTTGTCACAATTGTGATACTCGTACGGTATTATATTAATAAAATTCATTGTAAGCATTTTAATAGTATATATTACATGAATCCCCTCATAATTACTTAAAGGTTTGATCTTTATAAATTACTAGCGAGTCACCGTCCCTTCGCTCAGGTTCACTGCTGGCTTGCTTCCCAATACAAACTTTCATCCCCATTTTCAAACTTTAAGGGATGATTTCCGGGATAAAAAGTATCCTATGTCCTTTCCAGGGTCTCAAACTATCTTCGTATCAACTTTCATCTAAATCGGTTCAGTAGATCCAGAGATTACCCCCTACAACATCAGAAACTCACAAACATTACCTCTTTATAATATTATTAGTACATGTCATTTAACTCGTCTTGATAATTTTGACCAGATCTACTGCTTCTTAGCCCATATTAAGCACAATATTTAGATGAAAATTCATGGTATCTATTCTCAGATATTTTTTAATGATTCTTATGAAAGTTTGTACCGCTTTGATCAAAGTAAATGCGCGGTATAGGTAGCCGCCATTTAAATATTATTGTCTTATTAAGAGGAAAGCTAAAAGCTTCTATTCAAGGGAGAGATATAAAAGCTTTCATGCTCTTTCCCTTCAAAGAAAGTGGTTCTGTGAAAGTTCCCTTAAAACCATTGGATGTCAACTTATTTAAGAATAGCAGGCGGAATTTTCATATTTTAATATAGATAACACTGAAGAATATGTACTATGGTAAAAATTAACTTATCTATACAATTCTATCGAGTAAGTAGATGACTAAGCATTTCGTCACTTTCGTTTTTCACTTTACATCTTTTTGGCGACACGTGCTGAGTGGCTGTCTATGACACTTTTTCTCTTTCAAAATTTTCGAACTAAAATAGATAAAGCATACATATGTGAAGACAGCCATCCCATTAGTATTACGATTTTTTATTATTTTGACTGATTTCGTATTTATTGTGTGAATTAACTTTGATAGTAATATTATTTTCAACGCTGGGAAATCTCTGCTTGTAACGTTCTCTGCACATGATCTAGATACTTAATGCATGTAAAAAAATTATTCAATTGATCTAAAACTATAATTATTAAGTACCATTTATTATATACTTTAAAAAAAACTTTATTGCCTTTAGCAAATTTAATTTGATTAAGTTCTTTGCATCATATATTACTAGCAGAAACCGCGGCTACGCCCGCATTCAATCTACAAAAAAAACTTTTTGGCTTCATATTATACAGCGACTCACCCTAGCTTCGATTTTATAATATCGTTCAGTGAAAAATTCTTTACGACTTATTCTCAAACCTACCAAATATACAAAAAAATCATAAAAATCGGTCAAGCCGTTTCGGAGGAGTGCTACCACAAACACCGTGGCACGAGATTTTTATATATTAGATTATAAACTGGTAGCAGAAAAAGTAAATAAATAATTTCTTAGGTTATGACGTTTGAAAAAATTTGTAGGAACACTATAAATCAATTTTAGTATTAGTTTTGAAATAACTCTACAACTAATTTTGACTGAATATTGGTTTATCCTAACCAATATAATACAGCTAGAATCCACGAATATTTCCGACCACGCCTGGTGTAAGTGTGATTTATGGCTACCAACTATTTCAATATATCCCTAATAATCTAGTTTAAGTGTTATATTATAGTACAGGAGACCATCCTTTATTTAACTTTTGTTGGCTACAAAATAATAAATTATAATGACCGCTTTTTTAGCAAATAAATAAACGATGAGCTTGTTAATTAATATTTAATTTTTTTCCTCTACATTATATAAAAATAAAATTAAAAAAGTGCAAGTGTGTGCAATTCACACATGGTAGAAGTGAAACTTAATATTATTCTCTTGCCGGCTTAATCCTATATATTTATATGTTTGTCTTTATCTCGTGTCGCATTTCCGATTCATCGTATTCATCAAGTTCAAAAACATAAAAATTCGAGACAAATATATCAACGATATAATTGACAATAAATATTATTATAACTGGACATATCTAATATTATAATAAAACCTAAAATAAAAAGAACATGGTATATTAAAGCCAATTTTATCATATTAGTTGATTTAAGGCATTATTACATACAACTCTTAGACTAGACCGTACGGAAGTTTGGCAAGCGCTACACTCGATACGAATAGAACAATATTGCTTAGTTAAGATTCCATGAGGCTATAAAGTTACATTGTACTGAATGAACCACAGTTCTACGTCATATATTCGTTGCGTTACAAAGTGACTTTGTTATTGTGTGAAAATTTCGCAAAGTGCGCATTTATCTTGTAAAGCATCTGTTTATTAACTCTCAAAATATATTTAAAATACACTAAATGTGGGATTAATATGCATAAATTAAATAAATATTGAGACTAAGGACAGAGGGTAAAAGATTGAAGGAAAAATTAATCTATAGCTATCTCTAGAATTTTATTATTATAACATATATCCTAGTACGGCAACAGGGGCTACCATATCTTTTGTGTCGACACAGACCAATTTAAATTGAGGTTTAACACCTAAGATTATTCTGTATAATAATATATGTATGTTTGTTTTTGTATGTAATATTGTTTAGTGTTTTGTGTCTTTATTGTTCAATAAATATTATTATTATATACGGAATAAAATTCTGAGTCGAATCTATACATTAAATATATTATTCAACCGACTTCCAAAAAGGAGGAGGTTTCAATTCGTCGTATTCTTTTTTTTGGAAAATCTTATTGAATACAGAAGCCAAATCTATAGTTTTTTTGTTTATCTGTCTGTCTGGGAAAGCATCTCGGGAAAACCACTTGACGGATTTTGATGAAATTTGGTATGGTGATAGCTGGTTGTCCGGGTCAACATTAAAGTAATAGAAAAATGTCTCATCTCTGAGAAATCTACTTATAATAACCGTTAAAACGTACCTAGAGACGAACCCGAGTGGAGCGAGGGTGAGTCGCTAGTAGACGTAATAAGGTGTTATATCGTTTTATTAGAATAAATCATTAATCCCACATAAGTAGACTTCGAGAAATACTTTCAAATCATCAATGATTAAACTTATATCTACCTAAGTCTACGTAGCTCATGAGAAAACTACGAACTGCAGTTCTACTGAGAAGAACCGCTAAGAAACTTGTATGGGTGAAAAGAAAATGAAAGGTGATTCTAACACTAAACTTAGTCGTGTTAAATAAATGGAATTTATATTGCTATTATAGTTAATTTAATTATGAATTAGGATATACTCTACATTTTTAAAAGAAGTGAAATTTTTTGTTTGCATGTAGAAGATAATCTCTAAAAATTCTAAATTAATCCTGGAAATTATTTTAATAGAAAGTTACTACTATAGCAAAAACTATTATTACTATAAAAATGTAGTTTTTACAGCTGGTATTAATATAGTAATTTATTCTTTAAATGTAAAACCAATATGAAACATAAACAAACCAATTTGAAAAAGACGTATCTATTTTAACACGTCAATTTCAATACTGAAATATTTTCATAACATCGCAAGAAAAATCCATTAAAGTAATCCGCCGTTTTCCTTAGATCATACAATATGTAAGCGCAGTCTGTAAGATTTATGAAATCCGTTCGCAGATATAATACGACTAGTCACAGTTAAGTGACTGCAAATATAAAATTCACGTTTTCGCCGAGTTGAAAAATTTCTCTTGTCACGCGCAAAAGAGCACGTCCACGAGGTCACCTTCATCTAGAATTTGAAAATTTAATCGAAACTCTGTATTTTAGTTCTATTTCGTAAAATTAATCTACGCTGAAACAAAAACGTATATATATATATATATATATATATATATATATATATATATATATAATTTGTAAACAACAAACATACTTTCGCATTTATTATATATATTATTAACAAATGTATTGATGAAATCATTTTGTTTATTTTAATTTGCGTCATATATAGAAGAGGCAGTGGTATCCCAGTGGTAACACGATTTCTTGGAAAACCTTTTGCAGTTGGTTCAAATCCGGATCTCGCACTTCTTCAATAAGTATACATTTCTAAGATAAATACTATTTACAATTGTGGTGAAGAAAAAGATAGTAACGAAACTTGCATGTCTGAGATAACCTAAATAGTTCTCAGAAGACGCGTGAAATTCGCCTTTCTTCACTTGCCCAATTTCAGCCTAATTTTCTTCATATTAAAAAAAATCGTATTAACATTATATTTAAGTAGGTTTCTAATAATCAAACACCTTTCATATGCAACAAACTCATTGAACACCTTTTTTCTTATTATTTAATACTTTACAGACCTATAATCCTAATCGACCAAACTTTTTTGTAACATTTAGAATACATTAACTGCTATAACGTGCACTACTAACTTCGACCTACAACCAATTTGTACAGAAAAAAAAATACTTAAACCAATGAACCAATAAGACGTACGAAACCCTACACGTCCATTTTCTTTTGAACTCCTATATTGTTACTATTTCTAGTTAGTTTTCCTCTTAGCGGAGAAGGGTGCTTAGGACCTCGTTATAGTGGCTGTGGCAACATTTTGTTGAATAACGTAATGAACTAATTTGTCGTAGCCGTAATGGCCCTCAAATCTGGCCTCTGAAGCAAATGACCCTGCCGTAAACATAAATAAGTACGCAAATTCACAATATCCTCGAACATTTTTTCAAGTACTTTTGTATTTTTATATTGATAATATTATGAAGTCATATACCAGTAGCAACTAGGGTTATTTTTACATATAATTTAACAATACTTTTAATAAGAATAAGGTTTTATATATATATATATATATATATATATATATATATATATATATATATATATATATATATATATATATATATATATATATACCATAGATATAAAAATGTAGTGTTTATTAAAAATTGCTTAATTACTCGTAAATACAACAATAACAATGATAACAAAATGACTAATAGTGTATCAACTACCTGGTATCCATAACACCAGCCTCGTAGCTTACCATGGCACTAGATGGTGATATGCGTTAATGTTCCAACATATTTATTTTTATTTTTTACATTTACATTTTTGCACTTTTATTATATTGATGTTCTTCGTTCACAAGTCAAAATAATTTTAAGTTATAAACTTATATGGACAATTACATTTGTAGCCCCAGTTATTCTTTGGAACTTAATAAGAAAATGCCACGCAAGCCTCACTAAGCCACATGTCAATTTATACTGAGTAGTGATAACTTATTATACTTCAATACATATAATAAAATTCTAACTGAGTCGAATCTGTACATTAAATATTTTTTGGAAAATTATATTGAAATAATAATTATTATCGATACAAATTCTAAAAACTATAGATTCGGTCTATGTGTCGATAATAATATCTATTTCAATAAGATTTCCAAAAAATATTTAATGTACAGATTCGGCTTAGTTAGAATTTTATTATATGTATAGATTTTCTTGCTTTTTGAGGGTACCGTAAAAATACTGAATGTAATAAAATACTGTAAAACTTAAGTTGATTTTCTAAAGAAATGAAACTAGTTTTTGTTAAATTAATAGACAAATGGTCTATAATTCTATATAGACTTTTGCTTGACACTGAAAGTTTCTAAATCGATTCTTCCTTGTATTACATACATAATATACTCGTTTAGTGTAATGTACCTACATTGAAGTCTACAGAAAAAAAAGTTTACAAATAATCCTGCTACTCTTCCCAATTAAGAAACTTATGTTGACATCCAATGTGACTAAGCAAATTAGATGCAAAAGTTTCACACAAAAACATCCAATTAGGATGTGAGGCTTGAAAAACTTCTTTTAGGCAAAGTCGGTTAAAACCAGACATCAACTACGCAACGAGAGGATCAAGAACACAGGTATATCGCAGGTAGTATTCACGGAGTGAATGTTTTTGTTTGGGAGGAAAAAAGGAGCTGGAATAGCGCAGTACTCATTAACCCGTGCGAGGGCACAACCCTTGAATGAACAAGCCTGAATAGAGCACCGCAAAAATATTAGCATGGGTACAACGAGTCGTACGTATTGTCTCACTCAATCAATGTTTTTAAGTAATCTCAGATATAGTATACTAGCGACTCACCCTCGCTCCACTTGGGTTCGTCTCTAGTTACGTTTTAACATTTAATATACATTTCTCAGTTATGATATATTTTCCCGCAGTAAAAAGTATCCTATATGTTGACCCGAATAACCAGCTATCATCATACCAAATTTCATAAAAATCTGTCGAGTGGTTTTCTCGTGATGCGTTCTCAGACAGACATACAAAAATTCTAAAAACTATATATTCCGCCTCTGTATCGATAACAATGACTATTTCAGTAAGATTTTCCAAAAAATCTTCAATGTACAGATTCGACTCGGAATTTTATCATTTGTAAAATGCTTGAGTTATTTCAATACTGAATATAATTAAAATAAGTATTTAAACGTTCAGAGGGCAGAAAGGAAATATTGCATAAATAAAATATATAATAATATATTAATTGTTAAAGTCCAAATTCAAAGTTGCTTTATTATATTTAAAATGATATAAAGTACTAGTTGGTACCCGCGACTTTGTTTTAAACGCTATATTGCTAAGGGATACCTACGTGATTGAATTATTATAATATTAATATATTCAAAGCTGACATGACGTAACGTTTAGTTCACTTAAACTACACTTTTAAATTAATACACAGAAACAGGGTGACCGACAAATCCTTCAGTAGAATTCTAGTTGTATTTAATACCTTTTTACGTTTATAAAGAAAAATAGGAATATATAGCATCATGGGAATTATAGGTATGCCTTCTAACTTTTTAAATTTTAATTTAATTTTAAAAATCAAAAAAATAATAATTTAAAGTTTAGTCCCGTAGTGCAATTATTATATAATTTATGCCTGCCTTAATAAACGGGCTATCTAATGCAAAAAGATTTTTTCAAACACACAAACATACAAACAAACAAACAAACAAACAAACAAACAAACAAACAAACAAACAAACAACCAAAACCTGCCTCTTTATAATATTAGTATAGATTAGATACATCAGAATCATGCTAATCATATATTTTTAATATTATTAAATGTAGATAAGTACCTATTACTTAAAAAAACCATAAAAGTGCGATACTACAATACTTATGAATGAAACCAAATTTTTATTTCCGAATAATTCATTATTAATATCTCTATAACTAGAAACGTGAATCATAATTAAAGCATAATTAAATATAGAGGCTTTAAACAAAACCTATATCGAATTATACGTGAGCAAAATCCAGCTTGTTAACTATAAGCGCTGGAGCGTATCTAACAGCCGTTGAATGTATTTTAAAATCGCGTACCATGTTATAAGAGAATTTGATGAGATAAATTATAATTTAAAACATTGAAATTAAGGTACAAAGGTTGATATTTATGATTCCGAATGATGAAAGAGTAATTTCCGGAATTCCGGATGATGAAAGAGTAATTTCCGGAATAAAAATATTCTATGTCCTTCCCAGGGTCTGAAACTATCTTCTTACCAAACATCTAAATCGGTTCAGTAGATCTAGAGATTACCCCCTTCAACGTCACAAACTCACATTTTCACAAACTCACTAACTTTACCTCTTTATAATATTAGTAGTATAGATAAAAATAATCTTTTTTGTTTAAAAGTTTTTTAGTATCTATTTTATGTTGGAAAGTAAGAGAAAGAGAAATCTCGAGAGAAAGAGATGGAAGATTTAGATCAAGGAAAGAAGAGAAGACAACGGAGTTTCAGTAGTAAGTGTAATAAATCAGAAGCTTCTGGCCTTATCTATTATGTCTGTTTGTTCGTGAAAAGTAATGTCTGATCTACTCAGCCGATTTATAACAATCTTTTACTAAGCTATTCCAAAGTCATAAAAGCTTTTTTGTCAACGACCGCAAGCAAGGACCGCAGGCACCAACTAGTTTATTTTGTAACTGAAACTTATTTGTAAATTATTTTCATAGTTCATTGTTATTTGACGACACGTTTGGCTCAGTTTGCAGTGACCCTTCTTGCTGTGCCAGCAGTCGCGGGTTCGAGTTCCGCTAGTGTCATTCCATTTGTATGATGAGTACGAGCGTTTTTACTCCAGTCATGGGTGTTTATAATATGTATGTTGTATCAACTATCTCGTATCCATAACACAGGCCTAGTAGCTCACCATGGAATTGTATGGAATGAAATTAGATGGTGCTGTGTGTTAATGTCCCAGCAGATTTTTTATTACTAAAGCATACTTTAAATATACATTCATGGTAAATAAATAAAAAAAACTAGGCATATATAAATCGCTATATTCCATAACTTAGGGCTTCCACAATGATCCTCAGAGAAAGCCTCTTCACAAGAACAAGTGTTTTAATGAAGCAAGTTGGTAGATGCTCTTTTAATACAGTTAGGGTTGAAACGATAAAAAAATATTGAAGTGTGTGTATAGATATCTATTGGAAATTAGCTTTTGTCTTATATTTATACTATGTCAAATAAGGAATGACCTGCGTCTCTCTCTCACGATTCATCTGTCAGTAGATGGCAATTTTAATTCAGTGAAGCCGTTTTATTGTTAATATTGTATGTTTTATGAGTACAAACAGAAAGACACCAAGTATTAATGGTTATATGAGCTATGATATCGTATATGACTGTAATAAGTCCCAACTTCGGTTAATTATCTATACATATAATAAAATTTTAAATCAGTCGAATCTGTACATTAAATATTTTTTGGAAAATCTTATTGGACATTATTATCGATACAGAGGTCGAATCTATAGTTTTTAGAATTTTCTTCTGCTTGTCTGTCTGGGAACGCATCACGAGAAAACTACTGGAGAGATTTCGATAAAATTTGATATGATGATAGCTGGTTATTCAGGTCCACACATAAAATACTTTTTACTGTGGGAAAATATCTCATCTCTGAGAAATCTACATTAACCCGCCGCTAAAGTTTCGAGGGACAAACCCGAGCGGAGCGAGGTTGAATTGCTAGTATTAATATAAAATACAAACACTTGAATTTTATTTAAAACTAATTTCTGTCCAATTCCCTTCGCTATTACGCGAGCGGAAGCAAAGTTACATAGTTTTAAAACCTAAGCATCAATAGGTACAGGATATAGCTTTCTCCATTCCATACTTAATCTACTAAAATCTTACAACAGTGAGATGAAGTACCAATACACTTACTCACTCAATAATCACTCACATTTAATGGTTATACATGTATGTATGTATGTATGTTTATTTTTTTATTTGACCCTGGCTTTTCGCTTCATTAAAAATGAAGTGGAGTCGAGGGTTATATTAAGTATTTACGAGCTAGACGTAAACAGTTACTTATACAGGAGGGGTCATATGTACTCGTAGAAACGAGTAATCTATAGAAACATTCACCCCATGTGGAAATCAATGA
Organism: Brenthis hecate; assembly: GCA_951806755.1. Lineage (NCBI taxonomy): Eukaryota > Metazoa > Arthropoda > Insecta > Lepidoptera > Nymphalidae > Brenthis > Brenthis hecate. Next base: position 5,113,831 of record OX638268.1, on the reverse strand, counting down.
CACAATCCACAGTACCTCAGAGTCTATACACAATAGATTTTTCACGTCCATAAAGTCACTATCCCATGAAAGATATTTTACTTTTCAATTGAGCACTAGGAGGTGCTTTTCTAACATTTTTACGATGATATAAAGAAGAAACAGACCATTAAAATCTATTTTAATTTACGTTCATGTGTTAGCTTTCAGTGTAGTATTATTGTGGAACTTATTTATCTTGAAAAGTTTTGACTGTCTTACCCGACTGCTGCGAAGCCCAAAGAAAGGTTATGCGTTTGACCTGTATTTATATGGTAATTGACTTCGAAAATATCTGATTAGGTATCTATTCTAAATCAAAACCCCCGTTTAGTTATTTTTTACATTTTAGTGTCTGGAAGTCGTTTTTTTTTTAATTTTTCGTGGCTTCTAGGAGAATAGGTTTAATTAAAGACGCAGCACAAGTCTTCATCTACGCACTTTTGTATAAAATTAAATTTAGCGGGTTCAAGCTAATAACGTATACCTATAAAATCGCATGTAGTAAGAAATTAAATTTTAAGATTTAATAATCTTTTACGTCATTTTATTTACTGGTAAACAGACTATATCGCGCATTATGGGAGATTTTACTTAATGTTTTTACTTGATTACTTTGACGAGATCGAGACTAATATCCATCTCAGCTTATAATAATTCAAAATTAAAAATGTCTGCCTTCAAAGAGAAATCTTCAAAGAATCGTCAAAACATAGAAGATTTAAAAAGAAAAATGTAAAAATATTTTTATCCTGTGAAAGAATAGAGGCTTCCGCGTCATAAAGGATGAAAGAAATGGCTTTAACTGGCATTAAAAGGTACTAAATTTTAACTGGTCAGTTTAAATAATTAATATCAATAATTAATTTAATTTTAAAAGCGGTTCTGCGAATAACTTAAAAATCTTCAATCGCCAATCCCAAAACGTCTAGGATAGGGGTAAAAGTTTATTCACATTTGGTAAGTACCTAAGCGGTGAAGTAACGCGACGAAGAATCCCTACTAAATATTATAAATATGAACGTGAGTTTGTTTATTTGTCCTTATTTCACGCCGAAACAGAGTGACAGGCGTGATTTTTTATTAGGATATAGTTGCGAGGGCTGGTGAGTATCTCACTTTCACGGGAAAACACGTTATAATACAACCTAAAAAAAAATTATGATCAGAATTACTTGAAACTTGGTACTAATGCTCTTCAATACAATGAAATAAATACTTAGCATTTTTCTAAATTTATCCCTATTTTACATGAATTTTGAAATTTTTTATGGAACCTATCTTTTTAGAGTTTGGTTTGTAGTGTTAGCGTGAGCTAAGCCGTGGATTCTGCCAGTAATATATAAAGCTTTATCTTAACAATAATTGAATCTGCGACCTTTTCCTTAACACATATAACCCTTTCTAAGCACTGTGTAAACCCAACACTAAAAATACCAAATACTTTGTAGTTTACATGGAATCGTGTTTGTGAAGCCTATTAAACTGTTTGTATCAAAAGCGTAGAACGGACAAGTTCTAAATTGAATACAAAAGTGATTTCAACAATGTCATACATAAGTTGCATCGCGCAACTTTAGGCGTGGCTCATCGCGTGGCTTCAACTCGGGCTGGCTATTGAAAAAGTTTTCCTTTATCTCTTGTGTTAAAAAACGTCACAGAATAATTCGATATTTGATGCTATGGGTCCGTACGATAGAATTCAATAAAAAGATAATTATCGATATTACCTATATAACTAAAAAATACATTAAAAAAAGTTCGTCGAGTTAAAATAAAAAAAAATTTAAGTTATACTTCTTTTGGCACGTTTGGAAAAAAAATGCGCGCGCACACCGACAGCCAAAAAGCGACATGATGAAGTTACCTGAAAGCGGCAGCTATTTTTGATCTGTTACGCTAAAAAAGTAAAAAAGTATAACTTAGTACGTGCGTATATAAGTACCTACACACACACCTTTTTTTTTTAATTCTAAAGTTCATATTTTAAAATAATAAAATAAAAATATATGTATTAATATACAACAATTATTACATATCGGCTTCCATTTTTGTTTATAAACTAATTAAATTTCCTGTAAAATATTTACAATGGAATATTGTAAATTTTGAAATAATAACAAACGAAATAAGCTATTTTTAATTATATATATTTTCATTTCCATTTTAACTCTACTTTCCATACTACTTTATCTATTTAATACATTACAATACATGATTGAAATTGCACGACGCCGAACCACTGCACCGTTGGGAATACCACCATGTAATCTATGAGATACATTAATTCATTTACATTCTTAATATCGCGAAAGTTATTTTCTTTTAATTAGCGGACATACATATTAGAATTTATCCCCTATATTAGAACTTAGAGTTTAAAATAAGCTGAAAGTTATCAATGTTAACGGAACCACAAGTTAAAAAGCAGGCCATGACACTCAAAAGGGAAAAAATCGCTTTTCATACTTAGCTTTTTAACCCCCGACGCATAAAGAGAGGTGTTATAAGTTTGACGTCGATGTCTGTCTGTCTGTCTGTCTGTCTGTCTATCTATCTGTCTGTCTATCTGTCTGTCTGTCTGTCTATCTATCTGTCTGTCTGTGACATCGTAGCTCTCGAACAGATGGACCTATTTCAATGCGGTTTTTTTTAAATTTGAAAGCTAGTTTCCTTGCGGTGCCTCTTAGCTATGTTTGGTTAATATCGGTCTAGCAGTGTAAGAGTATCAGCTCTTTGCAGAAACTTAGTTTGAATGAGATTAGTACACAGATAAATGACCTAATATAACATAAGTTACTGTTAGTCATCGATCAAAGAAGTACTAGATACACAATCAGCGACAAAAAATATCCTCACCGAGGGTGCGCTCATTTGAACATTTGAGCGCGCTTTACATTTTTTTGTGAAAACAACTTTAAGCACTGCATTTAAGGTTCAATTTCCATGTTGTATATTTATTTCAACTAGTATAAAAACCTAAACATTTTAAGAAAACCTTTGTTAGGGATTGTGTATTTTTGATCGATGTTGTTAGTAATAAATTTTGCCAATAGATGCACAAATGAAACGAGTGTAAGGAGATACTTTGTGATATAAAACTTTAAAATTTCATATCAAGAAATCAAAATTCTTCAACGTAATCTGATTCAACTCTCTAAAGCATTAAGAAAAGTGTGCTTTATCTTACATCTGATATAGTTTCGGTTGGTTGTTAGGTTGTATGTACTAAAGCTTAAAGGGCATTATTATTTAATACCTCGCTATATGAAACCACTGCCACGAGATGCTTTAGGGAATTCATGCACACAGTAATCTGTGAGAATTTTCACTAATTTAACTATATACAGGTATGCAAACTAAATGTGATTTTAAATTATGTTAAATGAAATTGTTGTTATGGACAAAAAAATGATTAACTGTCTACTTCAGCGTCGATGAATTTTTAAAAATATATTTATAAAATAATAATTAATATACTATCAAATTATTTTTCTTTACAAATAAATGATACTAATTACATACCTAAAAGTAAATTATTGTGAATTATACTAATCTATACATATAATAAAATTACGAGTGGAATCTGTACATTAAATATTTTTTGGAAAATCTTATTGAAATAGTCATTATTATCGATACAGAGACCGAATCTATAGTTTTTAAGAAGTTTTGTCTGTCAGTCTGTCTGAGAATGCATCACGAGAAAACCACTGACGGACAGATTGTGATGAAATTTGCTATGATGATAGCTGGGTCCGTTTATCCGGTTCAACATAACATAAATAGATATACCCTCACTCAATAAATTAAAACGAACACAGTGTCTATTTACAAAGAAAATTTCCATAAACACTCAAAATCAGTGCATTTTGTACACGAAGTAAAAGTTTATATCAAGTTAATATAACGTAACGTCTGAAAATTAAACTTGGTGGAGATTGTTCACCAAGTTAGATGTTTACACTCACTGAAACACACATCTTGTCTACTAACATTGTCAATAGCATCAAACAGAAGTTCACAACTCCGCGCCACTCACGCTTTAACTTTATATAGTCTTAGAACTTGTCGATCAAATCATAATTAATTGGCGTAAAGATAAAATATCTAATACTTGTTTATAATATTAAGGTAAAACTAATTATAATTGAACCGTTGATGGATATTGAAGATAAGTTAAAAGTTATTAGCAGATAAAGCCGTAGACGTTTCAAATACTTTAGATAATTTATTAAACAAGGCGTTTATTAAATTATTTGACCTAGTTTCTTTAAAAACCACGAAATCTTTTTATATTTTTTGACGTCACGTTTGGCTCAATTTGTAGTGCTACTTGCTGTGCCAGCGGTCGCGCGTTCGAGTACCGCTGGAGGCCTTTATTTGTGTGATGAGCACGAAGTTTTGTACTCCAGTCATAGGTGTATATATTTATAATAAGTATGTATTTAAAGTTATATATGTATATATATAATTATTATATATATATATATATATATATAGTAGTGTATCAATTATCTGGTATCCAAAACACAAGTCTCGTAACATACCATGGAACTAGATGGTGCTGTGTGTTAATGTCCCAACATATTTATTTTAAATTTATTTATCAAAGTAGCTTTATCATTGAATAGATAGATCGTTAATACAAGAGTATTTTGCCGATATTAACAAAGAAAAAACTGCTATACAAATAACAGCTAAACAAAGGACTTTTTGACTATTCAATTTCAGATGAAGCATACAGATTTCGAAAGCCAATTTTTGCATAGACATTTTCAGTCACTAATATGTCGGTAAGCAAAGTAGAACTAAGAAACTTCGTCGCGACAGAGACTAAGGTTTTAGACATCTCAAAGGCATTATATACTTGTTTCAGACAGTGCCCACTCACAAATTTATAAAATGATTTCAAAAATTCAAAAATGGAAACGTCGGGAAACAAAAATCAAAATAAATCCGCGAAATAATCTGAAAAGATAGTTTTATTCAATATATCAAATATTCGTATAAATCTAAGAAAGTATTATAGAACTACGAACACACCAGCAAAAATAGTTTGTTCATTAATATTTGAGATGTCTCATATGCCGGTTACATTGCAATTTAACTTCCATCCCCAGCGGCGTTTAATATAACAACGCGACAAATGTTTGTGATTTTGAGTTTGGTGGGCTTTATTGGCATAAATATATTATCAGTTTTCTTCGTAAATTCAAAGTTTACAGAAATAAATAAGGGTGTGTGAGATAATCCAAATATTTGCTTTAATTACTGATACATTTAACACAGGTAGTTAGAACGTTCTTAAAGCACACGATTTTTGTAAAAAATATGGTATATTTACGAACTGGTTTAAAATACGATTATAACTTGGGCTACAATTGTTATGGTCGTGTTTGTTGTTCATACACTTTAATTTTATTTGCACAGGAATGACCCGTTCTTAGCGAAGAAGCCGTATTCAAAGGTAACAATCAAAGTAGGGGATAGCAGCTTTGTTTCCATGGCGCTGTCATCTATGACGTTTTACTTTGATCGGAAATAGGTTCCCACCTCCAACTAGAAGTTGCCAACAATAGTATAGCTTCAGTTAATTTATGAGGTTTACTGTACAAATTTTATCAACTTAAAATTCAGAATGTATACAGCCAAAAATGTATGCAAGCATACGTTTTGAAAAAATAAACCGTTGCAACACTCGTATAACATAGGAGAATGGAAGCTGTAATAGAGTTCTGTATTTTTTATATTTCCAGTCCTGCACAGGTTGTAGTCGAAAGAGAAAACAAACAACTTTTGATTCCATAATCTCTTTTTCACTACCTGCATTATAAATAGTGTTACGAAAACATAAGAAAAAATACTCGACATCGGGTTTATATATAGACTAGCGACTCACCCTCGCTTCGCTCTGATTCGTCCCACCTTGATTCCCCATACAAACTTCCTTATTTTTTGATAAAAAGTATCCTATGTCCTTCCAAGGGTCTCAAAATATTTTCTTACCAAATTTCACCTAAATCGGTTCAGTAGATCCAAAGATTACACCCTAGAATGTCACAAACTCACAAACTTTACAACAAGTACTACGAATAAAATTACTTTCCTAGAACAGACCTAAACGTTCTTTAAAAGATACATAAGTTACTTAAAAAATCCACTCCGCTATCTATCAGGATACAAACTAATAAAATGTTATATTCAAACATCGAAATGGAAAAATAAATCAGGATTTAAAATTTGTTATGTAGCATGTAAGAAGTCTGAACAGGACGACATGTTTCTTTTTTGTGAACAAGTCCTTTAAATAAAGAAAAAAAATTTTTAAATAAAGAAAAATATTTAATGTTTGTTGTGTCGAATATTCGACTTAGAATTTTATTATATGTATATATATATATATATATATATATAAAATATAACTAATAAAAGTGTTAACATGTATGTATGTCTAAATCTAACAACATATACATATATTCGTATAAAAGCGCTTTTCAGATTCACTGCGACTACGCTACAACAGTCATCAACAAGTAAATAGTGTATGTTCCAATAGAACTTTGTTCGCGCCAAGTTATCTTCCATGTTGTGGCGAGGAAATAATAAGAACTCGAGCACGATTGTTAACGCGTGGAGTACTTTTGTATAGATAATAAACAATTTAGAAAGTTGCTTTGAGCTTATCTTCTTCTTGGGATATAGTCCTACTTATTTTATTATTAGATACTACTAGCAGAACCCGCGGCTTCGCTCGCGCTAAAACTCATCCCCTATTTTACCCCCTTATGGGACGAATTTCTAAAAATGCTAAAAAAGTAAGTATTTATTTAATTATATTGAAGAGCATTAATACCAGTTTTAAGTAATTCTTATCATAAATATTTTTTGGGTTGTATTCTAACGTGTTTTCCCGTGGGAATGAGATAATCTCCCGCTGTAAAAGTAGTCCATGTCACTCCCCAGCCCTCCAACTATCTCCACACAAAAAAACACGCCAATCCGTCAATCTGTTTCGACGTGAAAGAAGGACAAACAAACAAACAAACGCACTTTCACATGTATAATATTAGTATGGATTATATTCGTCGTTTAGTGTTACATGAAGTGATCTGCCCTCTTCGCGTTAGTTCTCATTAAGCCCCATGGTAAACTGCCCTAACCTTGAGTCAGTCCTCGTGCTTAAAAATCAACTATACCAATAACCATGATACAATAGCTCACATTTCTATTAAATTTATAAGTACGATAATTGAAATCATATATTTGAATGGTCATAGATGTTAACTTCTATGAATAGATAAGTAAAATGATTGTGCATATTTTTAGACTTTAGTTTTTATTTTTCTATCGTATTGTACAAAACAGTTCACATATTAAAATACTTAAGCATATTATACTGGAAATGCAATTTAGGCTTATTTCAGTGTTTACTTAATATCATCTTTACATTTAAAAAAAAAGTGCCTTTTTAATAACCGTTTACATTTTTCCATTATGATATTTATATTATCTGTACTAATATTTTAAAGCCGATGAGATTGTTTGCTTGAACGAAGGTAATCCTAGAACTACAAGTCCATTTTGAATAATTTTTCTTACTATTTATTGTGAAAATTATGCTTTCTGACATAAAGCTAAAGCCTTTAGGAGTGGAGCAATATCAGATAAAATATAATAAAGCGCTCGTTTGGGTGAAGTGGGATAGAATAACCGAGTGAAATGGGTTCAAATCCCGGGTCTTTCTGATATTTTCATGTGCGTATAATTTCCAACATGATTACCTTGACTTACGGTGAAGGATAATATCATGAGGAAACTCGCATTGGTCAGCGTAGTGGACTGTGGCCTGATCCCCCTCGTATTGAAGGGAGACCCGTGCCCAGCGGTGGGACGTTAAATAGGTCTGAATACATATTGCATACGAACTACTTAAGCGAAGCGACGAGTAAAATGTAATAAAATGAGACTGCTTTTATAAATGTCAAAAGTGTGTACGTGTGTGTATGTTTGTTACTCCTTCACGATTTCAAAATGGCTGGACAGATTTGGATAAAATTTAGTACACAGATCTAGGGAATTACATAAGCTATTCTTAGGCACTTAGGGACGTACCTGAGGGAAGCAAAGGGTTAATGCTTTCCATATTTATAAACACACTGCAATATGTACATATTATACAATTTTATCCGGAATCCAATGAATTATTCAAATAGCAAAGAAGCGACAAAACGATTTCTGCAACTACAAATGACAATGATTCAAGCGCTATGGAGGTCGGGGCTTTAAATTTAGAAACGTTTGGTATACATCACTACGCTTCCGCCATGTCTGTAGACACAGTTACTATTACATGGCGCATATTATTCTATTCGGAAATACTGTTCCCCGTCATATTTAATTTGTGGTCGACAAATATTATGATCCATCGCTCATTTTGTTTGATATAATAATAATTTATCGGATAATTTCGAAGTTAATAATACTTATAATGTTTATTTAAGGAAAATGGCTGGGCAGAGCTTTCATAACTTTCTACGTGTTTCTTGAACTAAGTGTCAAGTTTCTATATACAGAGCTCAAATTTTATAAGTAAATAAAAGTTTTCCATTAAATTAAGGTATAATATGATTTGATCATAGAAGCAAGAAAATTAAAAAAATAATACATAGAGCTTTAATTTTTTATGAGTAAGTGTTGTATTTTTTCCTGAACACATTTTTTCAGCCTTTATTACAGACTACCGTTCCGAGACAGACAGATAGACAGACAGACAGAAAAACATTCTAAAAACTATATATTCAGCCTCTGTATCGATAATAATGAGTAATGACTGTTTCAATAAGATTTTCCAAATAATATTTAATTTACAGATTTGACTCAGAATTTTATTATGTGTATACTCGTAGTTGATGGTTACTAGCTCATATGTTATTTTTTAAGTTTCTTTATATAATTACATATTTATACATATATTAATATATTTAATTAAAATTAAAAAAATAACATTTTTTGTCACATTATCAAAGTTTCAATTAAAAAACCTAACCTTGACCTAAATTTAAATCGATTTCAGATCGATATATATATATATATATATATATATATATATATATATATATATATATATATATATATATATATTGTTGGAGAAAAGAAAGCAGATCACCCAATTGGCGTGTTGCCATGCCAGTTGTAATATCGTAGTGAGTCGCAGACGTCATTAATATTCGTTTGGGAAGCAACGTTTTCGTCAATACATTTTATTTGGTTCCGTTAATATTAACACGATTTGCTGAGCTACTAAGTATACCTATATAGTACATTCGCAGTAGCTTCTACGAGTGTAGTAGTAGTAATCACTGAAGGAGGGAGTTTCCTCAATCTATTTGACTGTACGTCTGCTTAAAACGCCTAAACTGATTTGGATCAACACATATAGGCATACTCTGAGTCCAAAAGGAACATATAGATTATATTAAAAGAAAACAATGTCACGGAATAACGAAATATAATATTTAAATATTTTTTGACATCTATACTAATATCATAAAGAGTTTGTGACGTTGTAGGAGGTAATCTTTGGATCTACTAAACCGATTTAGATGAAATCTGGTAAGAAGATAGTTTGAGACCTTGGAAAGGACATAGGATACTTTTTATCCCGGAAATCATCCCTCAAGGGGTGAAAATGGGGATGAAAGTTTGTATGGGGAATCAACCTAGGGACGAGCCTGAGCGTAGCGAGGGTGAGTCGCTAGTATACTATACAAATACATATGTTTAAAAACTTGTAAGGATGTGTCCGAAATATCAAATTTATTAAATAAAGCACTCCGCACTCGACTCCATTCGTATCTTAACAGCAAAGCAACAGAGTAGTAGCTAATAATATAATATGTTAGGACATTAACACACAGCACCATCTAGTTCCATGGTAAGCTACGATACCTGTGTTATGAATACCAGATAATTGGTACACTACACGCATATAACTTTAAATACATACATATTATAAATAAATATAAACGCCGCGTCCATGGCTGGAGTACAAACATTCGTTCTCATCATAGAAATGAATGCCCCCAGCGAAGCTAAACGTGTCGTCTAGTACTAAATAAATAGATATTTAAAATCATAAGAACTCATATTAAAAAAAACCTTTCAATTCAAAGCCCTAAGAATTTAGGAATATCCACGATACAATATATCAATTGTATATAAAATTTTCTCTTTGTCTAACAACAGACAAAAGAATGGATAGAATGGAAAAAAATATGGAAACTTTTTGAATTCTCGATACTAAACATTTACAATGGCAGTGCGGCGCAAAAAAAAGTAAAAAAAAGTTACTAAATTTAAACGGGGATATGTAAAAGTATAGAAACATTGTATGAGTACGAAGACCGCTCGACCGTTTAGTTTTAATTAAATTTACCGATTATATCAAATTTCTAATTCATTTTGAAAATACATATAGTAAACTCGTAAAATATGTATTTTAAGCTACGCTATGTCATTTTAGGTATTCAATTCGGGCGTATGCTACGCGATGTCTTTAAAGATGGTCCAAATAAATTTTGAAGGAAATGACTAGCTATCGTAAAGGAACAGTTACGTTTGAAATCAGGTAACAATGCAAGAAAGAACACCTTTTCTGTTAAAAATTATTAACATATTTTTAGCTTTATTAATCTATTGTATTCAGCCCTTATTAACATCCCACTGCTGGGCACGGGCCTCCCTTCAGTTCGGGGGGAATCAGGCCATAGTCCACCACGCTGGCCAAGTGCGGGTTGACCGACTTCACATGTCTTTCGAAAACTTGCTAGGTTCTCTCAGACATGCAGGTTTCCTCACGATGTTTTCCTTCACCGTAAGGTAAGTATGTAGTAATCATGATTTACACATGAAAATATCAAGGTGTGAGACCCAGGATTTGAGCCCGTTTCACTTGGTTTTCCAAGCGAGCGCGTTAGCACCGGGCTGCCACTGCCTTTTTCTTATCCATAAAATTCTAACTGAATCGAATCCGGACACGAAATATTTTTTGGAAAATTTGATTGAAATAGTCATTATTATCGATACAGAGGCCGAATCCATAGTTTTTAGAATTTCTGTTTGTCTGTCTGTGACCACAACACAAAAAAACCACTGGACAGATTTTGATGAAAATTGATTTGATGGTAGCTGGTTATCCGGGTCGACATATAGGATACTTTCCATAGTGGGAAAATATCTCATCTTTGAGAAATGTATACTAAACGTTACAGCGTAATTAGGGACGAACCCGATCGGGGCAAGAGTGAGTCACTAGTAGATATATATTTATTTTACCAGTAGGTGATATTTTAAGTGATAAAGTATGATTATCTGTGTTATTTTTGCATAAAGAGAATTCATAGGGCGAAAAAAAATGTCTTTCACATGAAGTATATTATAAGCACGCAGGTAATATTTCATTTTACCGAAAACATTTTACAATGTTAAGCTTTCACAAAATAGTAAAACTAACTGAGAAATAATTACAGTTTGTTGAAAATATAACAGCAAAAGTAAATAACGTTAACGATTGTGCTGATGGTTTTACGTTACCTACTATCGTTGAAAGCATATTCTTGTACTTACGCTAAGTCTGTTACATATGTAGTTACATGAGCGTATCTTTTATTAATGGTATGACGCGCGAGGATTTCAAATTAAAATAACACTCTATAGTTGTTGAAATATTGTCAAATTATATATTGTGTCATAAAACGAAGGCTTATATGAAATATTTTATTAAGAAAATGGTTAGTTATGTATGTTTACTGGCGACTCACCCTCGCTTCGCTTCAGGTTCGACCCTAGACAAAATCAAATGTACCTATCCCACGGGAACCGCACATTTTCCGGGATGGTATATAGCCTATAGCCTTACAGAACTAACCAGCTATCTAATGCATAAATAATTTTACAACTCGGAGTTCCTGAGATTAACAAGTTCAACTAAACAAACTCTGCCCCTTTTATAATATGTATTAGTATAGATATAATAAAAATATAATGTTCTTGAGTTCGTGTACCTACTATCACCGTGCAGCTAAATAACTAAAAATTAACAGAAAACATATATTGGCTTCAAAATCACTTATAAGCAATTGCAACCCATAGAGATGGATCTTTTTTTAAAAATAAATAAAGCTAAATTGAGTAACTCTTCTTTTTTGTAGTCGGTAAAATTCTTAGATAAATTACAATGTTTTCAATAGGACCAAAGTTACAAGTATATCCTTTTGTTGGTAAGTACCTACTAACGACTACTGTAGCTGAAAAGAAATGGACCAAAAATGCTAGCTTCCACGAATCAGTTAAAAACGCAATCCTTTCATGACACAACTATTACAAATGGGAACATTTGTATGTGTGTTTGTTTTTTACTTCTTTACGATGAAACGGCTGGAGCGATATGGATAAAATAGACAAGCACATATAGAGTAGAAAATAGCATAGATTACTAAAAATAGGCACTTATTGTTGTAATTAAATATATGAAGCTGCTGAAGAAGTTGTTTGTTTGTTAGAAGAATTTGAAGGTTACATGCTATCTTACATAACACTCTGACATAAGAAAGAATAGAAAATCAAACGACGCGAGAAGAGTTGTAAGAAAACTTTACTATTATATTTCCATCCCTTTTATTTAAGGTCCCAGAGTTGGTCACGAGCCTCCGTTCAATACCGAACCTATAGTTTTTAGAATTTTTGTCTGTCTGTCTGTCTGTTTGTCTGTCTGTCTGTGACCGCATCACGAGAAAACCACTGAACAGATTTCTCTATCTATAGAAATCTATACTGAACGTAGAAATGTAACTAGAGACGAATCCGAACAAAGCGAATGTGAGTCGTCTAGTACATAAATTCAAACGATATATCCCACAGCAGTGACACGTTTAGTTACCAGTTTTCGTTCTATTGTATTACATGCAAAATTAACATTTTGTTTTTATTTTTCATCATTTCAAATTGGAACATAGCCAAAAAATCGATGCGTTTTGGCTCAAAGCCAAGCCATCTGTCGACAAAACAAAAAATAGAAGCCTTAGCATCCACCTGATAACCGAAGAACCTCATTTACGTGAGATGATTAACTTGGGTCGTGTCTAATAACTTTGTTAAGCTTTAAGATAGCTACAATGATGGATAGACAAACTATTGCCAGACACGCTTTAAATACGTTTTTTTTTACTTTTTAGATAGTTATTAAGGTAAATAAATAATGAAGCAACTGTTTTTAATTGGATTTGTATTTTTGTATGTATCACACAATGGGTGGTTCTTAAAACAGGCAACTCTCCGTCTCGTCACTTCCATGTAAAGCACACGCAATTACGGAGAGAAAAAAAAATTAAGACATTATAATATAAATTACTTAATAAAACTTCAAGATCGTCCAGATCAAGTACGTATCTCATAAAACCAGAAGGATTAATATTTTTGTATGTATGTACATATACCTATCATTTTAGACAAATTGTTCAAAAAAACATCACAGTCGTAATTTGAGCATGCAAGGTAGTTAAGTAAATAGGTGTAGAGCAATCTATTTAATCGTTTCTTACCAATTAGAAGAGTGACCATTAATACAATTTATTGCCAAGTTATTGGCTTAGCTCCAAAGAAACAGTTGCAAACAAAAAGTATGGAATGAACAATTTATGTTACGCAGCGTGTAATAATATCAAAGGAAATACAATAAAATAATATAATAGGTTATAAAATAGCTACAAAATAACAATATAAATAGTTATGGAAAATTATTACGAGCTTTATTATCAGTAAAATACGGCTAAAGATATTAAAGAATATTGAATTAAATAATAATAACAAGCAATATCTATTTATCCAATTTATACATAGTATTTGGAAGAAGCAGTCTAGTAATTTTACTTTTTCCGAATTTTTTCTTAGAAATAGTAATTTTAAGTCATATAAAGGAAAAAGGTGAAGGAAGAAGGGTTAAGAGGGAGTGAATGATTGGGTCTCCTGCGCTCTTTTCTTACCAGTTACATAAAATATGTTTAGCAAGCTCAAATGAACAATAGTATTTTAGATGGTAGTTTTACCGCAAAAAGAATGGGTTCGAGCCTGGGTCAGGACAAGTTCAGTTGTTGAGTTTTTTGTAAAGAAATTGTCTGTAACAGCCCGGAGTTGGGAAGTAAGCGGTATTACATTCACCCCTAAGCCTTGGAATATAAGTAAAGTCGTCGCTGTTGCGCCTGTCTCTTACCGGTCGTGTCGAATTTTCATTGCACTAGAGTTTAAGAGTGACATGAATAGAGAAAATATATCCATACCGTACCAGATGGCTAATCTCAATGAGATTATTATTCAGGACATTATTATTGTTTAATTACTTATATATAATAACATAAGTCTTTATAATTCCATTTTGTCTAGAAAGGTATATCGTTAGATTACCTTAAAACTTATTTCAACGTGAAAGTTTCTTAGTAGTTCGAAAAAATCATTTCACAGCTGGCAAAGATTGGTTGAAGTTGAATATTGAATATATAAAAATATATAGTAAGTAGTTCACAAAATAAAGGCGATTTAATTATTTTTTTTATTTATAATAATATAAACAAACTAAACCAAAAACTTTATAACATGAGCAAAATTAAATTCAAAACATATGAAAATATTAAAAATTACATACATTTTAAAATTTATCGCGTAATACAACGTACCTTTACCGAGTAAATAATTTAAGAGGTAATCTGCGTGGAGCAAACGAGCCGCATCTTTGTTACAGCCTCTTAACTAACATAAGCAGATAGAACAAGCTTTACTAGGCATTATTATGATTAGGGGTTGTTTGGGTTAGATCTTTGGCATGAAATTGGAGTTTATTTTATAGATATAATATATTCAACAGCTCATATTTTGTTAAATGTTAAATAAATATAAATATGTTGGGGCATTAACACACATCACCATCTAATTCCATGTTAAGCTACGAGGCTTGTGTTAAGGATACCAGATAGTTGATACAATACACATATATAATTTTAAACACATATTATAAATGTAAACACCCATGATTGGAGTACAAACATTCGTGCTCATCACACAAATGAATGCCACCAGCGGGTCTCGAATCCGCGACCGCTGGCACAGCAAGTAGACTCACTACAAACTGAGACAAACGTGTCGTCAAATATGATTAGGGATAATGGAATTATCAAGTTTTGCGTTTTGAAGTTTCCTTTACTTTGTCTCATTTTCTTCAATATTTGAATAGAAAATAGGTAAGCGATTATAATAACTGAATTACTCATCGGACTATTATTACAAAAACGAAATCTTGTATGTGTGTATGTTTGTTACGCTGAAGTGACTGGACGGATTTTGATGTAATTTTGTACACAGAGATTATGACCAGAAGTAACATATAGGTAACTGTCAGGTTCCTAGGGACGCACCTAAGCGAAGCTAGGGTATGATGCTAGTGTTCAAAATATTTTCATCCTTCCTTCATGTTGATGTCAACGCTCGTAGCTATGTTCGTAAACAACACTAATAAATTTTCAAGTTTACACTATATTTTATTTACACAAGAACAATAACAAGTAACTTGATTTTCTTGATGGTTTTAAGCTTCTATGCAATCAATATATGAACGAGAACCATACATATTATGCCAATTCCCTATGCATAGATAGAATTACAGTTTTCATAAAATTTTCACTAGGAACAGTGGCTTAGAAAGCATTAAAAGCTTTAAAACACCATAACCAATAGTAAAACCACATTAAAATTCATTATATACAAGTTTATAACAACTCACTAATACCAACTACATTTCAACATTTCATATCAAAACACAAAAAACTATGTAGACTATAGAAAAGCTATTTTTAACGACAGCTAATAAAAAATAATACACTTAAAACAAAGCTAGGTCGATCATAGCAAAATCTCGAACCCGGAACCCTTGGCACACATGCCCAGATCCCCAGACGACTGGTAGTCACGCCGCTTCTTTACTGTCATTCCGTGTGACACCAGACGCGCACGTGTTTGTCTCGATCTATTTTAATATCGATCTCTGTTATGTTAATCTATGGACATCTAATTGGTTCACGTGTAAATGTACGGCTGTATACTGGCAGTGGCTTTACCTTTCATTTGCATCGGAAATATCTTAGAAGGATTTACGCACATGAGATCTTAATATTTGACGACATGTTTGGCTCAGTTTGTAGTGACCCTACTTGCTGTGCCAGCGGTTGCGTGTTTGAGTCCCGCTGGGGGGATTCATTTGTGTGATTCATGTGTGTGAATACAAAGTTTTTACCTTTGTTTTTTTTTTAATTTATTCAAGTTTTTAGATTTTTTGTTTTTATGCCAAATTAAAAAGAAAATTGTACTTTTGGCCAAAAATTCCGAGCAAACCTCGGTCACCTAGGTACCTACTAATAATAATGTAAGAAAAAATCAAGTGTCAGGCGTACTTCACATTTCCCTTTCATTTTCAAAGAATCTTAATGATTGAAACAGGTTGCAAAGAACAAAAGAGGTAATATCTAGTCGGAGATAATTTTAAAACACGCTACATTGAATAGATGTACATTGCATAGCAGATATTACAGTGGCGCGCGGCTATGACAATACTCAGCAATTCTCCATTACGCTAGATGGGCGAGCTAGACTACTGATTGCGCATTGTTTGCATGTGCAATACACTTGTTACTTTCTCGAATGTTGGAAAATAAAACATAACAAAAGGTATGATTTATTTAAACTACGTCAGTTTGTATCAGTTCTTAAGTTAATACTAACTGTTTCGTGTTCGTGCCATTTCTAATAAAATATCTATATCTATGTTAGTTTTTTAAATTATAAGCCAGCCCTTTATTTAACGTCCCACTGCTGGGCATGAGATTACCTTTATGCGAGATGGTTCAAGGCACAGGTTGACGGTTTATATATTCGTATTTAATTCCATTCAAGCGATCGCCAATTCCATAACAAAATTCAAGATACGATGAAATCGGGACGATATAAAAATAAAAAAAATTGGAAACAAAACCTTGGGTACTTAATAAGGAGTTTAAAACACCCTCTAGTAATTATAAAGACTACACGAGTACTGAAAAATATCTCTTATAGATGTCGGCAAAGTAGTAGAAATATAGTCTATACATATAATAAAATTTTAACTGAGCCGAATCTGTTCATTAAATAATTTTTAACATTATTAAAGATACAGAGGCCGAAGCCATAGTTTTCAGAATTTTTGTCTGTTTGTCTGTCTGTCTGTGACCTCATCATGAAAAACCCACTGGACAGATTTTGATGAAATTTGGTATGATGATAGCTGGTTATCCGAGTCAATGTATAGGATACTTTTTGCTGCGGGAAAATATCTCATCTCTGAACTAAACGTTAAAACGTTACTAGGTACGAATCTAAGCGGAGCGAGGGTCACTAGTGATATTATATTATGATATTTAAGAAATCTTTAACACTTATAAATCATTAGCATTGCAGCTTTATTGGTACATTATTCTTGCTAGAAACAAACATGATTACCACTTGCCTTACGGTGAAAGAAAACATCGTGAGGAAACCTACATGTCTGAGAGAACCTAGCAAGTTTTCGAAAGACATGTGAAGTCCGCCAATCCGCACTTGGCCAGTGTGGTGGACTATGACCTGATCCCCCTCGTACTGAAGGGAGGCCCGTGCCCAGCAGTGGGACGTTATAAAGGGCTGAATACATTCTTGCTACCTACTTATCATACGCAATTTACTGATACCGAAAACGTAATGTGTTATTCACTATTTAGGGTTCCCTGACCGTAGGATTAAATCGGCATTTACTAAGAGGTATGCTGTATGTCTGTCCGGTCGACTGTCTCTCTTAGCTTCAACGACAAATCTTTTGTTATCAATATATTTACGAGTATCACTACTGATAACCGCGGGTTCGTTACGTCCACATCTACGAGTTGGACCTCGATCCAACAAATAGAAAAAAATATAAAATTAGATCCAATGCTAGTGACGCGTTATTTTGTTTAGCTTAATCGTTGTTATTATTGAAGCGGTATAATAATAATTATTTAGGTGACATTAGCGAAGAATTCTCAACTGGTACGCTTTCAAGCCATTAATTAACAAGAAAATGAAGTTCAATTGAATAATAATTATAATGTCATAATACTGTTAAAATATCCTATATAAAAAATATTGTACTTCTATAATTAATCAGTAAAAGAGATCGACTAGCACTTGGCCGATTTTTAGTCGATAATCTTCTTGTGCTAAGCGATTAATGAAATAAATGAGTTCGTATACGAAACTACAATGTTCATAAGAAATAAAATAAAAACAATTTACACATTTCTATCACCTTATAACCCAAATATCTCATTTGCACTATTATTATTTAATTTCTCATAAACAAGCTTATAGCGACACGTAGAAGCGAATTAGAATTTAAAAGACAATTGCCTTGTTATTAGCAAAAAATAGAAACGTAACAGCTGTGAGTTGTATTTTAAATAAGAGACAGTCATCGCACGTCGTAGAATTTTTAATAGTTGATTTGATTAGGATAATTAGAATACGCTCAAACTTTTTTATTGCTGAGTTTATATAGTATCTAAAACTATGTGTATTATTATGAAAAGTTTATTAATAAGTTTAAATATTTATAATAGAACTAAAACTTACGTTTTAACGTTTAGTATAGATTTCTAAGAGATGAGATATTTTCCCGCAGTAGGTAATAAGTATCTTATATGTTGACCCGGATATATATATTTTAAATATTTTTTTGGAAAATCTTATTGACATAATCATTATTATCCATACAGAGGCCGAATCTATAGTTTTTACAATTTTTGTCTGCCTTTCTGTCTGGGAAAAACAGACATCACGAGAAAAACACTTGACAGATTTTAACGAAATTTAGTATAATGATAGCTGGTTATTCGGGTCAACCTATATGATACTTTTTACCGCGGGAAAATGTTTCATTTCTGAGAAAAAATACAATAACTGCAATGTAAGAGTACACTAATATGTAAAACCTAAGAATTTGGTTTTTGGCCATCTGAACGCGGTCGGAGCCGCGGGCAATGCTAGTTAATAATAATAATTTACAGTATTACAAGCAATTCATGACTAGACACTACAAGATGCTACCGGCCCAAACGCGCGGAATACTCGCGTCCTTTTTATTTTTTTAAATACATTCCTATCAGCCAAGGTCACAAAAATAAATCTTTTATACATAGTACATCATTACAAATTAATCAAATATATTATATTTTTTTATTAAAACTATACAAAAATGCAAACTTACACTACTAAAAATCCAGAGACAGATAAAATAGACAATCCCGTTAGATATATAATAAAAGAAACAGCTTCAAAGCCCATCTCTGGATATTGTCAAGTAAAAACGAAAAGTATTCGCGACTCGTAACGATGAAAGTAGACAAATTAAAGATTGTTAAAGCAACCGCATAAAGAACGCTTTGTGTGTGTTTAATTATAAAATGACTCCCTACTAACATTGAGATTCGAGATTTTTAATTATAGTGTTGTAAAAAATAGTGAAGCGTCAGTGACACGCTTGAAGAGTTACTTCATTTGCTTAGAAGACAGTTAATTTTTTTGTAAATGATATAATACGTATATTTGATGTGATTTAAACTTCTTTCATATATGAAACCCCATAATAACCTTCCCATATGGGGAATTTTGCAACGCAACACGCAACCATAAACCCATATTATGACTCTTCTATCTATCTGTATGCAACAAAATAAATGTCAAAACGATGCACCATTATTGCCTGAACAGGGGTCAAACAACGAAAAGGACTAGCGATATCACCTAGGTTCGCTCAGATACTCTCCGACTTTATGACCTTTAAATCGTATGTATGTATGTATGTATGTATTCAGCCCTTTTTAACATTTCACATGTCTTTCGAAAACTTGCTAAGTTCTCTAAGACATGCAGGTTTCCTCACGATGTTTTCCTTCACCGTTAAGACAAGGGGTAATCATGTTGGAAATGATTCGCACATGAAAATGTCCTCGTACTACCGAAATCGTATACCTATCTATATATAAATAGGCAAAGACAAAACAATTTTAGCTACTAGTAACTGTTATCAATAAAAAAAATGGAAACGTTTTTTTTTTATTTATTTTATAATATGTAAACACAAAACAGTTCAATATTATTAATAATAACGATTGTGGTCGAATTTTGACCATTGGTTCGCCCAATATATATTTATTTATTTTAAACCAAGATAAGCACACTTTCACATTAATAAGGACTAATGATTAGTTTTCATAATATTATTGTGTGTTGACTATAAAGAACTTAGAGAACCAATTAAAATTCTATAGGTAGGTATACTTAATAATTACCTATATTATCATGGTAGCTTGAGCTACTTGGTATGTAGGTATGTACGAGTATATTTGCAGTTAATAACAGATTCCATAGAAATAAAGTAAAAAAAGATAATTTTTATATAATCAGAATTTCTTACCGCAAAACGTATATGCTTGGTTGTGAAACTTGCTGGTTAATATCATCCAAAATACCTGTAAAAAGACATACATGGTTATAATTACATATTCTGCAATATTTATAGAGTAAAAACAGTACAATTCTCAACTTTTACTATGTAATATTAGTTAATATATAAAAAAAATAGTTGTTAATAAACAAAATGCATTTACCTAAATAAACCACAATAATATACTGAAAAACAATCGATTGACTAAGATTATACAAAAAATACTTTTTTAGGGCTTATAATTTGAAATGTAATATTTTTAATAGTTAGCTTTAAATTATTTTTTTCTAATATTTTTAATACTTAGCGTTAAAAATTAATATTTTTAATACTTAGCGTTAAAAATTAATATTTTTAATACTTAGCGTTAAAAATTAATATTTTTAATACTTAGCGTTAAAAAATTGAAGATCAAGTCAATTCAATTCTCTTGTTAATGGCTTCAAAGCGTGCCAGTTGAGCACAGATTACTTCGAGAATCTCACGTAGAATGGAGAAAAGTGGAGGGAAGGAACGAGTAATATATAATAAAGGTCAACGACAGAACCATGCTGACTGACAGATGCCTATTAAGTATTAACTCCCTTCGGCGTGTGCTACCGAAAAAAGAAAGCATTCAAAACATCCGCGACAGCGACAAAAACATAAAAATCTATACATTTTTAAACATATCTTTTTTTATATTACTTATAATTGCAAAGAAATTTCAACTAATTCAAAATTAAAAAAAAATTATGATTGTTAATTTTAATTAAAATATTATCTAAAGAAATAGTTGAATTTGTTTACTTCATTGAATTATAATAGAATTCACCATACAAGCCATAATATTTTAAGGAAATACAATATAAAAAAAAATATCTTAGAAAAAAAATCTGATTATAAAACGTTTTCATCTCGACAGTACCATTATATTACAGTCGAAATGTACGTGACTCTTTCCAGTCAGTCGTACTCTTGCAAAATCTATTTTCTCATTCTAGACAGAACAAAGACACTATCTAGGCCAGTTGCATCTTAGTGTAGCGTTCATAATACTTTCATCTTCCTGACAACATTTGAGCTCAAACATTCTCGATATATTGGAAATGTTACGCATTTGAAAATATGACAGTTGGCAATTTATAATTTTAACACTAGCTAGTATCTATAATTATTCAACAGAAATTTAATTATTTTAGTTTAAATGGTTTTGCTTGTTGTATAACTATTAAAGCCTCGGGACAAAATATATTATCTATAACAGGCAGGTACGAAAATAGAATATTCATACGTACTAGCTTTTCAGTACTAAACATTTCGATTTAGCTTTGTAAAACAGAAACATTACACTGAGTGTTTTCATTGACATAAATAAAAGGTCTTCTTAAATCTTCTGAACGACAGTTTTATTACTCATACCTTTCTTGAAAATCAATTAATTATATTCTCTAACTGGTACAGCAATGAAATAATTATAAAAAAAAGATATCACCCATGAACTAATTACCGCGTCTCTTGACAATGGATCTTGATTGGCTGCTGGTTTCAACGCCCACAAACCGTAACACCCACAGATCTATGCCAGACTGACTATGGCAACCCGCCAACCAAAGATCAGACTTTTAATTACAAAAAATAAATATAATTGTTTACAAATATTATTAGGATAATCTAATAAAAATAAAAACCGACTTCAAACAAAAGCACTATAAAGTAAAAAATAACTGATTGGTAGTTTTCATTTACTATACATACCTAATCAAATATTTTCGAAGTCGGTGTGCTTTGCTTTGTATGGGCTGGCAACGATTTCGAAAATATTTGATTAGGTATGTATTTAATAGGTAGGCTTTAATTACTTAGCCAAAGCACACCGACTTCGAAAATATTTGATTAGGTATGTATAGTAAATGAAAACTACCAATCAGTTATTTTTTACTTTTTAGTGCTTTTGTTTGAAGTCGGTTTTTATATTTTTGTTAAAAAGTTTTTATTTTTCCCTTTTTAGTGTAGACAGTAGTAGCAAAGTAAGAATTCTAACGTGTTGTGTGCTTGTCAAATCAAACAAAATAAGCCCAAACTGAAAGTATCTACTATTAGCCGTTAAAGAGTTCCACCTATCCACCTTCTGGCCTTACCATCAGATCAGGTCAACAATATCGAACCACTGTACTATCAACGGAAATAGAAACACTTGCAAAGTTTCAAGTCAATATGAAAATTAGAAGTAGGTTAAATTCATCATTAGCTATTTTTTCATCCTTAGGGGTGGTATTTTTTTTTTGAAATTTAAATGGGACCAATCTGGAAGTATACACTTTCAAACAACACAAAAATTGTCCAAATCGGTTAATAAATGACGGAGTTCTGAGGTAACAAACATAAAAAAAAATAGTCGAATTGAGAACCTCCTCCTTTTTGAAGTCGGTTGAAAATGTGTTTTATGTGTTTTTACAGCTCACGCGTTAGATTATATCACACGTATTGTGTGACGAGTGATGATCCTAACACTAATTTACGACATTTAAAAATGATCTGAAGAATAATTCTAATCTACCGTGCGGGGCTCAAACTTGTGGCATACTGCATAGTAAGTTATTGTTAGATATTCATCATATTGTATAAATATAACTAACAAAACACACATACGTATTCCGTACACTATACAAACTAGAAGCAAATTCCTCAATCACCTATGCCAAGTACCAAATGAAGCTGGGTCATTAACCGATTTCGTTTTCAACCGAAGTCCATTTCCCTCATTCCCTAGTACCGTACAGACATCTACTTGTAGTTTCCGATAACCTAGAACCTAGACGTTTATCCAGGTATTTCCTCACCACTAAGTATTTCTATGTTCATCTGGCTCAAGTCCAGATATACACCTGTTACTAACAATATCACACATTGATGACACTGAAATGATGTCATAGGACTATCTTATCCCATATGTTAATTATATTTGAAAAGACAATATTTTTATATTAAACTAGCGACTCACCCTCGCTCGGCTCGGGCTCGCCCGCTAGGTACGCTATAACACTTAGTATAGATTTCTCAGAGATGAGATATTTTCTCGCAGTAAAAAATATTCTATATTAATACTTTCTTAGATTTACGCGAATATTTGACATTTTAAATAAAACTATCTTTTCGGATTATTTCGCGGATTTATTTTGATTTTTGGTTCCCGACGTTTCGAATGCTTTACAGCAATAATGGTCACGGGAGAGACTAAGGTTATAGACGTCTCAAACACATACTCGTTACAGACAGTGCCTATCCACTATTTTACAAAAATGATTTCAAAGATTCAAAAAATGGCAATAACGTAACCTTACAATATTTGTTGATTTTTATTTATAAACATTTTAATTTTTTAATAAATATTATAATTAAATATAGCAATATTATTTATTTACTTTTTGCTGTTATTATTATAACTATTTCAAGTTTTAAAAACTTTATTAATTACTAATATTATTTAGTGTTGCTATTATTATATTATGTATAACCATAAAGAATATTAAAAATTAAAAAAAAATATATTAATTATTTATCCAAGCAATATTATTGTTTTACAAATAATTTAAAAGAAGTTAAAATATTAATTTAGATTGCTATTATTTAAAGTTAAAATATTGAGCAACACTATTGCTACCTTTATAGACAAAAAATATATTAATCAGAATTACTGGCATTATTACGATCCACACAGTATGAACTAACTACATCTACTGGTCTATTATATTTGTTTTTGTTTTTAGATTTTATAATGTTTATTACAGGATCCCAAGATGATGGTAGTAACCAGCCATCTTCCCTATTGAAGTTTGCATATTTTTTAATCTTAATAGCTTCGCGTATCATCCTGGGGCGATAACGGTTTTCTTTCGCGAGTATTTGTGGACTATCAAAGCGAATGTAGTGACTCGGGCGATCCTGACTATGTTTACAGACTGCAGATGTTGTATTGCGACGGTGCTTCACATCAGCTATGTGTTCTTTGACCCGGGTTCTAATGAATCTCTTTGTTTGTCCTAACTAACATCCGGCTATTTACTGTGGAATGATGAATTCTATAGGCAAGTGGATGGAGTGGCCATGGGTTCGCCAGTCTCCCCGTCGTAGCCGACATCTTCATGGAGGACTTCGAGGAGACTGCTACGGTACAAACGGTACGTAGATGACACTTTCACAACATTACCATCTGATAAAATAACTGTATTCTTAGAACACCTTAATTCTATAAATGCTAAAATACAATTTACAATGGAATTAGAATCTGACAATATCTTAGCTTTCTTAGATGTCTTAGTTAAACGCAACCCAGATAACACCTTGACTCATACTGTGTATAGAAAGAAGACCCATACCGATAGGTACCTGAACAATGAACCCATCACCATCCTTCACAGTTAGCTACCGTGGGATTTTTTTTGTTTCAGAGAGCGCGTGGGATCTGTGACGAGCAACACCTGGCCGGAGAACTGCAACATGTCAAGCAAGGTCTGCGTAACAACAAGCTGCAAGTGCCGCGCCTACGTCACAGGGACCGAGTGAAACCAGCCACAGTCGAGCGCGTACCTGCAGTCCTACCTTACATGAGAGGCGTCACTGACAAGATTGGCTACATCCTAAAGCGTGCTTCAATCAAAACTTACTTCAAGCCGCCAAAGAAAATTAGTCAGTTCTTACCACCTGTTAAGTGCCACATCCCTCTACAAGATGCAGGGGTATACAAACTTGATTGTGATTGTGGGCTCTCCTACATTGGGCATTCTTCCGATTCTTATGAAATTTTGTGTGTATATTCAGTAGGTCTGAGAATAGGACGTAAACTATTTTTACACCCCTAAGTGATAATAGTGGTCCACCCCACAAAAAAAAATATTTTTTTAGACATTTTTCTTATTATTTATTATGATCGGCATTAAAAAATACGTATAAACCTAAATTTTCAGTATTTTATAAAATCTCCCTATTCGCATATGGTACCAGACCATTGTACTCTTACATAATAATAAATTGTAATATTATAATTGCTACTGGTAAATCATATTTTATTAAAATAGTGTTCGCGAAGTGGTCGAAATTCGACCATAATCATTATTGAAAATTTGAGGAAACCATACCTTAACCTATGTCTTTGTCTGTTTATACATAGCTGATATATTATATAGACAATACAAATAACAACTCGTGGAGCTTAACATAAAACTGTATATTTTTTCATTTTGTTCTTTCCATTTCTGGGATTTGATGCTTCTCATAAAAGTTGAGTCGCTAAACATTTACTTCTCATTTGAACTCACTTAAATGACAATTAAGTTAGCCACAAATCATTAGGACAACAAGAATTTGGTCTATATTAAGTAAATAAACCAACACGAAAGCACAATAAATATTTATGTAAAGCTTTTTTTTTAAAGCTGGGGTTCAGTTATAGCAGTATACTGCTCATTATACCCTTATTCAAAGTGATTGACAGATCTCGCACTAATGGTATATCATTCAGTAAAGAAGTCATTACTGTAGTCGTTTACTCAAATATAAACTACGTTTGTATAAAGTATTATATTATATTATTATATTAAAAATTTCGATCAACAATACTTGATCGAAGATTAAATATATTAAAACTTAAATCAGCATTTTTAAGATAAATTAAGAAAAATTGGTCAAGGGCGAGTCAGGAAGCAGGGTTCGTAGGGTTTGAATTTTTTGTATTTTTTTTTCGGAATCATTGGCACAGAAGTTTTACGTAATGTTCAATCTTCATAAATATCTAGTATATTTAAAATCCTTCAAACTTTATCTTTTCATACTATAAAAAAATATTTGTATGTCCTTATAAATAAAGCGAACTTCAACAGCTAACAGAAACCTAAAAATAGGACAATAACAAACGTATAAAATTTTAAAGGTAAAGGAGCGTATACATGAATGTTGCCAGAGATTCCATTACTTCATCAGACAGTTCTGACAGATGATAGCAGTACGAGGTATAGTCCGGTTGCTTTTTTTAAAATCGCGCACGTACCTCATAAATCTGGTAAAGCCGTAACCCAAATATGTTAACTGTTCGTAGATTTTCTATTTAAGGAAACAACAACAAATAACTGAGTAAACAACGAAAGATAATTTTATTATATTTTTGAAAGATTCATACACGCACTAAATGTCTTCTTGGTCTAGTGGCTAGCATGTGCGGCTACATCCGGAGGTTCTAGGTTGAAGTCCCAAGTTGAGTCAAGTATAGTTATTAGATTTTCCTGTATAGAAATTGTCAGTAACAGCAAAACTCGGAGGTAGAAATTTTCACGCCCGTGCCTAGGAGATTCGAAAAGCCTACACTAATTAAGAATAATTATTTTAAATCTTGATAGAACTATTTTCGCGCTGACAATTAGAATTATTATGTCAAATTTATGAGCCTGCCGCGCTAGCAAAATACTTTTCAACGACAGCGATAGGACCTCACTCACCAGTGGCGCCAACTGGTGCCACCAGAAACCTCACTGGCAAACATATCACGTAGTGGTAAACGTTTTAGTGAAAATAGAATTAGCATTTTAAAGCTAGTAAAAAGTTTGCGAAATACAGTTAACAGACAGACAAAACTTTATTTGAATTATACTCAAATATTTTTTTTTTATATTTTTCCAACACACAAACTTTCTGACCTCGTTACAAAAATATAAATCGTTGAAAGACATTATATTCTCTGTTTAATTATATATCAAAGCATATGTATGTATATTTTATTTTATTTTATTTAGGTACAGAAACAGAAAACAAATTAAAAAAATTACATCCTCGTATTAAAAACAAAAAATATCATACTAAATTTGTTCTCCAATTATATCTGTATACAACATTCAAATAAAAACATATAATAATTATATAAACAAACTTAACCAAAAGGTGAATTAATACAGTATGAGTCTGTGCATTTAAAGTAACGAGTATATAAGAAATATTAAAAAACAAAAAGAAAATAATATTTACATTTCATGTGGAAAAAAAGACAAAGAAAAGAAAAAAAAGATAAAGGAGAAGAAACAGAGAGAAAACATATTTTTATTATGGAAAATGTACAGTAAGAACTATAATTTATTTAATTTTTTCTTGAACGATAATAAACTATTATTAAAAATGTCGTATTCATCATTTAAATTAT
Source organism: Brenthis hecate (assembly GCA_951806755.1). Classification (NCBI taxonomy): domain Eukaryota; kingdom Metazoa; phylum Arthropoda; class Insecta; order Lepidoptera; family Nymphalidae; genus Brenthis; species Brenthis hecate. Next base: position 5,086,052 of record OX638268.1, on the reverse strand, counting down.
TGTATGTTTTACACATTCTGTGTAAAGGGTTGTTTTGGGAAACGTTATTAGTTGCCGAAGGTATATTAAAAAGTTGTGGCTGACGAATCGAGTGAGTATGAATTTTAAATTCCAGTTTTTCTAGCAATTTACTGTTTAAATCGCCATTGGCTATTTTATAGAGGATACATAAATCTGATATAACACGCCGATCTTCCAGGCTTTTTAGTTTGTATTTATGAAGTCTGTCAGTGTAAGTTGGTAATTCACGCCTGAGACCTTGCCGCTTGTTTAATATTTTTAGAAATTTACGTTGTATAGCCTCGATTCTGTTAATATATCATATATTGGTTTCCATACTGAAGAGCAGTATTCGAGTATGCTTCTTACTATAGTAACATACAAAACTATCCACGAGATTGAATTTTTGAAAGGTTGGGCAGTTCGGATGATAAAACCGAGTGATCTATTTGCTTTACTTGTAATGTAATCGATATGAGGCCTAAAAGATAATGTTGAATCAAATGTGATTAAAAATCCAAATAAGTTAGTTTTATTAGTATTCATTCGTGTAACTTCAAAATGATTTTAAATTCAGTGAATTTCAATTAAATATTAATAATATTAAATTTAATCTAATGCAATGAAAATGTTCGTAGGCATAAATATTTATACATATAATAAAATTATAACTGAGTCGAATCTGTACATTATATTTTTTATTAGAAAATCTTATTGGAATAGTCATTATTTTCGATACAGAGGCCGAATCTATAGTTTTTCAAATTTTTGTCTTGTGAAAAAATTGGACAAATTTTGACATGATTGATTGAAATTTTGATTTGAATTTTTTTCTGTCTGCCTGTCTGTTTGTCTGTCTGTCTGTTACCGCATCACCGAAAAACCACTGGAGGGATTTTGATGATATTTAGTATGGTGATAGCTGGTTTTAACATTAAGAAGACTTTTTACTACGGGAAAATATCTCATGTCTCAGAAATCTATACTAAGCGATAAAACGTACCGTTAGTTTATCTATATAAACATTACATGCAATCGTATTATATTATACATAATAATGTATATAGATTACACATTTATACATTCATTTTTCTACATTATAGTTGAGACTAAGTAAATAAATTATTCTCAACTGGCACGCACAAAATCCATTAACAAGCGAATTTAATAGCATACCGGTGTCAAGCTATATCTTAGGATCTATTCGACTTACTTAACTAAAGCATAGGTTAGTCATTTTTTAACCCTCGACGCAAAAAGAGGGGTGTTAGAAGTTTGACGTCGAAGTCTGTCTGTCTGGCTGTGTGTGTGTGTGTGTGTGTGTGTGTGTATGTTTATGGCATCGTAGCTCTCAAACGGATGGACCGATTTCGATGCGGGTTTTTTCATTTGAAAGCCAGTTTCCTTGCGGTGATTCTTAGCTATGTTTGGTTAATATCGGTCCAGCAGTGCAAGAGTATCAGCTCTTTTCCAAAATGATGTAAGGCATTTTGGCGTATGATTACTCGATTAAGAGCTTCACGCGTGCCAGTGTAATCGTTAAATGACAATTAATTTGCGTAGAGGGTTTTTTAAATTTTTAATTTATAATTATTGTATGAGTTGAAAGTCTACGAAACTACAATTGAAAGACCACCTATGGAACGATGGAACAAAAAAAAATTATTCGTTAGACGTTCTCGAGTGATGAGCGGTTTAACAGACGCATAGTTTATGTGGGATAATTAAATAATACATGTTAAATTATACATACATATACCTACGTAACTCCCAATTTTTTTTTTACTTCAACCCAAATCTATTTTATTCTTAAGATTTCTTCTTTAAATCAAAAATATATGTTACTTATAAATAAAATATATATTACTAAAAATATATATTAGGTGTCTATTACATCGCTTAGGTTTGTACATACCTACATACATCCTTATTATTTATTCATACATATAATTCCACACAACTCGCTACTACGAATCCTAATTAAATGCAAATTGGAAATAAAACTCACTAATGTTTTATTAAGATCCAAACAAAAAATTAATACTTTAAAAATAATTGTTTATTCCTATATATGGATAAAAAAGAAGTTATATAAATACTAGCAAAGTAAACAAATATGTTAAAACAAATTACAGAAAATAAAATTCAGTTCGTTTCGAACTATTAACATGGGTAATGGTCTTATGACAAACTAGCGACTCACTCGTCCCTAGTTTGCTTCCTCACACAAACTTTCACCCCCATTTTCACCCCCTTAAGGGACTACTTCCGGAATAAGAACTATCCTATATCCTTCCCAAGGTCTCAAACTATCGTGTTACTATATTTCATCCAAATCGGTTTGGTAGTTTTGGAGCCTATTCGATACAAACAAACAAAACAATTTTTCCTCTCTATAGAGAATATTATAATATTAGAATAGATAATGTATTTAACATAGATAATTATTACGTATTCAGGAAGTAGTATACTTTTACAAAGTAAGCAGTTTCCTCCAGCGCCAGTGATTTTTTTTTAATTTAATATTTTCGAAAGTACGTAGAAGTGTAAAGAATTAACATTTTCTAAAATGTATCATTATGTCATTCATTATTTTGGGGATAATATTGAATTTCCAGTAAAAACTAGAACTAGTTCATATAAACTTTGCCATCTTTAGACAATTTTAGCAGATCGTGAAAATAATATAAATATATAAACTAATACTTTAAAGTACATTAACTAACACCATTTTATGACCCGCTAAAATTGTAGATAAATCCTCTAACAATTAATAGGTAATATTAATTAAGTAAAATATAATAAACACTTGGACTTGAACAAACCAAAACATTCACACGGATAGAGATTTATATTACTATTTATGTCGGTTATTTTAAAGCTCTTCAGATATATAAGAATTTTCGTTAAATTTAATGGGAAAACCGAAAAATAGATGTTAAAAGATATCTATTTTTGTCAATTGACAATATCACTAATGAAAAATCATAATTAAAATTACCTTTCTAACTCACAAACTCATGACGCAAACTTTAAAATATCGGTATTCTAAATTTCAGAAACCAGTCGTATAGAACAGTACTGCAATGTTTTGCTCTGAAAATAATATTTACTGTATTCCCGGGCAAATCGTAAATCTAGGGTATGCCATGGCATGCAAATTTAGAGCTTGCAGGTAAATTGTGTGCTTTCGGAGAGCTTAAAAGCCCCGAAGACTCGTGTAATGAAGTAATATGCGCTTTGCAATTCATGCAGTCACCGTAACTTAGCCACATGTTGACGTTTTGAACCAATTAGAGGAGCTTGTTGGTGTCGTCATAAACTTTTATTGCCTCAGAAATAAAAAAAACTAATTTAAATTTACATTGTCATCGCTATGAGAAAGAATAGAATGGTCAATAACAATTGCTTTGTTATTTTAATCATTTCATTAACGTACAGTAGTTTTTTAACGTTTTTAAGATAAAGTAACTAAATAAGTATAAAAATTATAAATTTCTATACGCAAGTAGCAGGAACACTGTTACACTCCTCAATAAAAAATGTGGTTGCTCAAATCAAAGATGATTAAGTCTGACATTAAAAATTATATAATATCAATACAATGACCATGAACTTAGTATATATATAATAAAAACATCTTATTTAATACTAGCATTGCCCGCGGCTCTTCCCGCGTTCAAATGACGAAAAACTAAATTCTTAGGTTTTACATATTAGTATACTCTTACATTGCAGTTGTTGTATTTTTTCTCAGAAATGAGACATTTTCCCGCGATGAAAAGTATTCTATATGTTGACCCGGATAACCAGCTATCACCATACCAAATTTCATCAAAATGCCTTCAGTGGTTTTTCTGTGATGCGGTAAGAGACAGACAGATAAAAATTCTAAATAGTATAGATTCGGCCTCTGTATCGATAATAATGTTTATTTCAATAAGATTTTCCAAACTATATTTAATGTACAGATTCGGCTAAGTTACAATTCTATTATATGTATAGATTTTTTAAATAACTATTCCAATCAGATCTTACGGTACATGGAAAATTTTCTGAAGTGTTTTATTCGATAGTGTAGTATCATATTTTAGTCCATTCCAAATCAGTAAGCACCGTAGATGCTCTTTCGACCGAAAGACCGGTTTCTTTATATGACATAAAAAATATCTCAATTTTTCTGTGGATCGTCCCAAACTAGCCCTAACGTCACGTCGGTGGTTGCTCTTACAATGTTGTCTTTTAAGTAGGTTTAGGGGACCACTAATAATAATATAAAGGCAGTGTAACATACTCCCTTGGGAAACCGAGTGAAGCGGGTTCAAATCCCGGATCTCGCACTTCTGATATTTTCAAGTGTGAATCATGTCTAACATGATTACCAATTGCCTTATGGTGAAGGAAAAACATCGTGAGGAAACCTGCATGTCTGAGAGAACCTAGCAAGTTTTCGAAAGATATGTGAAGTCCGCCAACCCGCACTTGGCCAGCGTGGTGGACTATGGCCTGATCCCCCTCGTATTGAAGGGAGGCCCGTGCCCAGTAGTGGGACGTTAAAAAGGGCTGAATACACTAACTGCTAAAATTGAAGGAAAACTAAAAAAAAACAAATAATATTCGTAGCACTTACAAAATAAGAAAGAATTCTTGAATCCCACTTTTTTAATTATGTAATCGTCTTTACAGTAGCTGTCTTAGTTGTACATCACGTCATATAATTTAGTTAACTAGCGTAGGCTTAGTCGGAATTCGACCATCATTTTTTTTATTGATAACAAAGAAACAGTTACTGAACTGTTTTGTCTTTACCTATTTAAATATAGACTAGCGACTCAACCTCGCTTCGCTCGTGTTCGTCCCTGCCTTGATTCGTACTACTAACTTTCATTCCGGGATAAAAAGTATCCCATGTCTTTCCCAGAGTCTCAAACTACCTTCTTACCAAATTTCATCTAAATCGGTTCAGTAGATCTAGAGATATTTACCCCCTACAACGTCACAAACTCACAATCTCACAAACTTTACCTCTTTATAATATTAGTATAGATGAGATAGCGCAGCATAACAGAATATAACTCAGATTAATTTCTTCGTAGATATGCTTTCAAATTTTCCCTATCTTTGCGAAAATCTCAAACAATGTCTTTGAATTGCAACAACTACTTACTATGATTAAATTAAACTAGTAGCTATCATATTTTCTGCATTTTCTTAAGGTTTCCACTAAGTTATTTGCCTTACATGTTAGAAATTTTGCAATGAAAATCTTGAAATCAAAAAGTAAAAGGAATGCAAAATTTGTAAAATTGCAAAAATTTTTATATTAACACGTTTTCGAAAAAAAAACAATACATTATCAAAATTTAGATCTTAGCGTAGTAAATCGTTTAGGATAAGTATTACTAAAATAAATACATACATACCTACGTATCAATAGTAAAAAAAAAAACTTATAAAAAGACCGACTTCTAGGCACTAAAATGTAAAAAATAACTATACGGGGGTTTTCATTTAGAGTAGACACCTAATCAGATATTTTCCAAGCCGATAAAAAGCAAATCTAATATATTTCGATACGTAAAGTACATATTTACCTATTTGATATTCATATCTTAAAATATTGTCGGCTGACACCGACTTATATACATAAAAAAACCGACGTGAACATACACAAAAAAAAAGGTTCCAACGAATTCAGAACCTTCTCCACTTTTGGAAGTCGGTTAAAAAGGATATATAAACTAAAGCAAATTATTAGAAGTTAGTTTTAATGTTCGTTGAGGACTACGCGAGTAAGCCATGTCTAGTGCAATATCATGAGGATTTAGTTACAGAATGTAACGCCTGTATTATTGAGTCTGTAATTTGCAAACACGATTGCTAACAATTGTAGGCAGAATTTGCGCACATTCCTAACAATTTCACGACTATATTACATCCGTGGACTCTTTCATCAAAGCGAATATAATACGGCTTTGTAGAATTAATTTATCGATCGTCCTCTATGAAGGCATTCGTTTTACAATCTCTGTATTTTACTGTAACTTCAGTGTAAATATGAGTGTATGCTACGCTCGTATATTTTTTCAGTTAGAGTCAATTGACCTGCCACTGCCATTCAAAAATTGGAATAGTTTAACACAATGCGAAAACTTAGTAACTTTTATTTTTATAAATTAGAATTTACAAAACAACCGTTAGTACTGCCCAAGCAGATAAACTAAGATGATAAATATGTAAAATTCTTAGATTCCAAAAACCGAATTTTTAGGTTTTACATATTAGTCTACTTTTACATTGCAGTTTTTTCTCAGTTTGCAGTTGCAGTGCATTGCAGTTTTTTATTTTTTCTCAGAAATGAGATATTTTCCCTCGGTCAAAAGTATCCTTTATGTTGACCCGTATAACACGTTATCGCCATACCAAATTTCATCAAAATCCCTATAGTGATTTTTGTGTGATGCGGTAACAGACAGACAAAAATTCTAAAAACTATAGATCGGGCTCTGTATCGATAATAATGTCTATTTTAATGAGTTTTTCCAAAATATATTTGATGTACAGATTCGACTTGGTTACAATTTTATTTTATGTATAGCTAAATAAACAGGATTTAAAATTGTGCCTATATTCTGACCCATGAACAAAATGTCTCTAATTCGTTCATGTTCTGACCCTATTATGTAAAGTGACAACATCATTTACTCAGTAAATGCAAGTTTTACACCATGATAAGACAAGATATAAGAGAACAGATAAGAATGCATCATTTTTAAGGTGCAATAATATAATGTTTCAATAATTTTAAACATCGTCGTGGAATATAATAAAGAAAATATAAATAATGACATAAGAACCATTATTGTTTGAAGTCTAAACCGACCTTTGCTAATAGTTTTCAAGCGAATAATGAATAGGGGCTACGCCATTTTTATCTACTCGAGGTATACACAAATCAGATATGAATAAATCTAGAAACGAAAACCTCTTGTTACTTAAATATTTTAAAATTTAAAGAACAAATAAAATAATTAAAATTTGAAGAAAATTACTCGTAATAATCAATCAACCCACCAAATATTTCTATGTCGATATAACAATTCAATTTATAAAAATAAAAACTATCAAAATTTTTAATATAGAAATATATTAGTAATTTCTCTAAAAGCTAACACAAATATGAAGCAACAATTATTATAGAGTTAAATAAAATACTCTTTGAACTCGCGAACGAAAATATTTGAACGACATAAAAGATTCAACATCACTAAAGAACGGAAACGTGGAGTTAAAACGGACGTGACGATGAACAGCTTCTAGTAATAGTCTTCTATAAATACATTATCTATGATAATATAAAAAAACGAAAGAGCGACCTTGGCTACTACATTCGGTCATGGCGATAGCGTTCAATTTCATTTTACTCCCGACGCAAAAAGAGGGGTATTATAGGTTTGACGTCGATGTATATGTGTGTGTGTCTGTCTGTGGCATCGTAGCTCTCAAACGAATGGACCGATTCCGATGCGGTTTTTTTCATTTCAAATCCAGTTTCCTTGCGGTGGTTCTCAGCTATGTTTGGTTAGTATCGGTCCAGCAATGTAAGAGTATCAGCTCTTTTCCAAAATGATGTAACGCATTTTGGCGTATGATTACTCGATTAAGTGTTTCACGCGTGCCAGTGTAATCGTTAAATGACAATTCATTTGCGTAGCGGGTTTTTTAAATTTTCTATTTATAATTATAACTAAAGTTTATTAAATTGTGAATTTAAATATTTTGCGTTAAAATTAAACGTGGGTAATAATTGCTTGAGAACTTGAGTCACTAGTTTGATTCCTAGCTGTTGCTAATTGCTAAAACTATACTAATAAATATGTACACTAAAAATTACAGGCTACCTAATATGCTACAGTCTAAGAATAGCAATTATGTGTATATAAACTATGCCGCGTACCAAAACTGGTTAACTATACTAACATATATCTATACTAATATTATAAAAAGAAAACTAAGAAAGTATTAAGAGAAATAATTTTGATTTCTTATACGTTTGTTTGTAAACTAAAAACTCAAAAACTACTTAACCGATTATCAGAGAATTTTCACCTATAGAAAGCTACATTATCAATAAGTAACGAGGGCTGTATTTTTGATATATTTATAATTAAGACATTAGATTTGCATACTTTATGTGACTAGAATTCACCGACACCCATAGTATTATATTATTTTATATATCCCTATAATTTAGTTACCATATGCTATTATTTACTAAGAAACAATTGCTTGCCACTTAACTTATACAATAATTTTTATGAAATCTTGAATGCTATTATTGAATGCTATTTATTATACAGGCGATTTTGATATAATTGTCTATCATCGTGTAAATAAGCCTTAAGAACGCGTGAAGCGGCCGTAAGTCAATAAATCTGTCATTGAACCAATTGTGACCTTTATTTGAATAAATGGGAGATCATGTAACGTGAAGATTGATGAGTTGATGAACAAGATTGTGTAACATTCAAATTATTTGATATCTGGCATCAACCTCAATCAGATTTGCCGTATGAAATTCTAAGAGTTAGAATGCAAAAAGATTAAATGATACTAGCGAGTTACTCTCGCTTAATTAGTGAGCGTTTTTTGATGCTTTTTTTATTTATAACTAGCGGCTCACCCTCGCTTTGCTCGAGTTCGTCTCCCTAAGTACGTTTGAAATTGAAATTGATATTCTTAAATAGCCATTAGCCAGCGTTAGCCATGTAAATGTAGAATTTTTTTGTGTACTTTCCAATGTTTAAATAGTTTATTCTGCTATTCAGGCGGAGGAAAATTCAAAGATCATAAAAATCGGTCCAGCCGTTCTGGAGTTATGTGTACAAGCACAACACAACAGTACAAACCTGACTCAGTTTTATATATATATATGTGTGTGGGGAACGGAACGTAAGAGTGAGTGAAAGGAACAACAGATATGGGAGAGAAAGGAACGAAAGATGCAAGATGGAGGATAGTGTGTAAGACGGTGTGAACGAGCTAAGACGGAAAAATTAATAAATTATTTAAGAAGCAGATTTCACTGTCATTAATTTGAGTATTTTCCCACACATATATATATATATATATATATATATATATATATATATATATATATATATATATATATATATATATATATATATATATATATATATATATATATATATATATATATATATATATATAGATATACTGTTTAGGAAGTGCACGCCAATAAAGCAACTCAACGCCCAGTTTTTTCTGACTTTCATTATGATTTCTGACTCATATATGCATGTATACATATCTACACAAGTAAATAATGAAATGAAGTGTCTGTTTGTAGTGTCAATATAACAGCCTATAGCAATCGGCATGTAGCTTCCTATGAATATTTTTTTCCTATTAAAGAATTTTTAAAATTAGATCAGTAGTTTTAGAGATTATACCCTACATCCAAACTTATGAATATAGAAACTTTATCTCGTTATAATATTAGTAGAGAAAAAAAATTACATTTAGTTTTCCGGAAGTCAATAGGTAATTTATTCTCACCCCTTGATGCTTCAAATCTCAACCAGTCAAATCCTGATAGACGAAATTTGCCAATCATGTAACCTGTGAAAAAGGATATAGTTTCCTTCCTACCCTACTCCATCAAGTGGCTCTCGTGGGATATTGAAGGAAATTAAAACTGCCTACGCAAAGTGAGGTCGAATCAATTGATATACTATTAAATAAAAACGTAAAGGGCCGTTCTCAGGTACTAGACGTAGTATATGAATATTACAATATTGAGGTAGACTGGTTTCATACTGTTCTCTAGAAGCCTTTAGTCAATTAAGTCATACTTTATAATTTCATAAGCACATAGTCTTATTGCCTTCACCGACAACAAAAAATGTTGGTTCATTTTGTCCACAAAAGAGATTTAATGATTTCCGGAGGAATAGATATATTATTATAGGCAGTAGTAGCCCAGTGGTAACGCGCTCGCTTGGGAAACCGAGCGAAGCTGGTTCAATCTCGGGTCTCGCACATCTCTTACCATATTTTCTCGTGCGAATTTTAACATGCACAATTTTAACATTTCTAACATGATTACCACTTATCTTACGGTGAAAGAAAACATCGTGATGAAACCTGAATATCTGAGAGAATGTAACAAGTTTTCGAAAGATATGTGAAGTCCGCCAATCCGCACTGAGCGTAGTGGACTATGATCTGATCTCTTTCATGCTTAGGAGAGGCCCGTGCCCAGCAGTGACACATAAAAGGAGTTAAATACAAAGATGATTAGTACAGTAACTATTGATGAAGTATATATATATATATATATATATATATATATATATATATATATATATATATATATATATATATATATATATATACATACGTTCAAATTTTTTACCATTTACATAAAAAGTTAAAAGAAAGTTACTAAATTATATCATATGCAGTGTGAATGTGTAAGCAAAAAAAATGAAAAATAAAACAGATTTACAAAACCCCCTTTCGAGCCTTTAACAATTGCACCGATTGCAGAACTAAAAAGACATCAAATATCTTTAATCAAATTAAAAGTGGAACGTTTCCAGACGCTTATTTGTTCTCAACTTAGCAGAGAATAATAGCCAGAAAACGTCGAGTCGTAAATATTCATTTTATACCGATGGAAAGTATTAAAAGGTATTATTTGTTTGCGCTCACAGTCGAGTTGTGCCTAATGAGGAGAAATTTGAGCTACAACACTCCCGGTAAGTGCAATCCTTTTATAATTGTCTAACCGGTCTGAGAACTATTTGTGTTTTGTCAGACCTTAAATGTAAACTATACCTTTTATTATCATTATTGTAAATACTTTATACATTTTGCAGGACCTATATAGTCGATGTGGAATCGAACATTACGTTTATTACTGCTTATTTTTCTTAGAAACGTACTGAACGGAGAAAACGACTCTAAATTTCATTATACACCTATACTTTAATTTTATAGTATACAGAATAAATATATACATAATACAAACATATGTATACCTATATAATAAATAGATTTTGGAGATCAAATAGGAAAATAATAAAGAAAATCAAGAGTATCGTATAACATACCTATTAAATTGAAGGTCTCGATAAAAGGGTTTTGTCTCAAATCTACAGTATCAAAATTTAGAAAGAAATATGGATTGCAATGCTACTTATAGTCTGCAGGAAAAATATAAAAAAAAAACGAAATCTTTAAAATCCCGTATTCATAGGTTATTCCATCATTAGAGATTTTTTGATACGTATGTTGAATTCGATACCGCGTCGTCGTATGTCGCGTAAATACAAACAAACAAGAAAACATATCGTCGGTAATACATATACAAGAGTCGGTCAAAAATTGTCATTAAAAAATAAAATCCAACTAAAAGCAGCTGGTATTTTGAGCCACGCAACTATTTTTTATATATACATACATATTATAATAAAAAAATATTGATTATAAAAGACATAGCTTTATTTACAAGAGTATTCGGGGATTGAAACAGTTAAATCAATTTAAGTATATGTATGTATGTCAGTTGCACGAATGCACTGCATATAAATTTATGTTGAAAAGGATATTTTTGTACATTTTCTTTTTCCATTGTACTTGTAATAATAGCTTAGTATAATTATTAGTGACAGACTGTTCCTATACTTCTTCTAGATTTCTTTTAAATATGCACCTATGCACCTATGTATATCTATGTTACATGAATTTTTTACCAAATACCTACTCTTTCTTAGCTTTACTTTTTACTGACTGAGTTTTAAAGAAATGCATTCAGGAAAACAACTATTTAGCTAACAAAATTTTTTTGGTTTTCAAAACATTTTCATCAAAAAGTTATAAAATTATAATTAAAATTATTATCTCATAGCAAAGTCTGAATATTTTGTATATATGTACAATGTACATACATATGGAATGGTAACTCTATCTTTTGTCAAGATAACTTTGTATCGAAGAAATCTTCTAAAAAGTCGATGAAGCGTATTAGTGGTGATATCGAAACAAATACCACGTCACATTTATAATATTAATGAAATATATTTAACTAGCTTTCAAAGCTTATGTAAATCAAAAAGCTTGAAGTAAAAAAAGCTCTAAAACTTTAGAGATCATTCTCTCCATATAAACGTGAATATCGTGCCTCCACAATTGTGTTGTTATAATAGTATCTATTTATTTTACTACCGACATACTCTACCAACATCGCTCCCAATAACAATGGAAATTACTATATCGCTAACAGACAGCATGTGATCTAATAAATGATTACGATATTGCTCCGGGCATTAATTCTAACCGTGCCTACCTTCAATCGGGCCAGTAATTTGAATACTTAATAAATCTATACATATAATAAAATTGTAACTAAGCCGAATCTGTACATTAAATATTTTTTGGAAAATCTTATGGAAATAAACATTTTTATCGATACAGAGGCCGAATCTATAGTTTTTAGAATTTTTGTCTGTGTCTGTCCGTTACCGCATCACAGAAAAACCACTGAAGGGATTTTGATGAAATTTGGTATGATGATAACTGGTTTTACACCCGTAAAACCAGTTATCACAACATATAGGATACTTTTTGGTCATCTGAATCATCAGAATCATCTTTTTGGTCATACGTTATGATTTTACTATAATTGATACCATGGAATTACCAGCGTCTGTCCAACGCTAAATTATTATTCTATCTAGTTACGATATTGAATTCTACTAATATTTTATACTAGAGATGTACACTTGCTTTGCTTAGATGCGTCCCCGGTTTCTTTTTGTATTTAGATATAATACTATATACAAGCAGCACCATCTATTTTATCCAAAGCCGTTTCAGCATAAAAGAGTAACAAACATACACACACATTTATTATATCAATGCGATATGAAAGTGCGTAAAGATATTCAGATATTTGTTAGTCGCACGAAAGAGTTAAAAGGATTTGGGTACAATTTGGCACACAGAATCCGTCCTAAATATATTTCTCTTTGATACTCCGGAAATGTCCTCTCGTGGGATAATAGTTAAACTTTTAAACTATTTAAAGAACACTTTCGTTCTGACCTTTTCTATGGCTGGCGTTCCCTATGTATCCAGCAAAATGTATCTTATCTTTGGGTTAATATATATTATTTATATAATATACTAGAGACTCACCCCTAGCTTCGCTCTGGTTCGTCCCTAGGTTGTTTTCAAATACAAACTTTCATCCCCATTTTCACCCCCTTAAGGGATGATTTCCGGGATAAAAATTTCCTTTGTTCTTTTCAGGTTCTCAAACTATCTTCTAACGAAATTTCATCTAAATCGGTTCAGTAGTTTCGGAGCTTATTCGGTACAAACAAACAAAAAAATCTTTCCACTTTATAATATTAGTATAGATATGTATATATATAGTATACGTATACATGCTTGTAATATAAGCTTTTTTGCAAATTTAATCACGAGACTGAGTGAAGGTAAAGTTTATCTGGTACTCCACTGCCGACTACTCTACACTAATACTTTAATATGTTCATATGTCTGATTTTGTCATGTAACTTGTGTTGATTATTTGACAAAATCAATTCTAAAATATTTTTCTTATGGAAATTGACATAATATCCAATATCAGTTATAGGCTATCCTGCTCAGCTGGAATAGCATGTAATAGAAGTATCAATTGATTACATAACTAGCATTGCCTGCGGCTCCGCCCGCGTTCACATGATTAAAAACAAAATTCTTAGGTTTTACATATTAGTATACTCTTACATTGCAGTTTTTGTATTTTTTCTCAGAAATGAGACATTTTCCCGCGGTAAAAAGTATCTTATATGTGAACCCGGAGAACCAGTTATCACCATACCAAATTTCATCAAAATCCCTCCAGTGGTTTTTCTGTGATGCTGTAACAGACAGACACACAGACAAAAACTGTTAAAACTATAGATTCAGCCTCTGCATCACTAATAATGTTTATTTCAATAAGATTTTCCAAAAAATATTTAATGTACAGATTCGGCTTAGTTACAGTTTTATTATAATATGTATAGATCAAATACTACATACTTGTAGCAGTGTAGTGGACGGTATAACATTATTCACATGAAGTTATCCTAAGCTACCCTCTGGACTAGGATTTGCTAGCGAAAAACTTTATCCATTAAGAGAGTGCTGGTCATTAGTTACTCTCAGTCTGTTTACTTATTTTGTACTCAGAATCATGTGTCTTTTGTTAAGCATAAGTCACCTAGACCGCAAGTTTCTGTTAATGAAGTTACATCTAATTAAAGTTAAATAAAGTGTACACAAAAAGTCTTAATAACTTAAGCTACTAAAAAAAACAAAGTATCAGAGTGTTGATGTGATGTGAGTGACGGGACTTCCACTGGCAGATAGCTGATATTATAATGAGTAACTTAGGCTCAAAGGCAAGCAGGCAAATAGGCAGTGGTAGCCCAGTGGTAACGCGCTCGTTTGGGAAACCGAGTGATGCGGGTTCAAATCTCGAGTCTCGCACCTATGATATTATCATGTGCGAATAATTTCTAGCATGATAACCACTTGCCTCACGGTGAAGCAAAACATCGTGAGGAAACCTGCATGTCTGAGAGAACCTAGCAAGTTCTCGAAAGACATGTGAAGTCCGCCAACACGCACTTGGCCAGCGTGGTGGACTATGACCTGATCCCCCTCGTATTGAAGGGAGGCCTGTGCTCAAAAGTGGGACGTTAAAAAGAGCTGAATATAACTTAGGCTACTTTTTTAGAAAAAGAATTAGGGTTCCGCTCAAAAAAATTAAAACCAACTTAAAGACGCACCCAAGCGAAACGTGTGTAAGTCTTCTAGTATTATATAATTGTGCATAATTCTGTGCCTTAAGCTAATCTAATGATGGAACCAGGAAGGAGGTGGATTATGGAGCTCTTTAATGAATACTACTCGTAAATAAATAAATATTTTGGTACATTAGCACACGGCACCATCTAGTTCCATGGTAAGCTACGAGGCTTGTGTTATGGATACCAGATAGTTGATACACTACACATATGTAACTATAAATACATACATATTATAAATATAAACACCCATGACTGGAGTACAAACATTCGTGCTCATTACACAAATAAATGTCCCCCGCGGGACTCGAACCCGCGACCTCTGGCACAAGAAGTAGGGTTACTACAAAGTGAACCAAACGTGAATTTGGGTTCAGTTGATTTATTTTAACCAGTACTATATAAAAAGTTATAATCAGTTATGTTTTTTTTTTATGCTATAATTGATAACAACTTTCCGCGATTAATTAATTCATCTAAGTCTTCAGATTTTAAATCTCTATAAATAGCTTTGTTCAAAACAACAATATAAATGAAACTGTTTTGAAAATAATTTCTGATATTATACATTTTAAAACAATACATTGTGTTAAAACGACAATTCGAGGAAATTAAGTAGTCTTCAAACACTTCTCTTGTTTAGCAAACGTATTATTTATGTTAAAAGAGTATTTCTTCCAAAAAAAAAAAGGAATTGAATTCTTAAATATGATATTAGACAGTAATCTATACTAATATTATAAAGAGGTAAAGTTTGTGACTTTGTGAGTTTGTGAGGTTGTAGAAGGTAACCTCTGGTTCTACTGAAGCAATTTAGATGAAATTTGGTAAAACGATAGTTTGATACCCTGGGAAGATATAGGATACTTTTTATTCCGGAAATGATCCCTTAAGAGTGTGAAAATGGGGATGAAAGTTTGTATGGGGAATCAAACTAGGGACGAACCCGAGGGTGAGTCGCTTTTATATTTGCTTGAGTTTATTTATATTCGCAGATAAATGACATTAATGTAAGAAAAAAATCTTATTTCAGATATTGTTCGAAGCATCTCATGGTATATATGTATAATAATACCCATAACCCATATAACTCTTTGAACTGGTATTCAATTCTACATGAAATAATATTAGCGTACTCTCATAGAAGCAATATAATGTTCAGTTCGGTGAACAGGAAGATGGAAAGTTTTCTCAAATCGCGGTAATACACCAGTACCGGAGTATACTTAGATCAAATATGTCTTTGACAAAGGATTGCTTCCGTTTTACTTTACAAAGTAATTTATTCCATGAACACTAGGGATGCTGTGCCAGCGGTCGCAGGTTCGAGTCACGCTGAGGGCATTCGTTTGTGTAATGAGCACGAATGTTTGTACTACAGTCATAGGTCTTTGATTATATTTATAGTATGTATGTATTTAATATTATATATGTGTAGTGTATCAACTATCTGGTATCTATAACACAAGCCTCGTAGCTCACCATGGGACTAGATGGTGCTGTGTGTAAGTGTCCCAACATATTTATACATATTTATTTATTTAATATTTAAGCTAATAATAACATTACTAAATGTGAAAATTTATATGTGTGTTTGTTTATTACGCTTTCATGCTTCAACAACTCGACGGATTTGGATAAAATCTAGTGCACAAATGTTAGTAAAAAAAATGTCAAAAGATAGCGCTGCCTGTATATAGTATATATATACTTCTAAATACAAAAGGCGCCTAAGAACGTACATGAACGAAGCAAGGGTAAGTCACTATTTATAAATAATATATAATATCCGTTCAGAATCCTTAATAGCATTGACGAGAAAGTGTATTTCTGTTGCTTTCTCACTGCCAAACCACTAAATCGATCATAAAGTTTGATACAGAATTTCTTACACTGAAGACTAAAAAGACCTTATAATCTTGTAAAAACTACAATCCCCACGGGATAAGGAAAAGAAGTTGTACGAGAATTCTGTTATGTTAAAAAATTGTAGTAAGCTTTTTGTTCATTTATAAATTTTCTTCATTAAATATTATAAAAAATCTATGTAATGAATTAAGAAATAAAAAGAAACAAAAAACTATTTACTTCAAGGCTATCATCAGAGCTTTAAATAATTAATTACACAAACTAATGACAAACTGAAAAAAGTAATATGTTATAAACACAATATTATATGTATTTAATCGTCAATACACAATATAAGGCACAGTGGACGTGGACAATACACCCGCATGAGCTTTTGACAAATGCATTCACAAGTTCTACACCAGTATAGCAAATAAATAAAAATAAACATTATAATAAGGCATTTATTATTTAATTGTGTCGAATAGGTTATAGTAATTTTGTATTATACTTCCATTTGCATAATTTATTTAATTTTTTTATGATTACACATGCATATAAAGCCAATAATGATATTTCAGAAAATAAAAACGGTTCTGACCAAAAATAGGTTTATATATAATATTATGTTTGTTCGGAGATTTGACCGCCTAAAAGTAAGGTTTAAAGAAAAATAGGTAGTTTTTTAAGGACTTAGCGAATATCTAAATCCTTAACACTAACTTATTACCGACCTACTCCCGCTTCGCTCGGATTCGTCCCTAGGTACGTTTTAACGGTTAGTATAGAATGCAGTAGATGTTATTTATTTATTTATTTATTTTATTTATTATATTGTGTACATACAATATATATATATATATATATATATATATATATATATATATATATATATATATATATATATATATTTAATACATATAAAATTCTTGTGTCACAGTGTTTGTAACAAAACCCCCCGAAACGGTTTGACCGATTCTTATGAAATTTTGTGTGTATATTCAGTTGATCTGAGAATAGGTCGTAAACTATTTTTCATACTCCTAAGTGATAAGGGTGGTCCGAAAAATGATTGATTCTCCGTACAAACCCCCCTCCCCCCCTTTCAACCCCGTAAAGGATGATTTACGGGATAAAGTCTGTCCGATGTCATTATCGGGGTCTCAAACTATCTTCATACCATATTCAATCAAATAGATTCAGCAGATTAAGCGTGAAAAGGTAACAGACAGACAGAGTTACTTATGCATTTATTAGTATGGATGACCCTGTATATATATATATTATTTATTGCACATTAAAAACAAAAATTACAAATAATAAGATAAAATTGAAGGCAAAGGTGGACGTACTACTTATTCTAAGGAAAACCACATTATCATCGGTATATAAAGTAGATACTTTATTCTACGGCTTATAAAATGTACCTATATCTAGTAAAATAAGGTCGATTCAGCTCATAAATAAACTATGAAGGTAGCGCTAGTTAAATATAAAAGTAATATTGTCCTACTGATAGATTTTGGCCATGACGGCCAATCTTAGAACTTAGGTCTCTAATACCAGCAATCTGCGCAGGAGATATTATAGTGCACAAGTATGCGAACAAACACAAGTGCACTCTCTATTCCTGTCACTCTTATACTCCGGTAGGACGATAATTCGGAACGGCCGGTGAGAGATCAGGCGCAGAACCGTCGGCTTAAAACACTCTCAGAACCACGGGGGTGAAACACTGCCAACTTCCCAATTCCGCACTGTCACTGAGAATGTCTTAATAGAAAAGATGAATATCTAAACTTGACCCAACCCGAGACTCGAACCCAGGAATTACAGATTTTAAGTCGTAGTACCACTAGACCACCGATGCTGTTAAATAATACAAGTATGTATATATGAAAAATATGATGTAATTTATAACTATACACAGTGTAGTTATAAACATATTAATATAATGGATCGCTGAGATTAAGTGCGAGACATACTCTCAATTTATGGACAAAACAGTGTCGTAGCAAGGATAAAGGAGACGAGCAAATTCCTTTAACGATAATTTTGGGTAATTTATTATGCTACATGATTTGTGTTATATTTTACACAAATATCTGAAACTTATATTATTATAAAACTATTAAAATACGCTGATTTTGCACAGAATTTACGTAACAATGTGTTAAATTACGTGAAAACGGTTAAGTAATTACGAAGTTGACTACGTTGTTATTTTTACCAAATCACCGTACCTCATCTAAACTGAAAAGAATATCTACACTGATGCTTTACTGAATCTTCGCAAATATTTTTAATTAGCCCGGCCTCTAAATATTATAAATCCCTTGCTACAAATTCTTTCTTAAATTTGTAAAGTCTGCAATAAAAGGTTAAGTCTAGGACAAATGTAATTAAATTCACAATTTGACGTAAATTTCAACTGGCAACGGCTTGAAGTAAATAATATAACAACAACGTATAAAACATTATAAAAAAAACTTCGTGTTCTGTTTATTCCAACGCACTTATGTCCGTAACTACTAGTCGCCTTTGAAACATTTTTTTTCTATTTTATAGCCTACTAGCGACTCGCCCTCGTCCCGCTCGGGCTCGTCCCTACTTACGTTTTAACGTTTAGTATAGATTTCTCAGAAATGAGATATTTTCCCGCAATAAAAAGTACCCTATATTTTGACCCGGATAACCAGCTATCATCATACCAAATTTCATCAAAATCCCTCCAGTGGTTTTTCCGTGATGCGGTAACAGACAGACTATAAGACAAAAATTCTAAAAACTATAGATTCGACCTCTGTATCGATTAAAATGTATATTTCAATAAGTTTTGCCAAAAAAAAAAATTTAATGTACAGATTCGGCTTAGTTACAATTTCATTATATGTATAGACTGGCTCTTTTCTGCGGCTTCGCTCGCGCCATGTTTGACTTTGATTGATAACTTTTAGTTTTCGCTTTTAGTATTAGCATTTACAAAATGATAATTTTTGGACTTTTTTGACGTTTTTTGTTGCACAAGTGTAATGAATTACAAAATTGATGACGTTTACGTGATCTATGTCCCGAACCTCCAAAAAGGCAACCATGTAGATTTTTAGACTATTTACCTCTTTTCACCCTTTGAATGGGTTGTTATTGAAAATGCACGAAATACGTGTTTATTTATTTGTTGAGAGAACTAATCCTGAGATTATTTTTAAGTAATACATATATTATATGATTTCTCCATACACATTTTCAGTCCCCGTTTTACTGTTTTAGGGGTTGACTTTCAAAAATCCGTTCTTAGTGGATGCCTACGTCTCAACAAGTATCTACATGCCAAACTAACCAATCCAAGCAGTTTGAGCTATGCGCTGATGTAACAGTTAGTCAGACAGTCAAAATAGTTCTTTTATATACAGATTTATTGAGGCAAGTTATATTTAACAACGGATTATGACCCTTAGCAGCAGAGCAATAATAACAATTTTGATAGAATATATACATATGTATATATAATTTGTATATATGTATGTAATTATAAATAGTATAAGGTCATGAAAATTTAAACGGTACAAAATATTCGAAGACATCGCATTGCGAGGTCCTGAATTCCTTCCAAATTTATTATTGAAGTTGACCAAAAACTTTTACAAATTCATAACACACCGCAGAAACAATTCCACCGGAATTAATGAAAATCATTTTGAAATACGTAAATACTTGTTTTTGTTACAATTTCATTCCTGTACCAACTCTAACTTTTAATTGTTGTCTTGATATTAAGTTGCTTTGGGCTCCATCCGTATATGTTTCGTACATCACTAAACTTTGGACAAGTATAATTCATTTTTGACATGGTTCTTGAGATGTTTTTAAACATCACAATATTATCTTGTGCCGTAAACTCATGTTTATTGTAAGCTTATTTATTTTATTATTTAAGACATTGTCATTTAAGATATTTTATTATTTCGAAATAAAAAGTAAAATGTCTTTATATATATATAATATGTATGTATTTAAAGTTATATATGTGTAGTGTATCAACTATTTGGTATATATCCATAACACAAGCCTCGTAGCTTACCATGGAACTAGATGGTGCTGTGTGTTAATGTCCCAATATATTTATTTATTTATTTATTTATTTATTTCTGCATCTTAATAATGTATTTATATTTTTATTTATAAAAATGATTTAATGAAAATTGTTTTTAAACGTTACCTAAACCTAAATATTAAAGAAAATATTATGTAACCCACTTGCTGTACCAGCGGTCGTGGGTTCGATTCCTGCTGGGGGCACTTATTTGTGTGAAGAGTACAAATATTTGTACCAGTCGTGGGTGTTTATATTTATAATATGTATGCAATTTTAAGTTGTATATGTGTAGTGTATCAACTATCTTTCTTTTTTTTAACGTTGGGAAATGCATTTAGGCACGAATTGTGATACTCACCGGCAAAGCCAGTACTACCCACTAAAACCCAACGGAACCTCCCCCTTCTTAATCCTGCTCCGATGCAGACCACAACAACCATTGGGTTGCTCCACGGTCCACTCTGCTAAAAGCATAATACACTAAATTTTATTTGCGGCTTCAATCACATGGAAAGTCGATAAAAAATAGCCTATATTCAGGCATAGAGTAGCGTACCTTTCTATAAGTCGTATTAATCGGTAAGTAACATTCAGTTAATTACGAGTATTTCCAGCGCGTTTATCTTTTATAATACAAACAAATGTATTTTTATGGAGAGATGTTTTATATATAGAAAAATAAAAAGTTTGCTAAAATGTAAAACATTTTGTAAAAAATATTAGTAATATACTAACCCATAATTATTATATCGGTCTGTGAAATATGAAACGATACAACTCAAACTTTAAAGAACACTGTAAGATAATTAAATATCGATACTACATAAATATTAAAGTTAGACCACTGAAAATAATGACTTAAGCCAATGTTTCAATATAGTAGATAATATAATTTTTAATTTAAGTACCTAATTTTAAACAATATGATTTTATGTGATAAATTTTACTGCATTATTTATTTAGGTATTCATACATACATAAAAATAAATTCACATTTATCAATTATATTCATTAAACTCATAAATTAGGAAAAAAATAGAACTTGTCTAATTTATTGAGTACAAAAATAAAATATTTCAAATGTTATCTATAGATATATAAGTGTAATTTGAGGCAGATAGAACCTTCTGTTCTTTCTAAGACATCGTTCATTATGCATACTTGTTGAGAAATCTTAAAACTTTTAACCTGAGATAGTCGGCCTTTGTAAGTCAATTGGGTCCTTACATTACCTCGTTATCGACCCTTTTGAACACTTTTTTCGTTTCTCTTTTGTATTTTTTCTTAATACTTTCTTAGATTTATACGAATATTTTACATTTTATATAGAAATTTCTTTTCGAATGTTTTCGCGGATTTATTTTACGGTTTGGTTCCCGACATTTCAAAGAATAGACTGACCGAGTCTCGCCCGTGACCATGATGACAAAATCCAAACAGAAACCTGCCGGCTTACTCCCGACAGTTTCGAGTTCCTGAATCAATCGAAATTGACTCGATTTTGTTAGGATTCGTACCCTTGAAATTGACATCAGCGCACGATCATGCAGTGGTTCAAATTGGAACTAACTACGATCGAGAACGGCCGTTACGATCGAAAAGTTTGACTCCCCACTCAATCGGATAGCTTTGGTATCGAGTTTTAGGATCAATCTAATGTCAAATTTGACGATAGCGAAAAGGTACTTTTTTTGGATCGAGTGTGGATATTTATCTACATAAATGACATTTTTTCATTGTTACGGCTCGCCTGCGATTTTTTAATGTTATCGACAAATCAAACCAAGTGAAAATACGTGTAAAGGGTGACACCCAAAAGCACTGTTCTTCTATATATATATATATATATATATATATATATATATATATATATATATATATATATATATATATATATCGATAGCCAAAATAAAAAAACATTTTTAAAAAGGCAGAAATTTCTAATAAAAAGTCCCTCTATCTCCATTTTTTTATAATTTTAAGGCTGAAAATAGGCCTAGGCTAGTGCCGGCTCTAAAGAGCAGAGAATAAAATTATTTCTTTATAGTATTAAATATCAATTTAAAGACATTTTAATATATTTTTCAAGACATCATTTCGAATCCAATCACTATCACTCATATTTTTAGCAGCAATTTCAAGATTTAACATCAATTTAGTTCTTATGAGTGGTAGTTTTTTTCCTCTCTCAAATATTTCTAGAAGCAACAGAATAAAACAATACACATTTTGTTACTGAGATCAATATAAATTAAAGCGAAGACTCATGAATTGAAACCTTAGAGAAGATAGATGTTCCTTACTTCTACAAAACAAAAAATAGCTTTTCCCATACTATTTTTAATTAACCTTTTTTTAACATACAACAATCATTGCAGTATTTTAAATTAAAAAAAAACGGATTTCTAACGGATTTTTGCGCGGAAACGTCGGGAACCAAAAATCGAAATAAATCCGCGAAAAAATCCGAAAAGATAGTTTTATTTAAAATGTCAAATGTTCGCGTAAATCTAAGAAAGTATAACTATTTCAGTAATTTTATTCACATTAATAAACTTTCTCAAAGTGAAACATGAAGGTTTCGTAACCTTTAAAACCGAAGTCGATCCATCATTCTGGGACGAGACGCAAAAAGGCATGTCAACTAAGCTCGAGCTAAACGTGAATAGATATTGCAATCCTTTCAAAAGAAAGATGCTTTTGTCTTACTGCTTGAGAGCAGTTTACATTCTTCTCAATTGTTGAAATGCTGAACTATTTTTAGAAGTTTTTTATTCGATTTCGAAATTCTCGAAACCTACCTTTATAGGCGCATTTGTAGAATTTCGGGGTAAAATGTTGTTCAAAGTATTTAGATTATAATTTTTTTATTACAACAAAAACTAATGAAACTTTATGATAAAAAGCATGCCTTAGACAAAGCTTTCTTGTATCAGGACCGTAATATCATAAAGTGTAAAATTGTTTTATTTAAGATGTCAAATATTAGCGTAAATCTAAGAAAGTATTATAAAAATAATCCCCATATAAATTAATATAAAATTGTTTAATGTCGACACGTTGCCTTATTTTATGAAAAGTTCTACACTAAAAGCTAACAAGTAAATGTCTTTCGTATCTTCAAGAGCGATAATAGCCTTAATTACATACATCTAGCTACAATGAATGTGTGAAACACAGAACACATATTATCAACGAGAACAAAATCAATGCTCTACAATTTTACCCTATTCTACACCGTGATAAGCAAAAACAGCGGTAAGGCACTTGCCTATTATAAAATAATATAAGTACATTTTAAACACTTTTAACGAGTAACAAGCTCTTAATTCTTATTTGAAGGATTCACATTTAAAATTCAATCGAATTAAAACGATCAACTCATATGTATACATATAATAAAATTCAAACTAAGTCGAATCTGTATTAAATATTTTTTGGAAAATCTAATTGAAATAGGCATTATTATCGATACAGAGACCGAATCTATAGTTTTTAGAATTTTTGTCTGTCTGTCTGTCTGTTACCGCATCACGAGAAAACCACTGGACAGATTTTGATGAAATTTGGTATGATGATAGCTGGTTATCCTGGTCAACATATAGGATACTTTTTACCGCGGGAAAATATCTCATTTCTGAGAAAAAGTACAAAAACTGCATTGTAAGATTATACTAATATGTAAAACCTAAGAATTTGGTTTTTGGTCATCTAAACGCGGGCAGAGCCGCGGGCAATGCTAGTTGAGTGCATATAATTATTACTTATACGCTACCAAAGGTTAAACAATCGTTTAAAATGTTTTGGCTTTTGTGTTAATTAATTACCCTGTACCTTGTAACTAAAAATCATCGACTTCAGAATTATTTTATACTAACATTTTCTTGCGACTTCGCACGAGTGATTCAAATATTTGTAACTATATCTTCATAAACTATAGTCTATGTGTTACTGTGATGTTTATGCTATATTACTGTAAAGTTTCATCGACATCTGTTCAGTGGTCTTTACGTTAAAGAGTAACAAACATACAATCAAACTGGAACAACACAAACTCTCATTAATGTATAAAATAATATTGTAATTTATCCAACTTAGGAGGTAGAAATTCTCATAATATAAAGGAACACGATCATGAAAATCAATAATACCTCCTTTTTCGAAATAGGGCAAAAATAATATTAAACGTTAATAACAAGCACGTGTTAAAGCAAAAGTAAAACTATTTTAATAAACGAATGGTCTTTATGTTTAATATTTCTATGAAATTGTAGTTTTTAATTACTACTTTGTATCGAAGTTGAAATAGTTTTGTGATAACTATTTTAAAATTTGGCTGTTTTAATAACCTAAAGTTAGCGGCGAAATTAATTTTACTCTCGTCAAACTTTGTATGAGGAACAAAAAATTTTAATTTAAATTTTTCAATTCTTTGTTAGATGTTTTTTAACATCAAATAAATAAAATCACATAAATATAACTATTATAAATGCTTAAAACTTTATTTAAGTCCTATATACATATAAAGGTATTTTATTTATGAAGAAGATAATCTTTAGAACTTCTTACTCAATTCTTATTTTTAACTGCTTAAGACGAGATTTTAGATAAGATTACAAAAAGTAAAATAACCACAACACTCGTCATTTTACTTATATGGGACATTAATACACAACACCATTTCGTTTCATGGTAAGCTACGAGGCCTGTGTTATGGATACCAGGTAGTTGATACACTACACATATATAACTTTTAATAAATATAAACACCCATGACTGGAGTACAAACATACGTGCTCATCACACAAATGAATGCCCCAGTGAGAGTCGAACCCGCGATCGTTGGCACAGCAAGTAGGATCACTACAAACTGAGTTAAACGTATCGTTAATAAGTGACATATAAGCAACTGCGTAAAGGAAGGCAAAGCGTGGATAGGCATTCGCATTTCGTCCAGGGCTAAATTATTGGGTAATTGGTCAAATTCGCAGAAACCTACTAGATGTGGAAGATACAAAATCAACTGTAGTGAAAATCTTTTAAAGAGACCTATGTCCAGCAGTGAACATCTTTCAGCTAGAAAAATAAGATATAAACAACAAATGAAACTACCATAATTGAGTCACAAATCCGTATTTGTCATTTTTTAGACAGTTCCCTTTAGGTGGTGGTCAAAATTTCAGAGACCAGGATAATAACAACTAATTATGAACTTTAAGCAAGACTTTTCATATCTAAGGAAATTCAACAATATTATAAACGGACAAACTTTTTTGTTTATATAAAAGGTATCATTTCTACAACTACTGAATAGCTTTTAAATATTACTTCACTAATAAAATGTTACACAAATTATTTTATCAACGCTCCATGTAACAACTTAACCTACAACCAAAGCTTTATATAGCATTCCTGTGTTAAAAATGGGTAAAAATGGTTGTAATGAATTCTATGAAAATTCAAATTATTGGAAACGAAATACCTATCTACTACGTAAAAATGCATTAAAAGTACCTCAAAAATGTACCAAATATTTATCAGAGGTTTGAGCATCATTATATAAGACGTGAAGGCAATGTTAGTAGCACTAGCAGTGTATTAACTGTCCTGCCACTGAGGTCCCTTTCACATGAATTTGGCTCAGAGGGATCGTAGGTGCCGTACGAGGCAAATACACGTTACTATACTTTACCTGTCTACGGCAGTTTACATAAGTGTGTCAACCATCACTATTTCCACTAGGGACTGATAATATGCGGGTTTTCTAATATTTTTACAAAGATATTACTTATTATTTTTCATCTATACATATAATAAAATTGTAACTAAGCCGAATCTGTATAATAAATATTTTTTTTGAAAATCTTATTAAAATAGATTTTATTTTCGATACAGAGGTCGAATCAATAGTTTTTAGAATTTTTGTCTGTCTGTCTGTCTGTCTGTTACCGCATCACAGAAAAACAACCGGAGGGATTTTGATGAAATTTGGTATGGTGATAGCTGGTTCTTCGGGTCAATATATAGGATACTTGTTACCGCGGGAAAATATCTCATTTCTGAGAAAAAATACAAAAACTGCAATGTAAGAGTATACTAATATGTGAAACCTAAGAATTTGGTTTTTGGTCACCTGAACGCGGGCGAAGCCGCGGGCAATGCTAGTACTATCTATAACTATGTATCAAATGAAACTTACTTATCTATACATATAATAAAATTCGAATCTGTACATTAAATATTTTTTGGAAAATCTTATTGAAGTAGTAATCATTATTATCGATACAGCAGACGAATCTATAGTTTTTAGAATTTTTTGTCTGTCTGTGACTGCATCACGGAGAAACCGTTGGAGGGATTTTGATAAAATTTGGTCTTCTTGGACTTCGAAAATATATGATTAAGTATCTATTCCAAATAAAAACCATCGCTTAGTTATTTTTTACATTTTAGTGCCTGGAAGTCGGTTTTTGCAAGTTTTTATAGCGATAAAACTAAATTCCACTTTATGCACAATTTTTTTTGAGTAATATTGTCATATACAATTTATAAATCCTGATTTGGGTTTGTTACATTCTCATGCCTTGGAGATTACAAAAAAGCCATCGATCTTCACTTACCATTTTCTCGCCGTGCATGCTTGATGACGGAAATAGCTTGTTACTAAAAAGGTATTTTTTCATTGACTTCAAAATCATTCATAGTTAATTACTCCACACTAAGAGCAATATGTTTTAATGTAATTAATTATAGTTTATCGCCTTCTTTGGTCACTACTTCTTTCACTCATAAACTTCAGATGGACGACCATTCGGCACTACCAGTGAAAGATGAGGTCCGGCTGACAGCTTTGCGTGTTCTCCAAGTCTCGGGAGTGTCACGCCGCCAACTTTCCAAATTCAGGTAGTTACTGAAAATTTCTTGATATTGAAAACCTCAACAACTGTAGTTGTCTCGACCACGAGACTCGAACTTAGGACCTCCGGATCTGAAACCGTTCGTAGTAACCACTAGACCAATGAGGCAGTCATTCTATGAATAAACTAATAACAATAAACATAAACTGTTCATTATATTTATTTACGATTTCGAGATTCCAATAAAGCGAAGCTTACTGAAGCGAAACTTTTAAAATAAAAGCACTCTTATGTGGAGTACCCTTCGTGTTTCAACTTTGATAAAATAAATATGTACCTACTGAACGTCAGTCCGATATTTATTTGAATGGCCGACTTTTAAATAACGAAAAATATGTTATATTTTATTTTAAACCTTTATTGAGTTTATATATGACACACGAGCCATATATCTTTGTCAGTTACTGTTTTATTTATATGGTGCTACCTTGTCTCTGTTTCTTAAACGACAAGTAACTTATAAAATAATTTTTCAATACACTATTTTTAATAGGTGGGTTAGGTAGGTATTTCTTATTTATTAGAAAGCTACACTATCCCGAATCACACAGACTTCTTCGACGTACGAAATTAAATAGAGATGCAAACAAAGGCTAGAGATCTAGAAATCGAAGACCTGGAATTTATCAAAACAAAAAGCTTCAAAGTAATAATTAGACATATAAATAATAATTTATATCATAATAATTATTAATTAGACATATATATATATATATATATATATATATATATATATATATATATATATATATATATATATATATATATATATATATATATATATATATATATATTATATATATATATATACACACACAAAAATGTAGAATATTCTGAAATATTATACTTAAGACATGTAAAAAAGTATAACAGAAGTTACAAAACGTAGTGCGTAGATGCAAACGTGTAAAAATAAATTCAAAATAGCTTTATCTTGCATTTCATTCATTAATTAATTGATTTTACTATGAAGATACTCATTTCATAAGGAAAAATCATAAACACTGTTCTCGCATGCATAAAAAGGGAAAAAAATTATTGCCGATGAAGCAACCTCCGTTAGAACGAAAGGTACATGACCTAATAATATTACGATTATAGTTAACTTTAGATTATAGTAACGTTTAGTATAGATGTCTCATAGATGAGATATTATCCTGCAGTAAAATGTCCTATATGTTGACCCGGATAACCAGCTATCATCATACCAAATTTCATCAAAATCTGTCGAGTGGTTTTATCGTGATTCGTTCAGACAAAACTTCTAAAAACTATAGATTCGGCTTTTGTATCGATAATAATAACTATATCAATAAGATTATCTAAAAAATATTCATATATAGATTTGACTGAGTCAGAGCCTTATTATATGTAATATGTATATATATATGTATATATATATATATACTAATTTTAAATAACAATTTTAATAACTATCGGCAAATAGTTGATCTGTTGTAACAGCTTGTCTTTCGACGAAGGCCTCCTCTAAAGATTTCCACTTTTCTCTGTTTTTTTGCTGTTCGCATCCATGTAGATCCCTATCTATATATCCGGGGATAAAAATGGGGATGAAAGTTTGTATGGGGAATCAAGCTAGGGATGAACCCGAGCGAAACGAGGGAAAGTCGCTGGTTGAATATATAACCATTTTTTGAAGTCGTTCAATAAATAAAAATAAAGATTCGTGCAGGACCCAAATTCATAAGCACAACAATTCCGTCGTCGAATCACATTAATTCAACGATTAATTAAATTATATTAAAATGATATTGGAATCCCAATATTTCATTAGTAATTATACTAGTTGGGAACTACTTTCAAAATGATTGATACTATTGTATAGAAACAGAACAATAATTATAAATCAGTTTTATACTTTTGCGAATTCGTTTTAATGAATTGAAATATTCTGATATTAAAGATATCAAGAGCACTAAAAAGCCACATTCGATGAGCTCCATTCAAAAGTCTGCATCACAAAGAGTTCTATGGGATTTTTTTCATATATGTATATATTTATAAAATTTTACTTGGAATACAGGTAATGAAATCCAGTGTGCTGTTGAGATACTTTCTTATTTTTTGTATTGTACGCTACGAGTATATTATTTTTAACTAGAAATTTAATTCGTGGTGTTTTTTGGATTTTTTACGGGATATCTTCGACTGTTGTGAATTGATTTTTAACCGACTTGCGAAAAGGAGGAGGTTCTCAATACTTCGGAGACTTTTTTTATATTATGTATGTTCACCGATTACTCGAAGACGCCTGAACCGATTTGGATTTTTAATCTATACAATACATATGCATCTATTCCCTAATATAATTCCGCCGTTAAATCGCTAGCGGTATTTTTTTATTAATTAAATTTTTGGCTGCTAATTAATTAACGAGATTGAAATTGTTTAAGGGTCGAAGTTGAAATATTACTTTAATCATCCTACAGATATAGAGCAAAGGAACGTTTCATCTACAAAAAGTTAAGAAGATTAATTTTAAAAGAAAATATCCAAGTTAATAACCAAGCTTTTTATTATATTGATAATAATTAATATGGCCCGGAGACGATTATGTTATTCCCAAGGTGTTTTTTTATTAAAGTATTTATTTTATAATCGCATTTGGCCTCCAAAGGTTTTTTTTCAAAGAAATTTTTAGGGATGATAATATAAAAATGCAATCACTGTATTTATATAAAAAAAATAATAATATGCACGTATAAAAAAGTTAAAAAATTTAAATTAACAAATATTGTAAGGTACTTTGGTGCCATTTTTATAATTTTTTTTAAATTCATTTTGTTATTTTCTGAGTAGGCTGTCGGTAACAACTATATAATACCTTTGAGACATCTAAAACCTTAGTCTCTGCCGTGACCATGATTGCTGTAAAGCATTCAAAACGTCGGGAACCAAAAATCAAAATAAATACGCGAAAAAATTCGAAAGTATAGTTTTTTTAAAATTGTCTGTACTGGTCGGGAACCAAAATAAATACGCGAAAAAATCCGGAAAGAAATTTTTTTTTCAAAACTGTCCGTACTCTCGTTCATTTATAGTTTAAGTTACTTAAGTTGTTAATTTCTCATAAACAGACGACCTATCACTTACTCTTACCACTAACTCTGATAGCAACTCAATTTACAACCTAAAATGAATTATTTTAGCATTCCATACTATGAGCTTCATAAGATTTTCAGTTTAGGTCACAGCCTATATAAAATCTAAAATGAACCTCAAACGATATGTTATTTATTCAATTTACACCATGTTCATGGTACGAAAACTAGTATTTAGTTTAAGAACCTTAACTGAACTGCATCAAAAATAAATCGATGTAAAAATTGGTGGAAAGTCTACAGAACAACATCTACACATATAATCAAATTGTAACTAAGTCGAATCTCTACATTAAATATTTTTTGGAAAATCTAATTGAAATAGACAATTATTATCGATACAGAGTCCGAATCTATAGTTTTTATAATTTTTGTCTGTCTGTCTGTTACCGCATCACGAGAAAACCACTGGGCAGATTGTGATGAAATTTGGTATGATGATAGCTGGTTATTCGGGTCAACATATAGGATACTTTTTACCACGGGAAAATACCTGATTTCTGAGAAAAAATACAAAAACTGCAATGTAAGAGTAAACTAATAATGTTAAACCTAAGAATTTGCTTTTTGGTCATCTGAACGCGGGCGGAGCCGCGGGCAAAGCTAGTTCGCTATAAAACATCAATGAATACTTTCATACGAGTATATTATTACAACAAAGCGACTATAGGAGTTGTTAATGATAAAACGATAATGTAAGTAATTAAATAAACTCGTAATTTTGTTGAAAATTATTGAACAATATTATTTAATATTGAACCTTTATATAGGTCATGCGAAAATCAAAAGCCATGCATTATCACGACTTCCTACGTATTACATAATGCTCCCATATTGAATTACTCGATGCCAGTAAATCGTATTTAACTGGCAACGTTTTCCGACAACTCATATTATCTGTTTGTAATGTTGTATTCACTTGTTTGGATTCATTCGTATTAATGATTCAAAATCACGTTTTAATGCATTAATGAAATGGTTCAGTGACTCTCTGAGGCACGGGGGCGGAGAGTGGGGGGGGGGGGGGGTCCACTAACTTCTAAATTCCGGACTGTTACTAAGAACTTCTTGACAGAAATACTCAGATAATTAAATATGGCCCGACCCGGGACTCAAAGCCAGGATCTCCGAATCTGCGGTGTCGCTATTAACATTAATTTATTAATCTATTATTAATGCAAATGAAGTCTTTGATCGGGAGTTGCACATAGGTTACTGTTACCAAAAAATGCCAAGAGATGGCGCTACGTGTATAATTGTATAAATACAAAAAGCACCGAGGGATGAGTAAGTCGCTTGTTTCTTACTAATGAAAGTAAAGTATGTTATGACGAGTTACTGTTCTTTAAATAGCACGCATTATTCCGGTTTTTTTTCATTTTCCCGTTCTTCTGTTTATATGAACTAAAGGTGGTATTTAAACACCTTTTACTTCAATCTTTTTTATGTGTGTGTATTCAGCCCTTTTTAACGTCCCACTGCTACGCACGGGCCTCCCTTCAGTACGAGGGGGATTAGGTCATAGTCCACCACGCTGGCCAAGTGCCAAGTGTTGGCGTACTTCACATGTCTTGAAAACTTGATAGGTTCTCTCAGACGTGCAGGTTTCCTCACGATGTTTTTCTTCACCGTTAAGACAAGTGATAATCACATTAGAAATGATTCGCACATGAAATTATCAGGGAAGCGAGACCCGGGATTTTTTTTAACGTTGGGAAATGCATTTACGCACGAGGTGTGGGACTCACCGGCGTAATAAAGCCAGTACTACCCACTAAAACCCAACAAAACCTTCCCCCATCTTAATGGGGCGTCGCAGGATCGCTTACGCATTCAACTACGATGCCCCGACGGCAGGTCTGCCGAAGCAGACCACCACAACCATGGGGTTGCTCCAAGATCTACTCTGCTATCAGAGTAGTATCAGGAGCAACACGCATGGTACACGGCCCACCGAAGTGGGCCACCTCCCGGTGCGTTTCTTGGCTTCGCGCCCGGTTGGATTGCCGGGCACTACTGAGCCCCCCCACCACGACAAGGTGAACGCACGTTTGGGGGGATTTGAACCCTTTTCACTCAGTCCCCAAGCGAGCGCGTTACCCCTGGGCTTACCATAGAACTATAAAACACACAATATTATAATAAACGCTTGTAGACGTGGTAATTGTAGCTATTTCTAAGCTAAGTTACGATCAAAACAATACATCCTAGAACATTGGTATTAAAAATTAAAAAAAAAGTGATTTCTATTCTGATTAGTAATAGCTATTCATACGAGTATTACTAATTATTATATTATTATTTCATATATATAACTGCCTCAGTGGTGTAGTGGCTAGCATGTACGGCTGCACACCCGGAGGTCCTGGGTTCGAGTCACGGGTTGGGCCAAGTTTAGTTATTGAGTCTTCCTGTATAGTAAGTCTCAGTAACAGCCCGGAGTTGGGAAGTTGGCGGTGTTTCACCCCCGTGCCTCGGAGAGCACGTAAAGCCGTCGGTCCTGCGCCTTAACTCTCACCGGTCGTGTCGAGTGGTCGTCCCACCAGAGTATGAGAATGACAGGAATAGGGAGTGCACTTGTGTCTGCGCGTACACTTGAGCACTATAATATCTCCTGCGCAGTTGGCTAATCTCAATGAGATTGGCCGCCGTAGCCGGAATCGGCTAGGAGAACACCATCATTATTTCATATAGACTTCAATAATCAAGATGTTCATTGTATTATAGTAAATTAATCTATACGGATAAATGAAATTGAAGTGTCTGTTTGTAATTACAAAATAAAAGATTTTTACTAAATACATATGGTACTTATAAGATTTTTTAAAATTTTTTGTCTGTTTGTATGTTTGTTCCGTCTAACCTCCAATACGGCTGGGCTGATTGTGACGGGACTTTCACTAGCAGGTAGCTGATACTATACGGAGTAACTTAGACTACTTTTATCTTAGAAAAAGAATAAGGGTCTCGCTCAAAAAAATTAAAACGTACCTAGGGACGCACCCCAGCGAAACGAGTGTCGCTAGTAAATACTAAAATACTTCAAGTGCTTGTTGTATGTATATAAATTTTTTCCTGTTATTATCAATATTTAAAGCAAATTTTCACATTTTTTATTTAATGGCTTAAGTTACAAAAGCTCATTACCTGGATATATCTTTAACATTAATTTTAACAACCCCTTTTAATGCCTGAGCGGGCGAAAAATTATTTATTGATGCACCCCTTGGGTATGTTGAGGATATGTAAATATGTAACTGAGCTGTTTCCTCTTACAATTATACAAAGCTTGATCAAGTATGAGTTGGAATATCATGGAGATTTTTATGTATACTAGCGACTTACCCTCGCTTCGCTCGAGTGCGTCCCTAGGTACGTACGAGGATTTCGTGCAAAATTTCATGAGTTTTAATTTTTTTGCGCGGAGCCCTGATTCTTTTTCTATACTAATATTATAAATAGGAGTTTATGAGTTTGTGAGATTGTGACGTTGTAGGGGGTAATCTCTGGATCTACTGATCCGATTTAGATTAAATTTTGGTAAGAAGATAGTTTGAGACCCTGGGAAGGACATAGGATACTTTTTATCCTGGAAATCATCCCTTAAGGGGATGAAAATTTGCATTGGGAAGCTAGCTAGGGACGAACCCGAGCGAAGCGAGAGTGAGTCGCTAGTCTAAAATAAAAGTAGCCGCAGTTACTCCTTATAACATCAGCTATCTGCCAATGGAAGTTATGTTAAAATCGGCCTAGCCATTTCGGAGATTGGCCGGAACAGACAGATAAAATTTTAAAAATTGTGTTTTTCTTATTAGTACCTACCGTATATACTTTCATATACATTTAGTAAGAAGCTAATATTTTGTCATTACAAATAGAGATTTTGATAGAGATTAGGATTTGCTATAATAATTTTTTTTTTTGATTCTTGAGTTTGTGTAATATATTACATATATTGAATTTTGTACTGCACTTTAAATGAGATTTAATTTAATTACACATTACACATTCATTTATAACTAATCTAATTCTACATTATACGTGTAAACGTTATCTTTTTTCATTAGGTAAATTCATAAGAATACACAATCCGCCTTGACAAATACTCGTATGTACGTACGTCTTAACATATCTATGAAGTTATTATTTATTTATTATATTTATTTATTTATTATAAAGAATATAACATTAATATAAAAATAATAAACACCTTCTTCAGAGTAAAAATAAAGGCAAAACCAAATTATGATGTACTAATAGTTAAATGAAAATGCGAACAATTCACACCACGCTGGCCAAGTGCGGGTTGGCGGACTTCACATGTCTTTTGAAAACTTGCTAGGTTCTCTCAGACATGCAGGTTTCCTCACGATGTTTTCCTTCACCGTTAAGACAAGTGGTAATCATGTTGGAAATGATTCGCACATGAAAATATCAGAGGTGCGAGACCCGGGATTTGAACTCACTTCATTCGGTTTCCCAAGCGAGCGCGTTACCACTGGGCTACCACTGCCTCTGCCTCACAGGATACTCTTTACTAGGGGAAAATATCTCATCTCTGAGAAATCTATACTAAACCTTAAAATATAACTAGGGAAGAACCAGAGCGGAGCGAGGGCGAGTCGTTAGTAGATAATTTGTAAATTATAAATATTTCCTTTATCCAAAGAACAACTCTAATAAATCAAAAAACACTGTAGAGCGTCTATTGAGATTAGAACGGCAACGTGTTGATTCCTGCTTATTGGTACGCTCTGTCGCATCACGCTGCGGATGTAAATAAATATTTATGATAATTAACGAGTATTAATTTAACAGGAATCCATCTTATTTATTAAGTTAAACGTTTAAGCTTGATTGTATTAAATTTAACACAGCCAGAAGTGTTGTTAGTTAACTGTTTGTTTTTTTTAATTAAAATATAACATGTAATAATTAAAACGTATCCTTAATAATGTTATATTTTGGTTAAATTACTTTTAACAAGAATATGACTGAGGTATAAACAACTTAAAGCTGTTAAATTACAGAGATTGTATCAAAACTATGCCATCATTATACTAAAAACACAATTCATACTATATTTATGTACATATACAATATACATATATATATATATATATATATATATATATATATATATATATATATATATATATATATATATATATATATATATATATATATATATTTTATATTTAATTGAGTTTCACCAAGACTTTAATTAGCTACGAATATAAAATGCAAACCTGTAAAACATAAATCTGACCTGTAAAATAATCTAGTATCTATCCAACTAAATTATAATATGAAGTCAATATCTTCTTAAAGCGGTTAGACGAGCAGCGTGTTAAACCTTATCACGTCTATATAACAACAAACACGTTACGCGGTCGATATGCCGGCATTCGGCGTGCGTCGGTACCGACGTCGAAACAGAAACTGCTAGGGCGGGCGGGGACCAAGTGTTTACAGAACGAACTCGAAGTGACAAAGACTATACTTCATTTATTTTGATTATCATATCTTTATAATAATACTATGTTGCATAAAATAACTTTTTTTCTTATTTTAAATTCAGATAAATTCGCTAAATAGATATGTTATTATGGGCGGAATCGTGGCTTTACCTACCTCAGACTACTTTATGTTCTAGAGGTAACAAGTTAGAACAACGCACTATGCCTTTATCTACTTATACTAATATTATAAAGAGGGAAGATTTGTTTTTTTGTTTGTTTGTACTGAATAGGCTCCGAAACTACTAGATCAATTTAGATAAAATTTTGTGAAAAGATAGTTTGAGACCGTGGGAAGGACACAGGATATTTTTTATCCCGGAAATCATCCCTTAAGGTAGTAAAAATGGGGATGAAATTTTGTATGGGTAATCAAGTTAGGGATGAACCCGTGCGAAGCGAGGGTGAGTCCCTAGTTTATGTAGATTTTTTTTTCAACGTTAGATATTATAATTGTTTAGAATGATTTTAAAAACCAACATAAAATAGAGAACCGAAAAAAAATTACTTATAATAATAATAATTTAGAAGTAGAATACCTTTTAATACACTTATTCAACTTATAAAAGGTTTTTGCTGAAAATTTATGTATACATAAAACATGAAGAAAATTATACTATTACAATATCGTTTTAATTTCAACAGAAGCCGTAGTCTAACTTTCGAAAATGCCAAATATCTTGAAGCATTGTTCGGATAATTGAATTTGAAATGGCCTAATTGCTTTCATTTCCATAGTAAATCGTCGTAACTGCCGATGGAGAAGATTAATAATAATCATGAATGGATAAAACAGGGCTTATTTTCTCGTTAATTCGAATTATGTTCCCACGCATCCTTTAGCGACGTCTTCATTTGCAATTCAATGTAAAATTACATCAATTTAAGCATTGTCGATATTCACACTTATAAGCGAGATTTATCTCTCCCTATCTATGAAATATGTTAATTTACTATGAATTCCTTATCTATACATATAATAAAATTCGGAGTCGAATCTGTACATTAAACATTTTTTTTGAAAATCTTATTGAAATAATCATTATTATCGATACAGACATCGAATCTATAGTTTTTAGAATTTTTGTCTGTCTGTCTGTTACCGCATCACGGAACAACCACTGGAGGAATTTTGATGAAATTTGGTATGATGATAGATGATTATCCGGGTCAACAACATATATATGATACTTTTTACCGCGGGAAAATATCTCATTTCTGAGAAAAAATACAAAAACTGCAATGTAAGAGCACATTAATATGTAAAACCTAAGAATTTGGTTTTTGGTCATCTGAACGCGGGCGGAGTAGCGGGCAATGCTAGTGTAAATTTATATGAGTTTTTTGTTTGTTTGTCTTTCCTTAGCGCGGTCATGGCACAACAATATTTAGAGAATGATACCAGATCATGAGGTGGCAGAAACTATAGACAAAGTTTAAATATATACAAAAAAAATATTTCTAAACAAGCGCAGGCGAAGCTATAATATAATCTTAACTAAGTCAAAGATTTAGATATTACTTAAGTACCTATAATACGGTGTATTAAGAACAACTCGTAAATAGACTCCAGACTTAGTATATAGCAATTTAATTCGGTTTAAAGAATTCATTGTTTTCATTACGAACGAGTCCTTTACATGAAGAATTTATAGCTATAATGAATTATGATAGTTAATTACAGACAGAATATACTTATATAACCTAGACTTCTTCCTAGTTTACATATAATTAAACCCTTTGAATAAGGTATAAATAGTTTTTAACGTCCCAGTGCTGGGCACGGGCCTCCCTTCAATAGGAGAGGGATCAGGCCATAGTCCACCACGCTGGCCAAGTGCGGGTTGGCGGACTACACATATTTATCAGAATCACTAAGATACGCAAATTTCTTCACGATGTTTTCAGTTACTGTAAGATAGTGGTAATCATGTAGGAAAAGATTCGCACATGAAAATATCAGAAGTTGTAAACCCGGGATGTGAACCGCTTCACTGGGCTGCCACTGCTTTTAAAATACTAATAAGTTTTTTTTTTAATATTATCTTAAAATGACAAATACTATACTATTAAGATATGTATATTTAAAACTAGCATCTCATCCTCGCTTCGCTAGGGTTCGCCTCTAGAAAAACAAAAATAAATCTATCCCTCGGGGACCGTATATTTTTCCGGGATAAAATGTAGCCTATGTGTTATTCCAGACTATAATCTATCTCTGTGCTAAATTTCATCCAGATCCGTTTAGCCGTTCTGGAGTGAAAGAGTAACAAACATCCATACTCACAAACTTTCACATTTATAATACTTACACAGGTGAAAGGTGCTAACGCTATTTGCACAAAAGCTCTTATTTCCTCTTTTAATTTTGTTGTATTCTAATTTGACATACTTCAACGTAGTGTAACGTAGTGAAATCTCTAAAATTCAAAATTCAAAATATTTGATTCAGTATTAAATTATTACAATTTTTTACTGAACGTCACGAGTGTACTACCAGTTCAGAAAGAAGAAGCCTCAGACCTGAGAAGAACTGGCGAAAGACTACAAGTTAACTACATAGTAAAGTGAAAATATTACATGAAACTTTAAAAACGTTTGTACAAAATGAAACTCGTAGTTAAATCACTTACTTTTATCAATTTAATTTATTGATTGGGTTATTTTAATATAAAGTTACGAGTACTAGAGTATTAAACTGGCATAGGATTTTATAGCTTTAGTCGTATCGTTTATTTGCCTTTTTATATGGAACTAAAATTTACTATTGCATTTTATTGGCACTTATAGTTCTTTGAAGAAATACTAAACTTATTTAATTGATTAGAAAATATAATCAGGGGAATATAAAGCACAAGGATTGAATAAATATAACATACTACCAGAAACCGCGGCTCCACTCGCGTTTAGACAACAAAAATCTCTAAAAAGTAGGTTTCATACAAACTTTCATCGACTATTTTATCCCCTTATGGGATGAATTTTGAAAAATGCTTAAACCAGTATTTAGTTAATTGTATTAAAAACATTAATACCAAGTTTCAAGTAAGTCTGATCATAAATATTTTTTTGGTTGTATTATAACCTAAAAACCTGAAAAATCATACCAATACGTCATTCCG
Source organism: Brenthis hecate (assembly GCA_951806755.1). Classification (NCBI taxonomy): domain Eukaryota; kingdom Metazoa; phylum Arthropoda; class Insecta; order Lepidoptera; family Nymphalidae; genus Brenthis; species Brenthis hecate. The sequence goes on along the minus strand of OX638268.1, from coordinate 5,046,540 downwards.
TTTCGACATGTAAAAAGACAAATAAACAAACACACTTTCACATTTATAATAATATAATAGTATATGGAAGTGTATGGATATATGGATGTACGTATGATAGCTACAATAAACACATATCTAGGAACTTCGTTAAAACTATTATATTTTCAGCATTTTAATACATATCTTAATGGAAAAGCCAAATATGATGTAGGAGTACCCCTGACTGAATATAACCACGGCGGCCAATCTCATTGAGATTAGCCAATGGCGCAGGAGATATTAATGTACAAAAGTGTACGTGCAGACACAAGGACACTCTCTATCCTTGTCCCTCTCATACTCCGGTGAAGTAAGTGAGATGAGGAGCAGGACAGGCTTTACGTGCTCTCTGAAGCACGGGAGTTAAACACAGGCAAATTTCCACTTCAGGGCTTCACTGAGACTATTTTAACTGAACGTTTTTATAAATTGGTTTGACCCTGAACTCAAACTCAGGACTGAGGAAATTCGGATCCACAGCGGTACCAAATACCGAGATAGTCGTTGGTTATTGGATTTTATGTTAAGAAAGTGTCAAATTATTGTAGAATGAAAGGAAAAGAGAGTAACATAAGCCTGCACTATAATATCTCCCACGCAAATGCTATTGGTTCCTACAAAATCATATCCGTTTGTGTACTGGAAAACATGAAAGATCAAGAGTGCCCATACAACATTAGCAAAGCAAAGGGGAGTCGTTGGTATAAATTAATTTCCGCCTACGCATTTACTTGAGTTGAAAAGTAATAATCAAATGTTTACTCTCCGACAGGTCGTTGGGTGTGAAAGCTGTTATTTCCGTTTTGAGTAGTTCACTAACAAAAACATAAAAATCTAAGTAATAAATAAATATTAACTTTACGATGCTTCGATTAATACCGAACCATTGCTTTAGGTTTATTTTATAGCTCCACGGACGTATACTGACAGTGCTAACTTAACCATTTTCCACTTTTTAATTACTTAGGCAACAAATCTGAATTGAATCTATACATAAAATATTTTTTGGAAAATCTTATTGAAATAGACATAATTATTTATGCAGAGGCCGAATCTATAGTTTTATTATTTTTGACTATTTGTCTGTCGGTCCGTATCACGCAAAAACGAATGAACAGATTTTGATGAAATTTGGTATGATGATATCTGGTTATGTATTTATTTTTATTATTTTTATAGTTTTTGCTGGCGAAACCCATATGGGGACCCTGCCGGCCGTCAACGGGGAGGGTACTGTGAGACTCCTACTCGCTAAAACCCACAGCGGAACCCGTCGCCGTTGCATGATCGTGTATGCACTCACTACAACAACCCTGATATCTGGTTATCCAGGTCAACCAACATATAGTATACTTTTTACAGAAGGAATATATCTTACCTCTGATAAATCAATATTAAACGTTAAAACATAAGTAGGGACGAACCCGAGCAGAGCGAGGGTGAGTTGCTAGTCCAATATAAATAAATTGAAAAGGAATTATTTTCCCCCTTAGAGTGAGGATATTAATATACGCCAGTTTATAACGGACAAGTTAGAGTCATATATTAAAATAAGCTTTTATACGTTTTACTTTCCACCAACTGAAACTAAGGCTATCACCAAACCAATTTCGCGATGCATTCGTTTCTACATTTCAATACGTTTCTTTCTAGAAATGGTAACCTATTCGGCTTGATAACATCGCGGCACGCGAATCAGCCATGGAAATTGATGGATACCTTCAATTACAGAGCCGTAGACCGTTTATTGTTTTCGGACGATAATTGAAAAGTCTAATAGGTATATTTTTACTCCGTAAACGAATTAGAACTAATTGGATTGAGGTCGGTAGATTACTATATCGTTTATATCGAATAATAGTGATAGTATGTATAACTTTCTGCTATGACTGTAATAGTACAATAGTTGAAAGTGTACTAAACAAGCAATAATTAATACGCATAAATAACTACCAAATAAAACGCTCACACAGCACACGTACGTAAACACACACACACACACACACACACACACACACACACACACACACACACACACACACACACACACACACACACACACACACACACACACACACACACACAAACACGCACACACGTACGCACGCACGCACGCACGCACGCACGCACACACGCACGCACGCACGCACACAGAAAACGAAAAATCCTCTTAAAGAATACCTTTACAATTATTATTATAAAAGAAGAAAATAATGTAATAACGAAGAATATAATTTCTATACTCACGATATTTTTTACTTGAATAATTAAATTAAATATAAATACTTTCAATATAAATACAAAATGTTCTTAATTTCCATCTTCCTGTACTTAAGCTGATTATTATCTTATACAACAACTTACAAAGAATATCATAAATACTCGTAAATAACTTTTTACCTTTCTCGTTCTTTTACATTTAAAAATTCTTTGTTAGAGAATCTGTTAAAATTATCATCTCGTATCTCCATGTCGCATTTTTAGATATATTAATATACCATGAGATGTCATAGAATGACCTCATGGAATAATAAGTAACCTACGTCACTCCTCGTCACCCCATGACCTACTTCTGCGAAAAAATAACGGCAATCAGTAACTCAAATAAAAAAAAAAATCCCAATAAAGTACGCAAAAACAAATAATAATAATAGCAATCTATACTTAATATTATAAATGTGCAAGTTTGTGAGTATGGATGTTTGTTACTCTTTAACACCAGCACGGCTGAACGGATCTAGATGAAAGGCACAGAGATAGATTATAGTCTGGAATAACACATAGGCTACTTTTTATCCCAGAAAAATGTACGGTTCCTGTGGGATAGGTTTGTTTTTGTTATCCTAGAGGTGAACCCGAGCGAAGCGGCGGTGATCCGCTAGTATTACATAATAATATTCACAAATCTAATATATATCTCGTATCTCGGTGTCTGTGTTCATACTCCTCCGAAACGGCTCGACCGATTTTAATGATTTTTTTTGTATATTTGGTAGATATGAGATTAGGTCGTAAAGTATTTTTCACCCATCTACTCCCACTCCCTATTTTTTAATTGCAATTTTAGTATTTTTGTGTCAAAAATTGTATACAAATACATAGTGACGAATCCGAGCGAAGCGAGGGTGAGTCTCTTTATAACATAAAGCCAAAGATTTTTTTTTTGTAGATTGAACGTTGGTGTAGCCGCGGGTTTTGCTAGCAATACATAAATTTCAAAAAACGATTTTTTAAATAAGCAAAATAAATGTCTAAATAGGACTAAAATAATAAGGCACTATTAAGTAAAAATTATATACATTTAATAAATATATAAATACATTATACATATCATTGGACTACTCGGACTAAACGTTACGGACTAAATTTTGTATGTGTGTCCATGTTTACTTCATGCTGAAACTCGATGAATTTAGATAAAATTTAGTGCACAGATAGAACTAGAGTAATACATAGGCAGAGTGAAAGTTGCAAGTAGATTCATAATATTTTAAAGTCGGTAGCGAAATATTTTCCTATTATTTTTCGGATATTGTACATATTTAATGTTACTTATGATATTCATTTAGATTTGTTAATCTATACATATAATAAAATTGTAACTAAGCCGAATTTGTGAAATCTTTTCGAAATAGTCATTATAATATACAGAGGACGGATCCATAGTATTTAAAATTTGTGTCTGCTGTCTGTCTGTGACCGCATCACAAAAAAACCACTGGATAGATTTTGATGTATGAGGACAGCTGGTTATCCAGGTCAACATATAGGATACTTTTTACTGCGGGAAAATATCTCATCTCTGAGAAATCTATATATTAAACGTTAAAACGTAAGGGAGTCCTAGGGACGAACCCGAGCGGAACAAGGGTGAGTCGCTAGTTTTTTTACTACACTTGATTGATATATCTTACATATATCCCATTATCCTGGACAAACTAGCTAAATTTATTTGATACCTATGACGATGCATACACAGCTAATATCTTATAATATAAAAATGAATCGCTGAATGTGTTGGTAAGCGCAAATCTCGAGAGCAGCTGAACCGATTTTGCTAATTCTTTTTTAGAATATTCCTTGAAGTACGAGGATGGTTCTTACGGAGAGAAAAATTTAAAAAATTGCCTGAAAAAGTCTAAAAACAACACTTTTTTATACTCCCATACAAAAGATTCGTAATAATACTTAAAAGTCAATTTGAACTTTAATACCATAACATAAAGTTTAAGTGTTAGTGGAGAGGTTCCGGGAAGGCAAAACATTGATGGCAATTGAGTGACGTTAGAATCGTATCAATATTTGTCAATATTATTAACAAAAAAAAAAATTATATGGCTAACGCTGGCTAATAACTATTTATATCTATTTAAAACGTACCTAGCGACGAACCCGAGCGAAGCGAGGGTGAGCCGCTAGTAATTTAATAAATTAACTATTAAATAATTCATTACTTGCTTACAAGAAAGTTTCACGTTAAGTCATTGGAAGGAAAGTTTCTAGACAGGTAAGCAAAACTTTAAAGCTACCGCCTAGCGATATTTAAGCACTGCTAAGTCTTACTACTTCTAAAATTATTATTGCCTGGAGTAAATTTATTCTTAGCCAATATTCTTAACTAGTTCTGAAGTGTAATTATTTTTACTAGCGATTTACCATCGCTTCGCTCGGGTGCGTCCATAACTGCTTAGCGTTAGTCCAAATCATAGCTTTACTTTGTATTAAATTTTATCCAAATCAGCTCAGGAAATCTAAAATTTTCAACAACTTTAACTAGTAGGTACTGGACATTTTTTTATTTTAAAACATTATTAATTTTATTATACTTAACAGGACCATAAAAACAATGTATTTTAGCACGAGAAGTTGTATTTCCAGCCACGTGTTAATGATATTCGTTTAATATGTCCATTTAACTTGCGGGTCAAAACATACACAACTAACCACATATCCTATACAAATAAAGTCATTTGTGAACGAAATAATTATATCAAAATTTACAGTTTTCTTTATGAAGTAGTTCAATTATTTAGTGACGTTATAGTTTATTTATATATTTTATATATTTTACCTCTGTGATACTTAAAAACCCCTTTAATGGACTTCAAAAAATTTATTAAACTTCAAGCTAGCCTTCGTGCCCTATCTGGAATAGAGAGCAATATCCATCAAAGCTTATCGCCTTTGGTAGGATGCAATAGGCTTTTGATGCGACGATTGCCGCTCACAATGTATCCAATAAAATCTAGATCTGCCGATATGGCTTTGACTCTGAAGTTTGTAATAGAAAAACTTCATCTTAGATGTTTTTGTACCTTTACTGTTAGAGAAAAATATTAAATTTCTTATTAGAAGATTTTATATCCTATAAAAATACATGGCTTCTAAACATTTTTTTATACTTTATGTCATATACAACATCTTTACAGTTAACCTGCATGCAATTTGCTTAAACTTTTACCAGTTTTATAATACATAATAGGCACAAATAATAGATAAATTAAAAAATATATATTTATTTATGTACCAGAAAAAAAACATACGAGTGAAAACAGATACCATGTGTACAAAGGATGACTTATCTCTTTAAGAGATCTCTACCAAAAACCCTAAAGCGTGAGAAAATATAAAAACAATAATGCGGTGCGGTGTAGGTACAAAGTACAAACATCAATTATAATAATAATAAATATATGTGTATATACAAACATACGTACATAGATTTTTATAGGTGTACCATAACATATATTTAGATTACCTAGAGTATCTTAATATAATCATATGATTAAGCTACATATACATATGTATACGTACAATGTACACATATCAGTCGAAGGCACTACAGTAGAATTCTTTGCGTGAACAAACAGTCATCAAAGCTGCATCAAATCGTGTCAATTTTTGTTCTTACATATTTAAATAATAACTTAAGCCAATAAAAGTATCATATTTGACTGATATAAGCTGTTAATAAAACTTATTGTTTCTGAAATCAATACCTAATTGGTATTTTCTCCGTACCCCTTTATTTTATCCCGCCGCAAATTCAATTTTCCTTACAATCGAGATAAAGTTGTAAATTTGCTATTTTATGTATGTGGTGTAATTGAAAGAGTTCTGTTTAAAAAAAGTTCGCAGCTTATAAATAATAATATGTTATATAATAAATATTATTCACACCTTATCCCTTTTGGTTAAATAGAGAAAATGAAACGTCTCACCATCCAATTCATTTCATGATTTCGCTTCAATAACATTGGTTTTATATAAAGGGTTTCAACGACGCAATTTGTTTTAGTAGAACAGAATAAAAAATGAATAGAATAGAATTTGAAGTAGGTTTCATTTAAAAGTTCCATTTACTTTGAATCTCGATTATCGTTGAATTTGCACAAAGTTAATAAAAAATGGACATAAAACGTATTTTTCCTACTTGGTAAAACTTATGTACCAGAGGAGATATATATCTTCGCCTGCAATTTTTTTGAAAACTTGTATTTGTTTATTCATTTGTAGTTGTAAATGTTATAAAAATTCAACTAATAATAATAATAAATTTTGGACAATATTAGAACAAACATACGAACGATGAATACACAAAATACACTTATAGATATTACTTATTAAAAGTCCGTTGGTTAGACAAGTAAGATTTGTCCATCTGTCACACAGTAATGAATTAACGTTCTTTTTAGCCAAGAGGGTGACTTATGCTTGGCACATAAAGTAATTCTATAGCATACTGGCTTAAAGGCAGTGATTAGCGAGTGGTAACGCGCTCGCTTGGGAAACCGAATGATGCGGATTTCGATCCAAGGCATCGCACTTCTGATATTTTCATGCGCGAATCATTTCCAACATGATTACCACTTGCCTTACGGTGAAGGAAAACTTTAAGAGGAAACCTGCATGTCTGAGAGTGCCTAGCAAACTTCGAAAGACATGTGAAGTCTGCTAATCCGCACTTGGCCATCTTGGTAGAATATGGCCTGATCGCTCTCGTATCGAAGAGAGGCCCTCCCTAGCAGTGGGACGTTAAAAAAGGGTGAATAAAATGTCGTAATAGGTACTCTTTATCAAAGTTACCTAATCAATATTAGTATTATAATTGTATTCAAATTATTTGATACAGAGGTTTGAGATAACATCTACTGAAGTGTTTACCTTCTCTGCATTAGGTCTGTGTGTACAAAGGTACGGCGGCGTTATGAATCGAAATTAGATTCAGTACAACATGCTGGTAAGATAAAATTAGTTTTACTTACTATATTTCAAGAATATATAACATTTATCTATCTCTATATTAATATATAAATTTTACTTTTGTGTGTTTGGTTTCTTTCTTTGTAAAACAATAGAACAATGAATCGACGTGTGCAACTTGCAAAGGTGAATTACGAAATACCGCTCCATACCCAATTATAAAGTTAATAAATTCTACAATCTGTGTAGCAGGTATGTTGCTCATAGGAAGAACGTATCTACTAAGTACAGTTAAAAAAGTTAAAGTTACAGTTAAAAGTTAAAAACTTATCTAATTCAAAGTTTAAGTAGTACATGTTCTAGCGATGAAAATGGGGGATCATACGAAAATCTCTGAATTCTACATTCGTCGTTTTGACAGTAAGAAACATGGAAATGGATATGGAAACTCTTTACAGGGTGTAAGAATCGATACTGATTGTATATAATAATACTAGCGGCTCCTCCCCGCTTCGCTTGGGTTCGTCCGTAGGTACGTTTTAACGGTTAGTATGGAATAGATAGACTATATATTAGGTACATTACTGCTCCGCTCGTTTAGGTAGTAGCAATTAGTATGATGATATAGAGCCTATACTATGGACCCTATAGTCTTGCTCAATTAACGGGCTATCTAATACCAAAATTTTTTTTCAAATCAGATTAGTAGTTCCTGAGATTAGCGCGTTCAAACAAACAAACTAACAAACAAACTCTGCTTTTTTATATTATTAGTATAGATGAATACAAAAAGCATGGGAAGCGAGGGTGAGTCGCTAGTATATTATACACCCCCGAAGATGGAATAATTGCTATTAAAGAGATTTTGAGTATATGTTTACTTTTCTAATTAAAAAATAATCATTTATTATTTATTTATTTATTTAAACACTTTATTGCACACAAAAATAAAAATGATACATACAAAAAAATATACATTTAAAGAAATGTGCAAAGGCGGCCTTATCACTAAAAGTGATCTCTTACAGGCAACCGCTAGAAGTAGGATACAAAAGTTAACAGAAAGCGGAAAGGTGCATAAAGTGTACTCAACAGACGTATTACATATTATAAACATACATAAAAAAATACATATATAAAATACTATTTATACAATAAATATTTATTGTTTAAATACTTAAACATACATATACATAATAATATAATAAAATAATAATAAACATACATAATATACACAATAATATAATACATGCAACTATAATGACAGCTTAGTTGTAAAGCGACAAATAATGTGTTTTGAGACGCTTTTTAAAAATGCTTATTGATTTGGACTGTCTTATTTCATTTGGAAGCTCGTTCCAGAGCTTCACCGTCTTAATAGTGAAAGATTCACTATAGGATTTGGAATGGACTAATGGGATTTCTAGTAATCTTTCACTGCGAGAGCGAAGCTCTAGAGCGAGCTGGGAACTTGCCCCTAAGAACTTAAAGTGTTCTTTGAGGTAGGTGGGAGTGTAAGGATGGTAAAGGGTTGTGTATAATAGAGTAAGCGCGTGTAAATTACGTCTATTGTGAACTGTTAGCCATCTCAACTGTGTCCGATATTGCGTAATGTGGTCATACTTCCTAAGTCCAAAAATATATCTTATAATAAGATTCTGGAGACACTCAAGCTTATTGAGTAATTGCTGAGCTAAATCTAGGTAGCAGGAGTCAGCATAGTCGAGTATCGGCAATAAAAGGGAGTTGGCTAATAATATTTTGGTTTTGACCGGCAATAGGTTTTTCCACCTTCTCAAGGTGCCAATAGCAAGAAATATCCTACGGCTAAGTTGGGCAACTTGAGGTGTCCAGGAGAAAGTGCTGTCCATTATGATCCCTAGATTTTTAACACTACTGCTGTATTCTAAATGGACATTATTAAATGAAATGGGAAATTATTTCTGTTCTTCCGTCCGCTAGTAATTTATTCAGCAATCTGTAAATGTATAGGATGTATCTTTTTAGTCGAAAATACGATTTGCATCTTTAAAATAGTTTAAAAGTTAATATATAAACTTTTTTACCGTTCTGACATTTCAGATTCACACAACAGATATTTTTGAAATTTGTTTGCGAAACTTAAGCCAAAGCTCAAAGCTCAAATCGCGTCTCGGTCCTGAGATACAACAACACATGAATATCTATTGAAAAAAGTTATTAAAGTAACTTTTTTCATTATATTTATTTATTTATTCATCATATTAATTCAATATAAGTTCCAATTATCATAATATAGTATTTTAGTCTAAATATTTATTTTATTAGCACAAGAATTAGGGTCTATGTACATCATGTCATATATTATACATCTTACAAGTACTTATACAATGAGCTTTTATGGTTGTATGTACAAAATAGAAGTTTTATGAATTTCTTGGCACGAAAAGTGATACCGAAGGGAAGCAAAGGCGAGTTGATTGATAACTATCTTAAGAAATAAAAATAAAACGTTTATCAATATACAGTACCCTGCATATATAACTGGCTGGCACGATGAACTTTGGAATTAGAAAGTATTAGTTATTCCCAATAAAACCAACGGGTACTTCGAGATATATGAAATTTCATTAAATTCAGAATTCGTGCATCAGCAAATACGTAGTTGCTAATAAAATTATATATTTTTTATATAAACAGTTTCATATCACGTGTAAAGGTGCCAATCGAGTTAGTTTTCATATAAAATTAATGTAAACAATATTCTTTCACAAAAAAGCTAAGCATTCCGCTATTTGTTTAAGATAAATAAAATTGAAGTGTCTATTTTTAATGTCAAAATAACAGCGTTTTACTAAATGCATATGAAAATACGGTACTTATAAGAAAAACACAATTTTTAAATTTTTTGTCTGTCTGTCTGTTTGTTCCGGATAATCTCTGAAACGGCTAGACTGATTTTGACGGGACTTTCACGGGAAGATAGCTGATGTTCTAGGGAGTAACATAGGCTACTTTTATTTTAGAAAAAGAATTAGGGTTCCGCTCAAAAAAATTAAACTGTACTTAGGGACGAACCCGAGCGAAGCGAGAGTGAGTCGCTAGTTGTTATATAAAAATATACAAACTTTATAAGCTTTATCAGCCTTTATTAAAGATTTCGTGTAATTTAAGCTACTGGATCCAGTCAAAAGCAAACAGAAACTTTGAAAGTTACTCCAAAAGCTGTAAATCTGCACAAGTTAAATTGACTTAATCTGTTTTCTGCGTAAAAAAAATTATGGTTTAACTTTAACGGCGATCCATCCCAGCGGTTCACTTTGTTTGATAATACCAATTAGATACTTTGCGGATCTTTGATCTTACGGCACCTAATTTGAACAATTTTCAAGTTTTGGATGCAATAATTTCATTCTTTGTCTTTTCTTTAAGAAATTGTATTTTTTATAACGGAAATTCCTTATCTTATTCAAAGTTTTTTAGCCTAATTTTTGTTGTTCTAATTTCTAAAAGGAAGGACATACATAATTGCACTTGACCAGAATTAATAGCTACGTTTACTAGATTTACTAGATTGGATAGCACATTATCTATACATATTACCTACATTAAATAAAAATAAAGCGCATGTCTGTGATTTCTAAATAACTATGTCTTCTCAAGTACATAGAGAAGTTTATATGATACCAGTACCTAAACAATTTTTTAGTAAATTTTTGTCTGTCTTTTTGTGTGTCCGGAGGTAATCTTTCGAACGACTTAACCGATTGTAATGGGACTTTCACTGAAAGATAGAGGACTTTGTGAGGATACATATATGGCATATTATAGGTATTCGGAAATATTTAGGGTTCCAGCGCAATCAGAAACCAAAAATTAAAACAAATCCGCGAGAAAATCCTAAATAGTTTTATTTAAAATGTATATGCCCATAAATCTAAGAAATTATTATACGACAAAAAAAATGCGGATTAAGATATTGCGCAGCACAAACAAACATTTGAACTCAATATTGCGTAGCTATTGTCAATACTAGCGTCAAATTACAGACAGACACTATAATAAATAAATAAATATGTTGGGACATTAACACAGACCACCATCTAGTTCCATGGTAAGATACGAAGCCTGTGTGGATACCAGGTAGTCGATACACTACACATATATAACTTTAAATACATACATATTAAACACCCATGACTGGAGTACAAGCATTCGTGTTCATCACACAAATGAATGCCTGCAGCGGGACTCGAACCCGCAACCGCTGGCACAGCAAGTAGGGTCACTACTACAGCAACAGCTAGTACAAACTGAGCCCATCGTGTTGTCAAATATTTTCTATATACATACGTTTATAAAAGAACTTAATTCAAAAGCTAAAATATTTATTTCTCTTATTACACAATACATTCAAATTATATGACATATATGTAGTTGCCGTAAACTTATTACATTTTTATCAAAAGCACTCGAAAAAACTACGCCATTTAATAATTTCAGGGAAAAGATTATTAATAATACACTTCATAACTTATAATATTCCCGCATTCTTAGTTTGCGATCTTCATAATGAAATGCGCTTCTCAGATGCAACTTTCTCTATGAAATATTAATTTACAACAGTCCTTTCTAGTTATTTTTATTACTCACAATTTCTATTTCTTAGTTTTCGTATTGTTGCTGGTCTTAAATACGATTAAGCTTGATCTTGAGGAAATTTATAGTAACACTATCCATTTGCATAGTTCTGCAAAAGTCAACTGCCTCGGTGGTGTAGTGGATAGCAAGTACGGCTGCACATCTAGAATTTCTGGGTTCGAGTCCCGGGTCGGGCCAAGTTGAGTTATTGAGTCTTCTGTTTAGTAAGTCTCAGTAACAGCCCGGAGTTGGGAAGTTGGCGGTGTTTCACCCCCGTGCCTCGGAGACCACGTAAAGCCGTCGGTCCTGCGCCTTAACTCTCACCGGTCGTGTCGAGCAGTCGTCCCACTGGAGTATGAGAGTGACAGGAATAGAGAGTGCACGTTGTGTCTGCGTACACTTGTGCACTATAATATCCCCTGCGCAGATGGCTAGTCTCAATGAGACTGGCCGCCGTGGCTGAAGTCGGTCGGGAGGTCATTACTATTCTGCAAAAGTTCGAAAACAACTCAAATTTAATATTTTCCAGCATCATCAATTACCGTATCGCACTATACACTTTCTGTGTGTATTAAATGTATGTATAATCACATAACGAAAATGAGTGGCCACCTAAGTACGTATTAGTTAATGTCTACCATGTTTGAGTTTTAAAATAAGATTTTTTAACTCCAAAAAGAAGTTTGAAATAAGCGATTCTCAACAAATGATTTGAACTGAAACTTAAGCAAAATAATTAAAAATTACATTTCAGATCATCTTGGGCTGCTTTAAATTAACGAAATATAAAATCTGTGTCGATACTCGCAATTTTTGCTCACTGGTACAGAAGTTTATCTAACAAAAAATAAGGCAATCATCGTTTACAAGCGAATAAACAGTTTATAGACATTCAAATATACTGAATATAAAAAGATGATAGGGTTATTTCACGCCTTCTCTTATTCCGAAGGGCCGGATATTTATTTCGTTTTAAACCTCAATATTTACCCCAAACCTTTGCATAAATATGATCGGCATACGATTTATTTTGATTGGAAGCCTTGAGCATAAAAAAGTAGTTATAATTTTAAGGTAGACCAAGTAGGTATAAGGTAGGTAGGTAAAGGCTTAGGACAAGAAAAGCTCACAAAATAATATCTCACTTATTTAAACATCAAGCTCAAGTATACTGAAAATAATTTTATTGGCGTCAATAACTAAATTTAGGAAATTTACACAAAATTTTCTATCCTACATAGGTACATACGTTATTTACCTTTTACACTTTTACCGTAATAATCAAATAAATATCTAATACCTTTAACTATATAATACCTTTGAGACATCTAACACCTTGGTCTCTCCCGTGACCATGATTGCTGTAAAGCATTCGAAACATCGGGAGCCAAAGATCAAAATAAATTCGCGAAAAAATCCGAAAAGATAGTTTTATTTAAAATGTCAAATATTTGCGTAAATCTAAGAAAGTATCAATTAAATATAATTAAAATACTAACAAGTTTTAATAAACTAACTAATTCAAGCTTTTCAAACTGACTTAATCTTTACAGATTCGGTGTCCTATCCAAAGAAATACAGTACGCATCTCTGGACCCAAACGGGTTCATCCACTGTTACGCTCGTAGTAAAGTAGAACGGCCGGCTGCAATAGACGTTTATTGAAATTATGGCGTCGTATCTTCGAATGAATCTTGTGACCCTTTTCGTAAATTCAATGAGTGGATGAAGAAATTTCATATCTCATGTTAAAGATACGCTTTTCTTGTTGCTGGCTTAATGGAGTAGGTATCACTTTCAATAATAGTTTTGAGCCATCATAGTTTTACTCTGTCAAACTTTCTCACTTCTGTTATTTTTCTGTTTATAGGTTACAACCATGTACTGTATGTTACAATTTTATTGTTACAAATAATAAAGATAATCAGGATGCATACGGACGATGTAGGACGGGTTGAAAATCACCGCCCTATATGATTTTACCACAGACTAAGAAATAATATAGACAGTGTCCTAGAACTAAACATGAAAGGCAAACAATTATGTATTAAAATAATATATAAATGTTCTTTAAAGAAAGTAAGCGATCTAATATATGATCGTGATACACCAGCAAAATAAATGCTACAGTGAGTATTATTACAGTGCCTTGGCATTAACTAAAAGTCCTGTTGGACGGAAATCATGTTTTATCTATACTAATATTATAAAGAGGTAAAGTTTGTGAGTTTGTGAATTTGTGACGTTGTAGGGGGTAATCTCTGGATCTATTGAACCGATTTAGATGAAATTTGGTAAAAAGATAGTTTGAGACCCTGGGAAGGACATAGGATACTTTTCCCGGAAATCATCCCTTAACCCGAGCGAAGCGAGGGTGAGTTTCTAGTATACATTATACATATACACATATTAATATTAATACAATCTATATTGCCCTAAGCTATAATAATAATCTATCAACGTAATATATATGATCATATTAATTAAATTATTTACCTGTCATTGATCGATAGTACACATGTGTCTTAATAACGTACAGCGTCGTGAGATGAGCTTTAATAGCTTTTGTGTAAGATTGATAATAAAAAATAAAATAGCATTTGATAGCTAAAATGGATCTACATTAGTAGGGTTTAGTTACGATAGTTTATAATATGTAAAACTTAAAAATTCTTTATTTAGGTAATAATATGGTGCATCATATCATATACTTAAGTTAAAACGGTATTAGTTTTACATTATTAACCGACTTCCAAAAAGGAGGAGGTTCTCAATTTGTTGGAATCTTTTTTTTATGTATGTTCACCGATTACTCGAAGACACCTGAACCGATTTGGAAATCTTTTTTTGTTTCGAAAGGTATAACTTCCAAGGTGGACCCATTTAAATTTTATCGAAATCGGTCGAGTGGTTTTTTAAAATGTCAACAATTAAATATTTTATAACTGAATTGCTTAATTGAATATGTTATTAGAAAACTTTCTTTTAACAAATTACCTGCTTCTTACGTCTACACTAAAAATGGAAAAATAAAAACTTAAAAAAAACCAACTTCGAAAATATCTGATTAGGTACGTATCTGTTCTAAATGAAAATCCCCGTTTAGTTATTTTTTACTTTTTTGTGCCTGGAAGTCGTTTTTTTTTGTATGAAGGAGATCTCTGGACTTACAAAATCAACTTTTTTAATTCTTAATATTTTACTAATGGAACTTTGAGTAATAGTAATCTATACATATAATAAAAGTGTAGCTGATCGCTGTCTGTACACGGAAGATATTTGAGAAAAACTATTATTGGGGGTCTACGCAAAGGGACGTAAAACAATGATTTTTAGAATTTTTATTTGTTTGTCTGTGCGTTTGTGCGCGCTAATCTCAAAAATGGCTAAATCGATTTGGGTGCGGTTCTCACTAATGTATTGTAGTAATATTCACTTAAACTTTAGTATTTGTTTGATATCAATCGGTTTATAAATAAAATAGTTATGTCAATTTAAAGAATCGCTAGTTGTTATTATTTATCAAAATAATACTCTTTGTGTTTGTTCATTTGAAATCGATTAGCTCAATGTCTTTACCTATATAAATATTTGCATTTATTCGGAGTGTAACAAACACTTTGTATCCCTGTAGGTATGTATTTAGCAAAAAGTTACAAATACAGAGAGGGTTTTACTTAAACCGTCCCGTGACTTTTATTAATATTAATAATAAATAGTATCATAATGTTGATAAAAGTGTATTAGTTTGTAAGTTCGTCTTTCTTTGACGCCGAAACAAAACGACGGAATGATTGTATTGAAATAGTTGAAGGGCCTCGAGAGTACAAATGTACTTTATACCAATATATAAAGGAAAAATATCTTACTCCCACGAGAAAACACGTTATAATCAAAAACTTATGTAAAGACAATTTGGATTTTATGCGTTTTTAGAAACGAAATACGATAATTTTCGGCTCCTCCATTTAGATGGAGGACTCGAAAATTATATGCTGTATACTTCTGTTTACCTAATCACTAAAAATAATAACATGAAATACTTATAATTTTAAAATTCTAAACAGTTTCATGTCATGTGTGTACATTAAATTTTAGCTAATTGGAATGACAAATTAAATTCCATTTCAGTGACCTACTAAATCCTTTAAAGATTTGCGACCTCTACGAAGGGACCAGATGGGTTTGTACGATAAGGACGTGATACTGATAAATGAATTATACGTATTAAAACCGGACGGTCCGAATTTTTGGAAACATCCACAATAGCTTTTCCTTTACATAAATGTTATATACAGACACGTAATTTACGCTTGAAAATGTTTACATTATCTAGTGTAATTAATCTTAATAATTCACATAAATAAGTTCAAATTTTAGAACCATTTATCACTTTCGTGTGTTACAACGATTAAAATGGCCCATATCAATCTCTTGGTGAAAATGATGTTTTCTCACTACCCTTTAGTAAAAATACCTTGAAAATTCATTTAGACGTTATAGCGATAAGACGAAACAAACAGTCAAACTGACACAAATTAAATGGCTATTTAATCTTTGGCACTGTGTAAAAACTTTAAAATAAGCTCATAATTGAAAGTTTTATACATTAAACACGTTTTGTTTCTTTTATTACGAGATACAGGTTGACAAGTAATTTTAGAAAATATTTTTAATATCTATAAATTATTATTTATCAATATTTTGGAACTTCCGTTCATTCATCACGACTAAGAGAGTGAAGGAATTTTAAAGTGCATTGTGTTTGTGCATACAATTGTGTCCTACTGCATGTGTAGTCAGTCAGTCTAGTAAGATTGGATGCCTTAATTAAACTCCAGTCAAGATTAGTATTACTAATTCATAAACATATAAACTAGTGCTACAAAGAAATCTTTGATTTAAAAGGGAGAAATGAAACATGATTCAAAAGGCAATAAAAAAACCTAATTACTGTTCTGTTGGAAAACAGAAATATAAGTTAGTATAAATAAGCTACTGCGAACATAAATCTTACTAATATTATAAATGTGAAAGGTTAGATGGATGTTTGGATGTTTGTATTCTATCACGCCACAACAGCTGAACGGATCTGAATGAAATTTGGCACAGAGGTGGATTATAGCCTGGAAGAGCACATAAGCTACTTTTCATCCCGGAAAAATGTACGGTTCCCGTGGGGTAGATTTGTTTTTGTTATTCTATATAATTATCAAGTGGTTTGTTTAAAAAGAGTATAATCAATCACATTTTCATAGGTAGGTATCACTTAATAAGTAATTTAGTGCCTAGTTTTGTGTGACTTAGCGAATAGACGGACGAACTCCTATAATGATTGGTTAAAATATATTTATATTATACTTTCTTAGATTTACGCGAATGTTTGACATTTTTAAATAAAACTATCTTTTCGGATTATTTCGCGGATTTATTTTGATTTTTGGTTCCCGACGTTTCGAATGCTTTACGGCATCCATGGTCACGGGAGAGACTGAGGTGTTACATGTCTTGAAGGTATATTTGTTACAGGCAGCCTACCCACAATTAACAAAATGAAAATTGCACCAATTACATTACAATATTTTTTAACTTTAAACATTTTTATAATTTTAATTATAATTGAATATGGAATATTATTTATTTAATTTTTGCTATTATTTTTATAATTATTACAATTTTAAAAATATTAATTAGTAATCTATATTTAGTGTTGCCATTATTATATTTATAACCATTTAAGCCATATAATTGTTCTATGTGTAATTTAAAAAAGTTAAAATTAATTAAGGATAATAATTTTAATTTAGTATGCTATTATTTAAAAACAAACTTACTAAGCAACACTATTACTATATATTATAACAAATGAAAAATGAAAAATATTAATCTGATAAGCTGTCATTTTGATCTACACAGTAAGAACTTAACTTTAATTGTGGGTAGGCTGTCTGTAACAAATATACCTTCAAGACATGTAACACCTCAGTCTCTCCCGTGACCATGGATGCTGTAAAGCATTCGAAACGTCGGGAAACAAAAATCAAAATAAATCCTCGAAATAATCCGAAAAGGTAGTTTTATTTAAAATATTTATATTATATAAAATATATTTATATAGTATTCAACCCTTTTTGACGTCCCACTACTTGGTAAGGTCCTTACGAGGGAAATTACACCTATTACAATATTAACAATTGCAGCAATTGATCAAAAAATCTATATATAAAACCCAAAAAATTGTAAACATACAATCGCTTTAATATAAGCCCACCACGATACGTACTACGTATGACTGAGTACACGGCCTTTAAGAGAGCGATGTGGAATTTAAAGAGATTAATTAGACTCCAAACAAATCGCCGTCTATCAAGACAGACATTTCAAAATGGTAATCTAAATGTAGTGTGTAGTAGTACTCCTTCCTTGTTCTATTATAGACTACGTCTGTCTGATGCGTTGGTGGATAAATGTTACAGTATATATGTCTATTTTAATATGTATTCTTAATAAGGAAATTTATATTTTAAGTTTTAACCGACTTACAAAAAAAGGTAAGTCATTAATTTGTATATGTTTATATAAGCTATAGCTACTAGCGACTCGGTTCGTCTCTAGATAAACACAAATCTATCCCACGGGAACCTTACATTCTTCCGGGATAAAAATTAACCTATGTGCTATTTTAAACTATAATCTATCTCTGTGCCATCCAGATCCGCTCGGCCGTTCTGGCGTGATTGAGTAACAAATATTCAAACATCCATCCTCACAAACTTTCACATTTATAGTATTAGTATTAATATACACATGCGATAATGTCGCGAATCATAAACCCATTTTCATTATTTATATTTATGTTTGTTGTATTTATTTTTTAATTTCAAGTAAAAATCCCTGTCTTTAAGAATAACTCTTTAAAAACATGTCAACTTACTTTTTAATTGAAAAAAAAAAAAAACTTTAGTACGATTTGTTTAAAAATAAGTTGTAGAAAATTTGCCTATCTTTTATATGGCTTACGCTTGCCCACAGAAGCAACTCGAAAAGCGAAAAGCTCTAAGTACAGGTATAAATAGATATTATACACAATATCTTCACAAAATTTTATATTTATAATATTAACACAATAAATAACGAAAAATTAGGATTGATGAACTGTCTTAAGCTACTAAGCTACTAGCAGCAAAAAGGTTTTATAATTTTATAAGCGTCAGTTTAAAATACGCGTATCAAAACCTAAGACGCTAACACGCTAGATAGAGCGTCAGACTGTTCACACTATGATATTACTCCACCGATTGTCCCCCAACAAAATTATAACAATATCACAACTGTTGCTTCAAACCAAATCAACCCAATTAACTACACGACAAAAGATATTATTATTAGATCTTGGCAAGCCACTGACTGGTGCTCAATTTATTACCAGCCTCCCGTCGAATATCTCGCGTATGTACTACATTTACGTTAATATAATTACACTATTTAATTCGAACGCAATTAGTATGAGGTGTTGAGACGTGATTTGTCAGTGCCAGTTGATTGGGCGTGTAGTTTAAAAGCGTTTATGTTCGAGAAGTTGTAATCAAAGTGCAATATCAAATTTATCAATGCTCATTATCAATCACGACTGTCTTGTGCACACGGCCCTATCTTATTGATATTTAATACGAAATATTTGCATGGGAAGCAATAATGCTTTAATTGTATATACATATCTTAAATATAAAATTTCCATGTCACAATGTTAGTTACCGTTCTCCTCCGAAACGGCTTTACCGATTTTTACCAAATTTTATATGCGTATTCAGTAGGTCTGAGAATCGGCTACTATCCATTTTCCGTACCCCTAAGTGATAAGGATAAGGGTGGTCCTCCCAGACCCCACCCCAGGGACGAACCCGAGCGGAGCGAGGGTGAGTCGCTAGTGTTACCATATATTGCAATACGTAAAGTAACCTTATAATTTTTAAATAAATTTTGATACTCTTAAGGTTTGAAGTTTTTTTAAATGTGCTTGATAAAGCACTTAAATTTAATAACTGTCAATTCGTTAAAATCTTATATTGTTTGTTATAGGAAATTGATTACCACGACACAACTAAATTGCCCGATTTCAAAACGTTTGGAAGTTCCGAGGTCGTTTGCCCGCCGACACAGCTTACACATCTGCACTACGTGTTAAATAGTTTTTAAGTTTTTATAATTAATATATATGTTAGTTTTAAGGTATATATGCTATGGGCCTCTGTTTACATATTTAAGATCCTTATGTAAATATTGCCTAAAATAAATGATTAAATAAATAAAAACTAAATAAAAAAACGACTGCTTTGCTACTAATAAGTAGGTAGGTTTGCCTCTTTTAATTTTTCTTCTCTTTGTATGTAAAAGACAGATAGAAGTACTCCGTAGCTATGTAAAATATGGGCATACGAGTAAATGAGCATTAATACACTTTTATTGTCATAATACTATACATGTTTTACTGAGTTAATAATATTATTAACTAGCGACTCACCCTCGCTTCGTTCGGGTTCGCCCCTAGGTTACTTCCCCATACAAACTTTCATCCCCATTTTCACCTCCTTACGGGATGATTTCCGGGATAAAAACTCTATGTCCTTCCCAGGGTCTCAAACTATCTTCTTACCAAATTTTATTTATATCGGTTCAGTAGTTTCGGAGTCTATTCGGTACAAACAAATCTAATTTAAAATATTAGTGTAGATATTTCGCCGATATAGGCAAGATAGTTATTCCATTTTACAGACTGGGCGAACAGCCCAGTGGTCGGAATTCGACCATAATCATAACTGTATTTTTTTTATTCAATAGCCACTAAACATAACAAAAAAATAAAAACCGACTTCAAACGAAAGCACTAAAAAGTAAAAAATAACTCATTGGTAGTTTTCATTTACTATACATACCTAATCAAATATTTTCGAAGTCGGTGTGCTTTGCTTTGTATGGGCTGGCACCGATTTCGAAAATATTTGATTAGGTATGTATTTAATAGGTAGGCTTTAATTACTTAGCCAAAGCACACCGACTTCGAAAATATTTGCTTAGGTATGTATAATAACTGAAAACTACCAATCAGTTATTTTTTACTTTTTAGTGCCTTTGTTTGAAGTCGGTTTTTATTTTTTTGTTAAAAAGTTTTTATTTTTCCCTTTTTAGTGTAGACAGTAGTAGCAAAGTCAGAATTCTAACGTGTTAGGCTTGTCAAATCAAACAAAATAAGCCCAAACTCAAAGTATCTACTATTAGCCGTTGAAGAGTTCCACCTATCCACCTCCTGACCTTACCGTCAGATCAGGTCAACAATACCGAACCACTGTACTATCAACGGAAATAGAAACACTTGCAAAGTTTCAAGTCAATATTACAATTAGAAGTAGGTTAAATCCATCATTAGCTATTTTTCCACCCTTAGGGGAGGTATTTTTTTTTGAAATTTAAATGGGACCAATCTGGAAGTATACCCTTTCAAACAAAACAAAGATTGTCCAAATCGGTTAATAAATGACGAAATCTGAGGTAACAAACATAAAAAAAAATACAGTCGAATTGAGAACCTCCTCCTTTTTGGAGTCGGTTGAAAAGAAAAACGGTTGATCAATAGAAGAGAAAAAGGCACTGAATTGTTTTCTATTTCCTATCTATATAAAAAAAAATATTTATCGATAACACAAAAGATCGTCAATAGCTAGTAAAAAATAAAAAGGAAAATCACTTGAAAAACAGAGAAAAAATGGTACAAAACTCTTTTGTCTATACCTATTGATATATGGATTATAGATTATGAAGTATTTATCTGAACAAAGAATCAAACCTACGCTACTTCAATCATTCACCAAGTCAGCATATTGCCTTATTGTTAATAACATGTAGTACTAGAATGTACATACTAAGTATAAGCTCTACGCTTCGTAGCACATTTATAGCCTACGCCAATTACTCTAGCAAACATTTCTAAGTACAAGTTATATTCTAGTTATTTCAGGTCAATCCTGTTTTAGTTTAAATCCGTTCAAACAAATAATACACTACAAATATTATTAGAAAACCAATTTATGTTAAAAATAATATTTTGAGGCAAAATAAATATTATACGCGACGTATATCTAGTAGAAAAATACAAAAATCATACGACGATAAATTCTACGATAAACAACGTATGACTCTATATAAGTCGCCACGGAGTCTCTATTATTAAAATAAACTAGCACATAAATAAATAAATATGTTGGGACGTTAATAGACACCACCATCTAGTTCCATGGTAAGCTACGAGGCCTGTGTTATGGATACCAGATGGTTGATACACTACACATATATAACTTCAAATACATACATATTATAAATATAAACACCCATAACTGAAGTACCAACATTCGTGTCCATCACACGAATGCCCCCAGCGGGACTCGAACCCGTGGCCGCTGGCACAGCAAGTAGGATCACTACAAACTGAGCCAAACGTGTAGTCATATTTCAATACAATATGACAATTTCATTGAGCCCTTAAATAACCCCATAATTATATCTACCTCGAGCTTTTAATCAACCGTTAATTACTATTGGTTAACCGATAATTTATAAATCTCATTTACAAAGCTTAAACAGTGCGCGTCGATACCACAAGTCACTAAGGGATAAGACGACACCTAACTTGCTAATTCTAGGTGAACCGGTTTTATACGTGATACAGGATTTTGTACCTTAGCGAAAAGAGATAAGGTAAATAATTAACAAACTCGGTCTATACACATCCTGTTAATAGATATAATTGCATCTAATGAGACATTTTTTTTGTGCGAATTAACGCTAAAATACGTTTTACAACGAAGGGTTGTGGTATATTAGTGAATTGCAAAAATGTGTCATAGATCCTAGACTTACTTTACGGAAGACGCGGGTTCAATTTCTACTTTTAAAAAAAAACACGTTTTTAACCAACTGTATGGAGCTCGTCATGATCCTTAATTCGGTTTTACTATAAGTCATCGAGGAGTTCATTGTCCACCTCATAGCCCCATTGTCACCAGATCAGCTCTGTATTAAACTATAGAAATTTCATCAGCATTTCCCATAGTAACAAAGTTTAGAACAAATAGAAGTATATTAATATAGACTTAATTACATTTAAAAAGTGGCAAGTGACGCTAATCAAATTATATTAGGTAATAACTAATAGTTTAAAATTTATATATGTACATATATAAAAGACAAAAGTGACTGACTGATGTATCAACGCACAGACCAAACGCTTAAGGCTAGAATATTTAAATTTCTAAAAAAAATAAGGAGTAACGTATTTCAGCGTTTTCCAAAATTCAACCCCTAACAGGCTAAAATAGGGGATGAAAGTTTGTATGAAACCTACCTTTTTAGAGATTTTATTTGTAGTTTTAGCGCAAGCGAAGCCGCGGGTTCTGCTAGTTATGTATATATTTAAAGCTAAAATGTTTGAGATAAACAAAATATTTCAAACATTCAATGAAGTAAATGCTTTGAAGATACGTGTATCTACACTGTGAAGAATGTTTCTCGTAAACGTTAATCGTTCTAGTAGTTATACAATTAATTTGAGATGTAACGAGACGGATTATTCATTAGTTTGAGATGACTGATTGGATATTTTAATTAAACGTGAAGCTTCATACAAGTAATATTTGATGCTAACACACGTAATCATTAGTAGTATTATAATGGATTATAGAATAACGAACTATTATTATATTATCATAATCGAACTATTATATATATATATAATGTAAAAATTGTATGCGTGAGTTTGTTTGTTAGTCCTTCACAACTTGGATGAAATTTAATATACAAACGGACTGTAACCTGGAGTAACACATAGGCCCCGAAGCGAAGGCAAGTCGTTAGTGTATAATAAATACGGTTTTTTTTATTTTATGAATGTATTGGTGTGAATGTGTGTGTCCGTGATTTTTTTTGCAAAATTTTGCAAAGGAATAATAATCAATTTTTCATATACAAATAAATTTCAATAAAATTCAAAAAAAAAATTATTTTTGCCCCCTTTGAATCTTTCCAATTTCCAAACAAATCCTTTCAATTGCCAAAAAATTCCGTAGTTTTACTGGGCTTATTAAATTAACTAAAATAACTTCATAAATAAAAAAGGCAGTATTTACTTACATTTGAAACTATTTTATATTATTCTTTGCATATAAAATAATTTTATCTTCACGTTGATCATTGTCTCAAACGTACCTGAAAAAGATAGATCATTTTCTTAGTTTAAACATATTATAAAATTAAAAACATAAAAAAACTTGGTGATTGACCTGCTGCATAGGTTTTTCAACGGCAAATACTGTAGTTTATTATAATTTTTAAAAACTTATATAGAATTGATATTATAAAAAGTTGAAATATTATATACTTTAAGTATGAACGTTATATATTACTATCAGAACACGCGGGTTCGCTCGCGCTAAAACTA
The DNA here is from genome assembly GCA_951806755.1 of Brenthis hecate. Classification (NCBI taxonomy): domain Eukaryota; kingdom Metazoa; phylum Arthropoda; class Insecta; order Lepidoptera; family Nymphalidae; genus Brenthis; species Brenthis hecate. Next base: position 5,022,209 of record OX638268.1, on the reverse strand, counting down.
CAAAAAAATCTCTAAAAAGGTAGTTTCATACAAACCTTCATCCCCTATTTTACCCACTTATAGGTTGAATTTCGAAAAATGCTAAAACATGTATGTATTCAATTTTATTGAAGAGCATTAATACTAAGTTTCAAGTAATTCTGATCATTAATATTTTTTTGGGTTGTATTATAACGTGTTTTCCCGTGGGAATGAGATAATCTCCCGCGGTAAAAAGTAGTCTATGTCACTCTGCAGCCCTTCAACTAATAAAATTACTTTTTGGTGCACAATAAGTTTTTTTATAAATATGTACACATTAAAACGATTTCGCCATTGAATATTTAAATAAAAGAAAAAATTTAAAAAAAAGTGTATGAAAATAATGAAATTTCACTTGCGTTTCAATATCTCAATAAATCAAAATTAGCTTTATTGTGTTACGCTACATGTGGAATACAACAAAGAAGTGAAACAATATTGAACTCGAGTTGCAAGTAATAAAATAACAATGAAAGAAATTCAAGTTTCTCATTGCTGGATTTTAAAAGTCGGGCAATACCTGTCTTTAAATAATTATTGCACAAAGATCAGTTAAAATAACATATATTCATAATACTATAACGTGAATATACATATATGTATGTATGTGTAGGCAGTCCTTTTTAACCTCTCACTGCTGGGCTCGGACCTCATTTACCTCTCTCCCAAGTTCGAGTTAGTGGACTTCACATATCTTTCGAAAACTTGATAGGTTCTCTCAGACATGCAGATATTTTTACGATGTTTTCCCTTACCGTAAGACAAGTGGTAATCATGTTGGAAATAATTCGCACATGAAAATATCAGAAGTACGAGACGGGATTTGAACCCACTTCACTCGGTTTCTCGAGCAAGCGTGCTACCACTGGTCTGCCACTGCCTACAAGATAAACCCGTATTTATATACCTAGTTATAAAAATAAATTTTAAAGCAAACAAACTTTCTTGTAAACAAATTGAAATGGAAAATATGTATATACTTTAAATGCCTATACTATAACCAAACTAAAAAGTAGTTTTTTTACAATAATACCTTATAAATTACGATTATCTAACGTTGTCTCCCCATATGTCGCAGTAACCCATCGTATCGGATGACAAATTAATGAGAGTCCGTATGCAGACACTAATTAAATGTGCGAGCACTGTAATAGGCTTGAAATCTGCTTACGTTTCACATTCGCCGAGTAGCGAGTATAATGGACTAATTCTAAATCAATATATACCTAGATATTGATTTAGAATTATTGTATACATTTAATAAAATTGTAACCAAGCCGAATCTGTACATTAAATATTTTTTTGGAAAATCTTATTGAAATAAACATTGTTATTGATACAGAGGCCAAATCAATAGTTTTTAGAATTTTAGTCTGTCTGTCTGTCTGTTACCGTATCACAAAAAAACTACTGGAGGGATTTTGATGAAATTAGGTATGGCGATAGCTGTTTACCCGGGTCAACATAAAGGATACTTTTTACTCTGGGAAAATATCTCATTTCTGCGAAAAAATACAAAAACTACAATGTAAGAGTATACTAATATGTAACATCTAAGAATTTGGTTTTTGGTCATCTGAACGCGGGCGGAGCCGTATGCAATGCTTGTCTTTAACTAAAATTATATTTTGTGTGTGCTTTCATATATTTCTTTTATATTACAGAAAAACAAATTGTTGGATCAGGGGGATCCTCCATCAAAAGGGACTGGTCTCTTATGGTAAATGACAGAGAAAAGTGGAGAAAAGTTTGGTCAAGGAGTCTATTGCCCAGCTGTTGGACACTTCAAGTTTGTTAAAATTAATCACTAAGAAGGGTTTGTGACTTGAACTGAAATCGAATAATAATTAATTATAATTAATAGAAAACACTATGTACAATGTACATAATATGTAAATAAATTTAAAGCCCAGAAAAAAACACTCATTGAAAGTTATTGCTATACAAATTATTACTTATTTACAAAATTTAATAATAAAGGATACATGATAATATTCATTTCACTAACTCATGAAACTCTGAAATAATTAATGAAAAGTAAATTTCAGTCACCAGCTAATGGAACCGACATTATCGATATTACTACGTTCGTATTGTCTCATCGTGTTTCAGTAATTAAATTAAGTTAAAAGAATTTAATCAAATTATACTTTATTAATTAATATAAATATGTATGTTGGGATATTAATACACAGCACCATCTAGTTCCATGGTAAGCTACGAGGCTTGTGTTATGGATACCAGATAATTGATACACTACATATATATAACTTTAAATACGTACATAATATTATAAATATGAACACCCATGACTTGAGTACAAATATTCGTGCTCATCACACAAATGAATGGCACTAGCAAGACTTCAACCCGCGATTGACGACACAGCAAGTAGGGTCACTACAAACTAAGCCAAGCGTGTCGTCAAATTAATTTGTATAAACATAAAATATTTATTGAAATTCACACTCGCTTCACTCAAAGGTCCTTAGCTGCCTTACAGAAGCCTATGTTTTACTTCAGGTCATTGTCAATCTGCACTAAATTTCATCAAAATCCATCCAGCAGTTATATAATGCTAGCGACTCATCTTAGCCTAGCTTGCTTCCTAATACAAACTTTCATCCCTATTTTCACCCCCTTAAGGGGACAATTTCCGGGATAAAAAGTACCCTATGTTCTTCCCAGGGTCTCAAAATATCTTCTTACCAATTTCATCTAAATCCATTTAGTAGATCCAGAGATTACACCTAGGCTGCGATTTAGGATTGGGGACTCTGCCCCTAGCGGAGTGGGTGGTATTTCTGGATAAGGGACGTGATAGGAAGTCGAAATGTTAAATAAAAATTGTCCGCGAACATATGAGTAAAAATTTATTGAGACTTAAAGTTACAACATTTCCATACATTATTTTGACATTACTACCATTTAGACACTTGGAGTCAAAACGTCACTTTCAATTGTCAAAATAATCTCCAGATGATTGTCTTTATTTGTACTTTGCGTGAAATTCGAATTTTCTAGTTTTCTAGTCATTTATGGCACTCGCCGGCCGCTACCGCGGCACGCTCGCTTCGCTCGCTCGGCTCGTGCGTTGTGGCAACTGTTCTAACCTAACCTAACCAAGATATGAGGAATAATAAATAAATAATCTTAAATGTTCTAACCTAACCTAACCCAGATATGAGGAATAATAAATAAATAATCTTAAATGTTCTAACCTAACCTAACCCAGATATGAGGAATAATAAATAAATAATCTTAAATGTTCTAACCTAACCTAACCAAGATATGACGAATAATCAAATATAATCTGTTGTCATTTAAGCGGTAATATAAAACAAAGTGTCAGTTTTGCTTTTGTCAAAATGTAAGATCGTTTTGTTTGTGTTGTGAAATTATTAAAATATTAAATACAATAAAGCATTAATTGTTGTGAAAATGTGTAATGTACATAAAAAAGGATGCGTACTATTCGTTAAAGGTATGTTTATCTGTTGTAATCACTTATTTAGGTAAAGAAATGTATGGAAATGTGTTAGATATGTTATAACTTGTAAGTCTCAATAACTTTTTACTCGTACGTTTCCTCCAAATATTTTTAATATATTTTGACTCTCTGTCACCTCCCCTATCTAAAAATACCACCCACTCCGAATGGTGGTAAAGAAATATATGAAAATGTATGGAAATGTTGTAACTTTAAGTCTCAATAACTTTTTACTCATACGTTCGCGGACAATTTTTATTTAACATTTCGACTCCCTATCACGTCCCTTATCCAGAAATACCACCCACTCCGCTAGGGGCAAAGTCCCCAATCCTGAATTTGTGCCCACCTATAACGTCACAAACTCACAATCTCACAAACTCACGAACTTTACATCTTTATAATATTAGTAATATATTACACTACATAGAAATAACCCACCAATAGTTGAAAAGCAATATTTCTTTACAACGTAAACCAATAAAATCGAAACGATAGAACAAAACATGTGGGTTTTCTATTCAAAACCGTAAAGTTTCAAAAACTATATACGGATTCAGTTAAAGTTTAAAACTTGCCGTTTTAATCAAAAATTGGACGCAGTGCTTTTATGAGGATACACAATATTATTATGTATTTTCATTAATCTTTTTTATAAGAATCTATGCCTATATAAATAGGCAAAGACATAACAGTTCAGGTACCTTTTTCTCCTCTGTATGTGAATCGATATGTCTTATGTGTCTTTAAGCTATCATCAAACTAAATTTCATCAAAATCAGTCTAGTGGGTTTTCTCGTGATGCGTTCTCAGATAAACAGACAGACAGCCAAAAATTCAAAAAGCTATAGACTCGGCCTCTGTATCGATATTAATGACTATTTCAATAAATATTTCCAAAAAATATTTTATGTACAGAATTGCCTCAGAATTTTGTTAAATGTACCTATAGACAAAAATAGTAATTTCGAGGTTACAAACAAAGGCACAAGGCTTTTAATCAGAAATTGTAATCAACGAACGGATAAATTATTCGCAGTAGACATTGGCGGGTAACGGTTTCATTTATGAAATATACCGATTTAATTCCGCAATAAAGCAAACACATTGTGAGTTTTATTAAATGTGATTGAACGTTATAATTAATATTTTATCGACCCGAAAATGACGGAGCTCGCTTGCTATGGTGTTTTAATAAATAAATAGTTTACGTATATGGAATATTTTTATATTATCTATTTTATTAAGGTTTTTATGGGTGTCCAGCTCTTCTCGGTAAGACGCAACGTGTCATGAGATGAAATTTATTAATATTAATGAATTTAGACCAATTTATACCAATAAAAATGGGTTTTGACATGGCGTAAGAATAAAACACCTTTATTAAAATAGATATAAAAAAGAATTAAAATAACAATTAATTATGAGTGTTACTTGCGAATATTATGTATGGCCACTTAATGTATACATATGTGTAGCTTTTAGTAATAAAATAGGACCTTTCACATAATACCCTTAAAACTTCACATATCGAATATCAATGCAAATTCGAATATCTCGATTTTGATTCTAGTTTGACGCTTGTTTATTAGAATCTAAAAACATGATTCTGGTATGGGGTTCTATCTTAATTTTGTTATTCTTTGCTTTTACATACATACTAAGTTAACAATTCGAACTCAACTATACCTATTCTACTTAAAACCCCTTAATTCTCTATCTCTTATCCTATTTTTATTCACTATAATTTCTTCAGTTAAGTAAACTAATTTAAGTAAAAATCTCAAATGGCTTTCCCGCTTTACAAAACAAACTAAATATGTACTAATTGCGAGAGTGTAACTGCAGTCAACAATCTCATGTAGCAAAAACTGGTTTATTTAACACAAAGAACCAAAAGTTTGCAGTTCGCAAACCGGAACTGCAAGCGAATTGTGTTACATACTTAATGTTTGGATGTTATAATTTAAGCCACTTAGCTTAACATTAAAAATGTAAGCAACTACTTTTGAGCAACGACTCCACTCGCTTTGATAAAAAGTCTATATAAGGAATAATGTAGTTTTCTACTATATATCTAACGGTTTTTAGAATAGATTTGATAATTTTAGAAGTATTAATAAATTACTAAATTTTAAGATAAATTTAACGTCGTAATATTTTCTTCCTCTTACTGACTTTATACAAAATTAAATTATATTTTAATCTATACTTAACATTATAAAGAGGCAAAGTTTGTATGAACGCGCTAATCTCAGGAACTACTAATCCAATTTGAAAAATTTTTTTTGCATTAGATAGCCCGTTTATTGAGGAAGGCTATACGTCATAGATATTGTATAGTCTAGATAGAGTATGGAATACATATTCCATACTAAATTTTAAAACGTACCTAGGGACAAACCCGAGCGATTAGCGAAGCGAGGGTGAGTCGCTAATTTTGAATTTCACCTATAGGGGTGGAATGATTACTTTTAAAATATTTTAAAGTATAAGAGGTAAAGAATTTTACGATTTAATTACTGATGAATGCGAAAGTTTCCATATGTGTGTGTGTGTGTGAATTTAATTCATAATGTATTTAATAAGCCATATGTATGTATGTACCTACATATATCTGATGCATAAAACAATATCAGATATTTTAAGCAAGGGAAGCACATCTTATGCTAATATGTTCCAACCGTTCCATTTCATGTTGAAATTCATACGAGAGCAATATGTCACACTTGCAGTCGCGTCGTGAGTATTCACTTAATTGAGATCTATAGAGGAATAGATTTTGTATTTTCGTATTTGGCAGATATGTATAGTAAATATATAGTACTTAAGTAAATATATATATAGTACTTAAGTCTATGTAAAAAAAACTAACAGAGAAGAAAAAGGTAATGTGTCTTTGCCTATTTATATATAGATATATTCGATTTTTATTCCTATATCATACGACACGTTTGGCTCATTTTGTACGGCCACATTTGCTGTGCCAGCGACTGCGGATTCGAGTCCCGCTGGGAGCATTAATTGTGCTCAACACGAATGTTTGTACTACAGCCATGTGTGTTTAGTATATTTGTAATGTGTATGTATTTAAAGTTATATAAGTGTAGTGTATCAACTATCTGGTATCCATAACACAAGCCTCGTATCTTACCATGGAACTAGATGATGTTGTGTATTAATGCCCCAACGTAGTTATTAATTTATATCAAAAGACAAGCAAATGTTAAACAAAATAAAAACCTTGCTGTATTGAACATGAACGCGTACATTTAATTAACTTCTATTATAACACAAGCTTCATCCATAATTACGCTCACAGACAGTAAATAAATTGCTTTCTTTAAATATTTTCTATTGCTATTTCTTTGTGGTAACAAACTACATATTATATTTGCATGCGTATATTTTAATTCTGCATATTTATTTAATACTAGCGACTCACTCTCGCTTCGCTCGGATTCGTCCCTAGCTTGCTTTCCTATACAAACTTTCATCCCCATTCTCACCCCTTTAAAGGATGATTTCCGGGATGAAAAGTATACTATGTCCTTTCCAGGGTCTCAAACTATCTTTTTACTAAATTTTATCTAAATCAGTTCAGTAGATCCAGAGATTACTCCCTAGAACGTCACAAACTCACAAACTTTACATTTTTATAATATTAGTATAGAAAACTACTGGTACTACCGTTTCAAATATCTAAAATTAAACATTTTTGGAAAATTCTAATTTTTCATCCAAATGTTCTTGCAGTATTGTAGTAAAGATATGATAGTTAGATGTAACATATAGGTACCTATCAAATTTAACACAAAGACCAACACAACCCAATTAAATAGATAGCAGCAATAGTGTTGGCTAATGAACTCATTGACAACCGTTTGACGAAAACAGAGTCTACCAGCAAATTCGCTTGTAATGTACTTTAATCAGTAACCAATGTCAACTAACCGCTGTTTGGAAACGTTCTAAACAAGTGTTTGTATAGCATCGGCACAAATGAACAATAGTGAAATGAAAACTAAATTAGTTTTAAATTACCTGCAATATTAGTTAAACATCCTCTTTTCCAACTCGACTGAACGCTCCGCCAAACAATATTATATATATATATATATATATATATATATATATATATATATATATATATATATATATTAATACTAAACTTCCAATCGTCACTAGTAGGGATGTTCCATGTAATTAATTTGTAATAATCTGCCAAAGTATACTCGTATAGGTACCGAAAATATTAAGCCGAGTAACTCATTACATATCCGTCAACAGAGTGGAAATACCTCGAATCAAATTAAGCCTAGACGCTGCTATACGCAGACGTAATTAAGGCAACGTGGCTCCATAACATAATATTATAAATGTCTCGGATGGCGTACATTTGCTACAAAATTTGAAAAGCAGAGTTATGATACACGTACATTCTAGTATTTTAATCGCGACTTTGCCTGACTAATTATAACTATAATATAAATACGATGGTTTGTATGAGCGTGTGTGTATGTGTGTTTGTCAATTATCCCGCTGTAACATTTCAACAGATTGGAATCCTATTCAGAATAAAATTAATATTCAGAATTAAGAAATAGGCTGATTATTCAATGTACCATTCACCTGAGCGAAGCCACAGGTAAAAACTAGTGAAATACAGGTCATACTTACAAATTATAACATTTCTTTGCTTGTCTGTTTGAGCGTACATATGTAACATTACTGATCCGACTTGGTCCATTCTATTTTTTGTATAAAAACTTGTTAGCTGACCAAGTTTCAGTACACAATAATATGATAGTACATAGCTTATTGTTAAATGTTTAATTTACTCTATTATCTGTGCACATGTTATTACTTATATTGTCTGTGGTTGAATCTCTGTAGTCTGTGGCTCTGTAATATACTATGTGTGTAAAAGAAAATTAAAAGTAAGCTGATTAATAAAATGGTGTTTTCCTAAAATAATCTAAGATTAACAACAGTTAATTAACATTCACCTCATATGGTATTCCTAAATATATGGGTATCATTAACACTTATCAAAATATGAGTATATGTGAAAAGTAGTACATCGTAAGTATTAAAAAATTACAGCTGTAATTATTAGCGAATTGCAGTCTACACCAAAAACATATCGCCTCATATAAACTAATTAAAAGCATATGCTACCATTAGGTATTTTATGCTTTTAACCAATAAAATCTACGCCAATTTAACAATAATTTATTATTTCTTTTACTTCTAGAATAATTTATTCAGCCAATTTTAACGTCCCACTGTTGGGCACGGGCCTCCCTTCAGTACGAGGGAGATCAGGCCATAGTCCACCACGCTGGCCAAGTGCGGGTTGGCGGACTTCACATATCGTTCGAAAACTTGCTAAGTTCTCTCAGACGTGCAGTTTTCCTTCACCGTAAGGCAAGTGGTAATTATGTTAGAATAGATTCGCAGGTGAAAATATTAGAAGTGCGAGACCCGGGATTTGAACCCGCTTCACTCTGTTTCCCAAGCGAGCGCGTTACCACTAGGCTAACACTGCCCTAGAATAATAATAAAATAGAATAATAAAAAATGTAAAATATTGAAGATCGAAAGTTTCAGTCTAAAAACAGATCTATATAACCGGTAAACAATGGTTCCTCTCCAAAGATACTATCAATTCAAACATTGGAATTCCACGTTCAATTACAGCCGAACGAACATTAATTAATCAAACGATCCACCTTAAAACTTCCGCTTCCGCATCTACTCTAGTTAGATAGTAATATGTGATTTAAGACCATTTTAATTATGGTCATATTTTTTCGGGTAGTAAGTAGAGAAAGGTAGTGATTCAGTGGAAGCGTGGTGGCTTGAAAACTAAGCGGGTTCAAATCTAGAATCTTCTATCTCGTATCTCTCATATTTTCATGTGCGAATCATTTTCAAAGTGAAATCTACATATCTGAGATTACCTTATTAGTTAAACCGTTCTGTTGTTGACAAGATTTGTTAAATCCTACATACAGACTGTATTATTAATCTATATATACATATAATAAAATTGTAACTAAGCCGAATTTGTACATTAAATATTTTTTAGAAAATCTTATTGAAATAAACATTATTATCGATACAGAGACCGAATCTATAGTTTTTAGATTTTTTGTCGGTCTGTCTGTCTGTCTGTTACCGCATCACAGAAAAACCACTAGAAGGATTTTGATGAAGTTTGGTATGAAAATATTTCATTTTTTAAGAAAAAATACAAAAACTGCAATGTAAGAGTATATTAATATGTAAAATCTAAGAATTTGGTTTTTGGTCATCTGAACGCGAGCGGAGCCGCGAGCAATGCCAGTAATATTAATAAAAAATAATTATTATCACTGACCTAAGAATGACTTTATATTTTCAAAATAATTAACTTTAAATAACATAAATACCCATAGTTTATTCAGGATTACTTCACATTATTACAATATTATTTACATGAATCATATTGTAGTAATGTAATTCTGAATAAATTATATCTTAACAGGCCATAAAATTGAGCCTGCTTAACTAAATCGAGGCGCGATTTCGAATATTTTACAGTTTACAGCAATCATGGTCACGGGAGAGACTAAGGTTTTAGACGTCTCAAAGGTTGTTACAGACAGTACTGTACCAACAAAACTATACAATATCAAAATAAATCCACAAAAAAACACTGTAAAGATCAAGCATTCGCGTAAATCTAAGAAAATATGGAATCGATACGCTTCATACGAATATTCTAGTTATACATGGTGTATTCGACCAACAATAAATATTTGATACACCAATATTCAATGTAAACCATGCGCTGTCTAACTTGTGCTTTGATGTACATCTGTGCGAATTGATGTATGATATTAGCGATCGAAGCCGTTTAACCGAGACGTAAATAAATTTTTGAATTCTTCCATTAGAATATTTTACTATAACGGAACATTTCTCAGGAACTAAAGACCTTATGACAGTAACTCTTTACTTATACAAAAAAAAAACACTGTATTTCTAACATAACATAGTACAATACGGTACAATATAACATATTTACATATACCTACAGTACATATATAGCTGCTCTGTTTACACAAACAACTGTTGAAAATTTGATGGGGCAGCCGATAGATAATTGGTTTTAAAATGCCGTTTCTCATGTTAAAAATTGGGCTGGTTCTTAATGTTCCTATTATCCCACATTGAGAAGTTAAAAGCTATGAACTGTGAGAATTTCTTGGTCATATAAAGCAATACTGTCTTATTTTATTTATCAATTAACTTGAATATTAAAACATATTAAGGTTTTCCCCATTTTTGTTATTTTTTTTGTGCTTATTTTTTTTAAATGTTACTTTTAGTTTGTGCTATTATCATTGTGTTGGTATAAATCTGTCATTAATTATATGGGGATGACACTGGCTCCTGCAACACAGTTTTTAACGAGCACAGGGGTTAGGGAAATACTTTTCCTGTGTATGAATAAAACTATGTCAATAAAGAATTTATTATAATAAATAATAATAATAAATATGTTGGGACATTAGCACACAGCACCATCTAGTTCCATGGTAAGCTACGAGGCTTGTGTTATTGATTCCAGATAGTTGATACACTACACAAATATAACTTTAAATACATACATATTATAAATATAAACACCCATGACTGGAGTACAAATATTCTTGCTCATTACACAAATGAATGCCCCAGCGGGACTCGAACCCGCAGCCGCTGGCGCAGCAAGTAGGGTCACTACAAACTGAGCCAAACGTGTCGTCGATTATTATTATTATTAATAATTAAACTATCGGTCTCTAAATAATCTAGACTTGATGAACATGGGCATGGATGGATGAAGACAGGCAAGTCTCTTGAACTCCGTTAAAATTTTATTCAGTATTTGTAGGTATTAGGTATATCGATGCCTTAGTAGTCATTTGTTCAAATTACCAATACTTGTTGTACTTTACAGTAGAGAGGTTTTCTTTTCTATTTTAAAAATGAACCTTTATTTATAAGACTAATGTACATATATAGATAAAATAATTTACTTTTTTAAAATAGGTAAAATTTGTATTTTATACCAATAGAATTGACATTTAAAAGTATTAAAAATTCTTTCGGTAAATTGGTCGTTTGGACAAATACTAAAAACGATATGTATAGAGTAAAGTATGTATGTCCATACATATATATAGAATTTGAAACTGTTTTAATTGGAATACCCAAACCGCTTTGTAACATAAAGTAAATGGGCATTAATTAATCAAACGCTGCACCGTCAAACAGCGGCTTTGATGTGCGCGTTTGCTCGTTGAGGTGTAATATCTATGATTGTAGCAAACTGGCCGCGACTTCAATGAATTCCTTCGATTTGTAGCGGTCTAAAGCGATAACCTCGATAACATTCCTCTATATGAATCTTCATATATACTATTATTAAAAAAAGACAGATTTTGTTTGTTTGTTTGAACGCGCTAATCTCAGGAACTACTAATCCGATTTAAAATTCTTTTTGCATTAGATAGCCTATTTATTGATGACGGTTGTAGACTTTATATCATCATGCTACTACCCAAGGGAGCGGAGCAGTAATCATAAATGTCAACAAATCGGACTTCCATATGTTATTGTAAAACTATGTATATCGGAATTTTAAACGCGGGCGAAGCCGAGGGTACTGCTAGCTAGCTAATAAAATACTCACTAATATTCAATGCTTACTTTTGAAATAAAAGTTAAAACAGGTATATTCCAAATAATAATCAAAATGTCCTTTGAATTTGAGAAAAAACACAACTGAGCCAATAAATCTTGTTTAGATCGTATCGTTCATAAATCTAAATATATGGACCACTAAAACTGAAAAGTTTAGATGTGGTAAAAATTTCGTGTTAGAATTGGGGTAACCAATTTATAAACATATATATTTTAGTGCTCTAATCTGTTAGCTTTATATAAGTGTTATATTGTTTTAATTATATGAAAAGAACAAGAAGTTTATTTAATCTGTTAAAAATGATATTGCCATATTACTATTGTCACTTAAAATCACTCAAAAAGTAATTGATTAAAGTGTGGAAACTCTCCAATGTGGATTTTTAAATTTATATAGCATAGCACGGTCAAAACAAATATTTCAATTTTAAACAATTTGCGTATTCGCGTATAATAAGTATATAATAGTATAATAACCTAAGACCTATGTAGGTATATCAATTTTTATTAATATACATAGGTCTTAGGTATCCTATTAGAAATGAAATATCAAAAATCCGTATCGACCCTACACCTGAAAAAAAAATATTGAAGGACATAATTCGTTGGCTCACTATTACAAGGTTCTATGTGTGATTAGCTACAGTTTTGCAAAAAGAAACCACTAGATAGCGACACTATAACTACAAAATATTCAATTTTACATAGTTCTACGTTGTTTTTTTTACGATAACAAAATAACGAAGTTCTATGTAAAAATTACTAAACTTCACTAAAATTAACATAGGACCTTGTAATAGAGAGCAAACGAAATTTATGTCAAAAATATCGGTTTTACGCAGTTTCCTAGAAATCGGTAAATGTTATGTTAAAATACAGGTTTGACAAGAATTGTCAATTGTTGATCATGAATTTTTTATCTACATAAATTATTCCTGTACATATTCCCTATGAATCACCATTTCTGAGATATTGCAATTAAAAAAGTTAAATTAGTCATATTCCACATAATATACACATAGGTATTAATCTATTCAATAGACGTATTATGAAAATTGACTAATTGAGTAGTTACTTCCTCTTTTTAAAGATTTTTTTAATTAGTTAAAAAATACTCGATTTTAATGAATTTTATTTGAGTTTTTAACTATTTTAAAATATAATAATAGTAGCTGCAATAAGTAAAAACTTAAGCAACAGAGCTTAATTGGCTGGAGCTTATTTTATCATGTTCAGAATATCCTTTAACTTGTAAAATCTTTGTTACACGATCGACGCAACTTTGTTTTGACACCTGTTCCGATGTCATTTGTGAACTTTTTGATTTATGCCCGCGCTCTGTACACAAAGAGTTAGCGAGATGACACTCCTTTGAAATAATGGATGTTCTATAATATTCATATTTTTATACTTCATAAAAGTTGAAGTGACGAAAATATTTTCATGTCTTGAAATATAATATAGGTGTAGGACTGAGTACTTGTATAATGTTGTTGTCACTGTGACATTTTTATTTGACAGATATTTTTGACATATTTTTGCTGTTGTTTTATTGCCATTTACAGCGAAGGTATATAAGAGATACACAGTTGACATAAAATAATAATAAAAAATATCAAAGTTTTTGTATGAAACAAGTATATCTATCAATTTAAAATTAAATCATTAATCAATTAAAATATAAAATTATAGCACAATCCATATATTTTTTTTAAATTTTCGCCCAGTGGTTGAAATTCGATCATAGCCATCTTTTTATTAATTTTTAAAGCTCATCAAGGCATTAGAAATGCCACTTAACATAGTAAACTTGAAGAAAAATGGGAGTACTTTTGAGATGTCTCACTTTTCATCAAAACTATATACGAGTAATTAAGCAGTATTTATGAAGCATTTGCTTTTAGGCTGAATAGCTTAATATAAAGTGAACAATATTTGCTACTTTTCGACCATTCGGGAGGTCCATTAAAGGCTCAACGGGGAGCGACCCAAAGCCGTGTTGTAAATATACGCAGTTACATTACCCGCCTTCCTTATGCTGAATCATGATTTTGGAGACTTAAATAGTGAAAACCCCTCGTAAGTACCTAACATCAGAAGGGATGATGAGGGGTAGTTTTTGAAACACAGAAGAATCCATCATTTTAATTTTAGAAAGTTTAAATTGCCATTTTATATAGATTCTTAACCCTGATTTCAAGGGCATAAGTAAATTGATGCAATTTAAAATTATAATACATTACTTGTATATATCAAAACATTCATATTCTTAGTCTTCCGTTTTGTCTTGTCCGTCCGTTTCCGTTTTGTTTTGTGTTGTCGGGGATCGGAAATCAAAGCACGTCTTTTGCACTCTCGATATTTTATTACTCCTGATTAACAAGAGTGACTTTTGGATATTCACTAACACGCGCAGTATATAAACAGTACTGGTTAAAATCAGTCACTGGACACTAATTTTCACCACTAGATACACTTCCACTATAGTTTGACTTAATTTTTCTTCACTTTTCACTTTTTCCCGTACTTCTTCGCAATCTCCATTTAACTTCGAAATTCAACTGATCTCTCGACGCACTGTCGGCCTTTTTTACCTATGCATAAACAAAAAAAAATTTAGTATTCGAAAATTCAAGGCAGTGGTAGCTCAGTGGTAACACACTCGCTTGGAAAACCGAGTGCTAACCGGTTCAAATCCCGCGTCTCGCACATCTGATATTTTCATGTGCGAATCATTTCTAACTTGATTACTACTTGCCTTACGGTGAAGGAAAACATCATGAGGAAACCTGCACGTTTGAGAAAACCTAGCATGTTTTCAAAAGACATGTGAAGTCCGCCAACCCGCACTTGGCCAGCGTGGTGGATTATGGCCTGATACCCCTCGTATTGAAGGGAGGCCCGTGCCCAGCAGTGGGTGGTTATAAAGGGCTGAATACACATTCGAAAATTCAAAACCTTTCTAGTCATTTCAAATGTTTGTCTCACACACGGCAATTTATAATTAACTTTTCTTGTCTAAATTCAAGTAATTTCTACGCCTCTCTAAATGTTTTGACAACTGTCTTAGGATGCATAAAGCATGCTCCAGACGTATCTTTTTAATTATTATTTTGATGTTATGACGTTACACACTCTCCATTATGCGACAATGTTTATGAATAAAATAAGAGTATGACTCACTAGCTCTATTGTATGAAATTTGCAAAAGTGCAATAACTGTTTTAACAGTCGAACAAAACCTAATTTATTTTTCTTCCATATGTTATATAAAAATTTTAATCGAATATTTATCAAATAAGGTTTAAAAGATTCAAGCCTTTGATATATTTAATGGAGAATGGATGAACAGAGCCGCGAAGTGAGGGTACTAATAGGGTTGTCGCCAAATACCCTGTTCATTGGTATTAGACGAATATAACATGATACGTAGATACAACACATATCATAATAATTATATGTATGTAACTGTTAAACATATGATTTACTGATTGCTGGTATTGAACATATACTGATTTAATGTACGAGGGTCTGGTCCCTCGCTAGTGGCCTCCAACCTCCCCTATAGCCACCCCGAGCCTCGCTAAACTGATAACTGTTCTGATTTATTAAACTGATTTAACTGATCTCACATCACTGGTCTGATTTATCTGATAACATGTTAACACATGTCTATACTGAATCGAATACTCTGAATCTGATTTCTGATCAAGCAATCTGCTCACACGCAATAACATTGAATATTCACAAACTGGTAAAATAAATCCACTTACTTGAGAACACACGGTGTTACGCCTGATCTGCCTCGCTCGCGTCTCAACCGCGTCTGTGTCAAATCTCAAACTATCCTATCGAACTCTTTTCGTACTACCGTCACGTTAATGACAAATAATAATTTGAATGATCAAACATTTATTTCGCGATTACCCTACGGTATTCGCGACACTCCCCGCCAAAAGGAAAATAAAATTGCTCTGATTTAACTGATTATAATTAGTCTTTAATTTTCATAAACTGATTACAAATCTTAACAGAAACAACAATCATTTGATTTAAAATATCTGAATAAATTATAATTCATCAAATAAAATTAACATAAGTTGAGAAGTCCATTTTTTAACTCTGTCCCTGGCTTTCGTAGCTGACACTCTGCTTGGTCGTTTGGAATTACTGGGCGCTGAATTTTTAATTTCACTGGTTGCTATTTTACTTATTCCAGGTTGTTCTAACTGATTTGCCTGTATTGATTCCCTTTCAGGAACTGATACTGTATTCATGTTATCTTCAACTTCAAGAGGATATAGATGACTTATTGATCGAGTCAACGTTTCTCCTGTCGTTGTATTAATTTTTGCAACTCTGATATGTCCATCCGAACCCTTAATCAGCTCTTTTATCTTGCCAACTTTCCAGTTTACTCTACTACCTTCTGCTTTTATCTGAACTATTTCACCGACCCTCGGTACCCTGTCAACTATAACTCTTGCTTGTCTATGTCTGTTTCTTCGTTCACGAAGGCTACATAAATATTGATTACTAAACATTTTCACAAACTCCTGAATAATAATCTGACCACGTTTCCAACTATCAATTAAGTTATATTTAGTAACTGAAGATGGCTCTAGAAGGTCACGATCCGATATCTCGGTCGTAGTTGTTCCTCCGATTCGTAAAAAATCTGATGGCGTTAAGACATGCTCTAGTTCAGCTCCTACTGGTGTCAAGGGCCTAGTATTAATGATCGCTTCAATTTCTTTTATAACTGTACACAACTGATTAAAGTTAAGCGAATGTTTGTCTACCGTTCTTTTAAGACAATGCTTTACTAAGCCTATTAAACGTTCATAAAAGCCCCCAAACCATGGAGCTAATTCAGGTATAAATTTCCAACGTATCTTATTCAAGATACAATAATCAGACGACAATACCTCTGCCGTAAGTTTGAACTGTGTGGCGTTATCGGAAATAATAAGTTTGGGTAAACCTCGTACTGCAACAAACCTTCTGATTGCTAATAGACATTCTTCTGCTGATAAATCTCTAACAATTTCCATATGTATTGCTCTGATCGTCAAACATGTAAATAAACACACCCAACATTTCTCCTTACTGTCATTTATTACATAAAGCGGCCCAAAGTAATCCATTCCCGTAAATGTAAAAGGTAAATTAAACTTAACTCTTTCTGATGGCAAATCGGGCATCGCTGGTAATTTAAATGGACCACCTCCGTATTTTAAGCAATTTTGGCATTTTCTAAGAATCTTTTGTACGGTTGATCTACCATGAGGAACCCAGAATTTTTTTCTCAGTAAAGCCAATGTATGAGACACTCCAACATGATAGTTTTTCTCGTGTAAATCAGCTATTATTTTATGTGTAAATTCTGAATTTTTTGGAAGTAATATAGGTTCTTTATGACAATGCGTCCAATCAGTATGTTTAAATCTACCTTTACATCTCAATATCCCATTGGCATCTTTATATAGGCCAAGTGATCTTGCAAAATTAGATACAATACCTTTCATTTCTTCTGGAAAATATTGAGCTTGTACTTTCGAAATCATTTCTAACTCACTGTCACTATCGCCAATTGGTTCTTTATCTAATTCGGTTGTATTTGTCATATCTAAATTATTTATATTACTTTCATTCTCAACTAAAGTGCTTTTATTATTTGTATTCTCATTCGAGAGACCCTCCCCGACAGAAGAGATTTGCGTTTCCACTTGATATACGCAATTAGTAGGCATAGAAAACCAATTTTCAGAGTTATCTAGTAAAAAGTCTGGACCTTTGAGCCACCTATCATAATGATCTATCCGGTCAGATCTCGTACCTATGTCTGCTGGATTGTATTGACCAGGTATATACCTAACAATTAAAGTTTTATTTTGCTTGATTTCATTAATCCTCCGCGACACAAAAGGCAAAAGAAGCTTACTAGAATGGTACCAACCTAAAACTATTTGACTATCGGTCCACAAAACCTGCGCCTTAATACTTAACCTTAAATTTTTATTTACGTACTGTAATAGTCTATTTCCAATAAGTGCTCCAAGCAATTCTAGTTTTGGAATCTGTAAATTAACTTGCTCCTTAATAGGTACTAATCTAGACTTGCCAATAATAAAAGTGACAATATTACTAGTACCCCAAGAACTACGTAAATATATACATGCAGCATATGCTTCCGTAGAAGCATCAGTAAAGCAATGTAATTCATGTCTCATTTTTTCACTAGCCCTGGTGTTACCTACACTTTTTAAGAAATATCTGTCAATGCTGATATTTTTAAGATAACTAAACTTCGATATTATTTGCTTCCACTCATTAAGTAAATCACTATTAATCTTAGTATCCCATAAAATCTTTTGTTTCCATAACTTCTGGAAAAATAATTTAGCTGGAAGCACTATTGGAACAGCATAACCACAAGGATCATAAACCGAAGCAATTACTTTTAAAATACTTCGTTTTGTGTAAACTGAATCTAAATCTGTTTGACTAGTATCATATTTCAATAATAATTTATCATCCCTCGTATTCCATATTAAACCTAAAACTTTAACTGCCTCAATATCTGTACAAAATTTATCAGGTATACGCGAAAGAAAATCTTTTGAATTTGAATTCCACTCCCTCAAGTTCATAGACAAATCATTAAAGGCTAATTTGGACGTATTGTACAAGTTGTGTGCCTCTAAAACCGTTTTAGCACCAGTTATAATATTATCTACATAAATATCGTCAGCTATCTGGTTTAAAATTGAGTTATTAGATTTCATTAAATGGTATTTTATTGTAGCATTGAGGAGAAATGGACTAGATATAACTCCAAAAGGTACTCGACAGAATCTTAAAGTTAATATATTTTCTTTGTTAACTGGATCATTGACATTTTTCAGCCAAAGAAAGCGCGTCACGTCTTTATCTGGTTCTTGAAGACCTAATTGTAAAAATGCCTTTTCAACGTCTGCTATAATGCCAATCGCATGTTCTCTAAATTTAATTAATAACGCAGTAAGATCTTCTAGCATTAAGGGACCTTTATATAAGCATTCGTTCAAACTTTGATTTCCTATTGTTTTGGCTGACGCATCATATACAATACGAAGCTTATTGGGTTTATCTCGATTAAAAACACAATGATGTGGTAGATAGTGCACAGGATGACTCAGTGAAAAGGAAGCGTTATTGACTATCTCTATTACACCATTCTGTAATTGTTCTTGAATGACTTTATCATATGACTTTATAGTTAAATTATCTAAACGTTTCAATAAATTACTTAGACGGCCATAAGCTAAGCCTAAATTATTAGGTAAATTAGGAGGATATTCGGCCCAAGGCCATTTAACGTAATATCTATTGCCTTTGTACTGAATAGTTTTATTAAATTTTTTAATCGCTTCCTCATCACGAGAACATTTTGGGGAATCTACTATCCCTATCGATTCTAGATCCCATAACCTTTTAACATCGTCTGTCTTTAATGGAAGATCCGGTTTATGTAATTTACTATCATAAATTCCTGCTGATTGAAAATAGGTTAAAACTGATAATTGATCTACCGTATCTGTTTCGTTTACTCTACCTGACCATACCCACCCAAAATCTGAACTTACTAAGAAAAGATTATCAGAAATACATAACTTTTCATTCGATATAAATGTATGATAATAATCATTACCTATTAAAATGTCTATTTTATCTCCATAAGAACCATCATCTGCTAAAATGAGTTTGTTTAATCTACTGTCTTGTAATAATTTCGCTGAATTATTAAATACTGGCGCTTGTACGGAATTAGTTATATGAGGTACTACATTCGCGTATATATATCGCTTTATACCGATTCGCGTCTTAATCATAAAGTTAACTACACGACTTTTTATATATTGTGGAGATTTCGTACCAAATGTGAAAATAGACAAATCTACATTTTCTACAGTGGGCAGGTTTAAATAATTTGCGATTGATGACGTTATATATGAACGTTGGCTACCAGAATCAAGTAATAATCTACAAGTTTTCTCTTTAGGCTTGTCACTCAAATCACTAACTTTAACAAGGCAAGTCTGAAGTAAAGTGGTTGTTACTGCAGAACTAATATGCAGACTATCAGTTTGCGATGATTTTATTAGTGGGGCTGATCTATTGGGACATAAAGCACGATTATGGAGGCCAAATTTATTACAATGCCTACACTTTCGTTTAGAAAAGCAATTCTTAGATTTATGTCCTTCACCAAAGCAATTATAACAACGATTGCCTAAATATGATTTTCTATCTTGCACAGTTTTAAAATTAGTACACTCGTCATTAAAATGATCTTGTTTACAGAATACACATCTTTTCATGAACTTCTTTTTAGGTGGCTCATCGGTTTGATTAACTAGATCACGGGTACGTTTTCGTGAGAATAATTTAAATTTATCATTAAATTTATGTCCTACCCTAGGTCTTTCCCTATTCATAGTCATAAAACGATTTTTATTACTTCTATTGTCTTCAGTCCTTACGTGTAATGAACCTAATGTAAATTGCTCTGCGTTTAGCTTGTTTTCACTGTTACTACCTTCTATGCATGAACTTTCTATTTCTCTTTTTAATCTGTTGGACGTTTCTCTTGCAGATATTATATACTCTAAATACTTTCTTATAACATCAATAGATTCATTTTCGTCAGTCATTTTTAACCGTAACTCATAAATAAGATCTTCTGGAAATTTCTCTATAATCATTACTCGAAGATGGTTATGATTAACATCTTCGCCCAAAGAGCTAAGAACCCTTAGATGCCTTTCAATCTCATTTAATACCTGTCTACACTCTTTTACTGTTTTACTTGCTGATTTAATTCGATATAATGCAACATAATGAGCATCAATAATAACGCTTGGTTTTCCATATCGTTCTTTTAATGTTTTAACCGCTATTTGATAATTTTTATTAGTTGTATCTAATCCTTCAATTGCCTGCTTAGCGTCACCTTCTAGAGCCGATTGTAAATATAATAACTTATCAACATCACTTATATTCCTAATATCAACGTTTGATGAAAATTGATCCCAAAATTGATACCACTTAAGTACATTACCATCGAATTTTGCTAGTTCCATTCGCGGTAACTTACTGACTATATTTTGATTATCATCGGACTGTGGTACTTTTGTTCTATACCTATTGTTTAGACAAACATTTATTTCTGCTATCAAATCTTGAGCCTTAATTTGTGTCGCTGTGTATTGACTAATTTCTTCTAAGTTGGATTCATTAACTGATTTACAATAATTATGAATTTCTACAACAAATCTATCAACTGCTCCCTTTAATTTAGATTCAATTAACTGTAATTCATTTAAATTAAAATCACTGTCCATTACTCGCGTATACGCACATTGAGCTGAATCTATATATGTAAGAAGAGATTCATGAATAATTCTAAGTCGGGTTCGGATGACTTCTTCCATTATGAATACAGTATTTAAAATTCAGTATCAATAATCATATTATATTGGAAACTGTAACAAGACACAAAATAATACTAAATAAATAGCTCACAAAACCCTAGCGTAGTTAAATATTAGCCAGTTTTCATATTTATTATAACTTAAATTATATGAATAATTTTATATTTCATTTATCATGTTTTATTTTATTTACAGTTTTATTCGACTTTTTTTTGTTCAATAGTGTAGACTTTGAGAAACACTGACTTTTTTACTACAAGTACTGTTTAATTTATGTAATCAAAAAAAATCGTGAATATTACAATATAAAATAAAATCGTTAATAAAAATAGGTACTGTTAAATAACAGTATAATATATATTAACTAAATATTTCATATACTAATTACTTTTTTAATATCGAGATTATATAATTTTAAAACATTTAATCTCTGTAGAATCATAACTGCTTTTAAAATTACCAATTTATCATTTCAAATTCTTTAGAATTAAAACTATCAACGTTCAACCAACAATTATTGATTATGCTTTATATATATAGGTACATAATATATATACCTCATTCTAATTTCTTCTTTCATTTTAAATTAACTATTATATATAAAAAATTATGAACATGTAGGTATTAGCAAACTATATTCATTCGATATTATGCGGGTAAACTGCTATACTTATAACCATCACGCGATACTATTTATAATTATCAACCGACGTTTGAATTTTTGAGAATAAAAGTTAAAATATAATATTCTATTGATTTACTATTATCACTTTAGGATATAATTTTTAAATAATAATAAATGTCAGATCCCAGCACCTCCACCATGTCGCCAAATACCCTGTTCATTGGTATTAGACGAATATAACATGATACGTAGATACAACACATATCATAATAATTATATGTATGTAACTGTTAAACATATGATTTACTGATTGCTGGTATTGAACATATACTGATTTAATGTACGAGGGTCTGGTCCCTCGCTAGTGGCCTCCAACCTCCCCTATAGCCACCCCGAGCCTCGCTAAACTGATAACTGTTCTGATTTATTAAACTGATTTAACTGATCTCACATCACTGGTCTGATTTATCTGATAACATGTTAACACATGTCTATACTGAATCGAATACTCTGAATCTGATTTCTGATCAAGCAATCTGCTCACACGCAATAACATTGAATATTCACAAACTGGTAAAATAAATCCACTTACTTGAGAACACACGGTGTTACGCCTGATCTGCCTCGCTCGCGTCTCAACCGCGTCTGTGTCAAATCTCAAACTATCCTATCGAACTCTTTTCGTACTACCGTCACGTTAATGACAAATAATAATTTGAATGATCAAACATTTATTTCGCGATTACCCTACGGTATTCGCGACAAGGGTCCCGAATCGACCCTTTGGGTCCAGAACCCTAAAAAATTTGGTGTTCTGGAAGTTATATACAAAGTTTAAACATTAATGGAAGGGTCGCAATCACTCGCCAATCACTTTTGTTTTAATGAATTCATTAAAACATGTAATTGTGGTCAATTTTTAATTTACCCTCATGCGTACTCCCGCTTGATTTAAATATTTTTCTTTGCGTTCTGAGTGTTTTATTATGCAGCGGAGAATTTGTTTAATGAATTTCAGCACTCGACATGGACTACAAGACTTAATATACCATTATAAAACGCCTACCACTCAAGAAGTATAAATATTACTAATAATTACCTATAACATTTTATTCAAAACTTGGTAATATCATTAATTTTTATATCTACGTAATATACCATATATATCATACGTTTATTATATATTTTTCTATTCAATTGAAATCACAAAATGTGAATTTACTACATATAGATTCGTTAAGAAAAACCATATTTAATATATTTAAACGAGCGATTCTTGTATATATATTTATATATAAATATATAATCTGAATCTCAAATTTAGTACACGGGGGTTTCGGGGGCGATAAATCGATTTAAATTAGACTTATGTCTGGGAGAACGCGTGTTTTTGAATTTTCATGCGGTTTTCTTTTGCATTATTTCACGCAAAATATTATGGTATTATGGTCGCTCGGGCATAAGCATTATGATCAAGCAGCCAAGGCGCAAGATTGAATAGGTGTCCGGGTTCGAATCCCAGTCGGATACAAAGGTGTAATTAACTTTTTTTTTGTATTTATCCAAGTTTTTAGTTTTTTTTTTAAAGAAAATTGTATTTTTGACCAAAAACTCCGAGCGAACCTCGGTGGCCCAGGTACTATGTACTAAAGAGAGTAAATTAGCATTTTAGTAAACTAGTATTTAGTACTAAAGAGAACTGGCAAAATATACTAATAAATGTCTCATTTATTACTAGATCATCGAATTCTGCTTTTAAATAATATAACGTACTATAAAACTGGTAAGATTGGCACAAAGATTTATGTCAATCTCACTTCTACTTCCTTTGTTATTAATCCTTAAAACCACAATCACCCAGTTTATTTAAAATGAAATTGCTATAAGACTCCAGTACAAAGCCAAATTTTAATTTTCTCAAAAGCAGCAAACTGCTCTAATTTCCTCCGCTTCTCCACAGAGTTTAACCTTTAATCTAATTCTCGGCTTAATACATACGTTTGATTACGTCTGTGATAGACATCAAAGGGACAGTTTTAGGGCCACAAAATTACATAATTTAGTGAGCAACTGGTCTCCCAATACACTAACCAGCAATCCTATTTCAATCACTCGAATTTAGTAATTAACATAAGTTTGAAAAAGATATATATTTTACTTTAAACACAATACAAACTTGTGAATGGTCGTAGAAGGTTTCTATACATATATATATATATATATATATATATATATATATATATATATATATATATATATATATATATATATATATATAAACGACAAAACCTTATACATATAATGGGGAAATTTTCATTGCCATTGGGTACTAAGCAACATAGGTATATACCTAACCGCCCTCATAATGCAATTTATATCCATACCAAATATATTAAAATCTATTCAGTATTTTAAGTCTAAAAATGTAAATAACAGACAAACAATGTTTCTTTCAAAATAATATTTTAAATACTAGTATAAATATGTACCTTCTTTAAGTTCACATAGTCTACTTGTCGCACTGAAACAAAGATAAAATATTACCGCGATCATACAAACCTTCCAGATAAAAATCCCTTAAGGATTGTAAAACCCATATCAATACCACAAGAACTAATCACACAAACAGAAATGCAATTTTATTTTATAGTATGTAATCTATACTAATATAATAAAGAGGTAAAGGTTGAGTTTATGAATTGTGAGTTTATGAGTTTGTGACGTTGTAGGGGGTAATCTCTGGATCTACAAAACCGATTTAGATGAAATTTGGTAAGAAGATAGTTTGAGACCCTGGGAATGATATAGGATACTTTTTATCCCGGAAATCGTCCCTTAAGGGGGTGAAAATGGGGATGAAAGTTTGTATGAGAAATCAAGGGACGGGAAGGGCAAGGAAGGAAAGGGGCTAAGGGCGCGAAGACCAGGACCACGGGAACCGAGCGAAGCAAGGGTGAGTCGCTAGTAATTTACGTACAGATATCATTTTAAAGTAGATGTATATACATGTATGTGCATAAGTTTGAAACTATAATGACACGTAATTACAAAGCTGCATACCTTCTATGATTACAAGACTCATTATCGTATTCTTTACAAGAACAATACTCGAACAGGCGAGGCTGATAGAAGCGAAGCGTGTAAAAAAGAACAAAACAATAAACAATTGTCGGAACAAATGAAGCTCGTTTTCGTAAAGGCGAACACATTTCCAATGAAATCAATCCTCTACTCGATTTATAATAGAAAATCTATTGAGAGTTTTCTCTTTTGTATACAGTGTTCAGTAAAATTTTTATCCTAACTTGCAGTTTAGTGCTAAATCTCATATAGCATTTCTTACGTTGCGTCCCAATAACCTATCTATCTGTACTTCTTCTTATTAGAGATAGGAATTCCATATTTGTAGATGTTCGTATGTACTCGTATGTTTGATGAAATTTATTGTACAGATAGTCTATAACCAAAAGAAAAAAAATTGACGTCAAAATAAAATTTATTGTGTAATCAATTTTTTTTTAAATATATCCGAAAATTACATTAAAAATTTAAGTAATAGTATAAAAAATGTTTTAAAAGACAACAAGATCGAAAGTGCATAATAATTACAAGACTTCCGCGACACCATTCAGACAAAGAGAGACAATAGCATTTCCAAGGAGGGGTGACGTCAGGCAGGCGGCCGGTCGTAAGACTTTTGCCAAATCCTATCAGCAGTACAGAAGATGTACTGCGCTGACCTCAAGTGATTGGGAAAGGGGCAGGGAGTAGAAGAAGAAGTCTATAACCTGGAGACTAACATCTAGGGTGTCCCCGAGGGTATGTCGCTAGTATTAAAATTTAAATATTTTCTATTAATTAAAGCTAACCTTAAGCATATTTAATTAGACAACCCCTCTGAAATATATTTACTCTTGTATTAACATATTATAATACAGAACACTAACTCTGGTAAGCAATCTTTTACATGAGACAAATAAAAACAAAATTTTCTTCAACACGTTTCCCCATTATTTTCCTCCATAAGAACAACGAATGTGGCCAAAGTGCATTAATTTGTTTACAGAACTTTATCTCTAGACTCGAGTAACATGTGCAACATTTATCTCGAGGGTTAAAACGCGAACCACGTCCCGAATAAAGTGGATGATCGAGTGTAAGTATGCGCGATAGCAGATGAAAGTTTTATTCTACAAAAACAATATCGAATCGTGCCAATTGTTTGGATACAAGAAGAGAACAATAGTTCTTCAAATATACTTGAGTAAGTACTTTACATGTGCGCTGTAAAAGTTTGACGATAAAAATGTTTCGTTATGTCAACCTTTCCATATGAAATATCGATTTTTACAAGTTGTTTCATATGGACAATGTATAGTATTGATAGAGATCTATTATTTTGAAATGTGTATATTAAGTATTAAACTACAGTAGATGTTTATAGATTGCGGTACAAAAAGTAATAAAATACTTTTCTACTATTAAGCTATTTGTTGAGTTCATTTTTAAACAAAGGCTTATTTTATTATATATCGATGGCACAGTGACAAACTACAATGAAGTGAGAAGATACTATCTATATTATTAGGTATTGTGTTGATGCACTTAGTGAACAGAATAATAATAATGAGATATCTACGTATTTTTTTTTTATAATATATATATATATATATATATATATATATATATATATATATATATATATATTTTTTTTTTTTTTTTTGATCGCAACATCCATAGTAATATTATAAATGTGAAAGTGTATTTGTTTGTCTGTTTGCCCTTCTCTCACGTGGAAACGGAATGACGGATTAGCGCGATTTTTTCAATACAATTAAATAAATGAAAAATAAAACGTGGCTTTAGCATTTTTCGAAATTCATCCCATAAGGGGGTAAAATAAGGGATGAAAGTTTGTAAGAAACCTACGTTTTTAGAGTTTTTTTTTTGTAGTTTTATCGCGAGCGAAACCGCGGACTCGACTAGTTATCGAATAAATGAACAATTTTTATTTAACAAACGAACACTAAAGCAAGAATAGAGGAGTTTCTTTTTCATTAGTAATACTGCCACTCATGAATTTCAGCGGAAGAGGTGGCACATCACGTGGAACCGTCCGTCACGATATTTCCTGCCCCTACACTATTTATGTTCGCGCACCTGGAGACGGATTGGGGTATTTCGTAATATACTGATGCTTATTGATACCGAGAAACGTACTGGAAAAATGGCTGTATGGTAAACCAATATCATGTAATTGTGATTCGTCCTAGTTTTGACCGAATGGTTCTTTTATTAGGTGTTTTTTTTACATAATATTTATATTTACAAGTAAGATTTTTACTATAATATCTATTTTAAACTTAAGCCTTTAAAAGTATACATGATGTAGTTAAAATTACTAAAACTCTAAAATGTCATCAAATTCGATTCATCTCTATACAAGTGTAAACCAAATAAGTCATTATATACCCAGTGCCTTTCTAATTAAAAAAAAAAAAAACTTTAGTAAATTTGAAGTTACTCATTATCACTTACTTTAGGGTATCAAATTATTTTATTTATTCCTTATATATAACAACTATTCGATATTATCATGCCTGCGTTAAGATTTTATTTTTTTCTCATTTCATTAAATGTGTTTTATTGTAGTTTACTATAAACTAAAATCCTTACAAAAGCACTAGAACGTAACAGGACATAATCAAGTTGTTGGAAAAAGTTCATGTAAAATATTGTACGTAGTTTCTTAAGTTGCACTACATTGCAGTCGCCAATTTTCTGCAAACACAAACCTTGGAAAATACAACACGAATTTAAGTTGAATAAAAAATAATCAGGATATTAGTGCAGATATTCGTAGCAGCTTTGCTTTTGCTAGTAAAGAACAGATTTATTTAGACGATGAAACAAAATGTTTTGCACATTTTTAAAGTTTTAGAGTGTTATTTATTTGAACATGATTTTATCCAGTATACTCGTAGTTATATACTTATATGTAATTTACAAGTATCAAAGCCTATAGATTAAGTAATTTATAAAGTTAATTTTTATAATTGTATCTATGCTATAATAATAGTAATATTATAAACAGGTACAGTTTGTAAGTTTGTGAGTTTGTAATTTGTAAACTAAAAACCCGCTGATAATTTGGTATGAATATAATTTGAGACCTTGGGAAGGACATAGGAAAGTTTTTATCCCGGAAGTAACTCCTTAACGGGGTGAAAACGGGGATGAAAGTTTGTATGGGGAATCAATCATTTCTCAAGTATCGGATATTTATACTAAGCGTTAAAACGTAACTTGGGATGAACCTGAGCGAAGCGAGGATGAGTCGTAAGTCCGTTTTTAATATCATAAACGGCTGAACGGATCTGAAAACAAATTGGCACAGAGATAGATTATAGTCTGTAATAACACATAGGCATTTTTTCCCAGACAAATGTGCGGTTCCCGTGGGATAGGTTTGTTTTTGCTTTACTAAAGATGAACCCGAGCGAATCGAGGGTAAGCCGCTAGCACTTAATAAAATAACACATGCATAAACGTAATATCCTTTATAAAAAAATATTAAACCTTTTCAAAAGAAGATTATTTTATTCCAAATATATTAGTAATAAAAGCAGAAATTCAAAACCAATGTTAAAAGGATTTTAGTTATTTTGTCTTATTTTCTCGCAACAACGAAACAACGGTTCGACGTGATTTTTGATACACGAAAGTTTTTTGTGCAGAGGAATAATATAGACTGAATTTTTATCGCGTTACAACCAAGTTTAGAATTTAAGTTAATTGTTAAAACTTACTTAATTGCATGGTCTGCGAATAATCTATACTAATATTATAAAGAGTTTGTTTGCTTATTTGTTCGTCAAAAATTCTTTTTGCATTAGAGAGCTCGTTTATTGAGGAAACCTATAGGCTTTATATAATCATCAAGCTACTAATAAGGTGAGCGGAGCAGTAATCCTAAATGTCGACAAATCGGGCAGACTTCCATACATTTTTGTAAAACTGACGTTTATAATATTATTATTATATTATATATATTCAGAATATATAACATATAGTCTATCTATTCCATACTAATCTTTAAAACGCATCTACAGACGAACTCAAACGAAGCGAGGGTGAGCCGCTAGTCATAGAAAAAAAGAAACCTTTTCAGGTATCCTTTATTAATAGAATCATCTATACTAATATTATAGAGGTAAAGTTTGTGACGTTGTAGGGGGTAATCTCTGGATCTACTAAACCGATTTAGATGAAATTTGGTAAGGAGATAGCTTGAGCCCCTGGGAAGGAAATAGGATACTTTTTATCCCGGAAATCATCCCTTAAGGAGGGTGAAAACGGGGATGAAAGTTTGTATGGGGAATAAAGCAATATAAAATAAAATATAAAGTTAATAAAAAATTCACCTCCTGCACAAGTTTTGTGTATAAATAAATGTTTTTTCAAGCTCAGCTGAAGTTAGATTGCGCAACATAATCTAACACACATGAGCATTTTAATTATCCAGACGCTTCGCTGCAGGACTGAATAAACGAGATGTAACGACGGCTATATAGAGATATGGACACTTGATGTGACTGAAAATTGTTAATGTATAAGAATGATCTGTTAGAATTTAGTTGTTCTAAATATTTAAGTGTAGAACCTAGCGTTTCGACCCAGGTGCGTTTATCCATTTACCATCCCATAAAAATAATCAAATGCTTCTATTTGATTGGTTAAATTGGGTTTGTAACTGCGCTAATAGAAACTATCACAAGTGATGTTGTTGTAAAAATCTATACACTGACATTACAATCTTTTTTTACTTGTTTTATTCACAAAGTTTTACGTTAGGTACGTACTTTACGTTTGATGCTTACATTTTAAAATATAGAGTTTTCCATGTTTATGCGCCTTTTGCGAGGCAGACCGAATAAATTTAGGGACATGCCACTTCATTCTACACTAAAAGTGGCAATAAAGACCATATTGACATAATAAATAAAAAGGTTTTGCCTTTAACGTGATGAAATAAGCAAGTTCCAATATTGTAGACAATGTTTTAGCTAAACAAGAAATAATCAATTTTTAAATGTAATGCATTCATATTTCTTACATACTTTTTTTCTTTAAGCATTGGCATTGCGTATTATGCTATAAAATAGTATATAATAAATAATGTAATAAACTAATCAAAAACCTGATTTAATATATAGGTATATAATTTAATATATAATTTAATATATAGGTATTATTGTCATCCTAAAATAATATATATTCTTTTATAAAATCAACCAAAATATTAAATTCAGAAATAACAAAAATACAAACAGAAAATAGAACAACGTTCATTCAATTTCCTATCCAGAAATCCTTAGTCTGTTGCAGGTCTTGTTCAGCGACTATTTTATGATATAAAAAAAGTAAATATGACACAGTATAAAAAAATATACGTTTGAATAGCAGCGAGTATTATAGAAGTAGTCAGTAAACAAAATACCTTTATTTCCGTTACCTTATATTACTAAAAAAACATATGTATGGATATCAATAGGCTAAGTCTAAATAGTTTATTTTCTTTTTTTTTGTTTAGTAGCTATTAATGAGCTTTAGTGTCACCAATAATTTTTTTTTTATGTTAATAGGTAAAGATAAAACAGTTAAAAACCTTTTTTGTCCCTGCTTGTCAATAGATTTTTTTTAGTAGTTATTAATGAGCTTAAAAGCTCGAATTTGGACCACTGAGCGAAGACCAGTTTGTACTGTTCCTTTAAAATATTGACCAAAAACCTGACTAAGACCAATCCTTACCTCACAAATACAAACAGAAAATACCAGTTAATAGAGCAATGTTCATTCAATTTCCTATCCAGGAATCCTAAATCCGTTGCAGGTTTTGTTCAACGAAGCGTGTCGGCTATCTGGGTCGCGCACGCTGACTACGACACTGAAAACGCCTAGAAACCAAATGTTATTACAAGGTGCATTTTTGTTGACGCTACTAAGGCTTGGCAACTGTAGGGTGTGATAATGCTTTAATTTTCCATTAAATAAAAACTTTTTGAGGAAGGTTTGTTTTAACAAAGCATTTCCTTTATTTATAAAGCCTTTTGTTTTGCTTTTGTTTATTTATCTACTGTTTATGTTTATAAATATTTAGAGAATTTAACGTGGGAATACCGTACTTGTTGTTGAACTAGTTTCTTGAAATAACTGATTAATTTTATAAAGCTAGTAAAAATTAAAATTAGTGCTAGTAAGATTTATACTTATATAAAATTTATAGTTGCAGCCAAAATACGCAATTGAAATGAGCAAGTTTCCGTTATATACCTTTTTGGAAGGTCAAAGAGAATATAGTGCCATGCGCTGTAATATTTAGATACCTATTAAGTATTCTTCATTAAAATAAGATTTTTGTTATGTTATCAGATCATCAAAAAATCTTCTGAAACAAAAATCTTCTGAAAAACCTTCACCAACAGTTGAACGTGCCTTGCGAAGTACAACGACTCTACAAGAAAATGTAAAAGCCCTCAGTTATGTAATTAATGATTATTTTTTTTTACTTAACATGTGAAAAGCACGAATACGTTAACCTGAACCATCACTGTTGCAACCTGAAGAAGTTGAACTAAACAAAGTGAAAAAGTAAAAAAACGATAAGAAATGCGATAAGAATAAAAAAGAAGATGGCATGGTCTGCCTCTAACGCTTTCACTCTGAATAAAACTCAAAAGCACGAGTCCTTGCATCTTCTGACAGTAGTATTTAGAAACCATTTGCCACTAACTAAGGCTTTTAGTTTGGCTAAGGCAAGGTACACATAAATACAGTGTAATGGAACCATATTATATATAATATCGCATATATATACATATATCTTAAGATACAGCAGAGGAAGATGGTACCGACTAATATAGGAGCAGCATAAGCGATAAAGATTTAGTATAAAGCCGAGCTCTTTATATAGGGTGTTCTTGACTGTTTATTGCTGAACTAGCGGCGGCAGCTTATTGCACAATAATCCAAATTTATAGCATAATATTTGTTAGTGTATCAGATACATAACACAATATGCCATATCTCAAACCGATGGTCTATTGGTGATAAATATCTGTGTATGTTGTTATTATTTAGGTGTAGGAACTTCTTGAAATATTATTTGTTAGAGAGATATTTACGATCCATTGTACGTTTTTTTATTAGAATTCTTTAGATTGGAGCCGAAAACGAAATACTGTAAAGGAGAAAATGAGGTTGTGGCATTTAGATTTAGTGTATTATCTCATTTTTAAGGATTTTTCTTACATTATTACACCTTCTAAAAATTTTAGACAATAATTTTTACTAATCTCAAATAATCAAGTTAATAATTTAAGTAATAACATAGATTATTTCGAACAGATGGTGCACTCCATTCAAAGTCTTCGGTACCCACCGCTGTAATAGCCTACTCTTTTAAGTTCTAAACCTGGGCATTGGAAAATATACCTAAACATATGAGCTTAAAGTTGTTATTGCATTACAGCCTAAGCTTTACAAATAATACAATGACACTAAGGCTACAATCTCGATAAGAATATCATCGAACAATATTTAGCTGAGAAAATAAAATGAAAATATGTTAGAAAAACCAAACTGAAATAAAGAAAGTAACCTTATTACAAGTAATTTATTCATCTTCAACGTGCTAGGTATAAGAGAAACGAACAAGAAGCAAATAATGTACTAAAGTTTTGTTAGAAGTGATTCCCCATCTTTCATCCCCATTTTCACCCCTTAATGGATGATTATTGAATAATTGAATAAAAAATGCTATGTCCTTTCCAGGGTCTCAAACTATCTTCTTACCGAATTTCATCTAAATCGGTTCAGTAGATCCAGAGATCACCCCCTACAACGTCACAAACTCACAAACCCACAAACTTTACCTCTTTATAATATTAGTATAGATTTCTATTTTTTCCATTGATAAAATTCGTATGAAAATTTATATAGTACTCAATGCGAATAGTCTGAACAAACAATCTGTGAAGCGATTGACTTTAGCACTGTACAAACGAAAATAATCGCGCTTTTTAATAAATGTAATTATACATATATATATATATATATATATATATATATATATATATATATATATATATATATATATATATATATATATATATATATATATATATATATATATTAATTACGCACTAATATCTGCACGTCTCAGAGATCACGTTAAGCCGTTTATCTTAGTTGCATCAAACATCTCACGGTTATTGTGTACTCATATGGTAATTGATTAATACCTTCTAACCAATATTGGTATTGTTATTAGTTCAAAATCAATAGCAAGTGAATAAGCAAGTGTAATTGATATAAACTAAAGTCTGCCAAGTGCCAATCGATCTAGGGAAACTGATTGGTTATATCACCGTATTGGGTTCCGCACTCTAAATTAAATTTAAATTACGGTAACATTTACGGTAAAAACCCTTAACGCGAATCTGAATTACGCATTAAGGGTTCCATGTTATTGATTTGTATTCATTTACTTCTACATTTTTTTAAGTTAGACCATTTTTATCAGCCCCAGACAGGTTTGTATTTCATGGTATATTAAAGATAATATGAAAACTAAGTTAATTGATTATTTGTATGTAGAAAACCACCTCATTATATGAGTGTTTTTCTTCAGTTTATATTTACTATACAAATACTCTTTGATCAATTTCAAATTACTACTTATAAATTTTTACTTTTCGCCGAGAACCAAGAATCTAAATAAATCCGCGAAATAATCGGAAAAGATAGTTTTAATTAAAATGTCAAATATTCGTGTAAATCTAAGAAAGTATTAT
Organism: Brenthis hecate; assembly: GCA_951806755.1. Lineage (NCBI taxonomy): Eukaryota > Metazoa > Arthropoda > Insecta > Lepidoptera > Nymphalidae > Brenthis > Brenthis hecate. Next base: position 4,988,003 of record OX638268.1, on the reverse strand, counting down.
GAAATAAATCTATTATTTTTACAGAAACATAATTAAATATTTATTTCTTAAATAAGAAAAAAAATATAATTATATGTGCATACAAGAATTGCTCATTTAATATACATATATTGATAATAGAGCCAAAACTCTATCCCCATTTACTTTATATATCTAATCGCAATAAAATCCAAACAAACAAACACACACCTGTAATGGACGACGAAAATTTAAACCATATTATTTAGTTTTGGTCACGTTCCGTTTACTGAAGCACGTATCAATGATGTTACCCAAATCTGTTTTCTTTCTCTGTTTAAATAAAGCCGCATCTTGCGTATAAGATATAATTAAATATGATAGAGCTGTGATAATAAAATAGAGCACAAGTATGGGTGATCTTGTGATTAAATTTACTTATTTCGTATTTAGGGCATTTGGTGGGTAATAACATTAACTGCCTGGGTGGTGAAGTGGCATGTTCAACTGCAAATCTCGAGGTCGTGGCTTCGAGTACGGTCTATGGTCGGGTCGTGAATTAAAGCGAACATCTATACATATAATAAGATTGTAACTAAGCCGAATCTGTACATTAAATATTTTTTGGAAAATCTTAATATATTGAAATATACAGAGGCCGAATGTACAGTTTTTTGAATTTTTGTCTGTCTGTTACCGCAACACAGAAAAACCACTAGAGGGATATTGATGAAATTTGGAATGGTGATAAATGATTATCCGGGTCAACATATAGGATACTTTTTACCGCGGGAAAATGTCTCATTTCTGAGAAAAAATACAAAAACTGCAATGTAAGAGTATACTAATATGTAAAACCTAAGAATTTGGTTTTTGGTCATCTGAACGCGGGCGGAGCCGCGGGCAATGCTAGTAATAAACAAATAAACTGATTTTCGCACATTTATATTAGTGAGGATTTTTTTTCTTAAAATACTTATTTAACAAAAATATATTATCCATACATTACACAATTATACTAATAAAATAAATATGGTAAAATTTAGCTCGATAAAATAAATTTACGCAATGCACTATTAATTGTTCCGTAGGCTCTTATGGAAAAAAATTATTAATTTCCGATCGAAACTTAATTAAAACTTTTATTTACGTCAATTAGTAATGATAAGTCCTTATATAAAAAGTTATAATATTACCTAAAGAAAAAAATTGTTTTATAAATTTAATATCATCTATATCTTCTACACATATAATGAAAGTGTTACTGATCGCTATCTGTACATGGAAGAGATTCGACGAAAACTATTATTTCGGGTTTTTATCAGCGCAATTAAACCCAAAACAATAATTTTTAGAATTTTTGTCTCTTTGTCTGTGCGTTTGTGCGCGCTAATCTCAGAAACGGCTTAGCTGATTTGGGTGCGATTTTCACTTATGTATTGTGTAAGCATTAAGTATATGTAAGCTTCACTTAACATTTAGTATATATTTATTGTTTTATTTCAATCAGTTCATAAATAAAAAAGTTATGTCAATTTAAAGAATCACCAGTCATATATTATATAGAATAATATTTTGTATGTCGAACGGGAAGCTCAAGCTATATTTTTGCAGCTTTGAGTTATTTAGACTATTTCCTATACATACATAAAAGTCCAGTAGAAAATCCTCGCCTTTTTCTTGTAATGCTTCATCTATCGCACAGATTTTGTAACGACATGTATGTTTTAATATAGTTTATGTTTATTTCCGTAGCCCCTAGAGTTTAGACCAATGAAGCATTTCATTTGTTTATCTATACTAATATTATAAAGAGGTAAAGTTTGGGAGTTTGTGACATTGTAGGGTGTAATCTCTGGATCTACTGAACCGATTTAGATGAAATTTGGTAAGAAGATAGTTTCAAACCCTGAGAAGGACATAGGATAGTTTTCATTCCGGAAACCCTCCTTGAAGGGGATGAAAATGGGGATGAAATTTTGTACGAGGAAGCAATCACTTCCGCGCACTAGTATTAATATATAGCTATAGTTTATACAAACATTATTTAAAACAAAATATTATTCATGCGGTAAACGGATGTGTGTATGATGATATTGCTTTGGATCTACTGCGTTATCGCTCCAGTCAAAAGAGAATGGAAGTTTATTTTGGAAATTATTCATTTTCAACCGACTTCAAAAAGGAGGAGGTTCTGAATTCGACTGTATGTTTTTTTTTTATGTTTGTTACCTCAGAACTCCGTCATTTATTAACCGATTTGGACAATTTTTGTTTTGTTTGAAAGGGTATACTTCCAGATTGGTCCCATTTAAATTTCAAAAAAAAAATACCACCCCTAAGGGTGGAAAAACAACTAATGATGAATTAAACCTACTTCTAATTGTCAAATTGACTTGAAACTTTGCAAGTATTTCTATTTCCGTTGATAGTACAGTGGTTCGGTGTTGTTGACCTGATCTGATGGCAAGGCCAGAAGGTGGATAGGTGGAACTCTTCAACGGCTAATAGTAGATACTTTGAGTTTGGGCTTATTTTGTTTGATTTGACAAGCCTAACACGTTAGAATCCTTACTATGCTACTACTGTCTACACTAAAAGGGGAAAAATAAAAACTTTTTTACAAAAAAATAAAAACCGACTTCAAACAAAAGCACTAAAAAGTAAAAAATAACTGATTGGTAGTTTTCATTTACTATACATACCTAATCAAATATTTTCGAAGTCGGTGTGCTTTGGCTAAGTAATTAAAGCCTACCTATTAAATACATACCTAATCAAATATTTTCGAAATCGGTCCCAGCCCATACAAAGCAAAGCACACCGACTTCGAAAATATTTGATTAGGTATGTATAGTAAATGAAAACTACCAATCAGTTATTTTTTACTTTTTAGTGCTTTTGTTTGAAGAAGTCGGTTTTTATTTTTTTGAAAAAAAGTTTTTTTGAAGTATATATGGAAATTGATATTTAGGCAGCAACAGTGGTAAATACATTGAACTTAATTATTTGACTTTATGTAACATATAATTGTGAAAGAAACTCTTGCTGTTACTTTTCCACGGTTAAATCGCTGAACAGATTTCGATAAAACTTTGTAAGGACCTAGATTGCATCTTGAGATCAGACTCAGGTTACTCTTGAACCCAGCGCCGCTTGTCATGGTGGCGAAGTCGCGATCAAAAACTAACAATGAAATAAACCTATGCTTATAAATGCGAAAGTACCTCTTTTTCACGCCTAATCCGCTGGACCGATTTAGATGAAATTTGGCATGGAGATAGTTTGAAACTTAAGGAAGGACATAGGATATTTTTTATCCCGGAAATCGTCCCTTAAGGGAGTAAAAGAAGTTGGTTTGTATGAGAAATCAATATAAGTATCCGTTAAAGGGTACGCTAGTTACATAACAAAGTAATATAACTAATCCAACATTAATAAAATGCCCACACCATCCCAAGTATCACTAATTCTAAGACAGTGATAGGTTTCTGAGATCACTAATTGTTTTAGAAGGATGCTCAAGATGGGATAGCCCTTAAAGGGGCTCGGGTCATTGCTTTAGCAATTAATCGAAATTGTACCCTTGTCCTTTCCATTATGTTAAAGGAATACTTAACGAGCTGCAAATGTTTGGAATTGTTACCGTAAATTATGTGATTCTTTTTATAATATCATTACATTCGGGAACGAAATTTGAAAAATTAACATCGTGAGGAACTTTCATATCTGATAGAACCTAGCCTTTCCAATATTAGTGTTTTTTAATCTAAAAACAATGAGAATTTTGTGGTAGTTGTAAGAGAACCTTATTAACATATATGCAGTTATCAATTTTTATATAGGTACAGTTAACAGAAAACAATAAAAAAGAAGTAATTCATTTACGTGATACAATAGAAAATTCTAGTACGCGCCCATCACAAATACTAACCATTGAAACGGTTGATCGGAAACTTTCCAATCTGTATGCTAATTCCTTTTATAAACCGAGGATGGGTTGAGATCCAAACTAATTAATTGGCCAATTTCAAGTGCAGAAGCTTCGGGATTTCAGTTGAAAAATGCATGTATATCTTGCAGAGCTGTATTACGTAATTGATTGAAATTTATGTTTGTATGGCTGTATGGTGTAGTAATCAGTATAAGATTCGATTTCTATATAATGAGATAGTTTATATCCATACTTTTATAATATTATAAATGTGAAAGTGTGTTTGTTTGTTCGTCCTTCTTTCACGTCGAAACAGAGAGACAGATTGGCATGATTTTTTGTGTAGAGATAGTTGAAGGGCTGGAGAGTAACATAGGCAAAAAAAATATACGATCAGAATTTTTTGAAATTTAGTATTAATGCTCTTTAATACAATAAAAACAATACGTGTTTTAGCATTTTTCGAAATTCATCTCATAAGGGGTTAAATAGGGGTTTAAAGTTCATATGAAACATACTTTTAAAAAGTTTTTATAAAATATATATAATAAAGAGGTAGTTTCTAATGATCATGCCGTTTACTTTGAGGTTAGGTACATCAAAATAACACATCGTTGTATGAAAACTTCTAATACTTCGAAACTTTAATACCTATTCGTAATGATAAATTAAATAGAAAAAATAAAAAGCTTCGAATAAAACTAAAAAGAAACAAAATTGAAGGAGTCTTCTCTAATTACTTTAGTGGGCAACAGGTACCCTTCAAATACTCGAGAGCTAATGGCAAGTTAAATGAGACTTCGACGAAATAGCTCATATAATTTTTTAATAATAATTTTAATATATTTTTTGGGTTTAGCTTTCATGTGATTCCCTTTGTGATAGTAAATGTGTTTTTTTTTATTCTTTATTTTTTTTAACATGGGAGTTTGAGTCATGGCATTGACTATGTCACCCCCGTACAAAATGTAGCTTAATAAAAATCTAAACTTAATAAAAATTAGTTCCAATTTCATTAATGGAGTAACTTAGCTAACATAATCGCATTGCTTGACAGTGGTGTAGCCAGTATGCTGTTACATATACCCACATTATACGATTTTAACACAAGTGGCCTTAATTCTTCGTTTGGCACACATTCTATTAGTAGATGATATATATCATAGATACAGTTACATTGTGAGCATTTTTCTGTATTAGATATACCTATCAAAAACTTAAACTTATTTGAAAGAACGTGCCCGGAACGCAGTCTCAACAAGATACTATCTGTTTTCTTTTTATTTTAGATCTGTCAAACCAAGGGTAATGAAGCTCGTTTACAATGGTTTTATACCGTGATCGCTTGTCAAAATATTCTGGCCAATTACGTTTGCACATTTCTTTTAATTTAATTAAAATATCATTATATAGAGGAACACAATCGTAAGGAATCCCTTCGCTAATAGCCTGTTTGGCGGCCCTGTCTGCTTCCTCGTTACCCTCAAGTCCAATATGGGACGGTACTCATTGAATAAATACAGTCTTACTTTGTGATTCGATTTCATAAATACACTGTAAAATATTATATTCAATCGGATATCCTCGAACAGTCGAGGTTAGCCGAGCCAAATGTAAAAGGGCGCTTTTTGAATCAGACAGTATAACGAACTTTCTTTCTGGACATGACAAAATAAACGATAGTGATTCAAGTATGGCAATTAACTCAATGTGGATGATCGAAATATTTACATTTATTATAAATTTCATAACCTTTGGTTTGAGAATCAAAAAACGCGGCACCTGCTCCATATTCATTTTTAGAGCCATCAGTATATAACTTATAGCATTAGTTATCTTATATATATAATTCTTCTGTGAGTGTGTATGTCACTGAACTTCTCTCAAACTTTTCAAATTAAAGACGTGTAGACAGGACAACGTCTGTCGGGTCCGCTAGTATTTGTTATATAATAGCACTCGACATTGATTTAGCACATTAAAATGACTCGATGACGAACACGCGGTGATACCTTCGACAGCAGGAGAAATATTTTTGGAAATGTCAAAAAACCCAATCCACGTAGAGAGAGAATATATGGTAAGCTTTTTTTCAGATGTAATAAATAGCGTATTGATTTAAATTTCGGTATAGCAAAATAAGTAACGGTAATTTTTTTCGTCTCCAGAATTGATTGTTACAAATGCTATTGAGTGTTTTTAATTCATTCATAGTTATGTTTTCACTGAAAGACATTGATTTTAATAAATATTTTCCAGCTAGATATTTTCTTCGAATTTGTAAAGGTTGAAGGCACAACTCGCTCTCCATTACATGGATCGGTGTAGTTTTAATAAAGCTACCAATAACTCGCATACAATGGTTTTTGATCTTATCTAGTTTAATTAAATGACTATTTATACTGTTATCATACAAAAAGTTCGTAACACGATTAGTAACATAATACGTAACGAGATATTCCGGCTTAATAAGCTACACTAGTAATATCCAGACGTCTATATTAATAATATTATACAGAGGGAAGATTTTTATTTTTTGTTTGTTTGTTTGTACCGAATAAGCTTTGAAAATACTGGACCAATTTAGATGAAATTTGGTAGGAAGATAGTTTGAGACCCTGGAACGGCCATAGAGAAGTTTTTGTCCACGAAATCATCCCTTAAGGGGGTGAAAATGGGAAAGAAATTTTGTATGAGGAATCACCTAGGAACAAACCCGAGCGACGCGAGGATGACTCGCTAGTTAAACTATGAAGAAATGAATTAACTTACTTCACTTGTTTCTTTACATTTTACTAATATATATAAAACTCTTAGGGTTACTCAATTCGTAAATGTTAGATTCAGCGTATATTTTCTACACATAAAATTTCTATAAATGGCCTATTACATAGCGAATCCGGTCAATTAAACCTTCAATTAAGAGGCTCGCTAAAAAAATGAAACGAAAATATTGTACATATGAAAATTTTTAATTATTAATTATTGGAAAATATCAGGACGACACTTGTCTCGGACTATCTAGTAACTTTAATATAAAAAAATCTAGATTTAAATAATATTATGTACAGTACGAATTAGTATGAATTACCTATTAAAAATTGCAATAATTACTTACTATACAGTATTATCTATTTTGATGCATAATTAGCTTCATATCAGTTGAATCGATATCCGTCGACAACTACGACGTTGTAGACATTCGTCCATGCACCTTCCTTTGCGTGACACACGCTATACTGTGCACAAATTCAAAACACATTTACCACTTTAAAAAAATAAAATAAATTAGAACCTTACTCTGTTATTTTACAGTCTAATTTAGGTTGTACGTAGATGATTCAAAACAGGAAAGTTAGAAAGCCTTATCAAGTTACCAGCGCAATTCACCATTTGCGAAGTTGAACAAACCTCATAGGTGGAAAGGTCGCATATTGAAAACTATTTCGAATTGTTTTATGTGCAGCGATTAATTGATAACTGGGAACTTTGAATGTGATTTGTCTTAGAGCTTTAAAGCTTTTGTAAGTAATTTCTTACTAATATTTATTACAAGTAACATTTAACTTTCTTGTCAGTTTGTATATACTATGGATTATATTTAAGACAGACAGACATATTTAAAGGCCCCATAATTACGAGTTAATGTCCGTCATGGGTGTTTATATAAACACCTATTACTGGAGTGTTTATAAATATTTATAATATGTATGTATTTAAAGTTATATACCTATGTGTAGTGGATCAACTATCTGGTATCCATAACACAAGCCTCGTAGCTTACCATGGAACTAGGTGGTGCTGTGTTAATGGCTCAACATATTTATTTATTTAAACATTTAAAACTTGGTAGACACATTAATAAAAACTTATTGTAAACCAGTTCTGAAGGCTTAGCAACAATTTCCACACTTAAACTCATGCAGCCATTAGCCAAACAGTCGAAAAGAAGTATATTATTTAGATAATTTCTCGATCTTTTATTACATTCGTTTTAGTTTCACATTCGTAATTGTTCTAAAACGTATGTTAGTAAAACTGAAGGGACGTATAAGACAAAACATTTCAAAAAAATATATTTCTATAAATCTTAAATGGTCAGATTTTTCATATTATAGCATCGCGGCATAGCAATAATAAAGACACTTAGTTGGTGACATCGTTGCTTATAAGCTATATTCACACCAGCGCGATCAATATTTCATAAGAATAGCTACGTTTTTTCCTTCTTATATTTGACAAGATAAATAAAATGGAAACGTTATATATAACATGCAACGGTCGATTGCATACATACAAACTTATCTACACTTCTAATTTTATCTATTTAATTTATATGTAATGTAGTAGTAACAATTAAAAATAACGCTAAAATAGACACGGTAGATACTCGTATTGTTTGTATTAATATATAAATTCAATTAAATACTCTAGATATAATAATAAAATTTTAATTTACTGACCGACTTTTTGGGTCTACAAATCATATAACTTTGCACTAAAAAAGTATGTTTGAAAATTTTTTGATAATGCATCCACTAAAAATGTAATATGGGGATGAAAATTTAAATGGCAATTGTCATTTTCAAAATAAATGTGGAACGTTTAAGCTTCAACGCCTCAACGAAAGTTCAATATAAATTCCAATTCAAGAAATTCAACTACCACAGAGCGGTACTTTTGAAGTTGATGTACCTTTTAAGCTGACGTAGATCTTGGACTAACCAACAAAAACCTAAGTCACAATGTCGTATACTGCTCAAGAAACAGCATTACACATACAAAAAATGGATCGTAAAATCAAATCCACATTATACACATACTAGCGATTCACTCTCGCTTCGCTCGGGTTCGCGTCTCTAAGTTGATTCCCCATACAAACTTTCATCCCCATTTTCACCCTCTCAAGGGATGATTTCCGGGATAAAAACTATTACCAAATTTTGTCTAAATCGGTCCAGTAGTTTCGGAGCTTATTCGGTAGAAACAAATAAATAAACAAACAATAAAATCTTTCCCCTTTATAATATTAGTATAGACAGATATATTCGCACTATACTTCGTTATTACCAATCCAGATAGTTTCGCAGTACTAAGTTTTCACCTCATTGAGTTTCAACCGAGGCAAGTTGTCAGTTTACTTTACACTTTGAGATCCTAATAAGACTACTAGTTTCGCTGACGCAGCAAGCACATAATACATATGTGTGTTACGTGTAACAATTGTCTAAAGTAGCGAAATAGCTGAAGTAAAATTCCCTTCTCATTTGATGGCCGGACAATTTGTACAAATTGGATTTACTTAATGGAAGCCTTAGCTCCCTTTCCAATTTGTATGAAGTGTTGCTTGATAAAAGTTCACTCTTAAATGTGAGGGGAAACTTTCTAAGAGGTGCCCTCCGAAATTAATCTGGTGTGACGGACCTCAATTCAATTAACATCGATTTCAGGAGGAGATTTATCTTAAAATTTGGAAGCTTTTTTAATATTCTCTCAAAGAGCAACTTTTGTGATGACAGTATTATTACAATTCTATTAACTGTATTTGAAAGGAAAATAATTTTGCGCATAAATAAGTGGTTGATTATATTATTTCTATCAATTTAGTAAGTAGCTAATAATAAAAAGTAATAGGTACATTTGTATAACGCCAGACGACTGAACGGATCTGGATGAAATTTGGCACAGAGATAGATTTTAGTCTGGAATAACACATAGGCTACTTTTTATCCCGAAAAAATGTACGGTTCCCGTGGGATAGGTTTGTTTTTGTTTTGTTTTCCTAGAAACGAATCTGAGAGAAGCGAGGGTGAGCCTATTGTTACATTAATAAAAACTTAAAAAAAAAACCGACTTCAAGGCACTAAAATGTAAAAAATAACTAAACGGGGGTTTTCATTTAAAATAGATACCTAATCAGATATTTTCGAAGTCGATGCCAGCCGACGCATAGGAAATCTAATATATTTTGATACGTAAAATACATATTTACCTATTAGATATTCATATCTTAAAATATTGTCCGCTGGCACCGTATTCGAAAATATCTGATTAGGTATCTATTCTAAATAAAAACCCCCGTTTAGTTATTTTTTACATTTTAGTGCCTTGAAGTCGTTTTTTTTTTAAGTTTTTATTTTTATATTTTTAGTGTAGACGTAATAAGCAGGTAATTTGTATGAAGAAATACATAAATATACAACATATTCGATTAAACAATTTGTTTAAAAAATACATTTATTGTTGATTTTTGTTAAAACCGCTCGACCGATTTCGATAAAATTTATATGGGACCACCTGGGAAGTATACCCTTTCAAACTAAACAAAAATTTTCCAAATCAGTTCAGGCGTCTTCGAGTAATCGGTGAACATACATAAAAAAATTCCGACGAATTGAGAACCTCTTCGTTTTTGGAAGTCGGTTAAAAACAACAAGTAAGTTTTAATTAAGTTATGAAGTCAGATTATCAATTTTACCGGTAACTAATTCTCAGTAACAGTAGCAAATTCAAAGGGATGCTTCATTCCAAATATTACATTCATTTAAGTCAATGAAGACAAAGTTAAAACAAGTTGTGACGCACATTCAATCCCCAGAACTTACTCTTGTTTCTCGTTAGACGCTTATGGATTTGTATACGAATTTGTACCTTATCCCTATAGCAATAGCAAATATTTGATTACACTACTAGTTTCATAAATATATTATTTGAACATTGAAACAAATTTAAATAAATGAACTTTCAGAAAGCTATCTCACACAAGTTATACGCACCATAAGTTATAGTTTCATATTTCAAAATTAAAATTAAATATCAAGACTAACAGAAAATTTTGCAATATATTTAACTTTAAAAATAACTGAAAACGGACTTCAAAAGTTTGTTTATACTCTATAAGCTCATGTATTTTCATTTAAACAAAACCTTATTCATTTTAGCCGTTTCGAATTTCAAAATCGCTATATTATGTTTATAATCAAGGGAGACTTCACGCATAATACATGTATAAAGAAATTCTCTTTCATTTTAAAATCAGCTAGCCAAGTCTAGTCTAGAGATCACTAACGTAAAATAATCTTTATTAAATGGTCCGTTTTTATTTAGATATTCGATACTATAACCATATAAAGCTTTAAACTTCAAAAAGAAGAATTAATAGGTATCGAATAAATATAGGACGATAAGAAAACCAAAAATCCCAAAAAAACCCTTAAAAACCCTTAAAATAACAAAAAAACCCTGAAATTAAAACACCATTAAACAAAACAAACTGTCATGTCTTTCATTAACACTCACTAATCTCAAGCTGTTAGCTAATCTTGCAGGGTTACAAGGAGTAGAAGACACGAATGAGTGAAATAACCTGGAAAATGTTAACAAATAATACCAACCTGTATTTAAACCACATTCAATAATCATTAAAAAACATTTAATCAAACATCAAAAACGTCAAATTCAAAAAGCATAACACTTTAAAATATACGAGTTAAATCTGTTAGAAAGTAGTTTTATTCGTCTATTTAAAGTCTATCTAGCAAAAAAATCTGGCGCGCCATTCGTGTACAGTGCCTATATCTTTCAACCATACATAGGTTAGTCTTTTTAAACTTTTCCTCCTGGCTACGCGAGGTTATCAACCTTCAGGTCGCGCTGGCGTGTTTAGAATTCTTACTATCGCATGAATTTCCAAGGATCGACTGCAACGGTGTCATATGTCATGATTAATTCCCAACAGCGCAATACATTTTTGCTCAAGAGTGTTAACTTTCTTTAGGTAATATTGGAAAAAGAACATCAAAGGGAAAATGGATACGGATATTGCTGTTAGCTTTCGAAGGTCCAAAAAGAGATCGAATGTTACACAGATCTTTGATACGATTCGATAATACAATAGTATGTCGCAATTTATTATTGTAATAGGAAATCTGAAATACCTGTAAAACATCATCTATACTAATATTATAAATGTGAAAGTTTGTGAGGATGTATGGATGTTTGTTACACTTTAGCGCAAAAACAACTGAATGGATTTTAATGAAACTTTACAATAATATAGCTCATACATCATAGACTACTTTTTATCTTAAAAAATTTACGGTTCCCGTAGGATAGATTTGTATTTGTAAATATTTATCTTATTTTTAAACATATAGATAATCTCGTATTTACTCATACACATAGTATGTTTATGTCATGTTTATATCTACCTAACGTTTTTCTAGTCCCGAGTGAAAATACGACCAGATGCATTCTAAAGCCAAAGAGAAACAAGATCAGATTTTCGAAATTCGCTGAAATGTGATTCAGCTTGACACTCTATTTGGGTATTTTATCGAATACGAAATAGTATTAAAGGCTGAGACGTTGCCGCGTCGGATTCACTTTTTACGGTGGTTTTACTGCTAACTGAAAATCTGCCTTCTTGTATTGAAAAGGAGACAAATAAAAAATGTGCACCAAATTCAGAGCTGCGTCAAGAGATAAAATTCTTTTAAGACGTCGTCAAAAGGGCAACAATGTTCTTATCAAACGATAAATTTAAGGTCTAACATCGATTCCTTAAAACAAATGCACATCGCAAAACGATTAACATCGTTTTGAATTTGTCTTTGAACTCATGAATATCTGCGTATTTGAAAAAATATATAGTAGCAGACTTTCAGAATCCTACAAATTTTATCTAGAACTACGAGTAGCATTACTACTACAACTAGCAACTAGCAAAAACCAAATCCTTAGGTTTTACATATTAGTATACTCTTACATTGCAGTGTTTGTATTTTTTCTCAGAAATGAGATGTTTTCCCGCGGTAAAAAAGTATCCTATATGTTGACCCGGATAACCAGCTATCACCATACCAAATTTCATCAAAATCCCTGCAGTGGTTTTTCTGTGATGCGGTTACAGACAAACAGACAAAAATTCTAAAAACTATAGATTCGGCCTCTGTATCGATAATAATGTCTATTTCAATAAGATTTTCCAAAAAAATATTTAATGTACAGATTCGGCTTAGTTACAATTTTATTATATGTATAGATTAAAATACGCCTACAAAAGGAATAAATAATAAAAACATAATCCATCTGCGTTTTCTTAAAAATGTTCAAGCAAATAGAAATTAAAATGAAAACGTATAGACAACATCAGAGCTAAAATAGAAAATCCTCGTGTAATAGTTTTCTTATTTTATACGCATGACTGAAGATAAAATATAGGAATATCATATGAAAATATATATATTTCTCATATAACCTTTTCAAATGAGAATTCCATGTCCACTCATTTTTCTTATCTGGCGGTCGGCACATTTGCATGACGAACTGTTTCATATTTATGTTACACTAACATTGCCCGCGGCTCCGCCCGCGTTCAGATAACCAAAAACCAAATTCTTAGGTTTTCCATATTAGTAACTCTTACATTGCAGTTTTTGTATTTTTTCTCAGAAATGAGACATTTTCCCGCGGTAAAAAGTATCCTATTTATGGCCCGGACAACCAGCTATCATCATACCAAATTTCATCAAAATCCCTACAGTGGTTTTTCTGTGATGCGGTAACAGAGTCAGACAGACAGACAAAAAATCTAAAAACTATAGATTCGGCCTCTGTATCGATAATAATGTTTATTTCAATAAGATTTTCCAAAAAATATATGATGTACAGATTCAGCTTAGTTACAATTTTATTATATGTATAGACTATAAGTACAGTACATATATGTTTTAGGTTTATTTAAAGTTCAACATTGTTTAACTTGTTACCTTTCCAACACGCGGTCCAGCAGTCCTTCGACGTAAGTATTTGCGGAATTCCATAATAACCTTCAGAATTCCTTCGCGGCGAATAAATTGAAAATTTTTCTGCTTTAGAGTTTGGTATGCTTTACCTTACCTGTTCATGTTTTATTAAAATATACCAATTTATGCATTTAAGGTATAAATAACGTTGTGCTGAGAAAGTTTCAAACGTTTGAAAATGCTGAGTGCGAACAGTTATCCATATCCAACGATTTTTGGCTATTTTTAAACGACTTTTAAGTTGCATAACATGTATTGTACCTTATAAAAGCAAAGCTTGAATTTATAAATGAAAAAGCTCATTTGATTTGTTGCATTTCACAAGTATTAAAAAACTGTGATAAAAAACATTTAAAACTTTCATAGCATTATTAATTAGGTAAATTAACGCGTATATCAGCAAATGTAATAACCTATCCTCTACACATAAACCTTTAAGGCAAAGCTCTCGATTTATTACTGATACTAAACTATAAAAATAAAGCTAATTTTCGTCTATTTAATAAGAAGTATAATTGAAAATATACCTAAATGATTAAATGCCCCGAGGGTCAAACAAAAACTCGAGGTAAAAATAATATATATTTGGAGTTTCTATCAAAAAATCGATTACGCAGGCCACAATCATAATATCGCCGATTATTTCGGCCATTTCGACTAATTGAACAGCGTTCTATTTATTTTTATCACCCGTGTAAAATGGACAAAGTCAAAGCTTATGTAGTACAATAGAAGTGCTTTTGACATGAATTTAAAAATATACCAGGCGAATGTTTTATCTTTTGAGCATCGCTTAAATATAAACTTAATCTATACATATAATAAAATAATTTCTGAGCCGAATCGGTACACTAAATATTTTTTGGAAAATCTTATTGAAATAGTCATTATTATCGATACAGCGGCCAAATGACAGATCAACAGTTCTCTACAATTTGCATAGGTATTTGATAGAAATTTTGCTAGCGCGTTTCAAGCTTAAAAATTTGAATGGTATTTTATTAGTTGTGATCGAAATATATGAAATTTGTTTTTCAATAAACAAATTATAAATTTATTATCTTTCTGTTTAGAATTACCTAACATTAAAATTATCGATAATTTTAGAAATTTAAGGACATTAAAAATAAATCTTCTGAGGTTTCTGATTGGTTGATAGCAACTCCATCACAGCGATTCTCCGACCGAACAGTTATAGAAATGCGTTAACAAAATCTAGATGCAAGGATTAAAAATTTATCTTTTTCCACTCTAAATAAGATTTATTTTGCTATTCTGTACTACGTAATTATGACATTTTGTGTTACAAAGATTGCGGTGATCTTCAATGCACGCAATTATGAAGTCAGTTTCATTAAGTATAAGGTTGACATTCGCATCACACATTAAAAATTCTATTATGTATATATCTATATAGATGTCGATAAATATCCATGTTAATATTTAATTGAAAACTATAGGAAAAGTAAAAAATATGGTCAACTACTATTTAGATTGATAAATATATAGTTATCTAATATAGAAAGCTGAATTGTTTTTTATTTAAGCGAGCGCATCTCTAAAATCTAAATCTACCGAGTCCAATTTGTAACATTATTGTCTAGTTTTATATATTTAATTTCATGTTTTATATATTGTATAGACTTATCTATATGAGTAAAATAGTGTTATACCTGTACATCAACAGCTTGATAAACTAGAAACTCTTAGATTTACGCGTATTATTAAACATTTTAAATAAACTATTTTTTGGATTTAGATTTTTTCTCAGTTTTATTTAGCTTTTTGGTTCCCGTCGATTAATGTTTTACAACAAACATTGTCACGGAATAGGCTTTTAGAAGACAAAATAGTTTTTTTTAAAAGTCTTGACTTAATAATCAATGCCACTTCTAATATATTATTATTCCTTGTTCTGCATAGAACCTACATAAATATTCGTGACCCATTCGATATTTAAGTCGAACGAGGTTTAGTTTCCTTTTGTGACTTATGAATTTTTGTCATAAGTAATTTAAAAGAAATGTTACGAATACGTTGTTAAATTTTGATTTTAAGCGTTGAGAGGAAATTATTATTTTATTATTAGTTACGTACATATCTTGACTTTCTTCGATGCGTCCCTTAACTACACACTAATATTGCACGAAAAACGGGTCCCTCTTGATATACCGGCATATAAAATATAGTATATAGTCATATAGTCGGACCTTATGTTTCCTAGCTACGTTAACAAGGATAAACCAACAAACACTGATTATCGATTTATGTAATTATTTTATTTATTATTTTATATGTTATTATTTTATATTTATTGTTTATGTTATAAGCATAGAATTTTTTTATTAAAAGTGCAAAGTTTCGCTGTTGTTTTTTACAACGTTATCATTAGTATATCAATTTTTCCCCACTGGGTAGGTGTAGTATTCAGCTCTTTTAACGTCCAACGGGCCTTACTGTACTACAAGGGGGATTAGGCCTTAGTCCACCACGCTGGCCAAGTGCGGGTTGGTGGACTTCACAAGTCTTTCGAAAATTAGCTAGGTTCTCTCAGACATGCAGGTTTCCTCACAATATTTTCCTTTATCGTAAGATAAGTGGAAGATCATGTTGGAAATGATTCGCACATGAAAATATCAGAGGTACGAAACTCGGGATTTGAACTCCCTTCACTCGCTAGTCGCTAGCTATTTCATTATAAAATATTTAGATACATAAATAGGTATAGAAATGTAAAAAAAATGTTAATCACTTATTCAGCGAAACCTTTTTTGTGTTTTAAGGAAAAATTTCATCCCGTATGTTTTCATGTTAACTGTAATTTGTAACGACGATATCACGGCCATTGGGCACTTAAATTAATGTACACTAACATAAACACAAACAGCTTTTCCGCTGTAAGAAATAATGCCCTTTTAATTAAATTAGGTAACGCAATTTATGTTGTAGCCTATATTCATAGCACACTGAAAGAAATGAAACTTCGGTCACAGTATCGACTGACTGCAGTCGTTTATCTATGTATCTTAAGTGACTGAAGACAGCTAAAGCTAAGGCAAATTAGCATTGGCTTTATTGCTATTTCTACTTGTATGTACTCGTATATAGAATGAAATTATTCAAGAGTTACTTACGTGGCGGCAAATTCGTTTTATTCTCTGTTAAGATATTTAACTTTTGAATATATACATTCAAAACTTACAAGCTTACATATCAGAACTGTATCAAGGTTATATCTATACTAATATTATAATTGCGAAAGTTTGTGGGGATGTATGGATGTCTGGATGTATAGATATATGGATGTTTGTTATTCTTTCACGTAAGTACTGCTGAATGGATATTAATGAAACTTTACAATAATATAGCTCATACATCAGAATAACATATAGGACACTTTTTATCCCGGAAAAATGTACTAATCCCGTGGGATAGATTTGTTTTTGTTTTTCTAGCTTCTAGTTAATATGAAGTTATATATTAGGAAGTTTTTAAAATATTAATAAATTCATTAAATTAAATTTTATATTTAAATAGTTTTTGCCCGCGACTCTGTTTGCATGTTAGGTATACATACGAAATAAAAAATGAAAAAAAAATGAAATAGAACCGTTACAATGTGAAGAAGTAAGAAATAAATAGGTACCTACTCATTCACTTATGAACTTCCACATATATAATATTATTGATAATTTATTGATAACTAGCATTGCCCGCGGCTCCGCCCGCGTTCAGATGACCAAAAGCCAAATTCTTAGGTTTTACATCTTGGTATACTCTTACATTGCAGTTTTTATATTTTTTCTCAGAAATGAGATATTTTCCCGCGGTAAAAAAGTATCCTATATGTTGACCTGGATAACCAGCTGTCACGATACCAAATTTCATCAAAATCCCTTTAGTGGTTTTTCCGTGATGCGGTAACAGACAGACAGACAGACAGACAGACAAAAATTCTAAAAACTATAGATTGGGCCTCTATATCGATAACAATGTCTATTTCAATAAGATTTTCCAAAAAATATTTAATGTACAGATTCGGCTTAGTTACAATTTTATTATATGTTTAGATTTTACAAAATGTTGTGTATTTTAATTGATGTAATGTAATTTTGAATTCCTTTTATACACACCTTGGTTAACTAACATTCAAAGTAACATTAAGTACCTACCTACACATGGGGGCGAATTCGCAAAAAAATTACAGTTTAAAACTATGTGTTCGATTTTGAAACATTAGTGTCCAAGTGAAGTTCTGTAACTTATTTTCCAATACTACAAAATATAAATAGCTTACCAGTCTCACGTAGGTCCATTCATTGTATTTGTTAATCTTTAAAAATACGTTAGTACATAAATACATGAAAGTTTTTCACAATAAAAAGAACATTTTTGTATAATATCGTGATATAGAGCTGTCACGATATTATAAGAAAATAGTTCAAATTTATAACTAAGTATTATGACTAGAATTTACAGCTAATTACCAGATATCTATAATAATAAATAGGTATTAAACGTTGCTTCTATTTCGCTTAAATATGGACAAAACCATGTAAAATATAAAGTTAAATTTGTTTACAAGAACAAAAACGATGTGAAACAATAAAGATATCCCTTTACTTAAGAGCAAATGCGTAGAATCGACATGGAACATTATCGCAAATGTTCACTTTCCATTAAAGTGGAGAGGTTGTTTAAAAAACAAGCAAAAGAATACGAGATTCTGATTCCTATGTATAATTTATTTGCAGTACAATCATGAACAAAAGCACTAGTACACAAAATACACTAAGCGCCTGTGACTTTGCTCGCGTGGTATATAAATTAAAATATTTTCTGTCTATTAGTGAAGAAATTGGATCTGTTGTTTTTGAGGTTATTTCATACACACAAATGTATATGTATATGATGATTTTTATCAAACTTAGTGATAAAAAGCTGTGATTGGTAGAAAGAAAGGATATTTTATGTTTATTTAGTATAATCGGTAGACATAGACGTAGATACACACTATAGGTTTAAATCCACAATAAGTTTTCTTTTTCAGCTTCTTCCTTTAAAATTTGTCAAAATAGTTTAGATTCCCATATTCTGATCCAATAAACAAACAAGAAGAAAGACATTTAAAAAAAGAAAGTCATAGCATACCTACTTCCTGTATTTACAACTGTTATAGCAATAACCATTATTAAAAGTATGTAAATGATCTAAGTTCCGTACAAAGAACAAAAGTTTTTCAAATAAAGAATTAATATAATGGAATTATATATATAAAAATATTAATATAATGAAAGAATTAAAATAACTTAAACTTTTGATTAACCTAAAATACTATAATATATATACTATAATATAACTGCTACATTTTTAAAAAAGAAACTAGCGAGCCCGCGGCTACGCCCGCGTTCAATCTACAAAAAAAACTCTTTAGCTTTATTTTATACAGCGTATGTAGGTATTTATACAATACTAGCATTGCCCGCGGCTCCGCCCGCGTTCAGATGACCAAAAATCTAATTCTTAGGTTTTACATTTTAGTACACTCTTACATTACAGTTTTTGTATTTTTTCTCAGAAATGAGAAATTTTCCCGCTGTAAAAAGTATCCTATATGTTGACGATAATCAGCTATCACCATACCAAATTTCGTCAAATTTCCTCCAGTGGTTTTTCCGTGATGCGGTAACAGACAGACAGATAGATTCGGCCTCTGTATCAATAATAATGTCTATTTCAATAAGATTTTCCAAAAAATATTTAATGTACAGATTCGGCTTAGTTACTATTTTATTATATTAGATTGATCATACAAAAATATTAAAATCCCGATTAAAAAATCGGGGTGAAAAATACTTCACGACTGTTTATTCTCATATCTACCAAATATACAAAAAAAATATCATTAAAATCGGTCGAGCCGTTTCGGAGGAGTGCGACCACAAACACCGTGACACGAGATTTTTATATATTAGTAATTAGACTAGTACTAATAAATCATAGCTACTAGTTTTGTACAGAACCCTATAAAATAACGTTTTAAAACACTAGGGCTAGGTCATGACGTCTAATTGGTTTAATACACAACAGTACGACTAAAAAGGATGAATATTACAAAATCATATATTATTCGGGTTTAAAAAGGGAGAAGTACTTGGTTCTTTCTGCTTACATCTTCAATAAAGACTGGTGGTGCCCAGTGGTAGATATTTGACCATAATACTTAATGAAAATTTTATCTATCTCATTAAAAAAAATATCAAATTTTCTGTGAATAAACAAAAAAAAAACAGAAAATCGGTTACCATAAAGTGAAGTAAAAGATACCGAACTTTTTTGTCTTGCCCATTTAAATGTAGATATACGTACATATACTATTCTTTATTGCACTTAAAAATAAATGGGGTAGTATGTGTTTTACACAATGTTTCTTTGCAAAGATGGACTTATCTTTAGAAGAGATCTCTTCCAACCAACCTATGGTAGTGAGAAATAGTGTTATAAAGCAGGCTAAAATCGTGCAGTTGTAGTCATATAAATAATATATAGATACTCAAAAATAAATAGCTAATAACACAATAATAATATATAACTATTATATATAAAACCATACAATATAAACTACATACCATATATAATTATGAATTTAAATTTTTGATATTTGGATATAAATATGAATAAAATTCCTCACGAAGAGTTTCACATTATTACTTTCAAAGTGATTATGAAGTTGATATGCCTTTTAAGTTAAAACAGTAATTATTTTTAAATTTTCTGAAACCACTTTTGTATATGACAGTACAGGCTTACAGTGGCAATTACAAGTCTGATAATAGCTTCCCACGGTATCGATTACCACCAATTTGCCAAAGTATTTTCAATTTGGATTACTGTTCACTTTGGCGTAGTTCGTGTATGGGCGACATCTAATGACATTACTGAGACCATTTTCGTATAAACATACATACATATACACGTATATTACTCATTAGCATATGCCTGCGACTCCACTCGCTTGGTTCGTCGATAAAAATGATCTTGAACAAACAAACAAACAAATAAACAAATAAACAAACAAACAAACAAACAAACAAACAAACAAACAAACAAACAAACAAACAAACAAACAAACAAACAAACAAACAACTCAATCAATACTCGCATTTGGGCGCGATTCTATTCGCGTGGTATAACAAATGGATTTTCGTACTAACTTCTTACCCCTCTTTAATTCTATAGGGGTTAAATTTCAAAAAATCCACTAAGAACAGTGAACCCATGAACTAGGTATAGCACATCACATACTAAAATACACGGGATAACCACCCTTATTTTAATTTTGAATGTATGCATTGCCTTTATAACGTCCCACCGCTGGGCACGGGCCTCCCTTCAGTACGACGGGTATCACACCATAGTCCACCACGCTGGCCAAGTGCGGGTTGGCGGATGGATTTTATTTTTATCTAAAAGAAAACTAAACAAATAATCTTTATATGCTAGGAGAACAACTAAGAATAGATAGAATAACGATGGTTTCACATTGTATTCAAGCCGCCCACAGCTGGGCAAAATCCTCCCCTCATATACATAGTCGGTGAACTAGCCAAGTGACTGGCGAACTTTACAGGTATTATGTTGGTAGCTTCTCTCAGGCATACTGGTTTCCTCACGGTGTTTTCCTTCATCGTAGAAGTCAACCATGTGGGAAATGATTCGCACATGAAACTACGATTTCATATCTGATATATATTACCTATATTAGCTGCCTCATCCTCAAGAAAATCCGGACAGAGAAAATTAATTTATTCCAGTATTAAAAGTTTTAAGACAGCGAGTAAGAAACAAGATCTAACTTGGACGAGCGAGTGACCCAAAACTACTTGAAAATTGTTTCCGAAATTTAAGCTGATTTGGCAACGTTTACGAAAGTTCGCAGTCTGAGAAAAGCTCTAACGTATCACCTCGTTGTAGATATTTTTTTATAATATTTTTTTAACATAGTAGATTTGTTTTATTTAAAACTAGCGACTCACCCTCGCTTTGCTCGGGTTCGTCCCTAGGTTGCTTCCCCATACAAACTTTCATCCTCATATTCAAACCTTAATGATTATTTCCGGGATAAAAACTATCCTATGTCCTTTTTAGGATCTCAAACTATTTTTTTACCAAATTTCATCTAAATCGGTTCAGCAGTTTTGGAGTTTATTCGGTACAAAGAAACAAAAAATCTGTTTTTATTATAATATTAGTACCTATAGATTAGGGGGTCCTTATGACCTGTCTCACGATGTCGGGTGGTTTCAAATATGTAACTGTGAACTGACAGACCCCAATATGTAGAAGTGAATGCCGAAGCCGGAAGCCGAAGATAGTCTAAGATATCTTGAATATTTTAGAAGTTAATAAAATGAAGAGTGAAATACATAGGTAATATGTACTGTTTAGAACAAAATTGATTTAATGTGGAATATATTATGTAAGTAAGAAAATACTGGAAAGACTGGAAACATTTACTAAAAGAAGAAAAGGTTTTTGTAAGGCATATTTTAGATAACAATAAAATATTAGTTTATAATTCACTTATACGAGTATGTACCTAATAATAAAAATCACAGTAGGTATTATAAACCGATTAAATTTAATAGACATTGAATACCAATATAACGTAAACGCTACACTACCTCGCCTACTCATATATTGTAAGTGACCACTTAGTGAAATGACTCCATTTGAGTCTCGATTAATGTTTGATATTACTCTTGCTCCCTTTACTATAGTATGAACATAAGCGAATTACACAGCTATTTGATGTAAAGTTTATTGCAGAAGTACAATTTAATTAATTTCCTATATGACGACATCTATGTCTATATATGCAAGAGATCGTTAAGTATATCATCCATATAGGATACTATATGAATAATATACATTGTCGGTAAATATATAGGTATTATATATAATACCTATATATTTGCCCTATGTATATAATATATATTGTACATATACATCTTACACATCACCTTCACACGCATATTCGGTGAAGGGCTGTTGACTGTGAAGAAATATTTATTGCTATATCTATAATGATACTAGTGATTTACCCTCGCTTCGCTCGGAAGCTCGGCAGCCAAACAGGAGATCAGGAACGTTCGTGGGCGTACAGAGAACTGCTCACCAAAGTTTCATCACAATCGGATAACTGGTTGAGGAATGCATAGTGGACCAACATACAAAGAAAGTTTTTGTAGATTTACAGCACGTTAATTATAAATTATGATCGGAAAATATTGTATTTCTTACAAATGAAACTTTATAACTTTACCTCAAACATTTATCATAATAATTTTTTGTGAAAGTTTTAGCCTACTAGATTCAGGGGATTGACCAGATGTAGAATCAATGAAAGGACAACAACTACAGGATGAAATAAAATATTCCCATTGTATACAGCCCTTTTTAATGTCCTATTGCTGGTCACGGGCCTACCTTCAATACAAGGTGGATCAGGCTATAGTCAACCACGCTAGTCAACTTTCAAAAACTTTCTAGGCTCTCTCAGACATACATTCTCACTATATATTCCTTCATCATGAGATAAGTGGTGCGAGACCGGGATTTGAACCCGCTTCACAGTTTCCATAGCGTGCAGATTACCACTGGGCTACCACTGCCTATTCCTATTGTCTAACATTCATACAAATTATAATTAAGTTGATAAGCAGCTTGGAAGCTAAGACCTGACAAGAGAAAAAAGAAACTTAAGTTTAACTAATTTTCTTTCACCATTTACAAAAGTTTGTAATCACTAAAACATACATATTACTCGTACAATACATATATAGGGTACATTTACTTATATACGTCATCTGTAGGCATCTATAGGTTTAATTAAATCATATTGTAACGTTATTATTTCCTCCCCCAAAATCTAAACATGGGCCTTTAAATGCGAGAATTTATTACGTCGTCGCGGTGCACGTAAATAAATTGCACTGGTACTTTAATATACGTCGCGCGAGTTCATTTTATAGCGTATGTTAGACAGTTCAAACTAATAAACTGTATGTGAAAATATTAAGAGAACGGATCTATAGTAAAAATTACAAATTTAGTACAACTAGTGTTGTACTAAATTGGTCGAAATTCCACCACAATCATAGGGGAAAATTTAAATAAAAAAAAATGATAACAACACTAAAGCTCGTCAATAGCTAGTAAACATTAAAAAAAAAGAAAATCTTTTGACAAATGGAGGAGAATAAGGTACTGAACTGTTTTATCTTTACCTATTTAGATATAGAAATCGAAGCCAATAATTATGTTTCATTATAATTTACACCGACTTCACCTTGAAAGTAATTATTATTTACTTATACTTAAAATAGAAAAAAAAACTCAATAGTAATATAACTCAATAGTCTATTCATTGATAAAATAATTGAATTATGTCTATTAATTTATTGATATAATGTTTCGCTCGCGTGGTGACAGGGATCAAAGGTTATTCAGGATGAAATCTATATCCTAGCCAAATATTATCGATATCTGTTCAGCAGTGTAAGCGTGATAAGGTAAAAGACAGTTACTTTCGTATTTATGATATTAGCATGGAAGTATTATAAATTATATTTTAAATAAAACTATCTTTTTTGAATTTTCATGGATTTACCTACTGTGATCTTTTCGGGAAACAAAAATCAAAAAATAGTTTTATTTAAAACTAGCGGCTCAGCCTCGCTTTGCTCGGGTTCGCCTCTAGAAAACCAAAAGCAAACCTATCCTACAGGAACCGTACATTTTTCCAGGGTAAAAAGTAGCCTATGTGTTATTCCAGACTATAATCTATCTCTGTGCCTTTCATCCAGATCTGTTCAGCCAATCTGGCGTGATTGAGTAACAAACATAACAACTCACAAACTTTCACATTTATAATATTTATAGGTACAGATTATAAGAATCGATATTCCCATTAAAATTTTACATTATAGCTATAATTCTAATACAAAATATATTTATACATATATATGTACATATATTATATATATACATAGATATATTTGAGATATTTAAGTAAGAAAAAAATATTATGGATTATATCATAATAATATTTAAAGTAATGCAGAAAGTTGTATTTATTAATATTTTATGAGTAATCGCAAAGCAATTCTAGTTCTGCATAATCAAATCAGCTACTGGCCAACAAGTTTCAGACTACTCTGTAGTTCAAGTTTTATCGCCGGTAAACTTACGGATAGGTAAGAGAAAATTGTATATGAAGTTGGAAACCCTTTCCGTGAGTGAGTTTTATTTAGCTTTTTCATATTATTATTTAACAAAATATAAAGCTTTTTTCAAGACGAGACAATATCTACGTGAGTTAAATAAAAATGACTAAAATTTTAAAAGGAACGGTGTTTCTCGATTAGTTTTTTTTTGTTTGTTCTCCTTTGACGAAGTAACGTGGCCACGGATCGACTCAATCTACACTTATATTATAAAGAGGAAAGATTTGTATTTTTTTATGTTTGTAATGAATAAACTCAAAAACTACTGGACCGATTTAGAGGTAAAAAGACAATTTGAAACCCTGGCAAGGACATAGGATATTTTTGTTTCGGATATCATCCCTTAAGGATGTGAAAATGGGGATAAATTGTTATATAATTGGTGATAATTGTACATGGACATAAAATATTTTATAATACTTTCTTAATTTGCGTAAAGAAATGGATACTTCCAAGTTCCATTACATTTTTAGTTATGAGGCAAATTACGTTTTACATCGCGTAAAGAATATTGGATTCAAGTGGAGGGTTTAATTAAGGGGGGGAATTTCATCACGTGTCGGAGTTACTCTACAGTAAATGTTAATGCGTCGCCGTCGTCGTATAATACGTATGAGTCTTATAAAGTTGCGTAGAACAAATAAAATACCTTATTATATTTTACTATTATCATAACCCACGGTTTCGCCCGCATTTTATGTACAAAAAAAAACTCTTTCGCTTTATGTTATACAGCGACTCACTCTTAACTTTTCTCGGGTTCGTCGCTATGTATTTATACAATACTAGCGTTTTCCTGCGGCTCTGCCCACATAGTACATTAATCACCAACATATCATATACCAAAACCTTCTCCGAAACACGCTGCATCTTATGGTATGAGTATTATTCTGATTGGTTCAGTAGTTATAGCAGTATAACCGAACAAAAAATCGGCTCTCCATTTATTAGTATAGATGCTTATATAGTTTTACGATAATGTATGGAAGTCTGCCAGATTTGTTGATATTTAAGAGTACTGCTCCGCCCCTTGGGTAGTAGAATGATGATATATATTCTATTGTAGCTGTTGTATACTTTTGTCTATGGTGTATTAAAAATTAAATATTTGTAAAATATTGGCAGCACTGTAAAGAATGAAGAACATTATGGATCGATTATAAAGTCACCCCTTTCTAACGCTCGAGTTTCATTGTTAAAAGCCTGGACCGAGACAAAATAAATAACATTAAAACAATAGCTTCCTCAATAAACGGTCTATCTAATGAAAAAATAATTTTTCAAATTGGATTAGTACTTCCTGAGATTAGCGCGTTCAAATAAACAAACAAACAAATAATCTCTGCCTTTTTATAATATTAACATAGATAATTGGAATCAAAAAAAATAACTTTCATGAAATGAAAAACGGCAACGACTTTTTACGCATACATATTTTTTTTGTGAAAAATTGCTATGACCGCGTATGGCTGATATTTTTGAAGAGAGCGCTGATTTTGCTTCTTCAAAGCACAATTGATCAAGGCATACAATTTTAATTCAAAAAACTCCAAAGAAGTCTTATCACCAAAACGGTATCTCTGCACGCCACCTTCATTTGTTTCCATTAATATCGGGAGGCTCCAATGTAACCTTTTTTAAAATATAATAAATATCCTTTCAAAGGTTCTTCAGAATTTCCATCACAATTTTGGTCTCTTTTGTTTCTCATTCTTTCATAATAAAACATGAATAAAAAATATTATGTTTAATTTTTAAGCTACATACTCTAAAGTTGTTTTTTGAGTGTTACTTACATCGGACTACTATTATAAATGCGAAAATTTCTGTGTGTTTGTTTGTTAATCCTTCGTGCTGAAATGGCTGGACAGATTTGGATGAAATTGTTGTGTACACACTATTTCCAAGGCACCTAGAAATGCTTTATATATACAGTTAAAGTTCAGTTTACAAAAGAAATAATTATATTATTTTAAATATTTCTATTACATGTTTGAATAACTAAACCTTACATTTCGACACCGATCCTTGAGTATATTATAATATGTAGAACAATTTTAACCTATATTATCAAATAATAATTCATTTACAAACTAATATAATATTCTAACATAATTAACATTATATGCCGTAAAGAGGCCTAATGCGTACAAAAGCTGCGGCGCCATATTTAATGAGACTTAGCAATTAGATTGTTGCTTCAGACTTTATTTTAAGTTATTCAATAAAATTGATATGATAAAACTTAATAATATATGAAATAAAATTGATAACATAACATATGTATTTGAATTAACATATCTCGTCCGTTTGTTTGACCGAATGTATTGTCGTGTTAATATATCTCACCTATTATTTTCGCGTAAAAGTAGGAATTGACAAACAAATTAGGTAATAATTAATTATTATTTTTTTTTAATTTAAATTTGACAACACGTTTGGCTTAGTTTGTAGTGACCCTACTTGCTGTGCCAGCGGTCGCGGGTTCGAGTCCCGCTGGGGGCATTCATTTGTGTGATGTTAAATGTCTGTACTCCAGTCGTGGGTGTTTATATTTATAATATGTATGTATTTAAAGTTATATATTTGTAGTGTATCACCTATCTGGTATCCATAACACAAGCCTCGTACCTTTCCATGGAACTAGATGGTACTGTGTGTTAATGTCACTACATATTTTAATATTTAAAATTATAAATATATATATATATATATATATATATATATATATATATATATATATATATATATATATATAAAATTAATTATTAATTATTATTAATTTTATATTTAAAAGCGAATATACTACAATCCAAATATTTCACAAATTTAAGGTAATTAAGTTTTACTTCATAAAGAAAATGTAATATAAAACATTTATTCTCTTATATATTTCAACAGGTGTAATTTAGCATTAGATTTTATTATTATATTATTATTATTTATTTATTCAATAAAAGAAACCGTTTCTAACATTTTTATCTTTAAAAAAAAGAAAACGGGATGACAAACAGATAACCAAAAAGTACTGAACTGCTTTTGCCTTATATGATGTGTATAAAGATATGCATATGTACGTATATATGTATGTCTTGTACAATAATATAAGTGAATAGAAAATTTAATAAACAAAAAAAAAACACTTCATACTTGTAAGAAACATGAAAAACTACTGTCAGTTTTAAACATTACATACTACGTGTCACGTGTGTACTTAAAATGTTGAGAGAGTGTTTCAAAACCGATTCACGTCATATATTCAGCTTATGACCGTCATAAGGCAGTTCGCTAATGGCGCCTAACTTTCATAACAAGGCTTATGTTATGACCTAAATTGCCATGTTGTACCTAGATATTAACTGTTTATAGAAGAACTTTGCTTCCTTTCGGATTTAAGAGGGAACGAGATTTAAAATTGTTGTGCCTTGGTAGTTACAAGATTACGGAAATTTCGATTTAAGTTTAGAAAGCAATGCGATATATTTGAAGCGGAGTTTTTAGTAAAATGGAAATTAAAAATTATTAAAATACATACTTAAGTTATATTTTAAACAGGTTTGAAAGTAAATTATACCTGTACTAGAAACGTTTCAAAGGTTAGTATGAAATACAAATCTATGAATTTCTCGGCTTTTCTGTACCATAATTTGCATGTATTATACATATAAACTTTCCTTTTGAATCACTCTACTATTGCTGAAAACTGCATTAAAATCCGTTGAGTAGTTTAAACAAGAGCAGACAGCGGAAGCGATTTCATTTTATACTATGTAAAAAAGAAGTAACACTAATTAATTGAATTGAACAGATAGATTAAAGACGACCGTACTTCGGATCTTACATTTTTACTTCAAAATAAAGCGATTTTTTTTTCTTTCTTCAGTGTCACGCTTTGTGAGGAAGACACGAATGAGTGAATTGAATGAGAATGTGTGAAACTGTTGTTACTGAAGTTATATAGTAGATCTATATAGTAGATCTATATATAATTATGACTATTTTTGTACCTCACATCTATCTAAAGTAAAAAGAGTGTAAACTAAACTCCGGGCTGCTAAGGCTTTCCAGGCGACTTCTGATCCGAGACTCGAATCCAGATCCTCTCGATCTCACCATACAAGCTAGCTACTGGACTGCCTATACACAGTGTATATGGTAATAAATTGAAATAGTACGAGCTACAACCGTATCTTTATTTTGTAAATAATGGCGAAGGAAATAGAAATTCTCTAGTTTCCGTGACTAAAACCTATCAGGCGAATGCGGTCATAAACCATTAGGTGTGTCATCTTTATACCACACGTTTCAGTTTATAAGACATAATTTTCGCTATAAAAGTAACGAAATATACTTTGAGGAATCTTTATCATCTATCTATACATATGATAAAATTCTGAGTCGAATCTATACATTAAATATTATTTTTGGATTTTTTTATTGAAATAGTCATTATTATCGTTGCGGAGGCCGAATTTAGTTTTTTTAGATTTTTTGTATATGTGTCTGTCTGTGACCGTATCACGAGAAGCTCACAGGACAGATTTTGATGAAATTTTGTATGATGATAGCTGGTTATCCGGGTCAACATATAGGATCCTTTTTACTGCGGGAAAATATCTCATCTCTTAGAAATATATATTGTAAAGTTAAAACGTAACTAGGGACGAACTAGGCAGGAGCGAGGGTGAGTCGCTTGTCTAAAATGGATATAAATAAATCTTTAAAAATTTAAATAAATTGAATAAATAAATATAAGTAAAAAATAAAAATGAATGGTTCGTATGTTTGTCCTCTATGCGTTCCTAAACCTTGATCCGACTGTGATGATATCCTATTAGTTTATATGTAGTTCTAATATATCTAATAATGCTACTTGAGCTGCCCATCCCACGCACGCTTTGTATGGAACAAAACCTAATATATATATATATATATATATATATATATATATATATATATATATATATATATATATATCCAACCGCAGGCATCACATAGTATGGTAGAAAATGTAACAGAATTAAACACATTAATATTCGGTAATTTAACACTAGACTGCTAACCGCTAATTGAAATAGCTAAAAATACCTCTTGGCAACCACGTTTAGTCATGTTAAACGTTTCTTTGTAAACGACACCGTTCTTTGACGTTTACTGGTACTAGGTCACAGTTCGGTAGGCATCTTAAGGGACCGTAGCGAAGTTATTAAAAACTTCAATGCAAAAAATTAGATGCTTTTTCCAAGAATAGTTACACGAAACACCATTTTTCATTTTCTACGTTTTGTGTAGCCAACATCTAAGTCGTTAGTTTTGTCGTACAATGCAAAAATAGTTGGCTTCTCTTGTATAAGTATTCGCGACATCATATAAGTTTTTATAGGATCATATAATCTACACATATTATAAAACAAAATCCCCCACCACGTCAATCTGTCTGTCTGAACGCGATGAATTTAAAAACTACCGAACAGATTTTCGAATGGTGTTCACCAATAGATGGAGTAATTCATGAGGAAGGTTTATGTGTATAATTCATTAAGGTTTTGTGTAGTATATTAACTGATTTATGACGATAATTGTTGAAGATGTCGGAAATAATCATGCTGACTGGGAGCTTTATTGACGTGCGCGTAAACCAATAAAGTTATATGAAAACAATGTATTACAGAATTATTAGTCTTAAAAACCACCTGAGCGAAGCGAGTGTAAATCACTTGTAATATCTATAGTTCATATTCATGGTAGTACAATGAAAATCTAAGCATGAGTAATAAAAACACCCAAAACTCAACTCAAACTTGAAATTGTATTATGTACATATATTACATAATATATTCAACGGCACTTTTAGAAGCACACTTAAATCATAAATGTAAACTAAAAAAAAAAAGAAATGTATTTTTTTTTCTAAAAACTCACAAGAACACTACGCACCCATAAAATATTTTAAGTAATATTAAAACTAATTCTAAGTTACTTCTGCTACAACATTAAAAAGCTTTCCAGAACATTGGCAGGTACCGTTATTTACGTTAGACCTTAATAGAAAATGCTAGTTCAGAAAATGGATAAGTATATTTTTAACATAATATTGGTATTAGAGTTTTTTCCGACGTCTGTGGAAATGAATTTTCGTATTGAATCCGGCAAAATAGCGAACAAATAATTTATGATGGAGGTTTCCAATTTTCAATTCCCAATTAGAGCCCAATATAAATTCTTATTAAGAAATAAATAATTCGAAAGCAAAACTGGAGAGTTTCTCTTATTATTCATCTGTTACAAATATCCATTGATAAAAAGATAATGAAAATAATTATAACAATTACCTAAAAGTACCTACTACCCACCGGATGTGGGTCCATGTTTAGAAATGGGTTTTTCCCATTAAGTATAATTCATTATAAAAAAAAACACAACACAAACACGCATACACGCACACACACACACATATACACACAAGTTATGTGTGAGTGACATTGACTTATTTTCCTGTACATACATTTTTAATGAGATATTAATTGTCCTTTGTACATACATATATACATACATAAGTACAAATTCACCTGAGTTTAGTGAGGGCGAGTTACAAGTACTTAAAGATTCTATTTGAATTTCATTTTTAAACTTGTAATACTAGACTTTATGCACGAGTCAGGATCTACTGAAGTATTAACGAGATAGAATAACTTCTACAATCTTAAAATAAAACACTTTAAGATTTAAAATTACTTTCTTCAAAGAAATTTACTGAGGCTCAAGTTTTATTTATTTTACGAAATAAAGCTTCATAGTGACATAGCTATAAAGTTTCTTTGTATAAATAGTTTAGGAACACGAAATACCTTTATAAAATAAGTAGTAAGTAATAATTATAAATAACTGCCGGAAAAGGAAACACAGTGTCGCGCGAATTTTTGAAAATGCGCGAAGTGACATGACGCAGCAGTGTGTCCGTTCTCGCCAACTTCACGTTCACCGCTCACATATGACTTCACTTACGCTCTGCCTGTTGACAAAACTCGTTTCTTCCGGTTCGAGCTTTTGACAATATCAGCGCGAACGCGTCACGCTCTAAAGAAAACGCACACACCGTCGTCTTCTGAAGTACTGTACCCATCGTTGCATGGTTGTATGAAGTTTGCCTACTATATAGTATATAGCGTCTAAGAAAACCGAAAGCGGGTTATTGGTTATTAAAACCATAATCAAATTCCATAAATAGGTACAATACTAAAATAAACACTGTTTAAGGCTTAAAATTCAAACTCCAAACAATTAAAATATGAAGGGTCAACCTTTACTTCATTAATAAATAAGCGATATTATAGCTAAAAACATTCATATCTTATTTCAACCCTTCCAACACGGACGAAATACATGTTATAAATATTTCATATCGCGTGATAATTGTTCCAACACTGTAAGTAAAAAATGATATTTTAACAAATTTTTTATGTTAAAATACTAGACAATTCATTATGGTGTAGTGGAGCAAGTATTTGACTGGCACTATCTACGACGTTACAAGCGGGTTCATTTCCTGCAAGGGTTGAAACTTCTGTACTGAGCGCCTTATCTGTTTTTAACACAAGCATAGTGAAGCTTTCTATTTTCTCTATCTGGTATGTTAAAAGTGTAGTAATTTGTACCACATTTAATAATACCCTCTTAAGATTATCGAGTACAAAAACCTCTTATTTCTTACGTTCTCATATTCCTATAGCGATGAAATACTTTTGGATGAGACTAATTACATTACCTACATATTTAGATATTAAAGTATAATATTACTATAGAAAGGAATATATTGTAAAATACCTTCGTAGAATTCATATAACTATGAAAACTATTTATTATATAAAACAAAGAATAAATAAAAAGAATTTCTTCTCAATATATATTCAAATAGAGTATTAATGAGTGGCTAAAATTATTGCTTTCTTTTGTTCAAGTTTTAAACTATTTACACATCATTGTTTTAGCTACATATATTATTTTTTCTGAAGAATAAGATTTCTAAAATGAATTAAAATTGGATTTTTTTTAATTACATAGCTTTGTGCCATCATAATTATAGCACATATATACATACAGCGGGTAAATATATTATTCCAAGGGTACACAATTATTATGGCGATCGAACGCTGGATAAACTTTTACCGTACCTTATGAACAGTTTGCCCGCTGATATTAGACTTGAACCAAGTAAAAGTAAATTCGCCAAATTATTAAAAATATATTATATGGACACCTTAACATAATTAAACATACCTACTCAAAATGTATATATATATATATATATATATATATATATATATATATATATATATATATATATATATATGTAAAATATATATAAAAATATCCTTAAATATAAAATTTAAGATTAATAACTGTGAGACTCTGATCCCACAGACAAACTGTGCAAACAGTTTTGTAGGTCCATTGTAAATTTAAAAGTAATATTATATTTTAGTATAATAATTATAAAAAAAAATATACATATACCTACAATGTACGTGTATTTATAGTAGGTACATAGAGATATTTGTATGTATATCATATACAATAAGTACAAATTTTAAGATGGTTCAAGATATCAAATTTGTTAAAAAAGTGTTTCAGATTAAAAGTGGTACCTGTTGGCTGTCGAGCCTGGTACGTATATGAAGTAAATAATTACTCTGTAAGAAGCTAAAAAAGAATGTAGCATTATACTTGGCATTTTGTCCGCTTCATGTATCCCGTGCAAGATTACGTTTCAAATTTTGGGATCGAAATAGACCGTCATACATACATACATAAATAGACGCGAGCGGAATCGCGAGAAATGGTAGTCTATACATATAATAAAATTCTAACATTCTAAAATCTTAATACTTTCTTAGATTTACGCGATTTTTTTTTTTTGATTTTCAAAATAAATCCGCGAAATAATCCGAAAAGATAGTTTTATTTAAAATTCTAAAATCTTATTAAAACAGTCATTATTATCGATATAAGGCCGAATCTATAGTTTTTAGAATGTTTGTGTCTATCTGTCGGACTATCTGGGAAGGCATGACGAGAATACCACTGGACAGATTTCGATGAAATTATGTATGATGATAGCTGGTTATACATACGGGTCAACATATTGGATACTTTTTACTATAGAAAATCATCTTATCTTTGAAATCTATACTAACCCTTGAAACGCGGGGAGGGAAGAACCCGAGAATAGCGAGGTGAGTCGCTAGTAATAAATAATTTTATTATATCCAAATGATAAAAGTACACGTAAAAACTCTAAACACTAATTAAAAATAGGCTAATTTTTCCCAATTCCCATATTAGTTTACATACTTTACTAGTTACGTTCAAAAGACTTTAAAATAAAAAGCTTGGTTAAAAATATTTTACAGAATCACTTAACCAATATTACTTACAATAAAAAGCTTCGAATAAGCTCAGGTTTTATCTTTTGTTTTAAGAATAAATTTCCAGTCAGAATTTGAATTTATAATTCTATTAAACCGCCTTCGTTTTATTTCTATTTTGCATGAAGCAACGGCTGCTACAAAGGACTAACGAAATGAAATGATTAAGTTTTAATATCAGATCAGCGTAACTTTGCCGTATTCGAGCTTAATCTGGCTAAAGCCCACATTGGTCTAGAAATAAAGTTTACGATTAACTTTCGCACGAACACTGAGAATTTTCATGTTAAGTGGTTAAGTAGGTACTTCTCCTTTCTAACAAATTAATAAGTGTATAGATGGACAGAAAATAAATTAAAATAACATTTTAAGGGAAACATAAGCTTTCGCATATAATCCATTATTTAAAATATTATTAAAATAAGATCAAATTTAACGAAATTTAAGACGCAATTTTATCCGTTTTATATACCTACTACTAGCGACTTACGCTAGCTTCGCCCGGGTGCGTCCCTAGTAGTTAAAAAAGGACGCGGATTTTGTTCACAATTTCATGGGTTTTAATTTTTTTGCGCGCAAACCTAATTTCCTTTTTCTTAAATAAAGGTAGCCTTAGTTACTTCTTACAACATTGGCTATCTGCCAGTGAAAATCCCTTCAAAATCGGTTAAGCCGTTTCGGAGATAAGCCGGAACAAAGAGTCAGGTATACAGACAAAAATTTTCATTATTATAAGTACCGTATATAATTTCGTATGTACTTAGTAAAAAGCTTTCACCGACATAACAAACAGACTTCAATTTTATTTATCTGTATAGAGTATAGATGAAACAATATGAATTCATATGTATTGTAATATCTGAGTTATTTACTCCACTAATGATAAATGGTAGAGCAAGGCAATAGTAAAACGTTGAAGTATTTAAAAAGCGCAACTGTACTAGAAAAATGCAACTCCATTAAATAAAAGCGGGTAAGCCTGAAAAATTGCGAAGCATGTTTACGTAACATAATTAAAATTCCTGAGTATATCTTTCGGAAATGCTATTCACATTGTTTGTATTATACAAAATAATAAGAAAACAAGTGTACATTTTATGCAAATATGAAGAAACTTATAAAATATTTATTTAAAAGAATGGCTAAGTGTGTTGCATCTACTTAAATTCATACAAAATTATTTAAATTCTAAAGGGTACGTATTAGTTGGTAGTTCTCATTTTTAGCAGTAACAAGTTATTATCGACGTGATTTTTTCAGAGATACACTATCCAGAAATAGATACCTACAGGTTTTTTGGTTCTGTGAACATTCTCTTGTGACAATGGTAAATTACAAAACTTTATCTACCTAAGTACAAAACTTAAGTGTAAAACTTAATCAGATTGATCCTTGTACATATAGAATTAACTAGCATTGCCCGTGTTCAGATGACCAAAAAACAAATTCTTAGGTTTTACATATTAGTATACTCTTACATTGCAGTTTTTGTATTTTTTCTCAGAAATGAGATATTTTCCCGAGGTAAAAAGTATCGCCTCTGTATCGATAATAATGTTTATTTCAATAAGATTTTCCAAAAAATATTTAATGTACAGATTCGGCTTAGTTACAATTTTATTATATGTATAGATACGTAAGTCTTATATTTAAAACATAAAAACATCGATCGAAAAAATACTAGATACACAATCGACGACAGAAAATGTCCTCACCGAATGAGCACACATTTGAACATTTGAGCATGCTTTTAATAAATTTTTTTGTGAAAATAACTTTAAGCATTGCGTTTAAGGTTCAATTAACATTGTTGTATAATTATATTTTAA
This sequence comes from Brenthis hecate, assembly GCA_951806755.1. Classification (NCBI taxonomy): domain Eukaryota; kingdom Metazoa; phylum Arthropoda; class Insecta; order Lepidoptera; family Nymphalidae; genus Brenthis; species Brenthis hecate. Next base: position 4,951,763 of record OX638268.1, on the reverse strand, counting down.
CTAGAATAATTATTAATAACTTAAAGCCAATTGTTGACAGTTTTAAGAGAGCTTGCATGGGATTGTGTAGATATCTAGAACTTTTTGATCAATGAGATAAAAATAAAAAAAAATACATATTAGTGTTACCTCTCTACATATAAACGTATATACATACAATTTTATCAGATTATAATACCCCTTAAATAACCAGTATATATGTATGCATATGTAAGCTTTCTTTGAAATATTTTGGATTTTTAATATGGGGTTATATGTAATAGTATCCCATTGATAACGCGGTCACTTTCACATGTGGAAGAGTAACAAAACCCGGGTCTCGGTCCTCTGAGTAACATAAATAACACTTGTTAACATTTTGGTTAACGGTGAAGGATAACATCGTAAGAAAACTTAAATATATTACAACCAGAGAATCTTAGTAGTTTTAGAAAAGTTCATCAACCTGTTTAGGCTGTTGCCTTCAATCGCATAGAAGTGAGAACCAAGTCGAGCAGTGGGATTTTAAAGGGCAAAGGATTATTTCTACACTGTTAAGGGAAAAAGGAATGGATAATACTATTTGAAAACTAATATAACTGAGACTGGATTTCTAATATCTAGCATAAAATAATACTACTTGCATTGCCCGCGGCTCCGCCCGCGTTCATATGACCAAAACCAAATTCTTAGGTTTTATATATTAGTATACTCGTATTAGTATATTAGTTGACCCGGATAACCAGATATTACCATACCAAATTTCTTCAAATTCCCTCTAGCGATTTTTCTGTGATTTTATGAGACAAAAATTGCTAAAACTATAGGTTCGGCCTCTGATAGTGATAATAATGTGTATCTATAGATGTAACTAATTTATAAAGCCAAAAAGATTGTTTTTTGATAATTTAAACACGGGCGGTCCCGCGCGTAATTTAGTAGTAATTCTAATAAAACCATAGAAAGGTCAAATTAGTACATTCAATTTTTTGAAATTAAAACTACGTATTTTAAAGTGACATGGCGACATCTATTGACAAATATATAAATAATACAAAGATAAATATTCATTTAAAAAAAAATTTAATGAATAAAATAGAGCTATTGACATACTTTTTCAAGATTAGCTATTTTTAATAGATTTTCACATATTTAGTAAGTTAACTTGCTAAAATCTATAAAGTATCATCGTTTTTTTGTTCTAACCAGTTTTTGTATTTTTTCTCAGAAATGAGATATTCTTCTGCGGTAAAAAGTATCCTATATGTTGACCCGGATAATCAGCTATGACCATACCAAAAATCATCAAAATCCGTCCAGTCCGACAGACAGACAGGCAGACAGACAAAAATTCTAAAAACTATAGATTCAGGCTCTGTATCGATAATAATGTCTATTTCAATAAGATTTTCTAAAAAATATTTAATGTACAGATTTGACTTAGAATTTTATTATATGTATAGATTTATTGATAAAAAATAATGTCGATTCAGTTAATTGGAGCGCTCTTACTTTATATCAAAACCAAACAAATTCACGTATAAGCCTTTGACTTCAGTTAGGATTACGGCTTAAGGATTTTTCACATAGCTCACTCTTCTTAGAAGGTTAGATAGCGTATTTTGTAAATTGAATTGATATTCTAAAAAAATCTAAGTATACAATATGGATTATATGATACCTAGTACCTACTAAATTACATATGTATATGTATTTTGCAAAGTGAGAGCAATAAGACACTGCTTTGGACTTCAGTATTTTGTATATATTTAAAAATATTTGTTATTTCGCTGTATTTTACGCAAAAAAATCAAATCCGAATTTTTATGATCTAACTGTATCTATGATGCAGAATTGACTGCAAGTTACTAGAAATCCAATTTAAGTTTTATTTCGTTAAGTGGCTCAATAGAGTGCCGTTTTAGCACAATTTACTTCGCCAATGTTGCTTAGAATGGAGAAGACAGATTATTCTACATATATGTATATATAAAATGGCCGGTCTAAAAAGAAAAACGAAACAAACTCAAAATTATTTTAAACTAGTGGCTCTCCTACGCTTAGCTCGGGTTTGCCTCTAGAAAAACAAAAATAAATCTATCCACGGGATCCGTACGTACCGGGATAAAAAGTAGCCTATGTGTTATTCTGATGTATGCGCTATATTAGTGTAAAGTTTTATTAAAATCCATTTAGTAGTTTTTGCGTGAATGAGAACATACATCTATACATCCAGACATCCATACATCCTCACAAACTTTCGCATTTATAATATATGTGAGTACCTAGAGATACTAGGTTTCTCATGTCCCTGAGGAGGGCCGAGAGGACCTATAATCTTGGGAGTATTTAATTTGAAGTTAACAGTAACTTTTCTTCAACGACGACACATATGTAACTTTATCCTTTGAAGCCATCTTAAACCAATTTGAGTACTCGATACAAGGTCTTTAAGTACCCTCATACGCTCGGAAAACTTATGTCTATTAATAAAAACGTTATTCTTACTTTATTTTAATAAAATAAAAAATAATTATTATAAAGTAAAAAATACTTATTACATTTTTAGAAAGGGGTAAAAAATAAATGTATTTAGAGAGTATTGTATTATGACAAAAATCGACAAGTGTCTGTTATTGTGCACAGAATTTCTATGTCTCGTATGTCTCTATGAAGTTTTGGGGTCGGGTCAACAGGGCGACCGGTTGAGCGATGAAGTTTCAACTCAGAATCAAATATGGACGAATCGTCTTTTTTTATATAACATTTGACATCACCATTGATAAAAAAAGTACTATATACACAATTCCATGCAAATGTTCTCTTAAAGCTGTCACCAATTGTTTTCAGGTAATTAATTATACTAGTAGAAATAAACATACAACAATGTAAATTGAACCTTCAGTTCAATGCTTAAAGTTGTTTTCACAAAAAAAAATTAAGAGCGCGCTCAAATGTTCAAATGAGAGCTTTGGTGAAAACAATTTTTGTCGCTGATTGTGTATCTAGTACTTTATTGATCGATGGTGATATCATACTAATAATAATATTATTATTAATAAAAAAACAAATATATCGTTAAATGTATATTTTATAACATTGCACAAAGCCGTTGTAATATTATAATTACCTATAAGAATTTTAGTACATAATACTTAGGTATAATAACTTTATAATATAACAACAATATTTACTTAAAATATTTATTTTCTTTTCATTGTTTTACTTAATCGGTAAGAAAATGCTTGCACATTGCTGATTGCAACGATTTAGTAAACAACTATGAGTTTTTGTTTATTTTACGTTTGCTTCAAGTGATAATCGAAGCCGTGGTCAATGGTCATATTGTTACAGCTACAGCTTCAAATTGCCACTTCTACCAAAATAGAAAAAGATAATCAATGTTAGCAGGGTTAAACAAAGTTGGTTAGGGATTCAGTACATCACCCTCGAGACTCCTAACATGAACACTACTATTAAAGCCAACATAAAATTAAATTTAACAGAACACGTGTTAATTTATATGAAACATAATAAGAATTAAAATATAATACCAAAATATAAACACATCTTTTGTTATTATTTTTTAAATTAAAGTGCTTGTAATATCTAATACTTTTCACATAAAATATCGTCTAAAATTCTTATTTAAATTTTATTAAATTCTGGTTTCGAATATGAAAATAACCGTACAATTACAAAATTATTTTGTACTTTTAAAACGGTTTAAATTATTTACTTTAAACTTGGCTCTTAAATTTTAAAGTACATCCCTATACCTATATAGGTAAGTCACATCGTCAGATTTTTACTAAGAACTATTTGCAAAGAGCTTACTGCTTTCTCGACTTGCCTTGAAAATAATAACATATGTGAAGTGCCAAAGGGTTATATCCACATATGCATAAATTTAAAGCAGACAATGCGCTCACACGAACTCGTTAAAATATGAAGGAGTCAACGCTTGTGAAAATTAATTAGAGGACTTAATAACTGAATAGAAAATAATGACTTAATAAAATAATACGCACAAAAAAAGATGTATATATACCAATATAAATATGCATTTAGAATGACTTAATAAGGCAGTGTCAGCCAAGTAGTAATTTTTGTTTGATGATTGCTTGGGAAGCCAAGTGGCGTGGGTTCAAATCCCGGGTCTCGCACCTGTGATAATTTCATGTGCGAAACAATTTCAAGATACTTATCACTTGGAAAGTAAATGTAAAGGTGAAGAAGAACATCTAGCAAGCTTTTGAAAGATATGTGAAGTCTGCCAATCCGCATTTGGCCAGCGTGATAGACTACAGCCTGATCCCCCTCATACTGAAGGGAGGCGCGTGCTCAGCAGTAGGACATTAAAAGGGCTGAATAATGAATCGGTAATTTCATATATTAAATAAAACTATCTTTTCGGATTTTTTCGCGAATTTATTTTGATTTTTGGTTCCCGACGTTTCGAATGCTTTACAGCAATCATGGTCACGGGAGAGACTGAGGTGTTAGATGTCTCCAAGGTATTATACAGTTGTTACAGACAGCCTACCCACAATTACAGAATGAATTCAAAAAAATTGAAAAATGGCACCAAAGTACCTTGAAATATTTTATCTTTAAACATTTTTATAATTTTAATTAGTTTTATAATTGAATATGGAATATTATTTATTTAATTTGAGCTGTTATTATTATAATTATTACAATTTTTTAAATATTAATTAGTAATCTATATTTAGTGTTGCCACCAAAAATCAAAATAAATTCGCGAAAAAATCCGAAAAGATAGTTTTATTTAAAATGTCCAGTATTCACGTAAATCTAAGAAAGTATGAAGGTAATTTCATACTTTTTATCCAAAGATATAACTTCCTTTCTTAATGAAGCTGCTATGGAATCCGTATCATACTATATGTTACGTAATAAATATAAGCACAAATGCTCCACTTTTGCACATCAAAGGCATTTTATTATAACTCGCGTTGTAGTTTTTAAATATCACAATTTTCTCAATAACATATTGATACAAATATTTACATTAAGAAAATCGAACTCGTATTAACCTATACATTTTACCACTGAACTATTTCTAGGCGTAAAATTATTGGCTCAGATGAATTTATGCAATCACTATTTCTCGATTAGCGCCGTTATGTTACTTAAGAGAAAGTGTATCAAAATGTTTGTATCTATAGGCCAGTTTCGAGATTACCGTCACCAACTCCGATAGCCGTGATCGTCTAGTGGTTAGGACCCTACGTTGTGGCCGTAGTAACCCAGGTTCGAATCCTGGTCACGGCAGCGCAAGCTGTCTCGGCGGAGTTATAATTTTTATATTATTTTTTCTATAATTGATAACTATAAATGAATATTTAGTAATTAGAAAAAGTCATTAAAGGTACATGAAAATTAATTTAATCACCAATTGTAAATATATACCTCTCGTACATACATACCTGAAACCAAAAAAAATATATAATTATTACATATTTATTAATAACTAGCAACTCACTCTAGTAAAAAACAATATTTCCCACGGGAACCGTACGTTTTTCCGGGATAAAAAGTAATATATGTGCTATTCCAGACTATAATTTATCTTTATGTCAAATTTCATCCAGATCCGTACAGCCGTTCTGGCGGGATTGAGTAACAAACATCCAAACATCTAACTACACACCACACCGATTTCGAAAATATCTGATTAGGTAGGTATCTATTCTAAATAAAAACCTCCGTTTAGTTATTTTTTACATTTTAGTGCCTAGAAGTCGTTTTTTTAAGGTTTTATTTTACTATTTTTAGTGTAGACGTAATAAGCAAGTAATTTGAAAGTTTTTTAATAACATATTCGATTAAGCAATTTATTCAAAAAAAAAATTTATTGTTGATTTTTTAAAAACCGCTCGTCCGATTTCGATAAAAATGGGACCACCTGGGAAGTATACGGAAACAAAAAAAAACCAAATCGGTTCAGGCGTGTTCGAGTAATCGGTGAACATACACAAAAAAAAGATTCCAAAGAATTGAGAACCTCCTCCTTTTTGGAAATCGGTTAAAAAACCCTTTAACCCTCAAAAAAAGAATTCAAAACAGCCAAGCTCGAGTTATGCGATAAAACATAATAGCGTAGTGTTGCACAAAGATATTCAGGATGTCAGGTTTAGCGATTTCAGCTATTTTGCTATATCCTGTCTGTATGCAGAGTCAGATGCGTTATATTAGATCGTGACGAAATTCCACAATGTAATACTTACCGTTTACTTATCTAATAATAATTTTTGATAAACAATCTGAAATCCCTACTTAGATAACAAGCAGTAGACGGTATATCTAAAGAATTTTCATATTACATATTTTAATTTATATTATAGTTAAGTATCATTCAAATTTTTTTAGATACATATAAGCTTTTTAATTTGCCAAAATCAACTGTTGTACAAAATTAAATGATTAAATGCAAAGTGTTACGAGAGTAATGAACTCGTAGTTTTAATTGAGCTTTCGATGATCCAAAACACTAATGAAAACATAATTAAATTTCATTTGTTTACATTGAAAGATTGTTATTATTATTTTATGTTATTAAATTAGAGTTACTTGAAACGATACCTATAGGAGACTAGCTTTGTGTTCCAATATCTAGGTTTAAATATAATAAAGTTAGATAATAGATAGCAAGCCTGGTTCATTTTAAGTTTTATGAGGTGCGAGTGATTACAAAAGTGTAATATGATTATAACATAAATATAATAATAATAATATCAAAATCTATAGGTATCTACATTTAATAAAATTCTAACTGGGTCGAATCTGTACATTACTTTTTTTTTGGAAAATCTTATTGAAATAGTCATTTTTATTGATACAGAGGCCGAATGTATAGTTTTTAGAATTTTTGACTGACTGTAGTCAAACGACTGTCTATCTGTCTGTATGTCTGTTACCGCATGACGAGAAAACCACTGGACAGATTTTGATGAAATTAGGTATGATGATAGCTGGTTATCCGGGTCAACATAAAGGATACTCTTTACTGCGAGAAAATATTTCATCTTTGAGAAATCTATACTAAACGTTAAACCGTAAGGACGAAAACCTAGGGACAAACCCGAGCAGAGCGAGAGTGAGTCGCTACTACTTTATAAAATTAAGAAACATTTATAATTAACTAAATTAATAATAAATTAGCTTCAGTCTGTCGTATTCTTATCTCTGGCTCTTAACGTAGTGTTAGTACCGGCACTAATTTTCATTTAAAATAGGGTAAAAATTGTGACTGCCAAGCTTTATCTTCCATACATATACACAATATATTGTACATTTTTAAAAGAAAATATTCCATATTTACTTCACAATACGAGAAAGCCACACAAATGCACAATAGAAGTCGCCATTTTAATAAAAAGAAAAATCTAAACATAAAAATATATGCAAATATAACATAAAATACTTTATAATCATACTACAAAAAGACATGTTGAATACTGAGTGCGAAGAACAACGAAATGATAATCTAACATAAACATTAGCTTTAGAAGTGTGATTCTTATATCAAAAAGCATAAGGGCCAAGTCATATTGTATTCCTTGGGTCGTGTGTACAAAACATATTTTTTCCATTATTTAGCTTATTCGTGCCAGTGGGTAGTTGAATTACGTATTTTTACGATCAAGTCAGCCTGACGCCTCTGAACTTTATATGCCCTAAATGTTAACGAATGTTGACGCTATGAATTTCCATAAGAAATAATTGGTTTATAAAGTTTAATATAATACAGTTTTATTAATTCTTCGTTTTTAATTGATTTTATTACACAATTTAAGTGATTAAAGAGTTAAAAATTAAAATAGGTCTAATTCCTTCAGGAATCAATAAAAATCTTATTTAAATTTCCCAACTGGAAAGCAAACTTCTTTTAAAAAATTGTGTAATACAATAAAAGCATTCGAGTTTTTACGGCAACAATGACTTGTAATTATTGCCAGTTGCAAAAAGTAAATTTGGGTTAATTATATGCATTCAATGTCACGTATTAACATTACGAGCTTTGTAAGCCTATAATTACAGTTCCATCCATTAGTTGGTTTATTTGCTATAGAGCTATCGTAGATTTATAGAAACCTAAACTTCTTCGTCTTCTTCTTCGAAGAGAAAACGAAGGGAAGATAAACCTAATCGCATACGCGTTTAGAATATTTTTTCAAAAATAGGTATATTATACTACCGACTGGCCCTCAATCCGCTTGGGTTCGTTCATAGTTACGTTTTAATGTTTATTATAGATTTCTCACAGATGAGATATTTTCCCGCAGTAAAAAGTATCCCATATGTTGACCCGTATAACCAGCTATTCTCATACCAAATTTCATCAAAATCTGTCTAGTAGTTTTCTCGTGATGTGTTCCCAGACAGACAGATGGACGGACAGACAGACAGACAAACAAAATTTTAAAAAGTATAGATTAGGCCTCTGTATCAATAAAAATAACTATTTCAATAAGATTTTTCAAAAATATTTAATGTACAGATTCGATTCAATTAGAATTTTATTATATTTTAGGTATAGATTAAGGTACACATAATATATTTTTGAAAATACGTTGCAAAGTGGTTAATGCCTTTTTAATAAATTCCAACAGAAATAGTTTCAACTCCACACAATAAAGTCTTATAGCGCTCTAAAATTGCAATCAGACGCTTTTGAACGAAATGTTAAATCCCCTATGACGAGTTAAATATATGTACAATGAAGAATTTACTGAAAATGATTTATCCATATTATACAATATATATCTCTTCTTCAGTCATTCAAAAATATGAAATAAAAAAATGGCCATAGTGTCTATGGTTTTACAATTATATTATTATAATTATACAATAAAAAAATATGATTGAGTGTGTCTGTTTGCATACTGTAACGGCTTACCCTAGCTCGCTCGGGTGCATCCCTAGGGATGAATGGCTTAGAGTCTAGAGGGCAAACATACAAAAAAAACACATTCAAAAACATGGTTAACAGACAAACTGAAAAATACACATGTGATCCTTTAAGAATTTCGTCTTAACATCTAATGTAAAAAATCCTAAAATTAAGAACATTGATAAATAATTTTTAATGTATTTTTTAACTCGGTCATAATATAACACCATGAAAAAGTTTCAAATTATTTAATAATAATCTAATTAATCCCGCTGAGTTTTTTTTACCAGTTCTTCTCAGGTCTAAGGCTTCGTCTTTCCGGATTGGTAGTAAACTCGTGACGTTCAGTAAAAAATTGAAATAATTTAATGCTAAATAAAATATTTTAAATTTGAATTTTAAGCTATATAATTCTCAATATTTTAGTGACAACAAAAATATTATTTTAATAGTTCAAAAAATAAGAATAAGTAGTTTAAAAATAATTTGCTCATAAAATACTATAACAACAAGTGTTTTCTTTATCCACGCACTGTTGGTAATTCAATAACTGGCACGGCACTGAAATTAAGTTGGGCGACATTTTCACAATCGAATTTATAAAATTTCACACCTCGTTTGTTTCGTCATTATTTCTCGCTTAATTGATGCAAATATTTTATTAATTGATATAACAGAAACGTCTACTAAAAATAACCTGTCTGAGACAACATTAGTACCTATATTTATTTGGCCCATACAAAAATAATCGTATTTACTTCTATTTCATATTAGAGATTAACAATCACTTCCGTCATATGCTAAAATATGTACCTCGCACGAATAGCAATTTCCTTATCCAACCCTTCTTCAAGCAAAATTGCCTCTCTTGACGTCTTTATGAAACTATATTTTAAAGAGAAGATTATATACGAGTATAATTTAGGTATTTTTTTCTGTTAACTTTAAAAAAAAAAGTTAAAATTGTCAGAAATGTTCCCCATGAGGTAGTCCGTTAATTTAAATATTTACATTGCCAATGTATGCTTAGCCCAAGTAAAACTCGAACCTACGACATGCTACGTAGAAACAGTCTGTCGTACCACATAGACAAAAGATCGTATAAAACAATCCATATAAAGCACTTTGCTGGCTTTGCTCTCTGTCATTGCGTGGTCTAAGAGATACTATAAAAGTCACCGGCCACTTCTTCTGCTACTTAGGTAACCGGATGCTGCGAATTTCTTGAGAGAAAAATCCAATAATCCAATAAAATCTTTCTGATAATCAATTTGGCTTTCGAAGTGGGAAATCTACAGAGGATGCTGTACTGGCTCTCACAAATTCTATTATTGACAATTTTAACTGTAAACATAAAACCATTGGCATTTTCCTTGACTTATCCAAAGCTTTTGACACTGTCTCTGTCCCAGTTCTCGTGGGGAAACTAGAGTGTATTGGGGTGAGAGGACTCGTGCTTGATATATTTAAAAGTTACCTCAGTAATCGCACACAGCAAGTTCGCATAGGCAATCATATCAGTGATGAAGTAACTCTATCGTTAGGAGTGCCTCAGGGTAGTGTCCTCGGACCAACATTATTCCTAATATGTTAATGATTTGTGCAATCTAGCTCTCAATAATGTTAAAGTTTACGCTTATGCTGATGACACTGCCCTTCTCATACAGGCACCAACATGGGAGGAAGCTCGACTCCTCGCTGAGACTACGTTAAGGATAGTGATGCAATGGTTCGCTAAGAACTTATTGACAGTTAACGTTAGCAAAACGACTTTCATAGCTTTTGCTCCCAAAGTCTTGTCTCTGCCCCCGTCTACTTTGTCTCTCCACGCCCACAATTGTAACCCAAATGACGATTTTTGCCGCTGCACCGAGCTAACGCAGTCTTCCTGTGTTAAATATCTTGGCGTTCTTATTGACTCTCTAATGACATGGAATGACCAGGTTGAGGCGGCTATCGGTCGAATTAGAAAATTAATGTATATTTTCAAGACCCTTATAAATATTGCTGATCAACAAACCCTGAAGATCGTATATTTCTCACTGGCACAGTCTGTTTTGACTTATTGTTTATCAGCCTGGGGTGGGACAGGGAAAACTAGATTCCTCCGTTTGGAGAGAGCCCAAAGAGCCGTTCTTAAAGTTATGCTTTGCAAGCCAATCCGTTTTGCTACTTCTGAATTGTATACAATAGCTAAAGTTTTAACGGTTAGACAATTGTTTGTCTTAAAAACGGTATTACGCAAACACCTTGAGCAACCTTTTGTTAAAAATGCTATAAAGCGACGGGCTGGCCGCATTTGCAATATGAAACCTACTCGTATTGCCCTTGTTAGAAATCATTATGACTATCTCTCGGCTAAAATCTACAACAAATTGAATGCATTGATAAACATCCATCCTCTGTCTTACTGGCAATGTAAAAATAAAGTAACTAAGTTTTTGCAAAATCTCAATTATAAAGAGACTGAATCACTTGTTTATGATAACTAATGAACATAAGTTAATTGTATAATTATAAGATAATTTTGTGAATTATTATTTATAAGCTCTGTACGTAAATATAGCAGGTATATATTATACAGTGTAGTACTTACGCTACTATAAAACTTACCAACCTGATTGTTCTATCTTCATCTCCTAAGGATTCGTATAATTTTATCAATATAAGTTTTAACTAAATTAATATCATTACAATAGTAACTAATTCTGCTAACACACCCTAATAATATATTTGTACTAACCTTAGAACATAACTGTCCTTATTGTCCCGAGGTGGGCGTAAATAGCTGCGACACAGTTTATACTAATGCAGCTACTTACGATCTAAATGTTTTTAATATGTATGTTATTATGTTCAATAAAAATCTTTAAATCTTTAAATCTTTAAATAACTACTTTAGCCCAAACCAAAGCCATATCCAGAAACTCGATATTTGCTTTACCTATATTATAGACAGTCGATATTTGCCATACCAGCATCACATGTACAATAAATAAAAATTTGTAAAACAAAATAACAGACGCCATATTACAAAACCAGGCTACACTATAAAGCGTCCACACAGAGTATAAATGTCCTATACGAAATTCAATTTGCTGCATTTAGACATAATATTACCTACGTAGAAACGTACCAGGTGTACGTACATAAACGTAGTTAATATACAAATGCAACTGGTATTTCTATGGTTTTACGTAAAATATAAAATAGTATTATTAAAATCTTATCCCAGCAAAGAGTTGCTGTATAAATGACAATATTTTAATAAAACTAACATATTTTAATAAAACCTTACTATTTTAATTCGATAAAACTCGTTTAAAATTCGTTTGTTTGTAAAATAATATAATTAAATAGATAAAAATGTTACTAATATTATAAATGTGAAAGTTTAGATGGAAGTTTGGATGTTTGTCACTCAATCACACCAGAACGGCTGAACGAATCTGGATGAAATTTGGCACAGAAATAGATTATAGTTTAGAATAGCACATGTGCTACTTTTTACCCCGGAAAATGTACGATTCCCGTGGGATAAATTTATTTGTTTTTCTAAATGCGGACGAGAGCGAAGCTAGGGTGACACGCTATTTACTCAATAACTTACATTTTCACATAGAAAAAGTGATTTATAAATAAATAAAATTTCACAAAAGGCAAAATAGGGAGATAAACATAGCGTGTTAATCTAATAATTGATTCGCCCACAATAAATTTAGAACATAATCCAAATGGTTTCATCACCACAATGATATGATGCCCAATATGTAAAATTGAAATTAGTTTTCGTAATTAATTAGGTATGTATGTATATAGTATACGAGTGTTGTAACTATTGATGACCGTCTGGTGTAAGGGTAATATTTTACTATTAAATTATTAGTTCGATTTTTGATTAAGAAATGTATTTGTATGTGAGTTGTGTTATTGTTACATACATATGATGTTAGGTACATCTCGTTATTTTTTATTTATAATGACAAATAAATACATATACTCTACTTATTTACTTAATAAATACTAATTTGTTTTTTTTTGTAATTTATATAGCACTACCCTTGAAGTATCATAAAAATCAATTTTATGAACCTAATCAGAATTAGGTAAGATATTGTTTATCTATAGGTACATATAATAAAATTCTAACTAAGTCGAATCTGTACATTTAATATTTTTTGGAAAGTCTTATTGAAATAGACATTATTATCGATACAGAGGCCGACTCTATAGTTCTTAGAATTTTTGTCTGTCTGTCTGTTACCGCATCACAGAAAAACCACTTGAGGGATTTTAATGAAATTTGGTATGGTGATAGCTGGTTAGCCGGGTCAACATAAAGGATACTTCTCACCGCGGGAAAATATCTCATTTCTGAGAAAAATACAAAAACTGCATTGTAATACTATACTAATATGTAAAACCTAAGAATTTGGTTTTTGGTCATCTGAACGCGGGCGGAGTCGCGGGCAATGCTAGTATATTATAAGAACCTGAATTATTTTTTTTTACTCCTTAAATCTATGAATCTCATAAAGCAACAGTATGATTTGTTAGCTTAAGTAAATGCGAAATTTAAGTACATGCGAAACTCGGGCGAAGTTTGTCTTTCATAAAGCACTCCAACACCATTAGGTATCAAACGCTTCTATTTACTAAGACGTATTTATGTAATCCAGTGTATCATATATACCCACGAGCAGTAACTAGCTGCCGTTGTGTACGAGTTTTGATTTGCACAATACAGGTTTACCGAGATTACGCCTACTTAACAGATAATCTTATTAAGAATGAGGATTAAAACGATTCTGCGATCGCTATGCTGTTTTCATTATATCCGTCTGTATATTTAGATGAAAACATACTTTTTCAAAAAAATTTTAAATAGCTATTTGAATATATCACGTACTTAATTCCTAAAAGTGAATTTAAATTATAGACAAAATTAAAAAAAACGTGCGTGTGTGTAATTATGTACGCACGCAAGAAGTTATACTTCTTTGGCGTAACAGAACCAAAATAGCTAAACATTTCATCCCGTATGTCACAACTCTCTGTTTGTTAAAGTAATGCAGCTAACTTCATTATGTCGCTTTCAGCTAACTTCAACATGTCGCTTTTTGGCTGTCGGTGTGCGCGCGCATCGTAAAAACTTTCCTCTCATATTATTTTCCAAACGTGCCAAAATAAATAACTTCAAATCATACAAAAGAAGTCAGCAAGTCATAAGAAATGAAAAATACAGTAAACAGCTAGAACAAAAATTCTTTTTAAAAATTCACACCTATTATATGATTACTTCAATTTTCGCAGAAGATTTCAAATGGAAATCTTAATGTATTAATGTTTTGTGAGACGGTAAGACGACTTACTACGCTTTGAAACGTGGTATAACGTGCATTAGTGAAAGACAAGGGCTGCTTTCAACATGTAAAATGATGCTTTAGATTAACTGCAAGATACCTTATATCAGTAGTTTTGTTTAAGACTACTTGTTTGTATGTTAATGAATTCAGTGTAAATAATTGAACTGTTCAAATTTAAGAAGTTCTATTTTTAAGTAGCAAACAATTTTGTAGCAGAAAAAACAAGACATTGTGTTTTAAATTTATTTTAGAATGCTGTATGTTCTTTAGAAAGAAATTCTGGATTATCTACAGAATTACATTTAGATATCAATTCTTTTGTCGGTGAAGTTGACATCCACGCATATTCTTAATATTCAACTTGGCTCCCATTTTCACATTTGTGTTTTTGACGGCGTTTAGATTAACGTATCATTGGATGTATTTGATTTTCTATTTACGTATACAACAAGTTACAAGTAGTGCAATAAATAATAATAATTATAGTTGTAATAAATTAAAAAAAACATGCTTTAATAACTGTCATATAATACTCGTTCTAAAGGTGTATGGGACTCGTCAAACAGATTCAAAATAAAAACTTAAGAAAACCGACTTCAAAAAAATTATATCTGGAAAGCATTCGAAACGTCGGGACCCAAAAACCAAAATAAATCCGCGAAAAAAATCCGAAAAGATAGTTTTATTTAAAATGTCAAATATTCGCGTAAATCTAAGAAAGTATTACATCTATACCTACTAATATTATAAAGAGGCAACGTAGTAGAGGTTATCTCTGAAACTACTGATCCAAATCTGAATAATCTCGGCGGCGTTGAAATAGGAAGCTATATTACCGCCAAGTGCTATAGGTTTTTTTTTACTTCTATAAAAATTGTATTTGCGGTCGGAAATCATAATAAACTTAATTAAAGTCGACAAGAACTGGCTAGGTATAATATTTTTACCGACATGCGTTGTTTAAACGAATTGAAATATAAGCAATAAGATTTAAATTAATGGTTAAAAAACATCAATGTGCAAGTATAACATTAATTAATTGGATATCCAGTAATACCTATCGATAAAGACGTTCCATTTTGCAACCTTCTTTCACTAACTTTCCCTCTGATCTAAAGGAGCTCCGCAGTAAACTACTTTTTTTTTGTTTTGGTCCTCTTTTAGTTCCAATTCCCTGTCTGATATCTTTGCAATGGTAGTAAATGAGTAAGAATATCCTGTTTCTCGATTAAAACTTTTATATTCCGTTCCGTAAACGTGGAACAGGAAAGGAGAAATTAAACTTACTTGTATTTTGCTAGGTCTTTAGTACTGTATAATGCATGTTGTTTAAGTAAATTCGCCTTCAAACATTATCTATACTAATAATATATAGAGGTGGTGTTTGTTTGTTTGTGTGTTTGCTTGTTTGAACGCGCTTATCTCAGGAACTAATAATCCTATTTGAAATTATTTTTGCATTAGATAGCACGTTTATTGAGGAAGGCTATAGGCTATATATCATCATGCTACTAACCAAGGAAGCGGAGCAGTAATATAATATATAGTCTACCTATTCCATACTAACCGTCAAAACGTACCTAGGGACGAACTCGAGCGAAGCGAGGGTGAGCCGCTAGTCTATTATAATACAAGAATTAAAATAAATCTGTCTAGGATAAACCACTGTACGTATAAACTAAAAGAAAAATAGAAAAGACAGATTTCATTTTGATGAATTTCCTTTCATTTTAGATGAACAAGTTAAAATCAATTTCAAATCAATGAAAGACAAAACCTCCGACAACAATCAAATACGCATTCGATTGTCTATGTTCAAACAGTGAATCGATCTAAACAAGTACATAGTTTACACAATCGAAGTAGCAACATTTGTCTCACAATTCGAATCACCCTCTGAACTAACTCGATTGCTGGAATGAGGTGTTGATTAACTGCGGCTGACGCAATCAATGGTGACAAACAAATGAACAACACGGGACAAAAGAATAGATACATCTACACGTGTTACATTTAACTGGTATTAGCTATATTTGTTTCTTATTTAACATTTTAATGAGATATATGTAGTTACGTTAATTAATTTTATTTTAGTATTTTTGTTGTACTCCGGGGCGTCCCTAGGGCTTAATTGTAGCCTATGTGCTATTCCAGGCCACATGTTTAGTACACAATAAGGCTATCTGTTCATTGAACCAAATTCATCCATTTAAACCATTTATACAGATAAATAAAATTGAAGTGTCTGTTTGTAATTTAAAAATTACAGCTTTTTACGCAATGCATATTAAATTATGTACAGTGCTTATAATAAAAACACAATTTTTAACATTTCTGTCTGTCTGTTTGTTCCGGCTAATCACTGAAACGGCTGGACCGAATGTTAAGGGACTTTCACTGGCAGATAGCTGGTGTTATAAGGAGAAACATAGGCTACATTTATTTTAGAAAAGAATACCAATAAATGAGTCGCTAATTTAAACATACTCAACACACAAACTCTCGCATTAAGAAAGCCGCATCCTTTTTAGTCAATCAATTTTATTAATGTAGAGGCAGCCAATAAAAAACAAACTATTTTAACCAATTATGTTTAATTCCCCGCCACTCTCTTATTCATTGAGCCATAAACGAAACAATTTCAAGCGTTATTGTAATAAATTCAACGATTATCACTGTAGCGTACCAATATACAAACAGTGGATTAACAAATTATTTCCATAATAACTTCAAAGATTAAACTTATTTAAGGATAAAATTAACGGGATAAAAACAATGGAAAAAACAAAGTAACGTGCAACAGGTAAGTTGTTCAAAAAAGTCCCATAAGTACAATCAACAGCCTCTCAGTAAGATCAAAGAGTCCAGTATAAATGCGACGCCTGCTGAGAGATCTCAAGCATCATTTGACTAAACCCTCGCTCTTGTGCAGAAAAGTAGCCACAAAGCTTTACTGTAACATGCAGCAAAATTAATTATTATATAATATTACTGGCGTTTGCCCGCGGATTCACCCGCGTAATTGATTTTCATATATATACATATATTCTAAATGCCTTATATTCTTAATACAATGTGTCATTTAAGACAAAAAATAACTTTCCATAAGAAATAGGCAATAGGTACAGTACAAAAAGAACCTTTTAAATGGTGCACAGTTCGGGTAAATGTTTTTTGTGTACATATGTGATATCTTCGCAATTCGATTTTGAAGATTATTTGTAAAGAGATCAATTTTTCCGTTTTATCCATATTTTCATTACATCATTGTGTAACATGAAGGTATAGTCACTTTTACACGCATTCGATAAGGCCATAAAGCTTTTTACTGCGCGTTTCATGCGCGATAAATTATCATTTCCGCGACGGTATAAATTACTGGAGTCGTCATAAAATTCGCTAAGTGTTACCAAAATTTACACGCACAGTAAATATTTTTTTGACCGAAAATATATCTTCGAAAGACCTTTTGTTTCAATATTTTTTTTTTATAATAAATTGTCATTGTATTGGTAACAAAGATTAAAAATGACTAAGCTTTCGAAACAGGATTATAAGAATGACCTTCTGATCAATTGCAGCCGTGGCGGCTAATATCACTAGACTAGCTATCTGCCCAAGAGATATTATTAAGCACAAGTATGCGCGCAACACAAGTGCGTTTCACTGTCATAATCCGGTGGGACGACAATTCGACACGACCGGTAAGTAACCAGGCGCAGGACCGACGGCTGTACGTACTCTCCACGATGGAGGTGAAACATCGCCAACTTCCCAACACCTGGTTGTTACTGAGAGTTTCTTGACAGAAAACCTCAATAGCGTAACTGGACCCGATTCAGGACTCGATCCTAGAACCTTCAGTTCTGCAGCCATACATTTTAGCCACCAGACTAGGGACAGTTGTAAGTAACTATCCATACAAATGAAATATTTGGTGATTCTTAGCGTTTCCATAGAAACTAATACCTATTTAAGTAAGTACTGATTAAAACTCCAAATAACTTTATATTCAAAATTCGTAACAAATGCTAACTCGCTTCAGTTAATCCTTTTAATATTTTTAGCCACGCAATCCACAAACTTCAACCCTGAACAAAATTTTTCCGTCCGTAATTGCGATCTATGAGTAAATGAATGAAACCACTTTTCCTTTGATTCATAATTATAGTTATACTAGCAGAACCGATTTACATGAAATTTGATATCAAAATAGCTTGAAACCATGGGAAGGACATAAGATAGTAGTAGGTATGTATCCCGGAAACCATCCTTTAAGGAGGTGAAATAGAGGAAGAAAGTTTGTACGGGGATGCAATTATTTCTCAAGTAAGGGATATAAAACTCATCATACCTATGTGCATACTAACTACGTATAGACGAACGTTAAAAGGTACTCAGGGACGAACCCGAGTGAAGCAAGGGTGAATCGCTAGTACTCTATAAGTAAACTATATCTTTACAGTTAAATAAAATTGAGGTGTCTGTTTGTACTGTCAAAATAACAAAAAATGCATATGAAACTAAATACAGTCCCAGTATAGTCAACTAAGTACAGCCATGTAAGGACAGGAAAAAAACGTATTTTTTTGTCTGTATGTTCCGGTTAATCTCCGAAACGGCTAGATCGATTTTGACGAGACTTTCACTGGCAGATAGCTAATGTTATAAGGATTTACTTAGGCTACTCTCATTTTAGAAAAATAATTAGGGTTCCGCTCAAAAACTTAAATCGTACCTATAGACGCATCCGAACGAAGCGAGAGTAAGTCGCTAGTGTCATCTAAATCCGTCAATCCCATTCAGCGTAAAGGAGTAACTAACATACAAACAAATAAACTTTCGCTGTAGCCTTATAACTTATTTCATTCTCCTGACGCAGTGATAATTTATATCAGCTAAGTTAAAGGTACCAAATTCAATTCACAAGCAGAGTAAATATGGGTTTTATATTAATGTTATTTCTTACTTGTGAAATCACAAAGGTAAGATCGTGAAGGCAAGTCGCTACGCGCTAAAGTATTTTTAGATTAACGTTTTGTTTTCTGTAAATTATAATATGAAATTTCGTAATCCACGTATATGAAACAGCTCAGAAAAGTTTTCTTCCACTCTCTTATATACAAATATCATATACATACATATGTATATATGTATGTATATACCTATTTACCTTAAATTTTGTTAAATAATTACGATGATATTTTTAATGTTTTTCCTTTCTTTTATATACCATTTGATTAATCCCTTACTGGCTGCAACATGTGATTAATCACTCATACTTTCTGTACCACACACGAACTTCCAACTAAAATAAGCCTGTACCCTTCCTAAATCATCCGCTCTATAATCGTTGGTTTTCATCACGTCCGAGCGATGTAATTCATTTTTTTCTGTCAAGACGCGTATTTAGAAGAAATAATAATATAAAATCACTCTTTGAAAGGTATAATAAATAAATTTGTTGGGACATTTAATACACAGCACCTTCTAGTTCCATGGTACGCGACGAGGCTTGCGTTATGGATACCATATAGTTGATACAATAAACATATATAATCTTAACTACATACATATTATAAATATAAACACCCATGACTGGAGTACAAACATTCATTGCGGGACTCAAACCCGCGACCGCTGGCACAGCAAGTAGGGTTACTACAAACTGAGCCAAACGTGTCGTTCATTAAGTATAATTATGATATAGGTATGTCAATTAAATATCGATACTTTCTGATCAGTATTTGTTTATGTGGTCTACCTTTATTTACATATTCAGTTTGAGCTTTTCAAATAATGGAGATTTATCGCACTAATATTATTATCAATGCAGTTCGTTTAAGTGTGTACGGACGAAAATTATACAGATAGATGACTTGTAATAACTATATATGTATGTCATATAAATAATATGCTGTAAAACATGAAGCCGAATACTCTTTTTGTAGATTGAAGGCGAGTGAAGCCACGGGTTCTGCTATTTAGTAACAATATAAACACAAAAGGAATCTAAGGATGTACTCGAGCAAAGCGATTGTAAGTCTCTAGTACAGGGATCTATTAAAATCTGGACACATTGTCTGCTAGTGAACTAAGCCGAGCACGTGGATAGCAACGTTATAAAATAGGTTTTTTATTAACATTTGATGTCGCCTATTTGAAACCACATTTTAGATGAAATTCCACGTTTCTTTTCGTGATGAACTACCATTACTTTTATTATCCTTCTTCGTTGATTTTCAGCACGTGGAAAAGCTATAAGTCAGGAACGGCATTCAGGCGAACATTTCCAAGAAATTAATAACCTTTGTGTCCCGATCTGAATCACTGAAGCCTTACCGTATTTCATTTGTTGTTTTCTAAAATTCTTTTTTTATGTTACGAATAAAATTTCATGAATGTAAATAAAAAATAAGATATTTTTATTTTATTTTTAAAACAAAATCTCTCCACATTTTCTTACTTTCTAACTCACAAGTGAGAAAAAGTAAAGAAGGCTTAGAAAAAGCGTCACTCTACAATCATTGAATAATAATAAATCAAAATTGTATTGAATTGATAAAAACCGTTGTTATGTCATGGAATAATAAGTCACTCTCATGTAGAATGACATCTTGCCTATGAGCTCCAAGGATAAATTTTAAGTATAAAATAAATTACAATATATTTTATAGATAGGATATATATATAAATATTTATTATAGGTAAGATATACTATGAGGCAGTGGTAGCCCAGTGGTAACGTGCTCGGTCGGAAAACCGAGTGAAGCGGGTTCAAATTGTTCAAAAATTAACATGATTACCATTTGTCTTACAGTCAAGGAATCGCGAGAAAACCTGCATATCTGAGAGAATTTAGCAAGTTTTCAAAACACATGTGAAGTCCGCTAACCCGCACTTGGCCAGCGTGGCCACTATGGCCTGATCTTCGATCCCCATCGTATTAAAGGGGCCTCTCATGTCCAGCAGTGCTTACATACATGAAATAATATAAATAAGAACAAGGATATTTCATATTATATCATAAATAGCGACTCACCCTCGCTTCGCTCGGGTTCATCCCTAGGTACGTTTTGACGGTTAGTATGAAATACAAATCTTTGAATATCTCGGCTTTTCTGTACTATAATATGCATGCATTATACATATAAACCTTCCTCTTGAATCACTCTATCTATTAAAAAAACCGCATCAAAATCCGTTGCGTACTTTTAAAGATCTAAGCATACATAGGGACAGACAGACAGCGGGAAGCGACTTTGTTTTATACTATGTAGTGATATAAAAATCGTACTAAAGCCCACCACAGCACCTAACGAGGCGAGAGCTCAGCTTAGCCTGACAGGCCATTCGTGAATGGTAAAGATTCCGACTGTCAAAAAATGAGCTCCTTAATTTCGCATTCAATGTTCGGGATTTTTACCGTCCTTTATTTTTTGTCGCCTCCTGCGTTTGACGTGAAAACCTGCCTTTTTATATCCTCTTCAAAAATTCTTTTTCCATGACACGACTATTGTTACCGTATAAAAATATTGTAATACATTTAATTAAAATATGTATACATTTTACATATATGTATACTATTTATTTTTTAGATAAATTGATAGTAAAATATAAATTTTATTGACAAATTTGATATAAAATGCTTTTACTATACGAGTATATTTTCATAATATACCTATACCTACGGCTAGAATTCTTGCAACAATTCCGCGCGTACATGACTTGTACAGACAGTAGTTATTAAGTGTACATTTGTTTTGTATATTTTATAATCAATTAATCAAATATCAATTAATTATCTATATATGTATATATTATTATGTCCGCCAACCCACACTTGGCCAGCGTGGTGGACTATGGCCTGATCCCCCTCGTATTGAAGGGAGGCCCGTGCCCAGCAGTGGGATGTTAAAAAAGACTGAACACACATATACAGGGTCATTTTTAATTTACTGAAAACCTTTCGGGAATATGTTATTTAGATCATAACAACAAGAAAAAATAATATATTATTTTTTCTTGTTACAGATGTTGTTGTTATGATGTAAATATTATATTCCCAAAAGATTTTCAGTAAATTAAAAATGACCCTGTATAAGTATAAAAAATATTTAAAGTGTCCCTCTTTGATCAAAACAGATTATTCTTTGTTATTTGCAAGTAACCAAAACCAAACCAATCATCAAATATTTGTTTTTATGACATCTTTGTAGTTCGCTAATTGAGTTAAATGAAATTAAGGAATATTTTATTGGAAATTATAGATATGAACGGACGGAAGTGCTAGCTAACTTCAAAAATCGCATAAACAAGCTTTCATGTGATAAAAATCCATTTAGACGATTCTTACGAATAAACCTTGATTGAGGTTGTGTTAAAATAATTAAAAAATAGTTGTCTAAAGGTATGTTTAATTTAATGAAAATCAATTTATTTTTAACGTATAACTAAATACAAATATTTAATAATACCTAACTATAATATATTGAATTTCAATTGAAAATTTCAAATGAGAAAAACAATTGAGTTAGAATTTACCTATCTATATATTTTATTATTAAACATCGTATCGGGTGTTATAAAAGCTCACTATATATTTCTAAAGGTTGTTGATTAAAAAGCCTCCATTCTCATATTCATAGATGAAAAAATATAGACAATATGAAAAAATATTCTAACTTCAAAATGAGGAAATAACCAAAGTCTAACAAATACATAAATATGCTTAAAAAATACCAATAAACGTTAATATAAAATGTGTTTAGATAAAATATCGTTTATACGTCGAGAAGACATTATCACTACAATGTTAGATATATTATCCGTACTTAATATTATGAATGAAAAAGAATGAAAGTAACTCAGTCTGTTTCCTTTTCACGCTTAAATTGCTGACCAGATTTTGATGAAATTTGGCTATGACATATGTAAAACATCGTGAGGAAACCTGAATGTCTGAGAGAACGTAGCCAGTTTTCAAAAGACTTGTGAAGTCCACCAACCCGCACTTGGGCAGCGATATGGACTATGGTCTGATACTCGTATTGAAGGGAGGCCTACCCCCAGCAGTGGGACGTTAAAGGGCTGGGACATAACATAAAAGATCGGACAAAGCCGCAGGCAAAAACTAGTAACAAATAATTATTTAGGCGTATTGTTAAAACTTCATAAATCTGTCGGCTTAAAAATTTAAGCAATAAAGTGTCAGTAGAGATAGCAACAAAATAATAATTATAGTAAAGAATTTTGAGCGTTCATTAAAAACATTAGCCCACCCTAAGTTGTTTCGTGCGCAATTTGTATTCACGAAGTTATTTTTGAAGTTTAATTGCGAAACTGCGACCTTCATTATGATGATTGAAAATTTTTAAGTGTTAATTAATATTCAAAAATTTTTATAATAATTATGCAAAATTGAGAAGATTAGTTTAAAATAATTTTATCTTACTTTTATTCTATTTTCATAGTAACATCATGATTTTTTTTAAAAACATGGAAAAAATTTTTTGTATTAATAATATAAAGCTTGAATACTTTTTTTTGTTTGTTTGAACTAATGTATGGAACTATTAGTACGGTATGTTGAATTCCTTTTGAATTTTTTAACATATTTATCGAGGTAGGTTATTTTAATTATACTACGACCTTTACAAACGAATACATAAATACACTACAAATGCAGAGCCGCGGGAACACACTTGTATATTATGCGCTGTAGATAGTAGATACCTATTGCTTATAACCCAAGACATACTTGTCACTTGTATACACATTCCCTGCATACACCACAACAAATTTTAAAGACTTATTTCTAACTAACGATTCATCCTCGCTCCGCTCGGGTTCGTCCCTACGTTTTAAGGTTAGTATAGATTTCTCAGAGAAGAGATATTATCCCGCAGTAAAAAGTATCCAATATGTTGAGCCGGATAACCAGCTATCATCATACCAAATTTCATAAAAATCAGACAGACAGGTTAGACAGATAGATTAGACAGACAGATTAGATAAACAGATTAGATAGATAGACGAACAGACAGACAAAAAATCTTAAAACTAAGGATTCGGCCTCTGTATCTATAATAACGACTATTTCAATAAGATTTCCTAAAAAATATTTAATGTACAGATTCGACCAAAAAAATAATACAGCGGTTGAGACGTGAAAACGTACATACATGCAAACAGATAGCCAGAGTTATTTTCGTATATGTAATATTAGTTTGGATATTGGAGCTTAAACGTTTACCACATACAGGAATCGAATCTGCTATGTCAAGAATAGTATAATGTCCCAGTCATTCGTTACTCATATTTATACATAATAACAACATAAAAGCCGTAATTCTATCGTTATTATGATACTTAGAACAAGCATTTGAAGAGAAAGCAAACAAATATCAATATACTAAAATAGTGCCAAGTAATAATCTGCGCAAATATGTTTCAGTCAAACAAAATCTCATCAACTGAAACGTGTCTTGTCAATCTCGTCACATATTAAACGACGAAGAAAACCTAGGTAACACAAATTAATTTCTCTTACGCACTGTCTAAAGGTCGCACGTTCTTATCCTTTTTTTTTTATAGCAAACAATGAGAGAAAATTCGTTTTTTAGGACACAGTTATTTGATTATACGTGTTCGTCTGGTGGTCTAAATTTGAGGAAAAAATATATATAGAATTTTCCTGTATATATAAAAAAACTGTTTTCAAATTTTTTTATTAATAACATTAAAGCTCATCTATGCTAAATAAAAAATAGAAAATTGGTTTACAAGCAGCGGAGAAAAAGGTACTGAACGTTTGAAGTTTTAGTATATAATATTCTGTGTATATTTCTCAGAGATGAGATATTTTCCCGCAGTAAAAAGTATCCTATATTTTGACCCGGATAACCGACTATCATCATACCAAATTTCATCAAAATCTGTCTAGTAAATTTCTCCTGATACGAACTATAGATTTGGCCGACTATTTCAATAAGATTTTCCAAAAAAATATTTAATCTACAGATTCGACTCAATTAGAATTTTATAATATGTATACATATAGATATATCGCTAATGCACGCTTGCTTCGTTTGGATGCGTCCTTAAGAGTTATTTCATGGTAAGTATTATAGGTATATGTAATCGAAGAACCTCAAAAATATTTCCATTATACCTTTCTTAGATTTATGCGGATATTTGACATTTTAAATAAATCTATCTTTTCGGATTTTTTCGCGGATTTATTTTGATTTTTGGTTTCCGACGTTTCGAATGATTTACAGCAACCATGGTTATGGGATATTACGAAACGTCAGGAACCAAAAACCAAAATATATTCCCAAAAAATCCAAAAAAGTAGTTTTATTTACAAAAAAATCCATTGTTAATATTTTTAAGTATAAAATCATCACATTAAATAGACACCTTTTAATGTAAGTTAAAATTAATCACTTCGTTCATATATTATGGCGGTCTTAAAACCTCATGTTCTCAATACTACAAATATGAATGCGCCACAAATCCTCAACCAAAACCATACTAATATCTGTATGGCTATTCGCCACGGACCAGTGCGCGAATAGAACGCGAAATTAGGCCGCGCCAACCGAACATGCGGTTGCTGCAGTAAACGGTTGCAAAATTCTATTTCATATTAAATAATAAAGGTTCATTAATAAATATTTTTTAACTCAAAAGATAAAATATACTTATACGTAACTAGCAGAACGCGCGGCTTCGCTCGCGCTAAAACTACAGCAAAAACTCTTTGGCTTTATGCAAAAGGCATTTTTGAAATGGGCTCTGTAGTTCAAATTTATTTTGACAGATTTCTCTTTACAAATAGAAAAAACGCGGTTTACTATATGCGAAGATATCGCGTAGAATATATGACAAAACAAACACATAAATTAATAACCGTCTTTTTCAAGTCGGTTAAAATATAAAGTTGGTTAAGTTCTTTTATTTAAGTGACTCAAAACCTATTATTATGCAAGCTTAGTAATTAATGAAAAACTAATATAGAGCACTAATACAATTACACTAAAGTTATAATCAAGATTTAATTTGAATCTACAAATAACTATTTGTAGTGTTGCTGCATTAATGGTTTAAGCCTAGGGAATTCGCCTTGACATCTGAATATCCCATAGCAATTAGTGACGACCCCAGTAATGGAGTTTCAGTGTACCTGGTACGTAATACAAAAATTGTCGACACTATTCAAAATGTCGAAAAGAGGTTAACTTAAATATAGAAGAAAAGAGGTTAAGTTTAAATCTATAGATATAATAAAATAGTAACTAAGCCGAATCTGTACATTAAATATTTTTTGGAAAATCTTATTGAAATAGACATTATTATCGATACAGAGGCCGAAACCATAGTTTTTAGAATTTTTCTTTGTCTGTCTGTCTGTCAGAGTCATTTTCCATTATACGTTGAGCCAGATAACCAGCTATATCATACTAAATTTCATCAAATTCTGTCCAGTGGTTTTTTCGTGATGCGGTCACAGACAGACAGACAAACAGACAGACAAACAAACAATACACACAAAAATTGTAAAAACTATAAATTCGGCCTTTGTATGGATAATAATGACTATTTCAATAGTATAAAAATATGTATAGATATAAGATAACATAATATGGCATATCAATAATATGCCAAGTACTTTTAATAGAACGAATGTGTGTAGAAAGGAATAATGGCTTATATTTATCTTATAGACGTTTTCTTATGCATACATTATTTAAATAAAGGCGGAAACCGTCGAATGGAGTGATGTGCCACAGGCCCTCTCTATTCTACCCAGCTCGAGAAGATGTGCAAAGGGCAAGAAAACTTAATGAAAACGACTGGATAAATATTTTCATATAAATGTCACAAGATATATTGGTACTTCAGATGCCATCACAAATTTAAGGATACTGTAATTTATCTTTATAGCTCGTTATATTTATAACAATTCCCTAAATGGGCTTTATTGTTTTCCCATAGAAGGGTTAAGCTGGTGGGCTTTTTATGGGACATTTCGTTTTTCTATAAAATTATTTGGTACTTTAATGTGTACTTAAGAAGTACATAAAGACTCATATAGTTAGAAATGGTTTCATATATTCTTTATAGCCGTTGCTCTATTACCGCCAGATAGATTTCCATGTTTTGGTCTTGAGCTAGCCGTATTCAGGAGATTCCCGCGATTTGGTCGACTTCACGTTGCTTTAGAAAATAGAAACTACGAAAACTTCAGAACGACTTTTCTTAGCGAATGATTATTGAGAAGGTTTTAAGATGTAGATACATATATTATAAATACATTCGTTTTTTTATTTCATTTTAATTTCTAGAACTTAATTGGAGATTTCTGTTCTACGCGCTCTCATGTATAATGGGTAATGTTTTATAGTTACGAGTTATCTATACAGATAAATAAAATTGAAGTGTCTGTTTGTAATGTTAAAATAACAGCTTTTTACTAAATGCATATGGAATTTTACACGGTACATATACCAAAACAACATTTTTTACAATTTTTGTCTGTCTGTCTGTTTGTTCCGGCTAATCTCTAAAATGGCTGGACCGATTTTGACGAGACTTTCATTGGCAAATAGCTGATGTAATAAGGAGTAACTTAGGCTACTTTTATTTTAGAAAAAAAAATAGGGTCCCGCGAAAAAAATTAAAACCAATGAAAAATTTAATAATATCCGATTTAAATAGGGTATTTGTATACATACCCTAGGGACGAACTCGAGCGAAGCGAGAGTGAGTCACTAGTATACAAATACAAAATAAGGCGAACTCAGATGCAATAGCTAATATAAACCAGCTAAAATATGTTATTAGAAATAAATAATGCTTAGGTACCTAATACATGTTCAACATGTTACGTATCCGTAACTGACACCTAAATCGCATTTTAATCAACTACAAAAAGAGTCTGTATCAAATTCAATTTGCACAATCCAATATACAGCGATCTTAGAAAGCCCAGATCGAGTTTAGCGGCCCAATAAATATGCAATGAACCGGGCGGTAAAAACGATCAATCTACGCCAACATGAATCTCAAACAATTTATCATAATCGTCTTCGAACGAATAGTATGTCATCTAGAAATTTATAATATTACCAGCCTAAATTAATAATAGCTATCTATCTATTGTTTTCTTTACTAGGGATAGAAATCCAAACTAATATTATAAATGTTAAGTGTGTTTGTTTGTCCGTCTTTCGTGTCGAAACGGAGTGACTGATTGGAGTGATTTTTTGTGTGGAGATATTTGAAGGGCTGGAGAGTGACATAGGCTACTTTTTACCGCAGTAGATTATCTAATTCCCACGGGAAAACACGTTATAATAAAACGCAAAAAAAACTTGGTATTAATGCTCTTTAATAAAACTAAATAAATACGTGTTTTAGCATTTTTCGAAATTCATCCTATAAGGGCGTAAAATAGGGGATGAAAGTTTGTATGAAACTACCTTTTTAGAGATTTTTTTGTAGTTTTAGCGCGAGCGAAGCCGCGGGTTCTGCTAGTTTTATATAAACTCTATAGCGATTAATTTCAATATCTACCTCTGGTAGGCCACACAATCGTGTAGAAGATCAACAATAAGAATTTTATGAATTTAGACCATAAACGACATATTGTTAGAACTTAAGACGATAGATATATGTATAACCTGTTGATTCAAAGGTCATTAACGGATCGATCCAACCACTTGTCCATATCCTACGTTATTAATCAGCATTTTTAATATATAATAATGTATAATGCATTCTCATGATGTGTGAAACTCGGGTTTGAACCCACTTCATTTGATTTTTCAAGCAAGCGCGTAAACAATGGGCCATTTTATACCACATACCACTGCTTATAAAAGTAATTTTAGGTTTTTTTAACAAAAAATCTGTTATATTAACAAAATGCGGTACTGCAAAAGCCGTATATTAATTTACTAAAGATTTGTTCATCTCGTAATTAGAAGGGCGGGTGTAAAAGAAATGTCGGTGCGAAACTCTCATTAGCGTTACCCCTGATCTCTGTCTGCGAAATGAACGTCGATTGTTGGGACTTAGATTTTTCAGAGGAAGGTAAGTAAATTATGGGAGTAAAGCCGTGCATTTTCATGATTTAGACTAACGATGTGACGGCGTTGGTCAAAATTCTAACAATAGAAATATATATTAGCATAATATCTACAAAAATTAAGAGGTTTATAAGAAAGAAAACTAAGATTATTGGTTTTATTTTATTAGAAAAAATATGTACTTGTTTTTATTAGCTAAAAACTTTTTACACATAATTTTATATATAGCTAGTTATTCGCCGGTACGCAATAATTTTGTCGATAAAAAGTAGCCAATGTGTCCAGGATACAATATACTTAATGATATTGATACAGGATACTTTTTCCATTGTGAATTTCTATTAAATCCAAAGAGCTTTTCCTGAGTTAAAAATGAGAAAGCTTCGTATTTATAAATGTGACTAGTTACTTGCCCTTGCATTATTCAGCCCTTTCTATACTTACAATGTATATATTTCTATATTCACAAACAATTTTGCTTACTGGTTTGTTATCGCCCATGTCTCTTTTTGACCTAACCTAGTCCGCGGCATTTGCTAATATTGTAAAGGAAAACCTATGAAGTTTACCAAACTGCATAGCACCAGCATGGTGGATTATGGCCTGACCACCCTGCATCCAGGTAAAACTTGAGCCTAGCGGAATTAGTTAATCGTTTAGCTCTATTATACTTTATTATTATATATTATGCCTCGGTGGTGTAGTGGCTAGCATGTACGGCTGCACACCCGGAGGTCCTGGGTTCGAGTCCCGGGTCGGGCCAAGTTTAGTTATTGAGTCTTTCTGTATAGTAAGTCTCAATAACAGCCCGGAGTTGGGAAGTTGGCGGTGTTTCACCCCCGTGCCTCGGAGAGCACGTAAAGCCGTCGGTCCTGCACCTTAACTCTCACCGGTCGTGTCGAGTGGTCGTCCCACCGGAGTATGAGAGTGATAGGAATAGAGAGTGCACCTGTGTCTGCGCGTACACTTGAGCACTATAATATCTCCTGCGCAGTTGGCTAATCTCAATGAGATTGGCCGCCGTAGCCGGAATCGGCTAGGAGAACATCATTATCATGTTAGGAAATCTGCATAATCTGTGTAATTTACACAGGACACATAAACAACAAGACAACTCTATGAGGATAGTAGGTAGGTATAAATGGATACCTTAACCCTTAGAATAATCTTAATCGGAAGGAATAAAATCCAAAAATACAGGACAAAAATTCGTTATTACAGTTAAGAAGCAAAAGTGTTGCTAAAAATTTTGCAACTCTTGGTAAAATGAAAATTGGTTTATGCATTGCAACTTCTGGTGATAATTGGCTTCCTACAAAACTTGAACATTTGAAGGCATCTGTTGCTGGTGTTATAAGCTTAAAACATTAATGCATTCTTTAAATTTAATCAATTTGGCCAAGCACATTTAAAATATTTAAGCTCACTTATTGATTAACTGAAATTTAGAGAAGACGATATTGAAATGGACTTATTTATAGTCTCCTATTTCAACACTATGAGTAAAATAATAAAAATAAACAGTAAACTTAGACAGCACTATGACAAAATAATAAAGCACTTTACAGAAATTACGCTCGACGATTTCATTGTGTAAGGTACAATATGGAGATAAAATATGATATTATCATTTGCGTGACAGTACGATTTAATAATATTAATACGTCCTCGCTGCGCCCAGATTTTCACTACACTCAGTGCATTATTCAGTATGCAGAAACACTTTTTGCAAAAATCTTGCAGATTCCTTGCTTCTTTGCTGGGTGAAAGACGAACAGACTAACTAAGAACTGCCCCAACTAAAATATTTATCTATACATACTCGTATGATAAAATTATAAGTGAGTCAAATCTGTACATTAAATATTTTTTGAAAAATCTTATTGAAATAGACATTATTATCGATACAGAGGCCGTACTGTTACCGCATCACAGAAAAACTACTGGACGGATTTTGATGAAATTTTGTATGGTCATAGCTGATTATCCGGGTCAACATATACTTTTTACCGCGGAAAAATATCTCATTTCTGATATAAAATACAAAAACTGTAATTAAGTGTATACTAATATGTAAAACCTAAGAAATTGGTTTTCGGTCATCTGAACGCGGTCGGAGCCGCGGGCAATGCTAGTTTTAAATAATTTTGCATTTCAAAATCAGATGTGCAATGTCGTCTCTATGTTAGTAGCGACATAACGACAGTTGTTGAAATTATACTTCTTATATTTCGTTTATTAAAACGAAACAAAGTTAGTTCAAGCAAGTTTATCATAAATCTTTGAAGACGTATTATTAAGTGAGCTAAAGGATGCTTTACGTTCTTTCTACTTGTAACTTTGGTTGTAAATTTTGAACGGCGCACGCAAAACCATCGTTAAAAGTTTTCATGCAAAGTGAACCGCAAATGATGACATCGTGTTTAATTAACATTTTGTACTTTGTAACAAAAAATCTTCGAGTGTTAGGTTAAATTAAGTTCATTAATGATTATATACGAAATACAGTGTCGATTTTCATTATTTTATCTACCAACCTCGCCTTCACTGACAAACAGACGGATAGAAACCAGTCGTCACAATCGACAATAATGAGTATTGCAAGCAGTAGATCTACGACTCAAGAGTACTTAAACAAATTAATTAAAAATTCCTAGGATATATTAAATAAAAGCCTTAAACCTAGACTTATAATTTTAGTCTCTAAATAACGCATTTCCGTTTTTGCCTGACTGCAGATAATTAGATTCAAGCCAACCTCCCTTTGAATTGAAACAATTTAAAATGTTTGCCTCAACTCCGCGTCATTCTTGATCCAATTTATCTTGCGTTTAACTGTCTCGATTTCCGACTCAATCAAACTCTGGTTTTGTGATGTCATTATGGAACGTAGCGACGTAATAGAATTTTCCACTCCACGACCGTTTTTCGTTTATTTAACTTTTTCGTGTGTCTTTGTCATTGTAATATTAATAAGTTTGATTATAAAATTCGTTTGACAACAACTTGTAATGTTTTCTAAAATATTTATATTATGAGTGATATATATATATATATATATATATATATATCAATTTCACTCTGTATGATTTTATTTATTTAGACATACTTAATTAACACTATATAATTTAATAGTAAGTATAGAAAAAACGTACCTATATTTTATTTTTATACACAGCTACTCAACATATTTTGTCACATATTTTTAATATTAATTTGTTTTGCTAATAAGTTTTAAAAATTGTATGAATCATAATAATTATTATCGACACATCTTAATATATATAATTCTTCTGTACGTGTATTTGTCACTCTACTCCTAAAGGGCAGGACCGATTTGGATGAAATGTTGTGTGTATATTTCAATGGGCTCCTGGATGGTTTGAAAACACAATTGGATCCGGTAGGTGGCGTTGCTGTCGGTGTGTCAAAAAGTTTGTTTTCTTCAGTAGTTTGAACGCGGGCGAAGCCGCGGGTACTGCTAGTATTCAAAACTATTATTTAAAATTTAAAATTATTAAAAATGTCTAAAATTAAAATAAACTAGAACCTACCTGCTGTAAGTTAACTTCGGTGCAATGTCTTTTCTTCTAAATTATTGCATAGTTTTGTTTACAAGTACCGTATGTATATAAATATAAATATAAACTATAGGTACCTATAGACTAACTTTTGAGACTTCAAATATCTTAGTCTCTCCTGTGACGTTTGCTTCTATTGATTTATATTCCAAAAACCGAGAACTAAATATCAGAGTAAAACCGAGTTAAAATCCATAAAGATGATCATTTAAAATGTCAAATATTCTAACTTAAGTAAATCTAAGAAAGTATTATACATAATACATAATATATAGGTATACTTATCGCAGTACAAATATTCTCTCATCGCATTATATATTTCATAGAATAAACTTATTACTTATATATAGTATACCTTGAAAAGCTACAAAATTGTGAAAAGCTTTTCAATTACAAACTTATTTCAATTACAATGCTTCTAGATTCCCAACTATCTTTGGCAGAGATACTTAGCATAAATACGAGTTTATAACTTTCATCTTATTCAGTGCATAATTTTAATAGTAAGTGGTACATATTTCTAATTATACCTAAAATTTAAGACGTGATCGTTAAAATAAATCACTGGGGCAAAAAATATGACGATTTGAAAGAACCTTTTAGACCTTAAACCTGACCTGTTAAAGTCCTAATATATTTCAATAAAATGGTCGACGCTGATAATGAATAATCAGAGTGAGATCTTTAGTAGGTACTCAGAAGACTTTCTTTTGTAGATATGGTCCTCTAATTGGGCAGGACACTTAAATTTTGTAGTGCTTCGAAGTTAGATAATTATGGAAACTTAGGTCTGCTTTTCTTTTCTAAATCTATTTCTCGAGAGTATATTTGGAACATACTAATATGTTATGATATAATAAAGATACATTTATTTTGGGTAGTTATTTAAACAAAATTTACTCAATACTAGAGCTTATATGGTGATTTGCATTATACTAAGAACCAAATAATGAATAAAAAGATCATGATTGGGAAAAAAGAAAATCAGTTATGGTGAAATAAAAGACAGAACAAGGTTTATACCGATTCGAACATTAGGATTTTTAGGTTGACATATTTGTAAGCCATTTTTTAAAGAGACCAAAGATAAAACAGTTTTAGTATCATTTTCTTCCATTTTTGTCAACTAATTTTCTTTTTTTAGTAGCTTCTGCTGTAGTTGTGAGCTGTAGATAAATAAAAACAAATATTATGTTCTCGACCATTGGACGTACACTAATCCCTCCACGACCGCGGGCCCGCCGGCGTGTCAGTTAAAAATAGATTTCTTAGAACTTTAATTAATTTCTTAGAAATTTACCTAGAGGTGCTAGTTAATATAATTGATTAAACAAGAAACACACGCAATACAGTACACATATCCTTGAGACAATCAACAGTATGTACAAAACCAATTGACCAACAGCCTGTATCGATTATATGGACTACGCAAACATTCGTACTATTGGTACAAATAATAAACTCCAATATAACACAACGTTATAATATAAGAATACGATATAATATAAGAAACTAAAGAAAACGTTAGGCAAGATTTGCCAAGGTCGAGTGAGGGATAGTTCTGGATTCCCAAGCCAGTAGTTTTCACTAATGGAATTTGAGAAAATACAGATTCAATTCGATTTCGGGTTAGGACTGTTCTGATATATATTTAGCGTTCTTGTTTCATAATAAATAGGGTGTGCTTTATAAGGTTTTGAATCCATTTTATATTTAAACTAGCATTGCCCGCGGCTCCGCCCGCGTTCAGATGACCAAAAACTAAAATCTTAGGTTTTACATATTAGTATACTCTTACATTGCAGTTTTTGTATTTTTTCTCAGAAATGAGATATTTTCCCGTGGTAAAAAGTATCCTATATGTTAACCCAGATAACCAGCTACTAACATACCAAATTTCATCAAAATCCCTCCAGTGGTTTTTCTGTGATATGGTAACAGACAGACAGACAAAAATTCTAAAAATTATAGATTCGGCTTCTATATCGATAATAATGTTCATTTCAATAAGATTTTCAAAAAAATATTTTATGTACAGATTCGGCTTAGTTACAATTTTATTATATGTACCTATAGATAGACAAATCATTGTAAACGAAGTACAGTAGAGACTCGATTATCCGGCCCTCTGTTATACGGATTCGCGATTATCCGGACTACCCATGGCGACGTACCCACCCTCGCCCTGCGCGTTTTAGTAAAGTTATAGTTACCAATCGTTACTTGTCATTAAAAAATCTGTAAACTATATGAAAAGGCACTATTTTATCTAAAATTTATTATTTTATGAGTTTCGATTCGTTTATATCATCAATTAAATTCTTTGTTATCGATATACAACGAGACTCGAAGTTTCCTGCTGTACCGATATTTTTTATAAATCTTGTCATAAATAAATTATTATTATTAATGTTACAATATACCTATAATCTATCAGACGGAATGGTAGGTTGATGATTGTCTGACAAAAACGCAATTAAAACACTTTAAAAAAATTGACAGATATTGAATTAAACTGAAGTTTTTAAGTAATATATGAAGCTCCATTTTGAACGGGATTTAGCTTAAAAAAGTTTCTTTTAGATAGGGCACAGAAAAAGTAAGTAACTTAATATATAAAACATATTTGATGTTTTTCTTTTACAATATTATTTCAGTATTCATAAAAATTGGAGGCGAGTAATACAATATGGTCGGCCGTTTTCCGAGAATTAAATAATAATGACTGGAGCATAAACAAATGAATGCCCCCAGCGGGACTCGAACCCGCGACCGCTGGCACAACAAATAGGGTCACTACAAATTAGCCAAACGTGTAAATACCCACAGTGAGATAATAGATGAAGGCTTCATAAAATCAAAAATATACACTAGCATCCAGTTTCATGTAACGTGATATTTATGACCCCTTGTACATAGGTTTTGTGGGAAAAGAGTGCATGGATGGGACATTGAAAGGAAATGAATGAAAAATAAATAAAGTTTCTTTAATCTCTCATAAAGATTCACGAATTCGGAATACTCCATAGATAATAAGAACATATTTTTATTTTGTCTTTCCTCTTAATTCCATGTATTTTGGTAGTTGTAAAAAATTCATTAAGTACTTATTTTTACTACATAGTTTTTTTTTAAATTTAATCATTTATTTCAGGCAATATTTACAAAAGGATCTTAAATATGTAAACAGAGGCCCATAGCATATATACCTTAAAACTAACATATATATTAATTATAAAACTTAAAAAAAAACTATGTAACACGTAGTGCAAACGTGTTAGCTGTGTCATAATAAAAAAAATACATAAATAAAAAAAACCCGAATGCAAAACAGCGAAATAAAAAGATGAGAAGCAAGTGATCGAATAGTATATACATACATACAGGTTAAACACATAACCCTCCTTTAGGTGGCGCAGTCGGGTAAAAATTAAATTACAATTCATTTACAAATATTTACTAAATATATACATATGTACTTTGAAAAAATGCATCGATTACCAGATAATCGTACACAAAATAAGAGAACTCTCCACGGCTTTCGATATCCATCCATCATTCAGGCAATTTCTGTCAATTCTTATCAACCAGCGATTTGCCCAATAATGCCACTAATGCGCATAGTCAATACGAAAGCCAATCTGCTGCCAGATAAAAGGTTTAATTAGATAGAACAACTAAGTGAATTTCTCATGGGAAATAGATCTAATGAGAATTTAGTCTATGGGATAAACGATATAAGATTATTAAAATATATTATATTTTCATAGATTTATAAGCGAATATTAAACATTTAAAATTGTATTTGTATTTGTATTTCGGCGGATTTTACCGCCGTTTATTTTATTTTTAAATTCTCAACGTTTGCATGTTTGCTGCAAAGCATTTGTAACGTTGGAAATAAAAAATCTAAATAAATCCACGACAAAATCCGACAAGAGAGTATTATTTTAAATGTCAAATGTTTGCCCTATTTAAGAATAAAAAATATAAAATAAAAAAAAGTGCTTGTGTGTGCAATTCACACATGGCAGAATTGAAACTTCAGAAAAGTAACCTACGAGAATGAGATGAATATATGTACGTAGACTATATACAGAGTATCAGTATATTTTTACCAAGTTTAAAAGTTATTTCACATTTTATTTGACATAAATATACATAATTAATTTTATTATTTTTTCACTTCCTGTGTAATGTATTCTATTTCGAATAATTAAATAAGGCATATTACAATCATATATTTATAGAATAACATATACGGAAAGAATATAATATTATACATTTGTCAGACAATAACAACAGTTACCATGACAACATGGCAATGTATTCTATCTCATTCTCTCGCCGGCTTAATCCTATATATTTATGTGTTTGTCTCTTTTTAGTTTTTCGTTTCATCGAGTTTCAAATTACAACGATTCTAAAGAAGTTGCATTTAAAAAAAAATATTGTAATTTTTTGGTATCATTTCCATGTTTTTTTTTAAATTAGATAGGTACAATGTTTAGCTAAAAATAATAATTTTACAAATCAAGCCGTATTAAGTTTCATAAATTATGAATGTCGTTATATGAAGAATAAAGTGCTGGGTCTGTATGATTTTACAGAGGTGTAGAAAATTAATCAACGTTTCACCTAAATATAATAACCGATAAAATAATTTTACGGGAAATTTCGGTTTTAATGAAATCATAAAACCTTTTTTAGGTTATAAATGAGCTGCTGAGCTTGAACTGTTAAATGAGCTCGCTACAAATGAGGCCAATTAAACATTTAACTTCGCTAACGTAATCTAACCGGTGTAAAGCTACACAGTTTATTATATAATTAATTTGAAATTATTATTTTTACATTCAAAATTATATGAAACTATAACAATACAATGAATTAAATTTATTAATAATCGTTGTACTTTTTAGTGGAAGCATAATATGGTGAATAATGCAGACTACAAATGTAGGTATTTAAAAACCGTATTGATAATAATCTAAATTTTGATCAAAATTTTCCTTACAACAACGTTTACGAAGAATGCTTAAAAACATGCAAAGAAAATCTTAGGAACCCGAAGAAATTCTCTACCCTTTTGTGCATTGACAAAAATTGAGAGCATTCCACAAAACTGGAAAATTCTCAAGGCAACTTCGAGAACATTATGTTATCATCACTTTTGATAGTATTTTAGACTTTTTAAGTGCGCGGTAAAATTTTGTTTTAAGCTTTACTCGTTTTTATTGTGAAAGTTTTTAGAATAGCGGATATAATCTTGGGTTGTATTAAAACTTTCACTTCATTACAAATATTCTTATAGTCGTTCTCATTAAAAGCTCAATGAAACTTCTCTCAGTCACAGAATCAATGTTCAATTCGAACTAGAGTTATACTTATAAGCAATGTAACAAGTATAAAACTGTAGGAAGGTTACGACAAAATAAAATGCAGATATGATAGAGATATATTTAAAACAATTTGGTAACGCCCATCACTAAAGATACGAGAGCGGGGACCGGAGGGGGGCCGGGACGGGCGGCAGACTACACACTTCAACGAGCGAGCGAGCCTAGCGCAAGCGCATACATTATTATCCTTGTAATAAAGTGCTGCATAAGAGGAATGTCTGATTTATTTATATTCCACCATCATCATCTTCAACAATTGGCGACCGTGACAGGACCCGGCTGCAAGAATATCATTGGAACATATTGAAACAACGGCCAGACGGGTGTGGAAATTTCCAGGCGTCGACGCGTCGTGTCGGCCGGGCGATTACCTTTAGACGACAGCGTATGGACCTACATACCTACAGTCAGCAATAATTGTCAGGGGAGTGCTCGTTCCTTTTATTCCTTTACAAATCTTTTCCTTTCTTTAAATTGTGTATATTTGTGTGCAAAAGTTCGACTGAGTGAGATTAATCTTTATGCATAATTCATAATTCTTTGCTTGTGCTTATCGGGTGTACATAATTTGTTTTCCATTGCAATTCATAATAGCATAATGCAACTAGTGCTTGCTTAAAATAAGTACTAGGTACATAAAGCTGTATGCAGGTTGCTGTCGCGTCTTAATTAAATACGCACATTCATTGCATAAGCACCTACATATACCTATTCTTTAAATTGATTTCTATCGCATAACTGTGCATAACTTTTTCACCAATTTAAGATATAGGTACAATATATGAACATTTACACTATAAACTACATAATTATTTAAATTATCAGATTTAAATACCCATGACTGTACATTAGACTTATTTTATTTAACGGAATACATGTATAATATTTTATTGTTATTTGCCTAAATGAATATTTTTTTTTCCTTTTGAAAGATCGATACTGTGTTTGGCGCAACGCTTTAATTCATTTGTTCACGTAAAAATAACGGAAATTTCTAGTGTCGACGGCAGTCACGCACCGTGCGCGTGATTGTTTCTCCGCTTGCCGCCATATTACACCGTTCCGCGTCCAGCGCGGCAGCCAGTCACCGTGCCGTACCGGACCGAAGACTCAAGCCTATTTTTTTTCATCAGTGGTTTGATTTATAATCATCATTTTTATTTTGCTCAATTTATTAGACCCATTTTTATTTTATTTAATTTTGTTACCTTTATTCTAATATGTCAATTGCTAACAAATCCGGTGAGGTTGACCAACCGAAATTAAAAGAGCTCATCGCCTCACGCGGTGTGTCAAAGGGACGTTTGACTAAATTCAAACAATTTATAGACTCGTTAGTTCAACTTTCAATCGACGACATTCCTAGCGTGCATATCAGGGAGGTTTCGAATAGGCTACATAAAATAGAAAACATATTTTTGGAATTTGATAAGGTTCAGGCTAAAGTTGAAATTTTGGTGGACGATGTATCCCAACAGGAAGAAAGACATTTATTCGAATCTACATATTATGCGACAATTTCTGCAGCACAGGAATTAATTGAATCATACACTAGATTACATGAAACGAAAAACGATAGAAGGGATAGTTGTTCGCGTAGTGAAGTTTCCGCAGGAGGTACGTGTAATCGTTTTAACAACATTAAATTACCAACAATTAAGTTACCTACTTTCGATGGTAATTACCTAAAGTGGTTGGAATTTCGGGATACTTTTGACTCGTTAATTAATTCTGAAGTCTCGATACCTAACATAAATAAATTTCACTACCTGAGATCCTCTCTAGAGGGCAGTGCTGCAATTATAATTAAATCAATTGAATTTACTTCCCAAAATTATAATGTAGCATGGGACTTATTGTGTAGTAGGTATGATAATAAAAAAATCCTAATAAATAATCACTTGAAGGCATTATTTAACATTGAGCCTATTACGCGTGAGTCGTTTAAAGCTATCCGATATTTAATTGATCATGTTTTGAAAAACTTAAGAGCCTTAGAGACATTAGAGCAGCCTACCGATAAATGGGATGTTTTAATAATTTATTTGATGACTACCAAGTTAGATTCTGTCACACTTAGGAAATGGGAAGAGCTTAAAAATAACACGTTGCACGTGGCTACGTTATCGGAATTTATTCAGTTTTTGCGTAACCGAGCGGACATTCTCGAAACGATGTTAGGTAATAAGAGCGAAAACCTGTAGTTCAGCGAGAACATAAAAAACATGAAGTCACTTATCATACACCATTTCAGCATAAGCATCATAAAAGTTTTGCTGTTTCTTCAAAATTGGTTTTGAGTTGTCCATCCTGTAATCAAAGACATAAAATTATTGATTGCAGCGAATTTAAGAATTTTACTCCAGAGAGCAGGTTAAACAGGGCCATACAACTTAATCTCTGTTTGAATTGTTTACGAAGAGGTCATACTGCTAATGATTGCCGCTTGGGTACGTGTAGGATCTGTAAGGAAAAACATAATACGTTATTATGTACGAATAGAGATAACAATAGAACGAATAATGTCTCACTTTCACTGTCAGCTCAGTCTACAGGTCAGGTCCTCTTAGGTACAGCCATGGTTCACGTAGTAAGTCCTAGAAATAAAAATACTTACCTTGCTCGTGCTCTACTCGACGCAGGTAGTCAATCATCCTTTATTACAGCAAACCTGAAAGAAAAAATGGATTTAAATAGTACAAATAATAATTCTTGTATAACAGGAATAAATAATACTACAACTTATGTATCTGATATATGTAATGTGACACTTAAATCATTAGTCACAACCTTTAGTACTCACCTTAAATGTTTAGTGATGCCTAAAATTACTGGTCACTTACCTAACTTTCCTGTGAATGTTGCGCAGCTTAACTTACCAGATACAATTCAGTTAGCTGATCCTAAATTTTATCAGCCCTCTGAAATTGATATTCTCATTGGTGCAGACTTGTTCTTTAATATTATTTCTTCTCATCAAATGCGCCTAGGCACGGGCATGCCCATCCTTCAGGATACGAAGCTTGGATGGATAGTGGCCGGTCCTCTTGACGGGCGTAATTACATTAAACCTAATAAAGTAAGCAATAGGGTACACTGTAACTTCACAAAGCAGATCAGCGACAATTTAGCCAAGTTTTGGATGCTTGAGGAAATCCAGTGTTCAAAAGTGCCTCTATCCGCGGAACATGAGTTTTGTGAAAGCCATTTTCTTGAAAATACCTCACGACTACCTAACGGTCGATTCTCAGTCTTAATGCCTATGCTAGAAGATCCTCATAAGGTTTTAGGTGATTCATATAACATGGCAGAGAGGCGGTTCTTAAGCTTAGAGAAAAAACTTAATAAAAATCCATGTCTTAAAAAACTATATAGCGACTTTATTCATGAATACGAGGCGCTTGGTCACTTAAGTAATATAACGAGGCCAGCCTTCGGATATTACATGCCACATCATGCAGTCATTAGAGAGTCACGTGATACAACAACCACAAATGCAAGCAGCATAACAAGCCTGCGCGTGGTGTTTGATGGATCGGCAAAGACCAGTACAAACATATCCTTAAATGATATTCAAGGTGTAGGTCCAGTGGTGCAGGACGATTTATTTAATATTCTCATACGTTTTCGACAGCACAGATACGTTATAACAGGAGATATATCAAAAATGTACAGACAAATTGAACTAAAACAATCTCAACGCCATTTACAACTCATACTGTGGCGCTATGATGAGTCAAGGCCAATTAACACTCTACAGCTTAACACTGTAACATACGGTACTGCTTCAGCACCTTTTTTAAGTACAAGGTGTCTACAACAGCTAGCCATTGAGTGCACTGACCTTAAGGTGTCAGAAGTAATTAAACATGATTTCTACATGGATGATCTCCTGACTGGAGCTTCTACAGAAAACGATTTAGTGCATATCTATAATGGTGTAATTAAAACATTGACATCCGCTTGCCTACCTATTCATAAGTTTAGAACGAATTGTCCTAATATGTTTGTAGAACCCTCAGAGACACGATCTTTGGATTTCAATAAAGAATCAAGTATTTTGGGAGTTCTTTGGACACCTAATACAGACACATTGCGATTTACACTAAACATAGATACAACACCTAAACAAGTCACCAAAAGACATATTCTATCTAACACTTGCAAAATATTTGATCCACTTGGCCTTCTGAGCGCTTGTACAATTACACTTAAGGTACTCTTACAACGACTGTGGCAGTTAAAATTACAATGGGATGAGCCAGTCCCACACGACATAAATAAAATTTACTTAAAGTTAGTTACTAATTTAAATACATTACTTACAGCTTCAATTCCGAGATACGCGCTGTGTTCTTCACCCGTAGCGATTGAGATCCATTGCTTTGTAGATGCTTCGCAGATAGCTTACGCGGCGTGTACCTATCTTCGTTCTATAAATTCGGATGGAGTCGTAACCGTAAACCTTTTATGTTCTAAAACCAGGGTCGCTCCCTTGAAGCCCTTAACTATTCCTAGACTCGAACTGTGTGCGGCCTTACTCGGAGCTCGTCTCACGACTAAGGTTAGGGAATCCTTGCGCTGTGCGGTTAGTAATACAGTATATTGGTCTGATTCGACAATTACATTAGCCTGGATCAAGACTCAACCAAAATTATTAAAAGCCTTTGTTTGCAACCGTGTTAATGAGATTAGAGAGCTTACAAACCGC
Organism: Brenthis hecate; assembly: GCA_951806755.1. NCBI lineage: Eukaryota > Metazoa > Arthropoda > Insecta > Lepidoptera > Nymphalidae > Brenthis > Brenthis hecate. The sequence continues at coordinate 4,908,706 of OX638268.1, read as the reverse complement.
GATTCTTGGCGACATACGCCTACAGAGCTAAATCCAGCTGATATGGCTTCAAGGGGTATAGAACCACATAGTTTACTTAATTCTGCATTATGGTGGTCCGGTCCTAACTTCCTGTTACAACAGGAATCGGACTGGCCAGAACAATCTACTGCAAAAATTATAGATTTGCCCGAAATTAAAGTTCATCATAATCGTGTTTTAACAGATAATTTAATAAAATTCGAAGATTATTCAAATGCTAATAAGTTAATTAGAATTGTAGCTTATATATTAAGATTCATAATTAATTGCAAAACTAAATCAAAAAATAAATGCCCTCTAGAACCTAACGAACTTAAACAATCTCTTGAGTATCTCCTTAAAACTTCACAACGCGAATCCTTCAGGGCAGAAATTGAAACCTTGGCTCGCGGTAAACCTCTTAAGTCTAAATCTTCCATTTTACAATTGACGCCCTTCCTTGACGAACATAATGTGTTAAGAGTGGGTGGCAGACTTACTAATTCAGATCTTGATTTTGATAGAAAACACCCAGTTTTATTATCTGGAAAACATCACTTTACCAAAATTTTAACGGAATCCGAACACATACGTTTATTTCACGCTGGCCCACAACTTTTACTTTGTACATTTAGAGAAAAATATTGGCCTATTGGTGGCAGAGCTTTAGCCAGAAATGTCGTCCGTAAATGTATAATATGCACGCGATTAAAGGCTAAGCCTATGGAACCCTTGTTAGGAAACCTACCATTAAATAGATTAACCCAATTCTATCCCTTTCAAATTTGTGGCACTGATTTCGCTGGCCCGTTTATGATTTCGTCAAAAAAAGGTCGGGGCAATCGCATTTCAAAGGCCTATTTATGTTTATTTGTTTGCTTCGCAACCAAGGCGTTGCATTTGGAAACGGTTAGCGATCTCAGTGCACAGGCTTTTATTTCATGTCTAAAACGGTTCATTGCAAGGAGAGGTAAACCTCATCGTATATATTGCGACAACGGTAAAAATTTCGTGGGTGCTAATAATGAATTGGGCAAAGTATTGCGTGCGAGTCTTCGTTCCGTTAAGGATTTTTCTGCCAATGAAGGCATAGAATTTTATTTCAACCCGCCATACTCTCCCACATTCGGGGGATTATGGGAGGCTGGCGTAAAAAGCGCTAAATATCACCTAAAAAGAGTCGTAGGAAACGCTTCTCTCACTTTCGAAGAGTTGAGTACACTTTTTACACAAATTGAAGCGATCCTCAACTCCCGACCGCTAACTCCTTTATCCAGTGATCCAAAGGACCTTTCTCCCTTGTCCCCAGGGCACTTCCTTGTGGGACGACAGCTGACATCGCTGCCGACTCCGCCAGGCGACGTGAATGGTAACATACGAACACGGTACCAGCTAATCGACCAACTCCGACGCCATTTTTGGGACCGATGGAGCCATGAGTACATATCCGGTTTACAAGAACGAACGAAGTGCCGCCTTAAGAAGGAGGAACTGAAACCAGGGGATATGGTCGTCTTTAAAGAAGAAAATCTACCGCCCCTAAAGTGGAGATTGGCAAGGGTCCATCAGTTATATCCTGGATCCGATGGAGTCTGCAGAGTGGCGGATTTTATCACTTACCGCGGCATCGAGCGCCGGGGCTTAAACAGAGTGTGCCCTCTGCCAGTGGACGACGGTCTTGAAGGTCTTGAAAGAACCACCTTTCAAGGGGGGCAGATTGGTAACGCCCATCACTAAAGATACGAGAGCGGGGACCGGAGGGGGGCCGGGACGGGCGGCAGACTACACACTTCAACGAGCGAGCGAGCCTAGCGCAAGCGCATACATACATTATTATTATCCTTGTAATAAAGTGCTGTGTACGAGGAATGTCTGATATTTTATATTCCACCATCATCATCTTCAACACAATTCATTAAAGATTTTGCTCTAATCTCGTAAAATAAAAAGAAAATGGATCATTATCACTTCAATAATCACGTATATTTAATAGGTAAGAAACACGATAAACTTGCTGGAATGTGTTTATTTTACTATTTTCTATGCCTAACATACTTTTCTACTGACGCACGCTTCCTATATCTATATGCCTATATGAAGTTCTGAGTTCGAGTGCCGGGTCGGGCTAAAATTGAGTTTATGTGTTAAGAAAACCCCAGTAAGACTCCGGAGTTGGGATGTTGTCGGTGTGTCATTCCCGTACATCGAAGAGCACGTAAAGATATCCGTCCTACATCTGATCTCTCACTGGTCGTGTCGAGTTATAGTACGACCGGAATGTGAGAGTAAGAGGAATAGAGTGCACTTGGATCTGCGTGTATACTTGCGCACTATAATATCTCCTGTATAGTTGGCTAGCCTTGGTGAGATTGGCCGCTGTGGCCGAAACTCTTCGGAGATTATCATATCAAAGTGAACCTTTAAAATAATTACGCAAAACTGTAATCAAACTCCGATCACCAACTTTGTAAACGACTACATGGCTACTGCACTACATAATGGTATTTACAAATGTATAAAATCAAAATTTTAAAAACTCGCGAAACTTTCAACTACAGACATTTGGCACATATATTTGAATAAATTTTTTTTTTAAAAACCCAGTACACATTTCCCTGTAAAATCTAAGAGCAGACACTCATGTAATTCAAAAAGCGTATAGAGGAATCTCTCATGTTGTTCCAGTACATAGAGATACACGTAACTGTAAAAATATTTATTTACTAGCAACTGTGATTAAAATAACTTGTTTTATGTATATTTTCATCACTATAATCTATACTTATAATAAAATTGTAACTAAGTCAAATCTGTACATTAAATATTTTTTGGAAAATTTTATTGAAATTGTCATTATAATCGATACAAAGGCCGAATCTATATCTATATATAGTTTTTAGAATTTTTGTCTGCCTGTCTGTCTGTTACCGCATCACAGAAAAACCACTGGAGGGATTTTGATGAAATTATGTATGGTGATAGCTGGTTATCCGGGTCAACATATAGGATACTTTTTACCACGGGAAAATGCCTCATTTCTGAGAAAAAATACAAAAACTGCAATTTAAGAGTATATAAATATGTAAAACAAGATAAGCCTCTTAAGAATTAAGAAGTAGTAAATAAGAATTATGAGATACAATGATCATGGTAAAGTATGGTGCGCTCGGCGAGATTAGTTTTAGCTATTTTTTGTAAAGTAGCACAATCTTATCAAATATTCTTTAAAATTAATCTATACCTACATATAATAAAAATCCGGCTGGAATCTGTACATCAAATATTTTTTGGAATATCTTATTGAAATAGTTATTATTATCGATATAGAGGCCGAATCTGAAATTTTTAGAATTTGTCTGATAGACACTGAATTTTGATGAAATTTGGTATGATGATAGCTGGTTATCCGGGTTAACAATTAACATATTGGATACTTTTTACTGCGGGAAAATATCTCACCTCTGAAAAATCTATATTAAACGTTAAAACGTAGACGAGTCAACGAACCCGAGCGGAGCGAGGGTGAGTCGCTAATAAATAAATAAAACTAAAATTATTATATTTGGCTGTCCTGCCAGAGGGTGCCTAAAATATTCAACAAATTATTACAAGAAATTAAAAAAAAGTTAACTGTTTGGTTGATTGACGACCCGTTTGGCTCAGTTTGTAGTGACCCTACTCTCTGCGCCAGCGGTCGCCGGTTCGAGTCCCGCTGGGGGCATTCGTTTGTGTGATGAACACGAATGTTTGTACTCCAGTCATGGGTGTTTATATTTATAATGTGTATGTATTTAAAATTATATATGGTAGTGTATCAACTATCTGGTATCCATAACTCAAGCCTCGTAGCCTACCATGGAATTAGATGGTGTTCTGTGTTAATGTCCTGACATATTTATTTATTTAGATTTTAACGTTAACCTTTAAGTTTAAGGTTAACCTTTCAATTGTCGACTGGTCTTTCAAACAAGAACCTAACGAATTTCGTTCGTTTTATCTGAACGTCTTCAAGTCAAACGATATTTTCAATTGAAAATTTTACTCCACCAGGTGTTTCACGGTCTGCCAATGAGAATTTACGTCCCCAAACAGTTTGATTCAAATCGATGCCGCTCGAGATGTAAATTGATAGAATTTTTCAAGAATTGATTTAACATTCTAAGGGAGGACTATATCACAAGTATGTATACTCGTACTATGAAAATTTTCTGAATCTCTTGTGTCTTTCATTTAATCACTAGTCAAATTAAAAATATTAAGTTATTGTTAAGATTAATTATATTTCGGGTCTCATTAGAAATATTTTCTCAAAAGTTACACAAACTTCATAGTAGCACAGTGGTTAAGATCTGCGATAGCACTTAGTGGGTTGTAAAATTGTACTTTTGAAACAATCACAGTGTAGCAACTTTAATGAGATTTCCTACTAGATAGTACTCAATGCTATTTATTTTCGGACACACATTAAGTACAATTAATTTATTATTATTATTTTTTACATATTTAGCTGGTATAATGATATAAACCCCTATTAGTGTTGCCAAATGCAACTAGCCAAATCCGTCCTAATCCATCATTAATTTCATATTCAACGAATCACGAATGCTTTTGGCTTCTGCGGTTCCATTTATTATGGACAAGTTAAGCCGGGTTTAGGATCTTTAAGACTACGTTTCGGGCAAACTGAGAATGATCCTTAGTCCGTTTCAAGGTTTACGTTGAAACACTAATAAGTTACTAAGTATATTATAGTTAATTAATGTAAAAGAAAAACTTTAAACTACGAACTTATATTTATGAATGGAGTCGTAATTTGAGTATTTTTAAAAGGATTCCAAATATATATTTTATCACTTTAAAGTGTTTATTTTAATGTTTATTTATTACTAACTAGCAGAATCCGGCTTCGCTCGCGCTAAAACAACAAAAAAATCTAACATGGTACTAGATTTCATACAAACTTTTATCCGCTATTTTACCTCCTTATGGGATGAATTTCGAAAAATGCTAAAACGAGCATTTAATTAATTGTATTGAAGAGCATTTATATCAAGTTTCAAACAATTCTGATCATAAATATTTTTCTGGATTGTATTGTAACATGTTTTCCCGTGGGAAAGATATAATCTTCCGCGGTAAAAAGTAGCCTATGTCACTCTCCAGCCCTCCAACTATCTCCACACAAAAAACCAAAAGTGAAAAAAAGGCAAACAGACAGACAAACAAACAAACAAACAAACAAACAAACAAACAAACAGATGTTCAATTTTCAATTTTTAACATCTTTTAATAGATAATGATGAGATTTTCTTATAAATGGAAACGCAATACAACTTACATCAGGTCGCCTTACTCTATTTATTTACTATCAACAAATTAATTTTTTCTCAGTACATTTGGTCAGCTAAACACACAGTTGATGGTTTGTTTGTTGATACTATAAGAGTTACATTTTTATATTGAACGTGTGGTACCGCAAATAAATAACGAAATTTGAGGTGCTATATTGTTTCTATATTATTGTTCTTACTAGCGACTCACCCTAGGTACGTTTTTACTGTTAGTACGGAATAGATAGAGCATATATTATATAGCCCAAAGCGTTCCTCAATAAAACATAATGAAAAAAGAATTTTTCAAATCGGATTAATAGTTCCTGAAATAAACGAACAAACATACTCTGCCTCTTTATAATATTAGTATATATTAGAGAAGAAATGTTGCATGGTGCTTGTATATGAGACTTTAATTATTTTAAACGAAGTAGCTCTGTTAGATTAATTCAATTTTGTTTTTTTTTTAATGAAATCAATATAGACTAGCCTCATGGCAATAACATCATCTGCAAATTATCGTCCCTACAAGTAAATACCTACTTTTAAATTAGTTACAATAAATATTAAAGCTACAAAGTTGCCATTTAACTAAAATATAAAACGAGATCAATTAGGCAATTTAAGACGAAAGCCACAAAATTCACGTCATCATTAAATAATTTCTTTTGAATGGCAACATTTGGTAAGTAGAAGCCTCAGGTTTCCTGCAACCGAGTGGTTTAAATTTTCAGCCGCAAATGAATAAAACAAAGAAGGATCAAATCGCTTTTATATTAACAAGCGAAACGGAAAATTAATTAAATGACCCTCATTAAGAGAACAAATTCATTTAAAACGTTTCAAGTATCACTTGGTTTTAAATTAAAACGAGTACTCATATTAAAACGAATTATATAGAAGAACTAGCATTGCCCGCGGCTCCGCCAGCATTCAGATGACCAAAAATCAAATTCTTAGGTTTTACATATTAGTATACACTTACAATGCAGTTTTTGTATTTTTTTCTCAGAAATGAGACATTTTCCCGCGGTAAAAAGTATCCTATATGTTGACCCGGATAATCAACTATCACCATACCAAATTTCATCAAAATCCCTCCAGTGGTTTTTCTGTGATGCGGTAACAGACAGACAGACAAAAATTCTAAAAACTATAGATTCGGCCTCTGTATCAATAATAATGTTTATTTCAATAAAATTTTCCAAAAAATATTTAATGTACAGATTCGACTCAGAATTTTATTATATGTATAGATATAGCTGAGTAGGTAGTTACCTATATATTTTAGCTTCAGTAAATTCTTTACAGGTTGAGATTATTTTTTTAAAACAAAAATATCGTTTTGGTTTTTTTTCTTGTTTCGTGGATTTATTTTGATTTTTGGTTTTTTTTATGCGATGTTTCGAATGCTTTATAACAATCATGGTGACGGTTTTAGATGCCTCAAAGTAATATATTATAGTTGGTACAGACAATCCGCGAAAAAATCCGATAAGATTTTATTTTGAAAAGTCAAATATTCGCGTAAATCTAAAAAAAGTATTAGTTTAAGACTAAGTAATAAGCTTTCAGCATAACAGCCTTCTACTACTTAAGTAAAAGTTTTTTGAGTGAAATAAATTTTATTTGAGCTAATTCTTTTGTATTTTTTATTTCGGTGGGATAGATTTATTTTTGTTTTTCTAGAGGCAAACCCGAGCCAAGCGAGAGTAAGCCGCTAGTTGTAAATAAAAACGAATAATAAACGATTGCATCGTTTATTATTCGTTTTTTTAAAGTTTCTTAAAAAATATTTAAATGTTTTAATTTTCTCAGTAAATTCACTACTTTAAAAAAAATAACTAAATACACATATTTAATCCAATAAAGCATTCAAATTTTCATTCAACTTTAAATTCTTAACTGGACATACCAACTTATTTAAGGCGATACCGTTTTATTTAAGGTTGATTCCCCATACTAAATTTCATCCCCATTTTCACCCCCTTAAAGGATGACTTCCGAGATAAAAAGTATCCTATGTCCTTCCCAGGGTCTCAAACTATCTTCTTACCAAATTTCATCTAAATTGGTTCAGTAGATCCAGAGATTACACCCTACAACGTCAAAAACACACAATTCACAAACTCACAAACTTTACCTCTTTATAATATTAGTATAGATGTCAAATATTCGCGTAAATCTTAGAAATTAATAGGGATATACCGATTTGAATTTTGAATGTTATTTATGTTTTTTTCTTTACTTACTATAAATAATAATGTAATTATAACAACTATAATGTATAGTATTCCATAACGAATCGGGTGAGGTCCACACTCCACAAACAACCTACTGGTTCAATCAGATCGTTTCCATGGAATCAAATTATTGTAAGGTCTTCTGGGACTTCATTTACTTAGAAAGTTTCAAATCGATCCGACTATGAGAAGAAGTTAAAATCGACTTACAAGATTTAAGTTACAAGTAAGTAAAACTAATAAAATACATTTAGACACTATCTTAGTCACGAAATTAATTTAAAATTGGTATAACTAGTGATTTACTCTCGCTTCGCTCAGGTGCGTCCCTAAATTCCTTACGTATAATGCATAATATTATACACAGATATAATATATAGGTAACCACCTGAGGAAAACTTGATTATTAAAGTTATTTTTCAACCGACTTCAAAAAGGAGGAGGTTCTCAATTCGACTGTATTTTTTTTTTATGTTTGTTACCTTAGAATTCCGTCATTTATTAACCGATTTGGACAATTTTTGTGTTGTTTGAAAGTGTATACTTCCAGATTGGTCCCATTTAAATTTCAAAAAAAAAAAATACCACCCCTAAGGGTGGAAAAATAGCTAATGATGAATTTAACCTACTTCTAATTGTCATATTGACTTGAAACTTTGCAAGTGTTTCTATTTCCGTTGATAGTACAGTGGTTCGGTATTGTTGACCTGATCTGATGGTAAGGCCAGAAGGTGGATAGGTGGAACTCTTCAACGGCTAATAGTAGATACTTTGAGTTTGGGCTTATTTTGTTTGATTTGACAAGCTTAACACGTTAGAATTCTTACTTTGCTACTAATGTCTACACTAAAAAGCGAAAAATAAAAACTTTTTAACAAAAAAATAAAAACCGACTTCAAACAAAAGCACTAAAAAGTAAAAAATAACTGATTGGTAGTTTTCATTTACTATACATACCTAATCAAATATTTTCGAAGTCGGTGTGCTTTGGCTAAGTAATTAAAGCCTACCAATTAAATACATACCTAATCAAATATTTTCGAAATCGGTGCCAACCTATACAAAGCAAAGCACACCGACTTCGAAAATATTTGATTAGGTATGTATAGTAAATGAAAACTACCAATCAGTTATTTTTTACTTTTTAGTGCTTTTGTTTGAAGTCAGTTTTTATTTTTTTGTTAAAAAGTTTTAGTGTATACATATAATAAATACAATATAACTATTTTGTTATTTCAAGTCTAAACTTGTACTATACTTACTTCATCAAAATACGTACATAACACACACTTACACACGTACACATTTTTGCAATTATTATAGACTAGCGGCTCACCCTCACTTCGCTCGGCTTTGCCTCTGGGTAAACAAATACAAATCTATCCCAAGGGAACCGTACATCTTTCCGGGATAGTAAAGTAAGTAACTAGCCTATGTGTTATTCTGAAGGATGAGCTATATATATTATTGTAAAGTTTCATTAAAATCTATTCAGTATTTTTTGCTTGAAAGAGTAACAAACATCCAAACATCCATACACAAAAACTTCCATATTTATAATATTAGTATAGACTAGCGACTCACCCTCGCTCCGTTCGGGTTTCGGGTCGGAACATTTAGTATAGATTTCTCAGAGATGAGATATTTTCCTGGAGTAAAAAGTACCCTACATGTAGACCCCGATGACCAGCTATTATCATACCAAATTTCATCAAAACCTGTCCAGTTGTCACTTTTTCTCTTGATGCGTTCCCAGATAGACAAACAAACAAAAACTATAGATTCGGCCTCTGTATTGATAATAATGACTATTACTATAAGATTTTCGAGAAAATATTGAATGTACAAATTTGACACAGAATTTTATTATATGTATAGACTATGGCTCTAACAAGATTATCTTAAGAAGAAAATAATATGAATAGGTACGGTTATATATACAATAATTGACTACCCACATTGTTATACTGAAGTCATATAAGCTTTTCATTACAAAGAAACTAACGGCGCCATGGAGCGAACGCAGCAGGCTTTTAGACTTATCAAGTTTATTAGAACAGTAATATTAGTTTTCTTTTACATTTTACCACATTGTGAGAGAAAAACTATGTTAATAGTTCTTATATTATACTTTAAGAACAAAAATTCATTGATGACACGTTTGGCTCAGTTTGCTTGCCCTACTTGCTGTGCCAATGGTCACGGGTTCCAGTTACGCTGAGGGCATTCCTTAATTTGATGAGCACGAATGTTTGTACTCCAGTCATAGGTGTTTATATTTATAATATGTATGTATTTTAAGTTATATATGTGTATTGTATCAACTATCTATCCATAGCACAAGCCTCGTAGCTTACCATAAAACTAAATGGTGTTGGGTGTTAATGTTCCAACATATTTATTTATTTTTCATGCTGCTTAGGTTTCAATTACAAAGCAAAACAGTACGAAACCGAATAGAAAACTACTAATGAATCGAAAGCTAATGAATCTAAATTAGACCGGTTCAGGGATTTTTACAACCCTATCTAATTGATAGATCGCAAGCCCAATGACGCGGACGGTGTGAGTTTACAGTATGTAAGAAACGCCTTTTAAGTATAATTTATTTTATTATAGTATTTTTATTTTTTAGTATTTTACTGTAGTTATTTAGACATCCTTATTATGTGTTTATTATATCTCCTTAATATTTTATCCTTAATCTATATATTAATAATTTAGGCAAAGACAAAACGGTTAAGTACCTTTTTATTCTCTATTTGTCAACGGAGTTTCTTTTTTTTTTCCTTAGTAGCCATTGGCGAGCTTTAGTGTCATTAATAAAAATATTACAATATTATTATTTATAAAAGATTTTCTTTACATACCTTAATTTTCATATGACACACTGTACAGAGCCATCTATTTGATATCTTACACATCACGATAAGTTAAAATTACTTAATACAAAAAAATATACGCAAATGAAAATAAAAACTTATTGTAAGTATTAAATTTATATAGATTTTGTGAGGATGAACGTATTTTACGTATTTTATGTGTATTTTGAATATATGAAACAGCGCCATCTATAATGTTTACATTGAAGTAGCTTGTCCTTTCTTCCAATACACAACTAAATTCCGTATTACTTTAAGAGATGGCGCTGATCCAATCTCAAATAAAATGCTTGTACAATTTCTTTTAATATTAAATTTATAAATTAATTAATCTAAAATTATCAATAGTCATAAAAAGTAAATACCTGTATTATATCAGTGTTAACGAAACTCCCTTCCCAAAAGTCTTCTATGTTCTCTGGATAATCACATTCATTAGTAGGATCAGGACTCAACGCTGGGGTTCTAGTTTTAAAAACAAAGATAAGTCCACCATCTTCTTCTTCAGGCCTCCAAGCACCACACATAGTTGCTACAGTCCTTTTATCTTTAGAAAGATCTGCGTCATCACTTAATTTTAACTTCTTTACTGGATTTTCATCCAGACTTGAGTCACTTTTTATTTTATCACACAGATTTGCCATCTTGTAACGATTGGCAAATTTAGAAATCCTATTAGATATAGGAAGTGAGATTTTTTTAAATATTGTTTTATTAAAATTAAATAAGTAAGATATATAATAACTCATATGATAAATAAATATAATTAAAAGTTGTTTATTAAATGACACTTAGCTAGTATTTTATTGAAAATATTAAATATTTTTAGTATTACATGAATATTATCATTATTTACACAAATATTACAATAGAGTTTTTAAGTATACTGTAGATATATATAATTAAAATTACATAAATAAGTTGATAATATAATTATAATTGATAAGACGTTTCTATTTTATTTATACTTTTAAGAGATATTGACTATGTTATTTTTGTAAACACTACTACAAAAATAAAGTTCACTTCAGACGAGAACTACTTTCCTTATATTAGCACTAGCACATACAATTTAAGAGCACATTTAATATTTAAAAATACTTATAACAACTATAGTTACAGTTTAATTAATTTTAAAAACTCGTAAAAATACAATATCTTTTAGGTTATTTTCCCGCACTGCCGCGCGATAGCAACTGTCAAAATCAAACAGCCAAAATAATGAAATGTCACTTGTTATAGCCATATTTAAAAATGAAAATGAACTATATAATATGACTTCAAAATATTAATATCAGCACATGAAAGTAATATGAAATTTAATCTTAATTTTAATATAATTTATAAAAATAGTATAAAATATTTTATAGCACTATATTGAAACTCTGCTTTTTAGTTGTCCCCAGTAGATCATAGATGGCAGAAGCTACATATTATAACGAATGTGTTTTTAATTTTTATTAATATTTTTCAAGCTTTTAAGTATTATTAGATATATATTTGTATTATTAGATATATATTTTTGATCTGTTTTCTTCAATTTTGTATATTTTTTCTGTGAAAACGAACAAGAAATAATCAATTTTGATTTTATTGAAGGTAGTAAGTAGGTAATATAACCACAGATCATATAATACTATACCATAAAAAACTTTTCAAATTAAGTAGGTAAATAGTAGTTTTTAGTACAATTGCCTTTATTCGTGTACACTATACAGTAAATAAACGGGTGAACTCGCCTTATTTGTACAAAAAGTATTTGTGACTGCTTCAGTTTTCCTATCCCCGTTTTACATGTCGCTAAATAAACGATGGGGTTAAATGTCTAAGCGATTCATCTGTTTTCAATGAAAATGCCGGATGTTTTTGTTGAGAGCAACCTTTTACTTTTGCTGATTATGTTTTGAAACCATTTTGTCGAGATGAAAGACAAATTTTCTTTTGCGTTCCGAAATATTCCCTGTTTTCAACTTCAAAGTTAAAGAGTACCTACTGTGCAAGTACCTAATGGGCAAGTTGAGCTAATGATACCGGAATGATGAAATGAACTTTATAAGATTCGTTAAAAATTGGTTAAGCATTTAACAAATATTAAATATTTTACTAAAAAAGCAAACCCGTGGCAGATGTATTAAGAAAAAATACAACATACATTTCAAATTTCAATAGAGATAAGATTACTATTTTTTTTTTGTTAAATTTTATATAAAACTAGCATAGCCCGCGGCTCCCCCGCGTTCAGATAACCAAAAACCAAATTCTTAGGTTTTACATACCTATTAGTATACTCTTACATTGCAGTTTTTGTATTTCTTCTCAGAAATGAGATATTTTTCCGCGGTAAAAAGTATGCTATATGTTGACCCGGATAACTAGCTATCACCATACCAAATTTCATGAAAATCCCTCCAGTGGTTTTTTGACAGACAGACAAAAGTTGTAAAAACTATAGATTCGGCCTCTGTATCGATAATAATGTCTATTTCAATAAGACTTTCCAAAAAATATTTAATGTACAGATTCGGCTTAGTTACAATTTTATTATATGTATAGATAATAAATTTTAACGTTATATAAGTACTTCTTGAAAAGTATTTATTTAATATAACAAAGATATAGCATAAGAACCGCAATAAAGCTGTGAAGTTGTGAATTCCGCCACGTCATCTGCGTTTAGACACTTCAGCTGCTGCTTTCCCACTGAATACAGATTGTGGCCGTGACCAAGCGTTTGTTGACTTATTTCCTTGTTTGGAAAATAGTTTATTTTTCATATATCTAAATAAAAATATTTTGGAATTTCGTAACATTACGGATCAGTGAAGATTGATAAAAAATATTAAATGGCTTATTTTATTAGGTACTTGAACATAAGATTTTTTATTAAGTTTTTAAGTATATCGAAGATATACATATATTGGACACAAGTAGGTACATGCAAACATAAAAATTTTAACATTTTTGAAATCTGATCATTTGGGTGAGTTTTTGCTAAATGTGGAAGTTCAAATATTATATATTTTTTATGTGTTTTGAACAATTACGCAAAACCACTGAAGCTTTTATATTACATTCAATTCATTTAACAAACATATTCCACGGGAACCGTACATTTTTCCGGGATAAAAGCCTATGTGTTATTCCATAATATTAATATTCCATAATCTATCTCTGTGCCAAATTTCATCCAGATCCGTTCAGCCGTTCTGGCGTGAAAGAGTAACAAACATCCATACATCCATAATCATAAACTTTCACATTTATAATATTAAGTATAGATATGCGTATATCAGGCACGTTTTATATTATATATTGGAATACATAATGTAAGTATATCATATACAACATAACATTAAATTAATTATTTTAAAAATGAGACTCAGTCAATAAACAACACACAACAAGCTTTTTCTTATTCCTTATGTATAACAGAAATAAAAATTATTTATAAGATCCTTTTCATAACAAATTTTGGTCACCATTACTTTTTGTATATAGCAACACAGTTATCATTAACATGAAATACATCCAGGCTTCAGCGTCCACTCAGTCGATTGTCCACGGTAATCACTCCGGCACCGTCTGTAAAATATCAACTAAATGATCCGCTGACGTGACAAATGGAGACACCTTGTGTGTAGGATCTTTGGGAATGGCCATGGAAAACGCGATTGAACAATTAATACAATACGTTTTAATCTCTATAGTTTTTGCCCGCCGCGCCACCAACTTTAATATGTCGTAGTGCTATGTTAGTTAGCCTATAAAATTAAAAATAAGGAACAAATTTATTCAGCTTTATAATATTTATTACTATAAGCAAATTTATAGGTTGATAGCAAAGCGACAATATGATGTTAGAGGGTGGATGACCCTTTAACGAAATATTTGGTTATGCTAACTTCTTTCAAAAATTTTTGCAATGTTCTAAATTCCCCGTGGCTGACGATTGACGACACAGGGATAAAGCTAGACTATATTAAATACTTTTTTTTACTAACCCCTTAACATACATTTATTATCAAAAAAATGTCTGTTATTTTTGTTAATAATTAAGTAAACATTTAAAATTCACAAAGATTACATATAATAATTAATTTACCTACTTAAGTTACTAGATTTTGAGAATGTATTTATAATATTATTGATTCAACGCTATTTTCATTGCCTAAAACATAAGAATCGCGTGTTCACGATTGGTAGTAGGAAAGTTGTATTAGCGGTGGTTTTTCCACCCCATATGTCATGTACAATCCTACTCTCGGGAGAAAATGCAGGACACTACAGAGTTTTCTGTTATCATTTCATACAGTTGTAAGATGAAGTCTTTTAAGAACAATTAATATCTATTTTATTTACTTCTAGCGTCCATAGCTTTGCTCAAATGTTATGGCAATAAAAGTATTGACGACACGTTTGGCTCAGTTTGTAGTGACCCTACTTGTGCTAGCGGTCGCGGGTTCGAGTCCCGCTGGGGGCATTCATTTTCATTCATTCAGTCATGGGTGTTTTTATTTATAATATGTATGTATTTAAAAGTTATATATGTATAACGTATCAACTATCTGATATCCATAACACAAGCCTCGTAGCTTACCATGGAACTAGATGGTGTTGTGTGTTAATGTCCTGACATATTTATATTTATTTTATTTATTTATTCTATGTCCGATCTCCTTCGATTTTTTTACGTGCTAATGAAAACTATAAAATCGGAAGGATTTTTTTATTCATTGCTATAAAAAGTAGGTACAAAAATGGTACATCCTACGTAACTAAAATTTTTACCGTAATTCTGACACGCTTTTGCACATTGTCTTGATAAAAAGCACCGAGTTTAGTTCGGCGTTTTTTGAAAAAGGTATAAAAAATAATTTTTTTTTTTCAGAAAATCACATAATATATAGATAAACTTAAAAAGCAAAACCTTATCTAAATACATAATTTGATCCAAATAGTTAAAGCCATTTCCGAGAAAACGAAATAAATTTGTAGTACATAATATACAAGAATAGCTCATTTAATATTATGAGATTCATAAACGAAAGACACTAATATCTTCTACGAGTAGTAATTATACAATACTGACCATATAAATTTGAATATAAATCTCCATTTTGAATACAAATTGTTTATAAGCTAACTAATCCGTAGCTAACTTTCAGCGTGTCCGTCAGAATTAGCGTCCGGCGTAACTATCGGGCCGGGTGCCCACCTCGACCATAAATTAGTTGCCACATGACCGGTACCGGGGTTGAGAGTATTCCCATTGTTTCATACCGCGTATTTGTAAGGCATATTCGTCTGTTATTCCTTAATATTGTATTAAAAAAATGTGGTATTACTAGGTTATTGTGACCGATATTGCGGGTTCGAATCCTGTAATATTTAAAAGTAAAATTATATTGATTGTAAAAATGTCTGTCAGTTGCATTTACGTAAGAAAGGGGTTCGGTTATTCTAGCTTCCCTTTTTTCAATATACGTTGAAAATGAGTTTAAGTTGATATTCTTTAGACCTCCCTCACAATTATGCTTAATATTTAACAGATGACCACTAATTATTATTTTAGTTCAATTATCATAAAAAATATTATATTTAAAAACTTAATGCCGAATTTTTTTTTCTTAAAAAAATATCTGTTGTATGTATATAACAACCAAAGATCACTTTTAGTTAATAAAAGGTCTTCGTAAAGTACATAATGTGTCGTAACGTCCAATGAAACTGCAGGCTCAAATACCCATCTCAATAAATTAGTTTCCACTTGAACGTTACAAGGGTTGACTCCAGCATTTCCGGCGCGTTTACATTGTTGCATACAAGGACTGTAATACATTGGTAACTTATATCTACTACTTCTTTCTACTATATACCTCTATTTTTTTACAATTATTATAGCACTATCTTAGGTTTTGTCTCGAACTGGGTACGTTTCAAATAGATAAAAAAATTGTTATCTTGCATGTACTTTAGGTAGTCAGTACTTCATTCAAAATTTGAACCCCTATTTCACGCCCTTCAATTTTTTTTATTCGCGACAAAAAGTAGTCTATGTCCTTCTTCAAGATCTCATCTACCTGTATACCAAAATTCATCAAAGTTGGTTCAGGCGTATAAACGCTACAGACAGAGTTACTTTCGCATTTATAATAATATTAGTTTGGATAATTTGGATTAATGCAATACTTGAGCTTAAGGCTTAAGCTCAACTTCTCTATAGTTACCATAGTAGAGAATTTTACCCAAAAATGCGGGAAATTTTATTCCCTCTTTATTATTTTAGGTGAATATAAATATACAAATAAATCTAGTTAACAGAATTTATAAAGTAAAACAAAAATTTGAAGAATATGAATAATAAAATAATAATATATAATATTCTTGAAAAATTAAAAAGAAAATAGAGATATCCAACAACTTATAGCCAAAAGAAGAGAGAAGAACGCTTCTCAAAATAAAAAAAAAAATGCATAAACATAAACCTGTAACTTATGTCGTGTTATTTTAATATCACCAAAATCTCGTATCGTAGCTTTCTATGGATTTCAGTTATAAAGCATGGGCCATAGACTTTTAATCAATCTGCACGAGCAATGCGGGAGCGCAAAAATGGCGCAGGTTAGTGCCGGCTTAATTAAAACCATAAGGAAAATTGTCCTTCGTTTGCTTTTTGTGGGTTGTTTTTGGAAGCTTTTTTGGTTGAAATAGTTTAGTTTATTGAACTTTTTTGTAGTTTTATTTTATGGACGAGTATGTGGATAAGCTAAGTCCTTGTTTGTTTAAATTTGTTACTAAACTGTGTGATACTGAATATACATACATGTATACATACATATATTTTATACAGACAACAATATTCGTTAGATATGTACAATAAAAACTAATATAATAGAAGTAACTTAACTTAAAAGGAAGTTTGAAGTAAAGCTTATAAAAGCTTTTTAAAAAGACTTTTACCTAATCTGCCTATCAATTGTAAACATAACCAAGCAAATATTTTTATCTTGCCTATATCTTATAGTTGAAATGATGCAAGTGGAATCCTCAAGGGAAAATAACGCAATAAATAACCATATTATATAAACGTATGTAAATAAGCTCCAGTTTAATCTTCGCAACAAATCGTATTCAGATATGTTTACAAAAATTTTATGGTAATTTTATTCAGGGACATACTCGTAGAGGGATATTGCACAAACGCTTCGGTACTAAATTCTATGTATGAAATTATATACGAGCGAGCTTGCAGATTGAATATTATAATAATATTCTGAATTATTTTGCTTTAATTCAGTTAATATTTGAAATTATCTTAATTACTATTATTATGTATTGTATTACATAGATATGTATTTATGTAAGTAATAGTGTGTATATATGTACATAATTATGTATGGTATAGTAAGTAGTATATATTATATGGTATTATATATATTATTTAATTAGTTATTTATTTTTGAGTATCTATATATTATTTATATGACTACGACTGCACGATTTTAGCCTGCTTTGTAACACTATTTCTCGCTACCATAGGTTGGCTGGAAGAGATCTGTTCTAGAGATAAGTCCACCTTTGTAAACAATAACTATTTTTAAATTACTGTATTGATTTTTTTAAGTGCAATAAATAATAGTAGTATATTTGAATTATGTTATTAAGAAAATATACATATTTGTTAGGTTTTGTTTAAAGTTCACTTTTAGTGTATTTTAAAAAAAAACTATCTTTTCGTTTGTTTTTTCAACCGACTTCAAAAAGGAGGAGGTTCTCAATTCGACTGTATGTTTTTTTTTTTTATGTTTGTTACCTCAGAACTCCGTCATTTATTAACCGATTTGGACAATTTTTGTTTTGTTTGAAAGGGTATACTTACAGATTGGTCCCATTTAAATTTCAAAAAAAAAAATACCACCCCTAAGGGTGGAAAACAACTAATGATGAATTTAACCTACTTCTAATTGTCATATTGACTTGAAACTTTGCAAGTATTTCTATTTCCGTTGATAGTACAGTGGTTCGGTGTTGTTGACCTGATCTGATGGCAAAGCCAGAAGGTGGATAGGTGGAACTCTTCAACGGCTAATAGTAGATACTTTGAGTTTGGGCTTATTTTGTTTGATTTGACAAGCCTAACACGTTAGAATCCTTACTTTGCTACTACTGTCTACACTAAAAAGGGAAAAATAAAAACTTTTTAACAAAAAAATAAAAACCGACTTCAAACAAAAGCACTAAAAAGTGAAAAATAACTGATTGGTAGTTTTCATTTACTATACATACCTAATCAAATATTTTCGAAGTCGGTGTGCTTTGCTTTGTATGGGCTGGCACCGATTTCAAAAATATCTCATTAGGTATGTATTTAATAGGTAGGCTTTAATTACTTAGCCAAAGCACACCGACTTCGAAAATATTTGATTAGGTATGTATAGTAAATGAAAACTACCAATCAGTTATTTTTCACTTTTTAGTGCTTGAAGTCGGTTTTTATTTTTTTGTTAAAAAGTTTTTATTTTATTTTAGGTTCCCGAATTCGAAATGATAGTTTTATATAGAATGTAAAATATTCGCGTATAATATATATGTATAATCCATAGCATCCCTTTTGAGAAAATTTTACTAATATCAATTTTGGTTTAGCAGTTTAAGATATTAATTTTTTTCTGTATTATAATAACAAATCATTAACAAAATCTTTAATATTTCTGGGACCATGTATATCGATGAAAAGAAAATATAACAAGGCTCATTTTAATACTATTTAGATTTCATTACTAAAGTAAATCCTTGCCTTAATCAGATCGCTGTTATAGGCACTAACACAAACTATTTCATTGATATTGATATACCTATAGGTACTTAGGTAACAATTCGACATAGAATAAACACATTAATATAATAACATCCATAATAAATATATGTTTGTTTGTCTATCTTTTACTCAGTACAACAGAATATTTAAGATCGTTACAATTACAATATAATGTACATTTAAAATTTAACGCAAATGAAAACACAAAACTAATATTTGGAGCCATTCTCATAAAAATAAACACTTACGCAGGTATGACGGGTTAGCAAGCGGAAACGACACCCGCGGGACGGTCCGTATTGTTGAATACGGCTGATGGCAGAGTTTGGATTGCACACGGTTTTGGAATTGCTTTTAAATATATGAAAGCTGGGAGCGCTGAGCTTCATTTCATCAATATTTAAACCGAATTTCAGGTTAGAAAGAGCTTTTTTAAATTGTTTTCTTCAGAGTAAAAGATTGTGTTTTTTAGTAACGTGTAATGCCATTCAACTGTTAGGCTATTGCTTTATACAGTTTCAATAAATGATAGTGATGTAATGTGATTCCATCATATTACCTACTTATAAACTAAAGGAAACAAAAGTAAAATTGATAATATCTTATTTCAAAAATCTATCAAAAGATAGATAAAGATTTTGGGGTTTTTATTATTGTGTACAATTGAAAAAGGACATTGGTTAAACAGCCCGGGCAATATCTTACTAATATAATATTATGAAGATGAAAGTTTAGATGGATGTTTGGATGTTTGTTACTCAATCACACCAGAACGTCTAAACGGATCTAGATGTTTGGCACATACCTATATAGATTATAGTCTGGAAAAGCACATAGACTACATTTTATCCCGGAAAAATGTACAATTCCCGTAGGATATATTTGTTTCTGTTTTTTTAGAGGTAAACCGCTAGTAATTATTTAAATAGTTATTATCATATTACCCTCTCATATTGCTTAGGTACTTTTCAAAATGTTGGAGCATTATGAAAAATGTTATATTTATAACTTTATCTACAACACATAGACAAGTTACGTATTTCAATTCTTTTACTATCTATCCAAAAGTATTAACATCGTTTGTGGCGATTTGAATCTCAAAGATTTCGAATTTAAGTTTCTCAGTGCCTCAGACCGAGCTTGTGGTATGAAAATGCACATATGCATTCTGCAAATTTTGCTAAAACCACCTCATCTTAGCGACTTTGAAAGTATCCTACCTGATGTAACTTTACGATGAATGTACGTATTATGTGTTTTTAGTAGTGTATAAGTATAAATACACTTTCTTAGTTATCAACATTTCTCAACTATAATAATGATTGATTAACAGCTTTTCTATATAAAATCGGTCAAAAATCATGTGTTTATATTTTCAAAAACTACCAAATATAAAGAGAATACTTTTCGATTAACATTAGGTATTCAAGATATGGCTATGTTTTTCTTTATTAAAACGTCTTATTGAGTTTCATTAACTATCGACAAGTTTACAACTAAACAGTCGAACAGTATATCTATACATATTATAATAAAATTCTGAGTCGAATTTGTACGTATAAAATAGTCATTATTATTGCTATAGACGCAGAATCTATAGATTTTAGAATTTTTGTCTGTCTGTCTGTGATTCCATTACGAGAAAACCACTGGACAGTTTTTCATGAAATCAGATATGATGATAGCTGGTTATCCGAGTCAACACTTAGAATACTTTTTATTGCGGGAAAATATCTCATATCTGAGAAATATATACTAAACGTTAAAACGTAACTAGGGACGACCCCACCAGAGACGGTGAGTAGCTAGTAGCTAGGTTAACAATAATTATTGATTTTCTATTAATTATTAATTGATATCTTTATTCCTTGAATATAAATACTTTAACAAATACATAAGTTCATATTTGATTTTAAATAATATGATTTTATTTACCCTTTAGAGGTTGTATTAAAAGATGTTTTAATGGTTGGTATATCCATAGAAATAGGCTGCCAAAATTTCAGCTGGTCCAGTGTTTGGTCTGATCTTCAAAAAATCAGATACGAAAAGTAACATAGTAAGTATATTATGTTACACCCAAAAAATATTTCCCATGGATACTTCACTATCGGTCTTTTAGCCACCCTTTATGGTGCTTCCCAATTATATCCTGATAAAAAAGAATGTTAAAATTTCAATAACTTCATATTTACAGAAAAACTAAAAAAATACTGCTCACAAAACTAAATAATACGAACTATTACAAGAATCGATTTGTCCAGTCGAAGTGACGTCAGATTGTTAATGAGGAAGGAACGAACCTCGACCGGGATGCGAGCAATTAGTGCGATCATAACAAATCCCCGGGAAGCTGCATAATCGGCGAGGACGGGCGCCAATTATAATGTACAGTGGCAATTCCGAATTACATGGTACGTACTTGTAGATTTAATGACGTTTTCACAAGATTTTTTTATTATTACAAGACTTTTTTTTTATTAATAACTTGCTATGTTCTTATGTAAATGGTCCGTTTCAAAATTTGCAATTAATTTTTCAACCACTTTCTGGTATCCAATTGAGCTGAAATTTGGTACAATTATGTAATTTCGATGATAATGAAATGTTATGGTACCATCGAGCATGCACGTTACGCATGGTGATGAGGGTCTGAAGATGGAGCCGGAAGATAATAATAGCTTTTTATCTTCAAAATATAATTCTCTTATACAATAAACTATTATAAATACGTTAGCTGGGCCTCTTGAACACAGTCTAAATAATTAGCTGAACTCGAGGGTTGCATTATACCTACATAGGTTGCTAGTTTTAAGTATATTTGTATTATCATTTCAAAATCTGTATCATATCATATCATATCATATCATATCATATCATATCATATATATATATATATATATATATATATATAATATATATATATATATATATATATATATATATATATATAAACACTATATATTTTATCATTTCACTTCAAATTTTTAAGCACTTGCTAATACATCGTTTCCACCTAAAACAGTAAGAGCATCTGAAAGTCGGCTAACCTGTATGTTTATAAACTAACTGTATCACATCATCACATTCACATACAAAATTTCGAATCTATACATATAATAAAATTGTAACTAAACCGAATCTGTACATTAAATAATTTTTGGAAAATCTTATTGAAATAGACATTATTATCGATGCAGAGACCGAATGTATAGTTTTTAGAATTTTTGTCTGTCTGTCTGTCTGTCTGTCTGTCTGTTACCGCATCACAGAAAAAGTACTTGAGAGATTTTGATGAAATTTGGTATGGTGATAGCTGGTTATCCGGGTTAGCATATAGGATACTTTTTACCCTGGGAAAATATCTCTTTTCTAAAAAAAAATACAAAAACTGCAATCAAGAGTATACTTATATATAAACTTAAGAATTTGGTTTTTAGTCATCTGAACGCAGGCGGAGCCGCGGGCAATGCTAGTTATATAATATGACAATTAGAAGAAAGATAAAACTAACAAAGAATGTAACAGTTTAGGTTATTAATTTGTGAAGTGAAAAGGAGTTTTGATATTGAATATTTTCTTTTTGAGTAGTTACCTATGGAAAGCCAACTTCAAGTACTCGACTATTAAATCCACTGTCATATTTCATAAAAAAAATATTTTATGCTACTTTATAACCCGCGGCTTCGCTCGCGTGACAAGCGATGCGGGGTTCAAGGGTAGTCTATGTCCGATCCCAGGATGCAATTTATGTACTTTTTAAATTTTATCTAAATCTGTTTAGTGGCTTAAGCGTGAAAAGGTCTGAGTTGCTTTCACATTTATAGTATAGATTTGTTGGTACGGTGTGGTATTAAATTACATAAACGTTCTTATGAGTACCTATTGAGTTTTATGATTTAAATTATTGCTAAAAATTATAAAAAAAGTTTAAATGTTGTATTCCAAATACTAAGTAAGAACCTTGTTACAAATTAAGTAAACGCCTATATACGTACATTATACGTATATAGCATGTATTTCAAAGGAGGTCGCATCACTTTAATGCACCTGATGGCAGTAAACCCGCGCTAAGAAATTGCTTCCCGATCTCTTTCGAGCCATTGATTAGTGAAAATCTCGAAGAGCACACCTGAGACTCGGAGATAAACTAATCTTTATACAACATATGCTTTTGAACTAACTTACTTCTTAAAATAATTCTCTTAAAGAAAATGTTCACGTAAGAATAGTTTATAATTTTAAAAGTAACGTTTATGTAAGTTTTTTACATTAACTGCTTTATATCAAAACCGTATAGTTTATGATAATTCCCATGGCTAAAATATTTCGCAATATACGTTATGAGTTAGAGAAACTATAAGACCATAAAGACGTACCTATTTTCATTCGAAAACTCGTAACAATGGTTGTTCTACGAGTATAGCGTAAAGAAACAAACGCAAATATAAATTTTGCATTCATATTTTAAGTAAGGATTAGTGGTTAGGGGTTCCCATAAATGCACTTTTGACCTGTCCATAAAATGAAGTTTCAATTAATATTTCAATAAATGAATGATTCACTATCAAATCAAACAAGATACTTTTATGTAGTCAGGATCAGGCCGTAGTCCACCACGCTGGCCAAGTGCGGGTTGGCGGACTTTACATGTCTTTTAAAAACTTGCTAGGTTCTTTCAGACATCAGACATACAAAAAAACAAGATATATAATCGTAAATAAAGATTCTAATAACTTTTGATGTTACATCTTTTAAATGAATAAGTATAGCTATTATATCGCTATTGTTGGAAAAATATATTAAAATTAATTTGTTTCATAATTTTCGAGAAACACCGTGAGGACTTGTTCTCTTGAAAAATTTCAATTAAGTAAATTACGAGAAACTTGATGCAGAGACGGAGCGAGTTGAGCAACACATACGTTTTGCCGAAATTGAATTACTGTCCGTTGTTGTATACATACGATCTTAAATTCTTTTTTAAATGTCATACGTAATAATAACACTGTCTTAGCAAAAGAGTATATTTTTAGGGTTCCGTACCCAAAAGGTAAAAAGGGGGGGAGGGGGGGGGGGTCTATTACTAAGACTCCGCTGTCCGATTTTTTGCCGTTTTTATAGATAATGGCACGAAACCCTTCAGGCGCGAGTCCGACTTGCTTTTTCTGTATTATAATTTTGTTACACATTTTTCAATTTTATACTAATAAAATATATAAAAAAATATGGTTTACCTGTTCATACGTTTCGTGTTTGATTTTTTCTTTTTTCCTTCTTTTGCTATTCAAACTTAGATTGACGTTGAGGGTTCTATTTATTATGATTAATAACCGGCAAATCTTTTATAACGTAAATTACAAGCTATATATCGGTGATAAATTAACACTTAAGTTATACATAATGCTTTGTGTTGTTTGTGTTGAAATTAAAATTTTTGAGTAAATAAAAAAATCATAACATGAACAAATTAAAAATTACGTTTTGCGAATGATGGAAATAAATTATTTCTTTATTAAATAAAACTATCTTTTCGGATTATTTCGCGGATTTATTTTGATTTTTGGTTCCCGACGTTTCGAATGCTTCACAGCATCCATGGTCACGGGAGAGACTGAGGTGTTACATGTCTTGAATGTATAGTTGTTACAGACAGCCTACCCACAATTAACAAAATGAAAGTTGCACCAATTACATTACAATATTTTTTAACTATAAAATTATAAAAATGTTTAAAGTTAAAAAATATTGTAATGTAATTGGTGCAACTTTCATTTTGTTAATTGTGGGTAGGCTGTCTGTAACAACTATACATTCAAGACATGTAACACCTCAGTCTCTCCCGTGACCATGGATGCTGTAAAGCATTCGAAACGTCGGGAACCAAAAAAAATCAAAATAAATCCGCGAAATAATCCGAAAAGATAGTTTTATTTAATAATGTCAAACATTCGCGTAAATCTAAGAAAATATTAAATTATTTCTTTATGTGATTTTTAATGACAAATGTCTAATGAATAAATATTGAACTTTTAAATAAAATATAGCGCTACAATTTTTAACCGTATTTTAGCCCGTGTTTTTACACAGTACAAAAACATTGGTACTTTAAAAATAAAGTTTAATTTGGTGGAAACACTTGTGTTTACGATTCGAGGAGATGGTTTTTGCGATGGTTGAGTTTGTTTATCGAATCTACTTTAAGTGGGAAATGAGTATTTAATTATATAACAATTTATATATCATAATACGTTCAAATTTAACATTATACGTTCAAAAATACCTATACTTGTGGATTTCTTAGTTTTTTTCACGCAATAGGAGAACATTAATCTTACGATTTTGAAATGTATTATGACTTTTAAGGGTTAGAAAGTGTCTTAGACCTCTGCTTCCGGCATGTAAAGTGCTTTTTTGAGATAGAAGCATATTGCACTTAAAAAATCAAAGATACATGCGATTTAGGACCAAAAAAATGAGTCGAGTGTTTAATGTTATACTGACTCAGGCATCGAACTTACGACATTTGTCATAAGTAGCGGATATATAGGCCAATAGGTCTATATAACTAAGCACGGTCCTAAGGGACATAGAAGATATATTATTACTTACTTACTCATAATAAAAATAAAAACCGGATTTATTTATGACCCAAATTAAGCTATTATATGAATATATAATATCCTATAATCATCGCAAATTAATAGCACGTACTCTGTCAATCATCTGATGACTCCCTCTTTAACTCCACCTAGAGCAATTTTGCTTCATAGATTAATATTCAATTTTAAATCGTATTACTAAGAAATAAAGTTTATTTTATGATTTTTTAACTTTTTCTGTCGTATCGTGCAAGCTAACGACATACCCTCAAGCACTCACCAATATTAAAATGATAAACGTACTATCAAGTATGGAGATCTACCAATTTATTATACAATAGGTCGTTATTCAATTAGGTAAACAAAATTTGGGGGTTAATAGAGTCATCTAGGTTATTACGTGTAATATAGGGTAGAGGGTGGATATGTCACTGGATTTTTCGGCAATTATTGTGTCACGTTATCATGTTTTAGCATTATTTTTATAGCTTTCATAATCATACTTTGAACATATTGTATATATTCATTTAAAGATTGATATATAGTATATATACTCATCATCATAAGAACTACTCTTGGTTTTCCTATTTACATTATTTTTATTATCTAAAAAAACTGGCCCAATTAAATATTTTTATATAAGGTTTTTAAGGATAAAATTGAAAAGTTGCGAGGAAATTTTGGAAAAAAGGTCAAATAGAGATTTTCGACACCACAAGTTTTGATTTATCACAACTTTTGATTTTCTGTAACATTTTTGAGACTTGTCAAAACTAATTTAATGAGTTTAATTTTGAAGGTTTTACTAGTACCCATTGACGCGTTTCTCCAACCATCTTCAGACTCCATCATCATATCACTTCTATACGAAATAATGGTATTGTCATACATTTTACATATGTATGCAAAGTTCAAATTCAAATAGGAAAAAATCAAGGTCCTAGCTTCATGTGCAAAGTAATAATTATAGGTCACGTACATTGTAAGTTACATTATATATTCAAGTAAAGCCATTAAAATCATTTTAAAAAATGCCAAAGGAAAAAAAATATCAAGTAAAGTCATGTAAAAAAATGTCAAAAGAAACAAAATTTTATCAAGTAGAGTCACGTGAAGTAAACTAAGTTTTAATCTACCAAATGTCCATTAATTTAAAATTATATTGACTTAAAACAATGATCGTGTAACCCATAAAAGAGACGCGTGCGCCGAAACGATGCATTATTCAAATATTTACAGCGTTATGAGAATGGAATAAGGTTCATTAAAAAATCTAAATTCAAACACTAAAATGCTACTATTATAACTCGAACCGTTTTATTTTTAATATAGTTATATTTTCTTAATAAATTATTGTTAAAATATATTAAATAAATTTATTAATTGAATAAATTAATTGTATTATAAATTACAATTATTTAATAATCATTAATAAAATATAAATTATAATAATTACTATTTATTCATGATCGCAGTAAAGTAAACGAAAAAAATAAATAAAAACAATAAAGTTGCCTTCATTAAAATTATTTTGAATTCATAAATATTATACAATTCAGAATATAAATTATAATAAAGGATAAACCATTGAAAAATTATTCCAATTAATATATAATTATTATTCATAATAAAATAATACTGCTAACAAATTGATTAAAATTAAACAAACGCTTCATTTTCCTTAAATTTTAAATGTGCAAGATATTTTCTTTGAACTACTTCAATTTTTAAGCTTTAAAAGACTAATACAAACCATAGTAACACCTAAATGACCAACATGTAAACACTGTCGACTTAAACGACAATTTACATGGTGAGTAAACACTGGCGTCCGATTTTTTAAAGCGAAATGTCGTCCAACTGTTATTATGGCCAATATATCAAAATATTTTAAGCGTGCCTGTTATTTCACCCTTATTTGCCCATCAGTGTATCGCGGGTTAGTACTTATTTGCTGTATGCTCAACCACACAAGTTATGATACTGAATTTTTGATGTGCATGCGATTGTCGACTCTATTTTGTATTGGGTTAAGGTGATTTTCGTTGTTATCTGCAAGAGTTTTTTCTTGTATTTTATGTATGTTATTGTTTTCAATGGTCGGTCACGCGCTGTTACATTTAAAAGCTCACTCATTAAGGGAAGGGTCAGTAATAAGCGCTATGATAAAATTAAACCAATTTTATTCAGGAAAATGATACTGATTTAAAATTTTTGTGTTTTAAAATATATATTTATATATTAAATTATTTAAACTACAGCTGTCTATTCAATAATCGTAGATGATGAAGATATTCATATAATGAAGAATCTATTTTTTTTTCAAAAAGACGTGTGTATTATATAATATAGTTATGTCTATAATAATGATTTCGCCACTTAAATTTTAGGGTTTTTTGGTATTTTATATAAATTTTAGATTGCTTATATGTAATTATTTTTTTAACCCGGAAAAATCCACTTTTAAAAGTATTTTTTTAAACAACCGTGATTTAAATCACGTATTAAGGTAAGAATAAAGCTAATATTTAAAACCCCATAATAAACCTACATTATAACCTATAATTTAACCGACAGCGCCCTAAAAGAATAAAATAAAATTATTCAAGCAACCATCTGTCACTTGAAAGCAACAGTAATTAACGGCTCTAATGGGAATTGGAAAACGCGACGAAAATAAAGAAAAAACACACTGTCGTTTATTAAAAGGCATGTAGAAACAAAACGCCTAGAGTGACAGGCCCTGGGGGCACGTAGCGGTACGACCAACAATTTCTGAACAATTTCTGTAGATATCTCTAAAGAGTTAAGTAATCTAACAAAATTTTTTACTAAAATTATCTGATCTATATAAATATTAACTGAGTCGAATCTGTACATTAAATATTTTTTGAAAAATCTTATTGAAATAGGCATTAATTGTCAATACAAAGGCCGAATCTTTAGATTTTAGAAGTTTTGTCTGTCTGTCTGGGAACGCATCACGAGAAAACCACTGGACAGATTTTTATGATTTTTTTTATAATGATAGCTAGGTACCCCGGACAACATATAGGATACTATTTACTAGGGGATAATATCTCATCTCTGAGAAATCTATACTAACCGTTAAAACGTTTCTAGGAACGAACCCAAGCGAAGCGAGGCTGAGTCGCTAGTAGTAATATAAATTGTATGTAATTTATGATTTGAATAAACATTTTGTATTTTATTATCCACTAAGAATTGAGCAAAGATACCTATATTTTTCTATATAATATCTATATCTTAAACGAACAATAAATCTATTAAAAACCATATCTATATAATTGTTAACGCTTTAAAGGCTACTTATATCCGCTGTTTTTCTATTATTATAAGCTTTATTGTGAAACATGTCCTGCCGTCTGTAATACAGACTCGGCCTACCCTCATAGGTACAGTCGGCAGTAACATACTGAAGTACCTAAGCAATATATCATTTTGTAATTAACTTAGTCTGGGCTTATTATTAAGTTATGTAAGTTGTTCTAATAAAGTTTTTTTTTATTTCATATATTTACTTATAAACTAATAGCAACGAGTGAACTAGGTATTTAAATAATAATCGGTTATATTTTTAAATAAACCTATCTCTTCGGATTATTTCGCGGATTTATTTTGATTGCTGGTTCCCGACGTTTCGAATGCTTTACAGCATCCATGGTCACGGGAGAGACTGAGGTGTTACATGTCTTGAAGGTATAGTTGTTACAGACAGCCTACCCACAATTAACAAAATGAAAATTGCACCAATTATATTACAATATTTTTAACTTTAAACATTTTTATAATTTTAATTATAGTTGAAATAATATTCCATATTCAATTCAATTCGCGTAAATCTAAGAAAGTATTAATAGGTTATATGTTAATCCAGGTTATCATAACCTTCTCAGCAGAACTGCTTTCCGAGCCGGTGGTAGATTCCTCGCGGACTGACTACACCGATATTTGATTTAGTTTAAAATATAAAATTGACGATTCAAAAGTGCTTGTAAAAGTCTATTTGAATAAAGTATATTTTGATTTGATTCGTATACTTTAAAATCTCATGCACACACATATTTTCTCATTTGTAATAGTAGCGGATTTAGAACTATGTTGAATAATAACTCGTACATAACAGGTTTCATGGTGTAATGGTTAGCACTCTGGACTTTGAATCCAGCGATCCGAGTTCAAATCTCGGTGGAACCTTTATAAATACGTTTTTAAACTTATGAACGATGTTTTGATATATTTAAATAAGAAAAAAAAACTATAAATGTAAGTCTGTTTAATTAATTTTTGATTTTGATTCTTCCATTTTAATATTATACCTGAATATGAAAATGTACGTTATTTATGAATTGATATCGATGAAATTAGGCAAAGGTGTAACTGGCAGACATACGCTTTTTACTTACCATCTAAATAACATATTACTTAATTACTATAAGTTATCTAAAATCTTTTAATATATTTTTAAAGTCTGTAAAAATATTAAAAATAACAATTTCTAATGTTATCAACATTTATAGTTTATTTATCATAAAACTTCCCATTATTTTTTAAAACACCATAACTTTCATGATTATTTTTATGGTTCCTAAACGAATATATAAAGCGTTACAACAATAAAGCACAAATTCATTTTAGTATATTTTTAGCGCAATCGTTAACTGTAATCAAGTGACCGTAAAATTAATTATCTAATCGAGTGTTTAAGGAAATTATAAAAAAATACAGTAGCCCGTAGCATTGGTCGGAAAACAATAAAAATCGTGCCCCCGATGGGTCGTTGATTGAGAAAGATGACTGCTGTGAGAACATGGATTATGTGGGCTTTATTATATTATACGATACCTTATCGTTATTTTTGTATGGAAGTATTAATTAGTATTTTAATAATTAATAAAATAATTATTTTGTTTATATATGTTTTTTTAATAATTAATGTTTTTTTTTAAATTAAATATTGTAAGAATTAGATTGTAAAAATATTATAGATAATTTGACGGATTTTTTTTTAAATTGATTAATTTCCTAGTCAAAAAGCAAATAAAAAACTATTAAATAAAATTCAAAAAACGCAAAATCAGTCTTATAATGTCGTTATAAGTCTGTCCATATGGCATATTTATTTGACTCGGAGAATGTTAGTAGATACTACATATACCTATAGCTTAAATTAAAAAGAATAATGTTACAACGTGTGGAGTATTTGTGGATAAGTTATTAAAAATGAAAAAGATATTTCTAAATATTTCTAAATGATTCTTAAGTCTAGCTATGAAGTTTTAATATGCTTTTAGTGTCGGATAAGTTTTATCCCTCTTTCAAGTTTTATCTCTAATATTTTAATGTTTAATATAGAGATGATATTTTCCCGCAGTAAAAAGTATCCTATATGTTGCCCCAGATAGCCAGCTATCATCATACCAAATTTTATCAAAATCCAGTGGTTTTCTTGTGATGCGTTCCCAAACAGATAAACAGACAGGTAAACAAAAATTCTAAAAAACTATAGATTCGGCCTTTATATCGATAATAATGACTATTTCAAGATTTTCCAAAAAATTATAATCAAAGTACAGATTCGACTCCGTTAGTTAGATGTATATGAAAAGACAAACACTATGAAATAGAAAATTATTTTTATTAATGTAGTGACCAAATATCGTAGTCGTATCGTTACATTTAAGTAGTAAAAATCGTCTGAGTCACTCATTAGACCCAAGCTGTGCTTTAATCAGTGGAACAACATGTAATTAGGTGATATAGAACAACTGTGGAGTTAAGAGTGACGTTGAAAATGAATTGATAAATAATGAATGCTATTCTTAGCTGCAGTCGTTTAACGTTGGTTAATGTGTTTTGGAATTTTACTCAGAAGTCCAAACATTGTATACAATATACGACGACACATTTGGCTCAGTGTGTAGTAACCCTACTTGCTATGCCAGCGGTTGCGGGTTCTAATCCCGCTGGGGCTATTACATTTGTGTGATGAGCACGAATGTTTGTACTCCAGTCATGGGTGTTTATATTTATAATATGTTGTATGTATTTAAAGTTATACATATGTAGTGTATCAACTATCTGGTATCCATAACACATCTTCGTAGCTTACATTTTAAAACATTTTTTATACTAGGTATTACTTAAATTTTTAATGTTATTTTCGGATATATTTTAAAATAAATTTTGATTACACAATAAATTTTGTTTTGACGCTATCAATTTTTTTCTAAAAAAAAAAGAGTATTTTGTGTGTTAATGTCCCAACATATGTATTTATTAAAAAAATCATGATCAAATACATGAAAGAAAAAACAAATTTGAGTGTAATGAATAAAAGATATATTTTTAATAAGAATTTTTCGCTCGCGTCTCCACTCGTGTTGTAAATGCAAAGTACTTCGATAGAATATAGCGTACGTATTTAATTAGATGATAAGCTATTTCTCTTGGAATTCAAAACTAATTCCGATGAGCTATTATAATTTAGATTAGAGGAAACAAACACACTGACATATTCTTAAGTTTTATCATTTATACTTTTTATAATAACAAATTTACTTAATTATATATACAAAACAAATTATACATTTAATTATTACTGTACAAGTCATGCCCGCATCGAATAGTGGTAAGAAGTCTAGCCGTATTACCCCTCAGAATGGCAATGACGATTCTTTGTATGAAAATCGAGCCAGATCTCTTGTCACCAGTCAGAGGCGATAAGACAAGGTGTTATGTCTTTGAAGAAGTGTTCAGCAATTTGACTCCACGAGCTAAGGGTTCTGCCACAAATGTCATAAAGGCATAATTTTGAATAAGGAAGGATTTATTTATTCTATTAATTTTGACTTAACATTACAATAGTCTTGGGTTTGAATCCCGGATCGGACAAATAATAGTTATTGAGGTTTTCAGTCGAGATAATTTTAGTAACAGCCCAGAGTGAATTGGAAAATCCTTGCCGAAGCCGCCCAGGCGCAGGATCGTGCGTGATATCATATCGAGTATGTCGAATAACTCTCTCAGTACCTACTATTAGTTTAAATAGAATAGAAAGCTATATTTGCGCACAAATGCCTGCACTCTATCTCTGGCATATGTCTTGTCTCAGTGAGATTGATCCTTGAGACCAAGAATCGGTCTGAAGATTTTATTATTGTATTTCTATTAAGCTCTAAAGATGATGATTTTATCCAAATTTATGTTCCTTTTTCTATTCATATAATAAAATATATACTAAGCCGAATCTGCACATTAAATATTTTTTGGAAAATCTTA
The DNA here is from genome assembly GCA_951806755.1 of Brenthis hecate. Classification (NCBI taxonomy): domain Eukaryota; kingdom Metazoa; phylum Arthropoda; class Insecta; order Lepidoptera; family Nymphalidae; genus Brenthis; species Brenthis hecate. Next base: position 4,875,526 of record OX638268.1, on the reverse strand, counting down.
TTGAAATAAACATTATTATCGATATAGAGGCCGAATCTATACTTTTTAGATTTTTGGTCTGTCTGTCTGCTACCGCAACACAGAAAAACTACTGGAGGGATTTTGATGAAATTTGGTATGGTGATAGCTGGTTATCCGAGTCAACATATAGGATACTTTTACCGCATGAAAATACCTCATTTTTGAGAAAAATACAAAAACTACAATCTAAGAGTATACTAATATGTAAAACCTAAGAATTTGGTTTTTGTTCATCTGAACGCGGGCGTAGCCGCGGGCAATGCCAGTATAACATATAACTATTTTATTTAGTATCAACTCTTATCTAGATTTAGCCTTATTATATAATTATATATAAGCTCAGAAAAAAACCAGAATAGACGAAGAAAAATCACAAAAAGAACTATTTTTTAAAGTGCGCCTAAAACTTTCTACGCATCTCCACAATATAAAGTTAAAAAAATATATAAATATTTAATATATTATAGACATAGGATATGGAGGTATCCTTAAGTAACAATAATTAATAAATGGATAAAATAAAAGTCAAACATATACCCTGGAGTTTAAAACGAAATCTGTTACTAAGACAAAGGGTGAATGTACGGACGAAACAAAAAAAGCAAATAAACGCCCGCATGTCATTATGATTACTTTAGTGATTATGTGTTAATTATACCGTCAGATTGCTTGATGAAGTGATCGTGAAGATTATTTTCATTACGAATATGGATTTGTGAGCAACGGGCGGGGTGTTTCATTAAGGAACGGATGACCTTGTTAACTTATGGTTCATATTTAATTGCATCCTACTTCAAGTTATATTTTTATATCTATTGAATTTAATTAATGATTTCTCAAAATTACGTATTTTGCTAGTGATTATTTTAGACATAATAGATGAGAAATCTTTTAAATGTTCTAGTCAAAATAAACAATATTAACTTTTTTAGTATTGACAGTTCTTTTTTTAACTAACAAGGTACACTGACTTATATCCACCTTTAGGCTTTAATATTTTTCTTGAATATTCGACTTGAGTCTAAGACTATCCATTACAAAAAGTTAGAAAATTACTTGAAGTATGTGTTTTTTCACTTTATATGTTATTTTTTTGTACGTGTGCGTACTCCTATCTACATATATAATTTGTTTCAAATTATCCCCTTATTCTCATCTTTCTCTTTTCCAGGGAAAATCTTTATATACACAAAAAAAACTCTAAATATTTTTTTATAAATGCTATAAAAAATATCTAATTTACTCGCAAATTATATATAAAATTTACAAATCTTAATTTTCATTCAATTACAAAATTGACTCAGCATCCAACCTCTCATTTGCAGAGGCGGTTAAAATAATCGCGTAGATGCGCTGATGCGTTTCAACATTAACTATTTATTAATTACGAGCTGTTGAGCGCCCAGCGTGGGGCAAAGATAAAACAATAGACTCGCCACTTGGACCAATTTAACTTGTTTGATAGATATAAAATAAATGAAACTTTATAATAAGTCAATAGCCCTTCTTATCGTCCCACTTTTATTAGATTTTACATGTCTTTCGAAAACTTGCTAAGTTATCTTTATTACATGACTTGAGATATGCAGGTTTGCTTACGAATTTTTCTTCGCGTAAGACAAGTGGTAATCATGTTGAAAATGATTCACACATAAAAATATCAGAGTTGTGAGACCCGGGATTTGAATCCGCTTCACTTGGTTTCTCAACCAAACGTGTTACCACTGGGCTACCGCTGTCGTAGTCAATAGGAATAAGCAGTCATAGATGACTTTACCTAATTTATTTCGACATACGAAATAAAATTATGAAATATTAAGAAACGAAAAAAAATGAATAACTGCAATATCTTGTGCATATGTAGGTACGTTTTTGTTACTTCTTAGCCCTATAACGGCTTAACCGATTTGCCCATTTGTAACGGAGATTGTTTCATTGATTTAATTTGTCTATGATAGCCATGAAAATGCGTGAAAAACTAGTTACCTAATAGATATAAAAATGATACTTCAGATACTTGAAAATCTCAAATGACAAACTTTATGGAAGCTTATTAAAAAGGCATGGAGTAATTATTTTACAAAAAATGCACAATAAACACAATGATTCGGAGTTTCTTTTGATCTATGTAGTTGCGTGTGCGCAGATGCGGGCTACACTTTATCTGGTCCGATCTGTCGACGGTCAATTGGTAAAAATGGCCCAACACTAAATTTACCGTAAATTGCTAAAGGTTTGATTCGATATTTAAAGATTTAGTTAAAAGATTGCTCTTTTGGAATGCGGGTATGTTTTTTATGATTATTGTTTTCCGCTTTTTTTATTAATGATGGTAGTAAAAGTGATGGAAGGAATTTTGTTACTTCCTTTTTAGCTCGCAATTATCGATTATTTTATATATGAATATTGAAGCAAAATATTCTTTCATGAGTTTTGGAGATACTGTTTAATGTTGTAAAACTTTACCATATGAAGACAAATTGTATGACTGATATATCTACCTACCGCTTATGAGTGAAATCTTGGTTTCCCAAATAACGGAATATTTTAGGTTACATAGTTCACGTCTTTAAAAAAAAAAAAAAAAAAAAAAAAAAAAAAAAAAAAAAAAAAAAAAAAAAAAAAAAAAAAAAAAAAAAAGATATAGTTGTAAGATTTATTTAAAGAAAATGCAGTCAAGTGTGAGTCGGATTTATACATTAAGTGTTCCGTAACATTACACAATACTCGTAGCTTTCCGTGGGTGGTCCGGCGGGCCGACGTAGTCTTACTAAATTGTTCCGATTTGACCCTTTTGCCTAAGAAATCCTAAAAAGTTATAATAGTTAATGCTTAGCTTACCATATTATTGCACAAAAGACATAAAATTTTACTACATATTGTGTGCATTTTTACCATACCTATATATAATCTTAAAGTTCGTTATTATATCGAAATTACTTATAAAATGATTGTTTGAAACCATTAAACAAGTTTTGGTTTTATCAACTTAAATGCGGGTACCCATAAGCTTATCTTGCATAGAAAGTAAAATGTGTCCAATACATTTCTATTAACAAAATACACAATTAAATAACGTTAATAAAAACTCATCAATAACCGATACGATCTCACTCTGCCACATGGTCCGTACAAATTAGTGAAAAAAATTCAATGCCCCTCCAATAGGCGATATCAATGACGTTTAACCCTACAATAATCGAATACGAATGGAAACTACCTCGGGGACATCGGGGACTGTTTTGTACGGCGTAAAATTGTCGAGTATTTTTTGCAATAAAATTCACCCTTTAAAATACGGGATCTAGCGCCTGGGGGCTGAAGGGTTACGTACGGTTGATAGTTAGGAGTGATCTATAAATAAACGTGGCTGACATTTTGGTTTGCTTCGTTTTTACTTCTCGGTAGAAAACAAATTGATATGTGTATCAATTGAATTAATGTTAATGTTTGATAAATTTAATATTATGTGTACATATAATCTAATATTATTAGTTAATGCGATACATGATATCAAATATATGTTTATTTTTAAGTCACGATATACATACATATATTGCGTTACTGATTTTTAACAAATTACCCTATTAATTTTACAAGAAATATTTAAGCAGAAAAGCGTAGTTTTAAAAAAATTACGCTGTATCCAAAGTTTACATAGCCTCTTAATAATTTTTTTCTGCGTATATGTAAGAATATAACAATAACTGTCTTATATAAACCTTCAAAAATCGTTTAACGTGTTAACCCTTGCGATGGCATATTTCCGCCCAGCGGCACCGCGTCTAAACGACCCCGTAATTGATAAGTAAAGGAAAAGAAGAGTACCGCTTATACATATTTATGAGATCCCCAAAATTGCTACGGGACCATGTGAACGGTAGCACTTGCGCTGTACCGTCTCATTATGTTTTTAGGGCACTTTGTTATTGCGTCTTTGATGTTCGCGAACAAAATCGGTAGATTTCTGTTAGGTGGGGTATGAAATTTTGTTATGGTAATGTAAGGTTATTGTGACGTTTTTTTTTTCTTAAGTAAAATTAGATTTTTATAATTAAACGTAATCATTGATTAATGGCTTTTAGAGTGATATCGGAAGAAAAAAAATTGATAAAAAAATATGATTAATCGAAATTTTATTATAAAAACTTTATTTATAATTAAACAGATTCGATTTTACGCTTTTGCTTTTTAGCATGTTACGGAACTCGAATCGTCGCATCAGCTTTGCTCTACAAACCTCGCGCGGCGACGACAAGACAAGGTCAGGCGCAAGTGCAAGCGCAGCAGCCACCTACATTTCATCAATGCCAATGTCTCAACTTCCTACAATAATGTAGTATAAAAGGCATTACTTGGCTGCATCTTCACTGATTTTATCTAACATCGATCGACAGTCATTTTAGTAGTAAGAAATTTTAGTTAATATTTTTTTTTTTGAAAACTCTATTTACAAAAAAGAAAATTACAAATATACTTAATTATATATACAAACATATGTACACTTAGTTATTACTGTAATATGTTAATAAATTAGTTTTAAGTTAATTTGCATTTCTTTGCATCCCCTGGCTACCTCCAAAAACATAACTAGCAATATGTGGATTAAATTTATGTACACACTATGAAAAAATTATAATTATATATTATAATTTTTTTACATTAAAGTTATTTTTATAATATCATCCTTCTGGTAGAGTCCGTTCATAAAATAGATAAAAGAGAATTGGCTTGCAATTGGAAAAGATTATATACATACAAAAAATCACATAAGAGAGAACTTCTTTTTTTTTAAATCGGTCAAAAATATCTATAAAATATACTAATATCCAGATTATATCCATCGTACTTGAGCTCATTACAATTTATTAAGGCGAACGCGTTTCAAGGGAGACATATTACACGAACTGCTCGCGACGCGACGCTGGAAACCACAATAACAATCTAGTTTATTCCCTCAAACACCGTTACATCTTTCTTTACGACGATAATCCTTTCTTGAACGCTTTGTGTTCTATACTGCTTCTACATACCTATATAATAATATATCAATAAAATGAATTATTTTATGTCTCGCATAATTTTAAAACATATAAAATATACTTGCATTGCCCGCGGCTTCGCCCGCGTTCAAATAACCAAAATGCAAATTCTTAGGTTTTACATGTTAATATACTCTTACATTTCAGTTTTTATATTTTTTCTCAGAAATGAGACATTTTCCCGCGGTAAAAAGTTTCCTATATGTTGACCCGGATAACCAGCTATTACCATACCAAATCTCATCAAAATCCCTCCAGTGGTTTTTCTAAAAACTATAGATTCGGCCTCGGTATCGATAATAATGTCTATTTCAATTTTTACAAAAATATTTAATATTCAGATTCGGCTTAGTTACAATTTTATTATATGTATAGATAAGCGTGCTCTTGTGGCGGCTGAAAGAAATATATATTATGTTTATATGTATTTGTACTCGTATATTCCTATTACATATTTATAATTATCATTATTTTCTATATAAATAGGTTCACGGGAAAATACCTCTTGTAGAGATACGTCCACCTTTGTCCACGTCCAATTTTTTGTCATTTTATTTAAAAACTAGCAACTCACCTTCGCTCCGCTCGGGTTCTTCCTTAGTTACGTTTTAACGTTTAGTATAGATTTCTCAGAAATAAGATATTTTCTCGCAGTAAAAAGTATCCTGTATTTAGACCCGGATAACAATCTATCATCATAACCAATTTCATTAAACTTTATCCAATGGTTTTCTCGTGATGCGTTCCCAGACAGACAGACAAAAATTCTAGAAACTATAGATTCGGTCTCTGTATCAATAATATTGACTACTTCAATAAGATTTTTCAAAAAATATTGAATGTACAGATTCGACTCAGTTAGAATTTTATTATAAGTATAGACTAGCTTTGCTCACGACTCCGACGACTTGATATAAGTAAAACTAGAATAACTATCTATATATTCTATAATATGTATAAGATTTTCATATAAAATTACGACCACCTTCATCCCTGACGCTAAATCCGATTTTAGTTGACGTCTGCTACCTATAAATTACCTACGAATCAAAGTTCAGATTCATAGGTCAAGTAAATTTCGTGATTTCGTGTTTAAATGAGTGACTTTTCGCTTTGATACTAAGTATGGAATAAACTTAACATAATAATAAAATATTTTATAATTTTAAATAAAACTATCTTTTCGGATTATTTCGCGGATTTATTTTGATTTTTGGTTCCCGACGTTTCGAATGCTTTACAGCAATCATAGTCACGGGAGAGACTAAGGTTTTAGACGTCTCAAAGGCGATATACACTTGTTACCGACAGTGCCTAGCCATTATTTTACAAAAATGATTTGAAATATTAAAAAAATGGCACCAAAGTGTCTTACAGTATTTATTGATTTTTATTTCTAAACATTTAAAAAAAATATAATTATTATATTAATTAAATATAACAATATTAGCTGTTATTGTTATAAATATTATTATTTTTTTTAACTTTATTAATTACTAATATTATTTAGTATGATGAAAAGATAGTTTTATTTAAAATGTCAAATATTCTTGTAAATCTAAGAGAGTAATACATATTTTATAACTTATTCGAGTAAATAGTCCGAAACTCTTACTTAAGTGACAGAGGTAACGGAAGTCGATGTATGTAATTAATATACGTGCATGTCAACTTCAAAAGGTCAAAACTATAAAACAGATAGTACCTGTACTAAAAGAGTCACATTTGTGCTGGATAATTAAGCACGAGTGTGTTCAATATGATATTCATTTCTATTTCCTATGAATAAATATGAAATGGAAAAAAGTAATTCTTAAAAGTAAATAAAATATAATCAAAGTTTATGAAGATGTATGTATGGGTGCTTGGATGTATAGATGTATGGATGTTTGTTACTCTTTCATGCAAAAACTACTGAATGGATTTTAATGAAACTTTACAATAATATAGCTCCATCAGAATAACACATAGGCTACTTTTTATCCTGGTCCAGGATTCCTGGAAAAATAAAAGCGAGGGTAAGCCGCTAGTACATTATAATATTAACTATTATGATTTCTAATCGACATATTAAGATTTAAATATGAATCAGAATATTCTATAAATAGTTATGAAATTAAAAAACTGTTTAACAAAAAAATAAAAACCGACTTCAAACAAAAGCACTAAAAATTAAAAAATAACTGATTGGTAGTTTTCATTTACTATACATACCTAATCAAATATTTTCGAAGTCGGTGTGCTTTGCTTTGTATCGGCTGGCACCGACTTCTAAACTACCTTTTTAGAGTGATTTTTTGTAGTTTTAGCGCGAAAGACGCCACGGGTTCTGCTAGTATATTTATAATTTACATAAAAATAAGTCTTTCTGGACTTATTTTTAGAGAATATGGCCTTCAACCGAATATTTTTTAACTTGTTTATTTTTGCATGATATAAATTGTCGCGCTTAATTACTGTTGTTCATGAAGTGGTGAAACCATGTTGATTCGCGTGTGAGTTCGCTACAGCTGTTACAAATATGACGATTGACTTCCGCCAATGACGTTATGTCTAACACAATGATTTATTGGAACACTAGTTTTAATTTCTTACTTCTTCCATATAGCTTAGTAGTCATCAAATCTATAATATATCCATACTAATATTATAAATGTGAAAGTGTGTTTGTTTGTTTGTTTGTTTGTTGCTTGTTTGTTTGTTTATTTGTTTGTTTGTCCTTCTTTCACGTCAAAACAGGGTGATGGATTGGCGTTAGAACTAATGTGGTAAACATCAATTTAAACTTTAGATTGTCACTTTCCGCATATTTTTATTTATTTACTAGGATAATATAAAATTTCAGCTTTTCTTCTATCGTTGTATTCAATTTGGAGTCACTTTTCACTCTACACGCATCATTCCTCATTTCTCGAAAAACTTAATACGATGACCGATTCAACCGATTATGAAACGATGCTTGTGATTATTAGGAGTTATAATAAAAAGTTACTAGTTAATAAAGGATAACTTGGTAGTAGCTAATTGTATTCTATAGGAGTCCAAAGTGTAAATTCGCAAAGTAATCATATAAAATCATGTAAATTCGCGTGTGAGCTGCGCGCAGATGTTCGCGGTCTGACGATTAACTTCCGCCATGTGACGTATGACTTGACATCCGACGTCCAATGATTTGTGGATTCAACGTGTGATTATAATAAGATAATGTCAGCTATTATTTATTTATTATTAGAAACATTTTACTTAAAATAATAATGGACGCCTACAATCTATATTAATATTATAAAAAGGTTAAGTTTGTGAGTTTGTGATGTTGTAGGGGGTAATCTCTGGATCTACTGAACCGATTTAGATGATATTTGGTAAGATAGTTTGAGTCCCTGGGAAGGATATAGGATACTTTTTATTCCGGAAATCATCCCTTAAGGGGGTAAAAGAGGGGATGAAAGTTTATATTGGGAAGCAAGCTAGGGACGAAGTGGATTGAGGCAGGTAAATAACAAAAAGAAATTGATAAATGAAATTGAGTCGAATATACTCGTAAGTTCGAAGAGAAAACTCGTCAGGTGTAAGAAGAATTGGCAATTAAACAAAATCTCCTCACAATATTTTAATTTATATTCGATTAATACTTTCTTAGACTTACGCGAATATATGACATCTATACATATAATAAAATTGTAACTAAGTCGAATCTGTACATTAAAATTTTTTTGGAAAATCTTATTGAAATAAGCATTATTATCGATACAGAGGCCGAATCTATAGATTGTAAAGTTTTTGTCTGTCTGTCTGTCTGTTACCGCATTACAGAAAAACCACCGGAGGGATTTGGATGAAATTTGGTATGATGATAGCTGGTTATCTGGGTCAACATATAGGATACTTTTTACCGCGGGAAAGTCTCATTTCTGAGAAAAAATACAAAAACTGCAATGTAAAAGTATACTAATATGTAAAACTTAAGAATTTGGTTTTTGGTCATCTGAACGCGGGCAAAGCCGCGGGCAATGCTTATGCAATGTTTTAAATAAAACTATCATTTCGGATTTTTTGCAGATTTATTTTGTTTTTTGCTCCCGACGTTTCGAATGCTTTACTTGGTCAAGGGAGAGACTAATCAAAATCAACGAAAAATGAAAAAAATCCGAAAAATATTTTTATGTTTAATTCTTGTAATATCTATCTAGCTTCGTAATAACAGAGTAGCTATTACTTCATAGCATGTGGTGTTTGGTGTTAACGGATTAATCCTATATTATGCAATGCGAATTTATGAATCGACGTTTTTTTTTTGTCAACAGATGTACCGAGGACGTAACGATACGGTCAACGGCAGAAGTGTTTGTGGACAGAAAATTTTTACTGTACTTTAAATTACAGTTATCAAAGACACTTTTAAAACATGTATAGTGTTTCTTTATGAAATTAAAATGGATAAAATTTGTTTGAAGTCTTTTATTACCTGACTGTGGCGAAACACAAAGGAGGGTTATGTGTTTGACTTATATGTAAGTATTTATATATACTTGTATGCGTGTATTACCGATCCTATGTTCTCTCGAAATTAGACTTAACCGGTTTTGACGATTCTTATAATCGTTAAATTTGTCTTGATAACGGGAGTGTCATAAGCTACATAGAAATAGTAAATAAAATTTAGCGGCGCATTCCAAGCGCAAATTCGTATGTCTTTAGATTTTTTTCTAAGTCGGAGACGTAAATATAATATGTACGTACGTATGCATATATGACTACCACTGCATAATACTATATTCCTTCATCTTGTTGCCATCTTCTCAGTACTTTTTACGCATTAGTTTGGTTATATATTTTTTATTATTAAGCAAATTTTAAAATTACAAAAGTGTAATACTTTATATAAATCTAAAGAAAAACTCTCTAAGAACATAAAATTTACAGCAATGTAATGAAACAAACAAAAGGTGTCAGAAATACATTCTAAATCAAACTAAATAACTTTTATATAATCAATAAATATTTACCTGTTATGAGCAAATAGTAAAACTAGGGGACGTAAAAAATATTTATATGAATATTTATATATTTATTTCTATAAATACTCGTACTATAGAAAATTTTTATTAGATACTTTCTCGAGAAAGATGGTTAAGTATAAATTTCGTAAATTTACATTATGTTTAATTTCAAAACCCCTAAAACAATAATGATATCTAATTAAAATCAGTTTAGACGTATCAAATTTACGCTTCATTGTACGAGTAAAGATTTTAGCTATCAAGTACTCTTTATGACAATGGCATGGCCGCATATGTAAATAATAAAAAAGCAAGATGGGCGGCGGATGTCTGCCGATTGTCATGTGTCGCGCGTGTCGTTGACCCGCGCTAGGATATCTAGCGATTAACACTAGGTCTGGATATATTACAATAAAAATTTATAGGCAAATAATAAATATACTCAATTAAATTATATTTTTTTTTTATTTTGCAGTAAGTACTACCTAGGTAGGTATTATGATGGAAGAAATGTATGAACTCATGAAACTAAAAATGGTATAAGTAATTATCAAAAAGAAAAATCAATCATTACAACTAATATAAAGATACTGAACTAGAGATGGTGACAATCAACAAAGACGAATGATAAAAGTACCATAGATCGTTATCGGTAATACATCGAGAAGGATAATTAATATATGTACATTCGAAGTAAAAACAAAGATTCAATTTAAGATTTCTTATCTGAGAGGCATAGAGACGCTATCATTTGAAAAAAAAATGTTTAACAGCTTGCATTTAAAATAATGCTTATGCCTGAAATGGCATGAGGATGCATATGCACCTATAAAAGTAAGTGTCACGGACTGGAAATATACTAATTGTATGCTATTGAGTATTTAAAAAAAAAAAAAAAATCATCGGTCTGAATGATCGATCAAAGTATTTGAATTTTGAAGTCTATCAAATATCACATTTTTTTTAATTGAATGTCAAGTTTAAAAAATGTTTATCTTATGTCTTGCCATCTACGATACGAGTACCTATATGCAGGTAGTTATCCCGTGCCTTGTGAGTTGTGGCATGTGGTTTGTAGCCGTCCAACAAAACCTCCAGCACATTGCATGCCACAACATAAATCTATCTATACTTATAATAAAATTCTAACTAAGCCGAATCTGTACATTAAATATTTTTTGGATAATCTTATTGAAATAGACATTATTATAGGTACAGAGGCCGAATCTATAGTTTTTAGAATTTTTGTCTGTCTGTCTGTCTGTCTGTCTGTCTGTTACCGCATCATGGAAAAACCACTGGAGGGATTTTGATGAAATTTGGTATGATTATAGCTGGTAATCCGGGTCAACATTTAGGATAGATACTTTTTACAGCGGGAATATGTCTCATCTCTGAGAAATCTATACTAAACGTTAAAACGTAAGTAGGGACGAAGCGAGCGAAGCGAGGGTGAGTCGCTAGTACAAATATATTGTGCAATTTATTTGCATGCTAGTTGACGCATGCACGTTGTACGTGATAGTAGATGGCATGTGCAAGAAGCAGATATTTTTGAACTTAGTGCCAGCTACTGGCATGAAGGCCTTAGACCTATTTTTAAGGCAACCGGAAATTTTTATTTGTACTTGACGGTTAAAAATTATTAGTAGACATCTCTTTCAATTTAATTATTTTGGTGTTAAACGATAAAAAATCGGTGAAAACTTAAGACCAAATGAAACACTAAATGCGGCTGCCTCTAATTTGATCCACGGTCAGTCGTTCAGATGATAGCCCGCCTAATGTCACATCTACATGCAAATTGTTTCGGGCGCGCTTATTTATTTTAAGTCTAATTTTCCTCTGTAAATACCGCAAGGGTTGAGTACCATTTCATAGGATTTTTGGGTATTTCACTGGTCGTTTGAACCTACTTTACACTTAAACTACTTGCATTTCTATTTAATACAATGCACAACATCTTTGTGTGTGTCTGTTTGTGTGCTTAGAACTCCAGAACCTACTGATCCAATTTACATGATTACATTTTAGTATAGAAATACGTTTTCTAGCTATATTTTAATACCTGTGTGGCTTCAAATCCAGACACTATTGGAATACTAGATGTAAACGCTACGAAAGAGTTAACCACAACTTATATATAAAAAAAATATTTATTGCATAAATCTAATATCTTTGTTTAACCAAAATTAGTTTATTGTTATTAGTTACATTAAAATGTTTACATAACAAACTTATAAACATCATAAATGTTTGTATTCACCATTAAATATTACGAGTAATAAAGATTCTTTATTATTTCTTTATTATTTATTACATGTTATTTCATTATATTCTACTATAAAATCGTTTCCGTAACTTCAGTAAAATTACACTTAGAATGGATTGTTAAATTTAAATGGGTCCATGTTGGAATAATCCTCTTTCGAACAAAAAAAAGAATTTTGCAAATCCGTCTGTCTATAAATGACGGAGTAATGCCCGAACATACATAAAAAAATAAACATCCGACTTGAGAACATCCTCCTTTTTTTGAAGATGGTTAATTAATATAGTTATTAAGATTTTATTTTTACTCACCTTTAATAAAACCTGTACATAGTTAAAATTCAACTGAAATGATAACTCTGACTTCATTTTCATGAAGTATACGACAAAAATAACGCAAAACGCCTCTCGCTATGAACTGGGAGCTTGAAATAAAATTTGAATTAAAAGTAAACAGGCGAAGGTAATTTCGTTAAACACCTCGGTAGGCGAACTCCAAATGATTTTTGATAGCTAACTACCTGCTTGTATTTAAGCTTTTAGGTTAAGTGTGGGGCCATGGAAATTGCTACAAGTTATTGTTAAAAAAATATGATAGTTTAGATACATAGTGTAGATATAAATATTACTGATGATTGATGATTACCTATACCTATATAGAATTTATTTGCTTAATATTTAAAAAAATCACACCTCGTTTAAATAGGTAGTTTTAGCGTTCTGATTACTATGAAAATCCGACCCTAAGGGTTCTCGGGCTTAGTTAAAGACAGTTTCAAATTAAAAAAAAACGTGTGTGTGTGTGTACTTATGTACGCACGTTTTGAAGTTATACTCCTTTGGCGTAACAGAACAAAAATAGCTAAAGATTTCATCCCGTATGTCACAACTCTCTGTTTGTAAAAGAAATGCGGCTGGGTATTTCATCATCATTATCAAATAATATTTGGCATGTCTTTAATCATAAGAGTATGTTGAATAGAGCCAAAAATGAAAATGATTTTTGGCCAGATTAATCAGACGAAGAACGCAATCTCGGAGAAATACCCGGCTAACTTCATCATATCGCTTTTTGGCTGTCGGTGTGCGCATTGTAAAAATTTTACCCTCATATTTTTTTCCAAACGTGCCAAAAGAAGCACAACTTCAAAAATCAGACGAATGAATTCGGTGCACGTTACTAGTACCTACCATAAGTAACATAAAATATATATTTTATTCATATCGCTTACCTTTTAAGTAAGAGTTTAGCTACTTAAAGTTTAGATTTGGTGTAAAATGATCAAATTTTAAACTGGTATTTAAAAAAATATTTTTATTAAATTAATTATTTTAAAACTACGTACCTACTAATTATGGTCAAAAATAAAAAAAACGCTTATTCGCTGTTAATCATTATCTTAAATTTATACTAATTAAAAATCGCAAGTTTCAGAGCCCTCTCATAATGTTTTGTATTAATTAAGTCCGTATAATTAAAGTGGTGTGCAAAATACTGGCCTGGGTTTCCACCTTTTCCTTCTTCTGTTCAAAGTTACGTGTCAGACACTGTGTTTAGATTAAGTACAATGTGTATTCAAAAAAAAATATATCTTCATTTCTATTAAAACTAATTAGAAAGAGAACTACGTTTGAATTTAATTTTGTGGGAAAATTGGGGACTTTAAATACAAATGTTCTACAAACTGAAATAATATTAAAATGTCATAATATCTATACATATAATAAAATTGTAACTAAGCCGAATCTGGACATTAGATATTTTTTGGAAAATCTTATTGAAATAAACATTATTATCGATACCGAGGTCGAATCTATAGTTTTTAGAATTTTTGTCTGTTTGTCTGTCTGTCTGTTACCACATCACAGAAAAACCACTGGAGGGATTTTGATAAAATTTGGTATGGTGATAGTTGGTTATCCGGGTCAACATATAGGACTTTTTACCGCGGGAAAATTTCTCATTTTTGAGAAAAAATACAAAACTGCAATGTAAGAATATACTAATATGTAAAACCTACGAATTTGGTTTTTGGTCATCTGAACGCGGACGGAGCCGCGGGCAATGCTAGTTATGACATAAAGATTAAATTTATTTCGATAGAATTTTTAAACATTCTATTCTTGAATGATTGTAGAATATCATCTACGCAGCCTGGTAAATAACTACCTATAAATTGTATGGAGTAACCTATAAGAAAAGAATAATTTGTAATGATTTTTAAATGTTATTAAACTAGCGCTTCAACCTCACTTCGGTCAGGTTCGTCCCTAGGTACGTTTTAACGGTTAGTATAGAATAGATAAACTATATATTATATTATATATCCGCTCCCTTGGGTAGTAGCATGATGGCATATAGCCTTCTTTAATAAACGGGCTACCTAATGCAAAAATAAATTTCAAATCAGATTAATAGTTCCTGAGATTAGCGCGTTCAAACAAACAAACAAACAAACAAACAAACAAACAAACAAACAAACAAACAAACAAACAAACAAACAAACAAACTCTGCCCCTTTATAATATTAGTATAGATAACATAATGTAGGAAATAATAGGTCAGAACGGCCTTTATAAATATGCACAATACCGTTGGAAAACGCGGCAATCCAAACAAGTATGTTAATAAAATAACCTTTTCGTGTTTATGGCTGCGAACAAAATTGCACCATGTTTCGACACTGCGGCAGTTTGTGTATAAACGACGTCTGATCTCCAAAACGTATTAAAATGAAAAGGATTGCTGAACAGGTGCTATTATTTTATATTAGACCATTCATAATATTAAGCTTAAGCCATTCAACTTAAGTGGGAATTTGTTTTGATAGTCGAATATAATGAATTATTTACTAATTTTGTTTTATTTTAATATACTAGAGTCTGTTTTTTAGTGATTTGTTAATTTTAAGTTAATTTATATAATATTTTTAGTGTCATTTATAATATTTGTTATAAGAAGTGTGAAGAGATTTTATCAATTTAACTCTAAAACTAATATAAATAAACTAAGAAAACGCTACTACTCTCAGCACGTAGCTGAGCGATTACCGATACATATGTTACATATGTATACCGATAAAGTAGGCGAGCAGAACTAAGGGCAAGAACTAGTTTAATTATCGAATTATTCAATAAGGTTTACAAGAAAATTACTAAATATTGTAAGTATAGAAGTAACATAATATTATAAACAAATGAGATATTTTTATTTAAAATTTGGAGGAATCCAAATTGTTGCGTTGGAGGCAATTGGTGTTTGATCATAGTTATCGTATTGAAAAATGTTTTTTTCAGATTTCTGTCCCTCATCGGATAAAATAAAGTTTAATAAAAAGTAAAATAAATAAGTAGCAATAATATTTTTATATATCAAAAGAAAATAAACATATTGCGAAAAGGAATTTCTAATCAATCTGTAGCAAATCCTGAAAATCAATGTACAAATCAAACGTCCGAACGAAAAATTACAGCTACGATTACCATACGATCGTCTTTGTTTCTTCACAATCGCGGGATCAAAATAATAGGATTTATCCCAGATTATGCCAGGATTATTTTATACTGAGCACCTAGTAAAAATTTTTCCATAATCCACCAAGTGTTTGTAGAAAAACTAACTCTATTCCAATAGATATAGGGTTGCATTTATTTTGAACGGTCTATCCGAGGGAATTTCATTTTGTTCGGAATAAAAATATCCCATACGACGGCTTTGCTTTATCATTGCGAAGCGGAGTTGTAATTAGTTTTCGCAAAGCAAGCCGACAGCCTTATTCTGTTTGTCATTTTTGTTGTTTTAAATAATAAATATCGGGATTATCTTTTATGATTGCCTACAATAAAAAACATGAAGTATACACTATGCAGTATATAAATATATTTTTTTTTATAATATTGGCTTTTATACTTACATTAATTATGTTCTGAAAGTGTTCAATAGAAGAAAGAACCTCATATTTAAACAGTAATAGTTTAATTGATATTATTATCAATATTCATTAATAGCGAGTCACCCTCGCTCGTTCGTCTTTAGTTAAGTTTTAAGGTTTAGTATAGATTACTCAGAGATGAGATATTTTCCCGCAGCAAAAAGTATCCTATATTTGACCCGGATAACCACCTATCGTCATACCAAATTTCATCAAAATCTGTCGAGTGGTTTTCTTGTGATGGTACGTGAAGGTAGGTATATGTTGTCTTTCTAAAAAATATCTTAATCCCAAATTAAGTGATTTTCAATCATCACTTAAAATGTCCAATGTATATGTCTATAAAGCCAGTTATAATCTCACTGAAACTCACTGAGAGCTAATGTATAACAAAAATGTTATTGACATACTTGCTATATTTGATGCATTTATAGTTTATTTTAACCAACTTTAAAAAAGAAGAGGTAACTACCAAATTCGTTTCTAATTTTTGTGGGTATATCACGAGAATTTTTCGTCAATTTCAAAAAGTAAGTAATTCTTATATGTTATGAATAATTTTCATCGATGTATAGATAAAAGACAAATTTAATTATGAATCAATAATCGTTTGTATTCACTTTAAAAAATGGACAAATTATGATTTTTTTTACCAGAATATGTCTGCTGGTCGGATTAGCGGAGTATTTCGGCGAGGCCGGTGAAAAATTGAGGCGTTCATTGTTTTTAATGTTGGTACGTGACGTCGTCCTTAATGCCGCGGACACTGTAGGCTGTATTATACCGTATTTTTACATAAATACTATATTATCTGTGCAAAGCTTCTGACAGATTAAGAAGTGAATAAATAAAAAAAATATTGCTTTTGTGCGAATTAAAAAAAATATGATTACATAATTTTCCTTTTGGATTTTAGGCAGAGCCCATAAAAAGAAATACTGATATCAATAGTTATTATTATAAAGACGAACTAGCATTGACCGCGGCTCCGCCCGCGTTATATGACTAAAAACCAAATACTTAGGTTTTACATATTAGTATTCTCGTACAATGCAGTTTTTGTATTTTTTTCTCAGAAATGAGATATTTTCCCGCGGTAAAAAGTATTCTATATGTTGACCCGGCTATCCAGCTATCATCATACCAAATTTCAACAAAATCTGTCCAGTGGTTTTCTCGTGATGCGGTAACAGACAGACAGACAAAAATTCTAAAAACTATAGATTTGGACTATGTATCGATAATAATGTCTATTTCAATTAAATTTTCCAAAAAATATTTAATATGCAGATTCGAATTAGTTACAATTTTATTATATGTATAGAAGTGTTTGTCCTTCTGTTACATAGATGAGAAAATATGTATTGATGTGCCTTTTTACGTATGCATATTATTATTTTCCTTCATGGTCTATTTAATGGGACATTTTAAAACTTTAATCTATACTAATATTATAAAGAGGGTTTGTGAGTTTGTGAGTTTGTAGGGGGTAATCTCTGGATTTACTGGAACGATTTAGATGAAATTTGGTAAGAAGATAGTTTGAGATCCTGGGAAGGATATAGGATACTTTTATTCCGGAAATCATTCCTTAAGGAGGTGAAAATGGGGATGAAAGTTTGTATTGGGAAGCAAGTTAGGGACGAGCTCAAGAGAAGCGAGGGTGAGTCGCTAGTATATTCATAATAACAATTCAGCCTTACTCTCGCATTTGGGTACTACCACACAATGAGAAAAAGATCAGGTCATACTTCACCATGATGATATATAAAAAAATCAGATTTTTCTCGTTTTTAAACCTAAATAGGTTTTATCAGACATGCAGGTTTCCTCACAATATTTTCCTTCACTGTATGCGAGGTAATCTTGATAAAAAATATTGGCATATGAAATTTAATAGCTGTGAGACTCAGGCTTGACTCCGCTTCACTTGGTTCTCCAAGTTCACTATAAATAGGATCTAAGCAACGTAAACTTTAAAAGCTACGAAAATCCATGTTACATCTAAGCGAAATCACGGTTTTAAATAGGTACTTGCTGCTTGTATTTTAATACAGTTTTTTTATATAAACAATTATCATCAGACGAGAGAATCAAACCTACTAACTACGGCGCTAGCATGCTATGGTCGTTAAATTAAACAGTGAGAGGTTTTCTAGCCCTATTATATGATCATATATATCATATATAAGATGTTGATCAGAATGATCTAGTGCCGCTTTAAGGAATTTGCCTTGCTAGACATGCTTCCCCTTAAATTATCTATTTTAAAATTCATGCCCAAAAATTAGGTTTTCCTTGAGAGATATAATATGTTATCAGAATATGAACTAATTAAAAAGCCGATAAAATTTTGTACGGTCTAGATCCTTCCTCTCCCTGAGATCAATTCAAAATAACAGTAATTTTATTAATATAATTATATTGTTACTAAGTACTAAAATACGAGGTTTTAATAGTAGGTAGAATTTTTTTTTGAGTCTTATACGAAAATATGTTGGTTTATCATGTTTTAAAGCCCCCTCCAAAGCAAGGTTCAAAAACTTTTTTTTAAAGGTCGCTCATAATTTTTAAGAATATCCAAAATCATTTAAAATCGTTTTTTTTTCTTTTTTTTCTCGTTATTTTACTATTTTCTTCTATAAAAATGATTAGGATTCTGAAATTTTAAGTCGATATTTTAATACTTAAAGGTAACTCAAGATTTTTTTAAGTTTCCGAGTAGGTACCTTAGAACTTTTCGAGCGACTTCTGAACATGAATAATATTTATGACGTTTAAAAATTTATTAGTGAAAATCGTTTCGTTTTTTTTTTGCATTTCTCTAGCCTTATTTATATTCTTTAGTATGTCAACTTCAAGAAAAGAATAAAACAAAAAAGTGTTCAGAAGTCGCTCAACGATTTTAGTTTCTTTTTTTAATTTTGAGCGACCTCTTAAAAATTTATTTTTGATGAGCGCTTTGGAGGGGGCTCTAAACTAACATATTTTCGCAAGAGACTCGAACAAAATATTTGTTTTTTGGGCCACCCTAATATGTACCTACATATATTATGTTTATATTTTAATGTTTAAAACTGAGAAACAAAATTAATTAAATTTAATAATAAAAAATTACATTCGATGATATATTATTATATGTATACTATATATACTATATATGTACTAACAATAATTGTTGATGATATTCTCCCGACCGATTCCGGCTACGACAGCCAATCTCATTAAGACTAGCCAACTGCGCAGGAGACATTATAGTGCACAAGTGTACGCGCAGACACAACGTGCACTCTCTATTCTTGTCACCCTCATACTCTGGTGGGATGACACGAGACACGACCAGTGAGAGTTAAGGCGCAGGACCGACGGCTTTACGTGCTCTCCGAGGCACGGGGGCACACCGCCAACTTTCCAACTCCGGGCTGTTATTGAGGCTTAATATACAGAAAGACTCAATAACTAAACTTGGCCCGACCCGGGACTCGAACCCAGGACCTCCGGGTGGACAGCCGTACATGCTAGCCACAACACCACCGAGGCAGTTAAAAACAATAATTATTATTAGTCTAGTCAAATACCTACCTACGTTTTAGAAATCTTATGCTTTAGTATTTTAGAAAAGATTCTATTTCATAACTTGGAAGATAAGACTGACAATACCTTATTTTGAAAATCTCTTAAAGTATACATAGGTACAGTTTAAAATTGTAAAAAATAATGAATTCCTCATAATATATAATATTTATTTGATTATGTCAAAGGATAAGCTCATTTTGGCAGCAAGTACTAAATTGTAGCGTTATCTATTTATTAAATAAAAAAAATAAGCGTGAACGAAAGACAAACAGACAGACTAGGTATCTGTTTGGTTGTCCTATATAAAGAATCTGTTTTTGAGATATGCTAGATTGCCAAAACTAGAAGCTAAAACGACCTTTTTGCTAATAGGTGATTTCGCTTAGACAATGTAAAGCTAGAGAAAATGTGGAAGATTTGTTATTTGATATTTTAGCTATACCTATAAAAAATATACTTTTGGTATTATTAAGAACTAAAAAGAGATTCATTGATAAGAAGAAAAACACGTAATAATAAACCTTTTGAGTATAAAATGAAAGAGTGATTACTGTAGAAGGAGAATAAGATATTTTCGATAAAAATTCGTCAACTAAACTATAACTGTACAAAAGTAAAAGATTAATAATAGAGTTATTGAAGTTATATAGTTTATCTATACATATGTTATGTCAATACCTATGTCCTTCCCATAAGCTCAAACTATCTCCATACCAAATTTCGTCTAAAACGGTTCAGCGGATAAAGCGTGAAAGGTGACAGACAGACCGAGTTGCTTTCGCATTTATGTATTAGTATGGATTTATATTAATGTCATTTTTAATTTATTTACATTGTGTTAAATCTCATAAATATTGTGATAGAAAACTATAAAGCATCTATTATGTTGAAAAAATCAGCCGTAAAAAAGTGAAGATAAAAGCAGAAAATCAGAAGAAAAAGTTAATAAACATTTTTTTCTATACTTAATGAATACTCTATGATAAAAAACACTACGCATGATAAAATTACCTATATTAACCCTAAGTCTCATACATAGTATAGGTATATATTTATTTAAATTAATGTTATTTAATAATAAAATAAAACTGAAACGTATATAAAAATAATAAACATATTAACACGTAAAGCAATAATATTACCTATAGAAAATCTCTTATCTCTTTATATTGTGATAAGTAATATCACACTATGTTTACGTAAAATTATTTATACTTACATAAGTATATATATATTTTGTATATAATAACTTAATATCCTTTTATTTTATTATTAAATAACAAAAACCAATTTCATACTAATTAATAGAAAATATATATTCATCTACCATACTTGTTATTAATAATAAATGGAGAAGTACCAAAAAGTACCAAAACTGCATAAAAAGAACCTAAAATAAAACCATGAAATTGGTCGCGAATAAATGCATGCCGGAACAATAAAATCTATCAGGAATCATATTATTGTGTTACCTATACAAAGTGATTGTCACGCGTATGGCGGGGGGTCTGGGCGGGGCTTGGTTGACCACGCCCCAAAACGTTAATAAGGTCGAAAATACAGTGAAATCGTTTGTAAATTCGTCTTTATAAACGTAAAAGCCGATGGAGAGCAACCGTAGAGTGCCTTAATAGATATTCGTTTCTCGCGCCGCTCGCACGTCCGTATTTTTGTGTGTTATGTTATTTGTTTGGTTAAATTACGATGGAAATAAGTGCGATGCCGCCGATGCCTTTGGACTTTTCTATGGTTAGAAGTGGTAATTCCCCGGGTGAAGGATCGCCAAGGCCGAGCAACAGCGCGTTTAGAGTTGTCACCCCTAAAGGTAGGTTAGACTTCTAAGCTTTTTCACTTTAGCTTAATATTGAAGAAGTTTTGGAACTAATACTGAGTGTTGTCAGATGTTATTAAAAGTTCTATAAAGTTTTTGGTGTGTAGAGTTAGAATAGTTGTAAAATTTTCATTAGTGAAATAGTTAGGTACCTACCTGTTAATTATAATTTTAACTTTGAATATTATATTGTATTAAAATGGAATTTCAGAATTTTCATTAATTTTCATTTAATATTTATTTTTCATTTACATAGTTCTTTTCCAGTTAGAAACCCAGACACTTTCCTATTAAAATACTTTATATATGTACTCCATTTACAAGTTTAGAATCGCACTTTAGTTAACTGCTAATATACTATCTATATACAAAAATAACTTGACAACAAAAATTGCAAATTATGCTCTACTCTCAAAGTCTCTATGAGATACTTATTAATTTTTAATTCTTTAACAATATAACTTAATAATGGATGGTCAAAGGAAAAAAATATTTATAAGGAATTATCGAATAGTTAAAAAGTACCAAACTCCTACAAAGCATTAAATATATATTAATAATTAATACAACTTATACATTCGCTAAAGTAGTACAAAATTTTAGAAAATAATAATGTAAGGGATAAGTAAAGACATACTCTATACTTAATTCATAATTTTCTTTTATTTATTTAATATAAAATATCGATTGTTATGTTTTCTACATATTTCTAATTCAATCATTTTTGAGCCTTGAGTTGTTCTATTGTAAAAAGAAGTAGTTACATAATGGATATTATAAAACAATTTGAATAATAATAATATTCAAAATATGAAATTCGATTAAAGTTATTTATTAACTTTGAAAAGCTTTGTTTATTTTTTATTTGTCATTTGTGTAGTTATTTTGTTATTAGGTCACGGATTCGAATCCTGCTTGAGTCAAATATTTATTATAATATAGTATTAAAAAAAATTAATCGCGTTCCAACATATTATGTTTGTTCTGTGAACTTTCAACAAAATTTCCCACTTTAATTTGTATGTTGAGCGTAATTTCTATCATTTCCTTTTAGTGTTTTTGACAAATAAATATATTAGACGAAATATTTTCTATTAATTATTTAAATTATTATTATTGGAACTTTTCAATTAGAACAAGTAACCACCTAGGCCCAGTTTAGGTCTGTTTATAGAACCGAGACAAAAAGTATCCGTTCTCTTTTGCGCATAATCTATCTCTATGAAAGAAAAATGGCGTTAAAGATGGAAGAAACAATAATCACATTTTTTATGAGCAATACTGATCCAATGGTACGATATAACAATACTAAAGAGTCCTTATACTTACATATATTATTTTAATATATAATCTATACATACTTATAATAAAATTGTAACTGATCGCTGTCTGTGCGCGGAAGATATTTGAGAAAAACTATTATTCTGGGACTTTATTAACGGAATAGAACCCAAAAGAATAATTTTAGAATTTTTGTCTGTTTGTCTGTGCTTTTGTGCGCGCTAATCTTAGAAACGGTTTAACCGATTTAGGTGCGGTTTTTACTTATGTATTGTGGTAAGGTTCACTTAACATTTAGTATTTCTTTTATATTTCAATAAAAATTGTTCCATAAATAAAAAAATATATGTCAATTTGAAGATTCACCTAGTGAAGAAGTGAGTGAGTCGCTAGTTTATAGATAAATCATAATGTAAATAATAAAATTGATTTTTTGATTGATATTTTTTTCCTATTGAACAATTTCTCCAACAAAAAATCACATTTAAGAGTGAAGTAATTTTATTTTTAGAGGGATTTTAAAGCTGGTGT
Source organism: Brenthis hecate (assembly GCA_951806755.1). Taxonomy (NCBI): domain Eukaryota; kingdom Metazoa; phylum Arthropoda; class Insecta; order Lepidoptera; family Nymphalidae; genus Brenthis; species Brenthis hecate. Next base: position 4,852,041 of record OX638268.1, on the reverse strand, counting down.
AATGTTTTAGTTATAATAAACATATTTTTTTGGTAATATATATATATTATACCTAACAACATGTAAGTACGTTCTAGTTAGATAAAATAACAATCCATGATCCACTCTGAAGAAATCGACTAAAGATCAGTTGCACGCGTTTTCAACGACTTACAAGTTTTACCTTTTATATTACAAATTTTATCCTTTATATTAATAAGTACATGTAAGATATCTATACTAATATTATAAAGAGGTAAAGTTTGTGAGTTTGTGACGTTGTAGGGGGTAATCTCTGTATCTACTAAACTGATTTAGATGAAATTTGGTAAGAAGATAGTTTGAGACCCTGGGAAGTACATAGAATACTTTGTATCCCGGAAATCATCCTTTATAGGGATGAAAATGGAGATGAAATAATGTATGGGGAATTAAGGTAGGGACGACCCCGAGCGCTTCCGAGTCGCTAGTAAAGTAATATTGTAATAATGAAACTATTTGAAATTATCTCTTGATTGTTCTTTAATAACAGGCATAGATTATGAATATGAATCAAACCTATTTTAATTTATATTTTGAATTTTTGTTGAGATGAGCTTTATTTAAAAATATTGATATTAGCGGCTCACCCTCGCTTCTCTCATGTTCGCTTCTAGAACAACAAAAATATCAACAATCTATCCCATAAGAACCGTACACACCGTTTCTGGGATAATAAGTAGCTTATGTGTTATTCTGATGTATGAGCTATATTATTGTAAAGTTTCATTAAAATCCATTGAGTCGTTTTTGCGTGAAAGAGTAACAAATATCCATACATCTATACATTCAGACATCCATACACACACAAACTTTACATTTATAATATTAGTAGGATCCTAATCACTACAAATTATTAAACCCTTTCCTATTCTAAATTGTAAAGTGTAATTTTTAACCATTGGTTTTCCGCTAGATGTGACCAAAAATAGAAAATTTTGCCTTAAAAGTATTTGCCTACTACGAAACTACAAAACCGATTTACCGCAAGCGTTTACCCTGTGCGAGAAGCTTTCAGCGGACTAAAAATTGCTAATTAGAATTAAGTAGTTAATGAAAAATCTATACATATAGGTACCTAATAAAAATGTAACTAATCCGAATCTGTACATTAAATATTTGTTGGAAAATCTTATTGAAATAGTCTTTATTATCGATACAAAGACCGAATCTACAGTTTTTAGAATTTTTGTCTGTCTGTCTGGGAACGCATAACAAGAAAGCCACAAGACAGATTTTGATGAAATTTGGTATAATGATAGCTGGTTATCTTTTTTTTTTTTTTTTTTTTTAACGTTGTGAAATGCATTTACGCACGAGGTGTGGGACTCACCGGCAAAACCAGTACTACCCACTAAAACCCAACAAAGCCTTCCCCCGTCTTAATGGGGCGTCGCAGGATCGCGTACGCATTCAACTACGACGCCCCGACGGCAGGTCTGCCAAGGCAGACCACAACAACCACGGGGTTGCTCCAAGGTCCACTCTGCTATCAGAGAAGTACCAGGAGCAACCCGCATGGTACACCGCCCTCCGAAGAGGGCCACCTCCAACCGCCCACCGAAGTGGGCCACCTCCCTGTGCGTTTCTTGGCTTTGCGCCCGGTTGGGTTGCCGGGCACTACTGAGCCCCCCCACCACGACAAGGTGAACGCACGTTGGGGGGGATAGCTGGTTATCTGGGTCAACATATAGTATACTTTTTACTGCGGGAAAATATCTTATCTCTGAGAAATCTATACTAAACGTTAAAACGGAACTAGAGACGACCCCGAGCGGAGAGAGGGAGAGTCGCTAGCGCTAAAATAAATATTGTATTGTTATATTTTATTTATGCTTTTCTTGGAAGAACATATATCTCTGTTCAAGAAGTTTTAGTAGATAAAAATGACTGAAAATAAAATGAATTGACTATATAGGGGATAGGTATTAATTTGTATTAAGAGCACTGTAACTGTGAAGTAACGTGTTGAGTTTGTCGCCGGTTCTTCTCAGCAGAACTGCCGTCCGAATCGGTGGTAGCTACCATACGAAAGATGACTTGGTCTCTCTTTAAAAGGTTACTATACAAAGTGACTCGTAAAATTCTTATTGAATACATTATATTGTTTTTCATTTAGGCAGTCATATAGTACTTATAAGGTAAAATATGGAAAAAATGCTTAATTAATATGTTTTTTGTGAAAATGCTACAAATCATGAATCTTTTTTTATTGAAGAGATAGAATTCCAAAGGTATTCCCATACCTATATGTATTTAAGAAAAAATCCCGTACTTAAAGTAGGTATGCCTACCTACTTTTAAATTCAAACACTTCACACACTTTTTTGACTAATAAGATACACTGACTCCAAAAATTTTTATTCTATGTTCCCGTAATCCTCATTCATATTATAATTGCGAAATTGTGTATGTTGACTTGTCTCTTTCTTAAGCCGCAACTAATTCATCACACCTCTGATATTTTCATGTGTAAAACATTCTTAAAATAACTTTCAGTCGCCTTATGACGAAAAAAATCCTGAATTTCTGAGAGAATCTCACTTGTATTCTAAGGAAATGTGAAGTTCACCAACCCGTACTTAGCCAGCATGGTGCACTATGGCCTGATCCCCCTCGTAATGAATGCAGTCACCCTTGCCCAGGATATTATAAGGGCTGAATTATGATGACTACTTTAATTCTAGTATGTATCTGCGTCATGTTCTTTAGAAATTATAAAATACTAACAGAACCCGCGGCTTCGCTCGCGCTAAAAGTACAAAAAATCCCTAAAAAGGTAATTTCATACAAACGTTCATCCACTATTTTACCCCCTTATGGGATGAATTTCGAAAAAGGCTAAAACACATATATAATTAATTGTATTGAAGACCATTTCAAACCAAGTTTCAAGTAATTCTAATCATAAATATTTTTTTGGATTGTATTATAACGTGTTTTCCCGTGGGAAAGAGATAATATCCCGCAGTTAAAAGTACCCTATGTCACTCTCCAGCCCTCCAACTATCTCCACACAAAAAATCACGCCAATCCACTAAGCCGTTTCGACGTGAAAGAAAGACAAACAAACAAACATACTTTCACATTTATAATATTAAGAATGGAAGTATGGATTACTGTAAATACTTAAAAACTTGTAAATTGTAGTGTCTGAACAAACTAAGGACAGTTTAGTTTGTAACATTTTATTACAAAAAAATGGTATTTAAGGTCGACATGATATGTACGTTTCCTATAACTGCCCAGCCAAACATATATTCGTATAATATTCTTTATTGCACTGCGAAAAACAATACAGACATTGCATGTTAAATACAGGCAAAGGTGGACTTAGCTCTAGAAGAATATCTTCCAGTCAACTCAGGCATGTGGGAGATATTGTTATATAGCAGATAAATTAAGTGCCCGAAAATGTACGAAATTATATATATATATATATATATATATATATATATATATATATATATATATATATATATATATATATATATGTATATATATATATATATATATATATATATATCCATACACTTTATAAATATATGTATGGCCATCGCAGCTATTTTAGATTGTTTACATCTATTTTATTGCAATAGAAATAAAAATCACGCATCTAATAGAACGCCTTTTTGATGTCACTATATTTTTTTTTATTAAAATATGTCATAAACATAAAAGAGGTCTTAATTAAAAATAGAAAATTATAAAAAGCACATGTAATAAATATGTGTGTGTATATTTCTGTGCCTACAATATGTATATAAGATATAGGTACATATGTATGTAGAATTGTGTTTTCATTTTCATTGAAATAAAATTGACTCTACCAATAATATGTGCTACTTAATAGTAGAGACTATCTGAAAATTCAACTTTACAAAAATTATTTCTAATGCACAGCAATTTATCGTACATTACCGGCCAAGGTATTACGAACAGTACAATTGTGATTGGTCAAAGGCTCCCCACAAAGGAGGTACTGATGCGAAATGCAAGTAAAAATTAATTTACAATTTTCCAATGGCTTGATATTTTGATCTTTTAGTGGATATTTTAAGCGTATTGCTGTATTAATGAAGATAAAAAGGATTCATGTAGCAATTTAAAATTAAATGTCTTATTTTAACTTTTATGTTTTATATATATATGTAGGTACTTAATATATAAATTGGTCATCTATATATTTAAAACAAAGTTCGGATCGGGCTGGACCGATTTTTATAATGTTTGATTTGTTGGATTTGTCTTCACCCCGAATAGCAGAATAACTATTAATACATTGGAAAAATTCACAAAAAAAATGAAAAAAAAAATATCTAATCCATACTAAGCGTCCAAACCTAGGGACGAACCTGAGCAAAGTGAGGATGAGTCGCTAGTATGTTATAGGTAATATTAAATGAGCAATTCTTATAAAATTAATTATAAATGTACCGCTGTCGGAAACGGTGCTAACGATTTGGATCAAATTTTGTATTTAGAAAAGGTTTTCAACCGACTTCCAATTCCAAAAAGGAGGAGGTTCTCAATTAGTCGGAATCTTTTTTTTATGTATGTTCACCGATTACTCGAAGACGCCTGAACCGATTTGGAAATATTTTTTTTTGTTTCAAAGGGTATATATACTTCCCAAGTGATCCCATATAAATTTTATCGCATTCGGTCGAGCGGATTTTTTTAAATATCAACAATAAATATTTTTTTTAAATAAATTGTTTAATCGAATATGTTATTAAAAACTTTGTTCTAACAAATTACCTGCTTATTACGTCTACACTAAAAATGCAATAATACAAACTTTTTAACATAAAATAAAACCGACTTCCAGGCACTAAAATGTAAAAAATAACTAAACGGAGGTTTTCATTTAGAATAGATTTTAAATTAAAATTTGTAAATTAAGACTGTTTAGATTTATCTGGTTTTGACATCTATCGGCGCTCTGAGTGTTAGCGTTAAGTCACGTGACCATGTCGATTACGATTTACATGAATTTACTCCCCATCTAAACCTGCCTATAGAGGTTTTAACTTCAAAAATATTTCAAAATCAAATTGGTACTATGCGATTAAAAAACCAGTGATAAAAAGTAATAATTTCATTCGAAACTAGATATGAAACGAACACACAAACCCCCACATAGGGGAGAAAATTACATCGTTACAATAACGCGTCCCCAGTTCTATGACCCTACGCAGTTACAAAACTAAATTCTTTTGCATCATTTAAATTGTTCTGACGTATGAACAAGATCTTAATTAAAAACGCTTGATTAATTAACATTTTATATTTTTCTACTCTCTAACTGTACTTCAAAGTTATGTGATCTGTATCTATACTCAATATTATAAATATGTAGAAAGAAAAATGTTTTTGTATGTTTGTTTGTAATGGATAAACTAAAAACCAGTTGAATCGATTTAGATGAAATTTGGTATAAATATAGTTTGAGACCCTGGAAAGGATATCATGTATTTTTAACTAGGAAATTATGTAATCGGGTGAAATGGGAATGAAAGTTTGTATGGGGAATCAACCATTTCTCAAGTAAGGGATAGGTATATGTAAAACTCATCATACCTTATGAATATATATACTAATATATAGTCTATCTGTTCCATATTAACCGTTAAGTTAAGAATGTAAGTGAAATAAATTTAGGAGGTAGGTAAACTCGAAAATGTTAATTCGATATTTAATGTTTTTCACCAGTAAGCTAAGATATACCTACTTTTTATATCTTTATGTCTAGGGGTTCCTCAGGTAACCACGACAATGACCATGGTTTCTAGCAACCAACTAGTTAGATGCCTATTAGGTATTTATTCAATACTGCGTATAATAATAATAATATTAGTCCCGCTGAGTTTCTTTCACTAGTTCTTCTCAGGTCCGAGACTTTTTCCTACCTCAGTTGATTTCCGAACTGGTAGCAGACTCATGATGTTCAGTAAAAAATTGTAATAATTTAATGCTGAATAAAATATTTTGAATTTGTATTATGCGATCGCGACTATAATATATATGTATATGACATACATATATTTTGGTTAAAGTGACCACAATCTAGGGACCATAATCTAGTAACCTTGTGTGTGTGGGATCTTAGAGCCGGTGCGGAGTGCGGATCACTAACCCACCTATGACCTAAGTAGTTATATATTAAAATAGCAGACTAGGTTCCATCCTATTTTGTTACACTAATAAATTTAAAATTACAACAAAATCCTTATAGATCTCACGCCACCTATAGTAGTATTATGGTGCTTACAGAAACCTTTCTCAGCAGACATGATAAGGTATCCCTATAAAAGTAAATTGTATTGAGATGAATGGTTTAAAAATACATAGAATATACAAACAAACAGACAGACTCATGTTCATTTTAAATATTGATCCTCTAAAGCATAATAAATATATTAAAAAGTTATTTACCTCTTCAGAAAAACAATTTAATTTAGCTTTAACATTTACTTGTTGGGACCCAAAAATAAAAAACTTTTCATACAAAAATGTTTACTATGATTTATCTTTTCTATAACATGTAATAGGATAAAATCTCACAATAAGATAACAGAAAACAATTAATATGAAATGGTAGTTCTAATTTGAAAGACATCTGATCCCGAGCGTAATCCGATTTGTCTGATCGAACACCGGCTGTTATTAAATTTGACCTTACTATTGGATACATTGATTTTTAATGTTATTGCATACTAGTGACTTACCCTTACTTCACTCGAGTGCGTCCCTAAATGTCATTTGTATTTATATTATACCTATACATACAGCGCCACCTTTTAGCAAATTTTAATACTAATATTAGCTTTCGTGGTACTCCAGATTACAATCTATCATTAAAGTAAACATGACTTAAAATTAAAATAAATAAAAATCGTTAGAACGATGTGTGTTTTATTATAATAAAAAAAACTAAAGGGTGGCATGAAAATATTTTTTTATAATCCAGGGAGGCTCAACAGTAGAAAGTTTGGAACACCCTGATCTAAAGCGTGAAGAAATAAGAAACATACACACATATAACTTTCGAAATTATTATAGGTAGTGTGATGTCACGTTATCGATCCGATTATACTATATTTCTATTAAGTTTTTATTTATAACCTTATTCGAATTATTAAATTACGCGAAAATAATTAGATGTATTAAAAGAGCTTGTAATTAAAATTCATTTCTATTTATACTATACCTACTAAACTTTAGTAAATCCTACTAATACTATAAATACGTATATGAAAGTTTGTGAAATTGTTTGGTTGTTTGTAACTTAATAATACGTAAAGTGTTCGCCATTTTATAGTATATATTATGTTATATGTATATATATGTATGTAGGATATTATTTATTCACAAAAAAACGTCTTAGTAACCGAGTGTAATGATTTTACATGCTGTAAAAATATGAAATATGTATCATAGGTAAATATGACTTAAAAAAGTTTTTTTTTTACTTAAAATTCTCACACCTTACGCTAGCTTTTATAAGATCAATATCTGCGTAACAAAACAAAATAATATTTCTCGCTATGTCAGACGTTATTTAACATAAAAATTTCTCGCAAAGCAAAATGCACCTTTCCTTTGATTTGGGAGTGCCATCCATCATCAGGATGTAAATCCAATTGCCCATCGCACTCGCCACCCTAAATGAATTACCGGTGACACGCGCCTCTATTATTGCTCTAACCGATTTATTTCCTCTGTACAATAGAGAGTACGACGATTTTTAGTAATTCAGTCTGTTTAATAAGTAACTGAATAGCAAGTGTTATCTAGATTATGTATATTGTCAATTTTAGAATATGAGCTAATTTTTTTTTTATATATTTATAAGATATTATTAGGTTATACAGGATAAATAAAAAAGAGAACGAGAAAACCAAAAACGAAGTTTTTCTTAAGACATTTTACTAAGTTTAGTGTAAACGTATAATAACATTTTCTATATAGATATGTACCTACATAGGTACGAGTAGGTGATGCGCCCTGACCAAAATTTGATTTATAATAAAATTTGAGGTAGATGACAGTGAAGTTTTTCATTACTAACAGCCAATAGAATGTAACTACCTGATAGTTTTAGAAAATTTATTGCCAAAGGAAAATCATATTTTCTAGACTTATAATAGCTTTGAAATTCATTAAAAAATATATATGAAAGATTACATTTACTTTTAATTTAGGAGTTTATAAAATAAAATTCTTAAGTCTGCAACTAATATTTACAAGAATGTTAAAAAAAAACATTAGCAAATCAATTCTATCAATTTAAATGGTCGCGAAATACAAGTGAAGAGATCTCCAAGTCACACATGTCACAAAACGACAATAAAAGCATGTCCTTGGCAGCATCCTACATCCGCTTCTCACACTAAGCGACCACGCATTAAATCTTAATACCTAATAAAATTTAAGCATCTGTCAATCACAACGATGAGTAATTAGCTTTTTTAATCAGACAATATTGTCTTTTACTACAGTTTTCTATTTATTAGTGATGATTAAAATTTATCTTGCATATTTAATTGTTCTTTATCGCTAAAAATCGATAATTCTAGAAATGTATTGGGTGTGTGAATATGACTCCGCCCCTTTTTGTCAAAATAAAACACATTTGTTCGCTTACAAAATTAAAAAAAAAAATTATTGAAAGTATGCTCCATCTGCAGCTACAACCTTCGCCCATCGTTCAGGTAGTTTTCGTATTCCTTGCTGGAAGAAGTCCTGGTCTTTTGAGCTTATCCAGTTGTCAATCCAAATTTTGATACTTTCACATGAAGTAAACTTTTCTCCAGTAAGGTCTGTCTGCATCGTCCGGAATAGGTGGTAATCCGAAGGAGCTATGTCTGGTGAATATGGCGGGTGGGGTAACACTTCCCAGTCCTGTCCCTCTAAATATCTTTTTACGACTTCTGCGGTATGCGGTTTGGCATTGTCATGCTGAAGAATTAATTTGTTATGTCTATTCACCCATTCTGGTCGTTTTTCTTCTATGGCTCGCTTCAAACGCATTAGTTGTCGTCGGTAAACTTCTCCATTAATAGTTTCAGAGGGTTTGAGCAACTCATAATATACAATACCTTTCTGATCCCACCAAATACAGAGCATGACCTTGGCACAGTGAATATTTATTTTTGGCTGTGATGGGCCTGGTTCGCCTGGTTTCACCCAAGCTTTTTTGCGTTTAGGATTTTCGTAGTGTATCCATTTTTCGTCTCCTGTGACTATCCGATGCAAAAATCCTTTTCTTTGCTGTCTTTGAAGCAGCATTTGACAAATGGTTTTCCGACGTTCCATGTCTCTTTCTTTTAAATCATGTGGAACCCAGTAACCGGCTTTTTGAATCATTCCCATCATTTGTAAACGCTTTGCAACAGTTGAACGATCAACATTTAATGCTGCAGCTAATTCTGATTGAGTTTGGCAAGAATCTTCCGCCAATAATGCTTCCAATTCAGCATCTTCAAATTTTTTTGGTGGTTTTCCATGTTCTTTATCCTCAGTACTAAAATCGTTATTTTGAAATCGTCGAAACCATTCCTTGCAAGTTGTATTAGACGGAGCATGCTCACCATAAATCTCCACAAGCAAACGATAAGTTTCCGCTGCAGTTTTCTTCGCAATAAAATAATGTAATAACACTTCCCGCAAATGACGTTTATTTGGAATAAAAACCGACATTTTCGAAAAGGTGAAAACAATTGTTGCTTACACTTCAACCAAATATCATAAAATGCGTTAGATAGCTGACATTCAGTACTATCGAATACAAGTATGGTCATTTATTAGTACACGTAAACAATACTAAAAACGACATCTGTTGAGAAAGGGCGGAGTCATATTCACACACCTAATATGTATATATTCAGCCATTTTTAACGTCCCACTGCTGGGCACGGGCTTTAATAGGAGGGGTTCAGGCTATAGTCGACCACGCTGGCTAAGCGCGGGTTGGCGGACTTCACATGTCTTTCGAAAACTTGCTAGGTCCTCTCAGACATGCAAGTTTCCTCACGATATTTTGCCCTCACCGTAAATCGTAATCATGCTGGAAATGATTCGCACATGAAAATACCAGAGGTGCAAGACCGGAGACTTGAACCATCTTCAATCGGTTTTTCAACGCGCGTTACCACTGGGTTACCACTGCCAATCATTTTAGAATTGATTATGGTGAAAATGCTCACAATTGGACTACCGACGATTGTTTAGTAACTAATACCGCATTTAGTCTTAATAAGACCGTAACTTAAATCAATATGATAAATATATTAAGTATCAGCTGCGTGAACTTAGATATCTCACCTGTAATTAAAAGTATTAAAATTATATATCAATATTTAAGTGATCTAGTATTTCTAGATAGTTGAAGAAGATATATGTAAAAACCTGTTGTACACCGTTTTTAATTAATACCATACACATATTTTACGCATACTATAATAAATAGCCTTTCTACGATAAAAACAATCTGTAAGTCAACTTTGAACGAACAAAAATCCAACGCACATAACTTCCAACGTTAATTTTAAAACCCTCTCGCTCTGATTACGCGGCTGAAGATTCCAGCTATTAGAGTAATGGCACACACGTGGCGTAAATCCCTAAGCACAAAAGGCGATTTGCCCAAATTTATTATTAATAGGCTCTTTGAAACTGCGGTCCAGAGGATGATTTGTTGATTGCGAGGATTTAAGAATCAAAGTACCTCTTTCTTTGCATGTAATTTAGATTATGCATATCATATGTAAAAATAATTAACTAATTATAAGCTACTGTTCAATACGTATAAAGGCCCGTCAAAAAGCAATTCTGTGCAACTGGCCAATATTCCACCCAACTATAACTTTTTGCAAAAATGACTTGGGTCACTCTGACAAACCGCTCTGTTATAGCGTAAAAAAGGACAAATTAGCATCATTTTTACACTTATTACAATTAGTAAGGATTGGTTGAGGAATCATAATATTTTTTCATATTTTATTTTGGTCCTTTCAAATTTTCAAATATAGGTTCATTCAAATCAATAAGAAAATACATCACTAGAATTTAACAATGCAGTCCTAAAGTCGTACCACGCCCAAAACTCGGACAGAGTAATGTCGCCTATGACCCAGCAGTTTTAAATCTTAAACCTATTAGAATCTTCCTGTCGGCGAATTAGGTTGTGAAATGGCCGGCCGACTTCAAACGTCGGCGGCTCTCTGACCAATGATTTGAGCGATGCGACATGAATCATAACTACGAATGAAATTGATTGAAACGCTACTGTAGCCGGTGATTTTTTTATTTATATTATATGTTGAAAGATATGTTAAACAGAGCGTATCGTTGTTTGGAGTTTAATGATTATGGACTAGCTCATGTACCTATTAAGTTTCAGTTAGATTAGTTTTGCTTAGGTTTCAGATTGCTAAGAAACCACCGACTGGTAACCTCGCACCCTCTTTTTATGAAGAATATTATAAAATCCAGCAGTATTTTAAATAAAACTATCTTTTCGGATTTTGTCGCGGATTTATTTGCAAATAAATCCGCGACAAAATCCGGAAAGATAGTTTTATTTTTAAAATGTCAAATATTCGCGTAAATCTAAGAAAGTATCCAGCAGTATTTATTAAAATACACAACAACAATTTTAACATAAATATATTATATGTATTTATATATCTTTTCTATTATCTGAAATCAATACATACTGTGTCAATTTCCTAATATGAATGTTAAAGAAGGTTACAAAGTACTTTTCTTCATCAACAAAGTTTTTGTATTTTTTTATGCGCTTTTAACGTCTTCTGTCAGACATTAGAACTATTTTCGTCTATACTGCGATAGAGAAGCAAGTATTGGTAATTGCAGAGCGCTATGACTTTGACCTAATTATTCTCAAGTGTGGTCTCACGGGATTTAGTTTCAAGCATGATTTTACTATGCCATCACGAGCTTTTGACCTTAGAAATACTTGTGGGATTGCGTTGAAAAAATTAATCACTTTAATTAACTAAATATATTATGTACTTTTAAAAGAATTTTAACTAAGAAACCTGTCTTACTGTAAATATTGTTTTATTGTGCCTAAATTATATATTTTATTAAGTTGATTGAGAATATGGGTATGATATTCATGATAATATTAAACTTCTTTTGTCAAGTTCAAGCGGTGATTATTGTAAGTAACAAAGATTTTGATCAAAAAGGAGTTTTTGCAGTATATTTAAAAGCAAAAACGTACAACGTGATGAAAACCGGCATTGTCTGAAAGAGCAGGACAAGTGATATAAGAATATATAACATTACATAAGTAAGAAAGAGAAGAATACGATTTCCGTAGTAAAAACAGGCAGACAAACAATTGCGTCCAATTGAAATTCTGCCCTGAGAAAACATTCAATCACGCACAATTAACACCTCTTAACCCGTTCCGCTGTTCACACGACAATCAACCCTGGTCACAATGTAATTGCTTCTAAAAATTTTGAAGGTTTCTCTGGATTGCCAAATGTGGAGTCGTTTTTGAGCTTTAAGTAAATTGCATTCGAATGAACTTAACTTTAGACAATGTAAGAAATAAAGTTTTAGGAAAAAACATTTTATAGAAGACGTATATTGTCTTTATATTGAAATGATTTTTTAAATAAAATAGGATATAAATATAAAATCTTAAACTAACAAATTTAGTAAAAAAATAAAAATTGAATAAAAAGTTTTCAAGGTACCAAATAATATTAGAACAGCTAAAAAGTATGAAATATATTTAAATGTAAAAACAAATTTAGCATAAAGCAACATCTGGACCCCAAAAACTGAATGAGTCACGCACACTATATTCACACTTTGATGAGTTACGATTTAATTCACAACTAGATCTTAGATCAATTAGAGCAAATGACAAACATTGTGAATAAGCATGCGTAGGAGCCGTGCCGTGGGAATCATGTTCTTGATTAGACGTGGGCTAGACGGATGGGTTTTGTCAGTAGATTGAAAAATTCTTACAAAATAGCCATGCAAATTAATTTACAGGATTATTAAATGCTATGTAAACAACCAGAATGTATGTTTAAAGAAAAGTTTAATAGGAATTTATAATGAACTAACGACTTATCCTCGGATAGGTCGGGTGCTGTTCTAGGTACCAAGTGGCCTATGGCCTATTACTCTAAGTTATATATCCAGTCTATCCGTATTCCAAATTTCATTCAAATAAGGCCAGCCATTTCAGGGTGAAGAAGAACCAAACATAGACAAATATGTACATACTTTTACAAATAATAGTAGTTCGAATTTATTAGGTATGAAGTTTGCTCACGGCTATTCTCAATATAATGCACGATAAAGAGAAATGAGTTAGCTACTAACATAACTTGCTATATATACCTACAGGTATGTATTGATTTATAATATTTAAATATAAGAATAGTTTAAAGTATTGGCTGATCATTAAACTAAAATCCGTATGAATCCATTAACTATTGGTGAAGATACCATCATATATGTATAATAGTATACACAAGAAAGCTACACCCGAATTAAATACTTATCGTGCTTAAAGTTGATCAAAAATCAAAATGACTCGCAAAAGATGCTGAAACTGATAACTTAAGAGTTAGGCATAGCTGTTCGTAGGAGCAGGGTTTAGTGACGGTTGTTTCAAACAAAGAGTTTGCGGTAACGAATAAGGTTATATATTTATAATAAATACTAATTAACTCAAACAATCAACAACTTCCTCTATTAGAGATTGTGTTCATAGAATAGATTAGGTCTGAAACAGTTATATTAATTAAAGCAACTTTGTTCAATAAAAATATCGAATTGAAGTCAGGAAAGGGTGACCCGCCTGACCCGGAATGCCAGTGTTTCGCAACTAAAAAGTCTTGTTCGAACATAAAGAGTCAGTATGCTGGTTGAGATAAGGAATACCTAGTAGACTGCGCGTCACCAGATAATGAGCACATACTGCTACTAGCGATTAGAAAATCTATACATATACCTAATAAAATTCTAACTGATTCAAATCTGTACATTAAATATTTTTTGAAAAATCTTATTGAAATAGACGTTATTATGGCTACAGTGCTCGCATATATATATATATATATATATATATATATATATATATATATATATATATATATATATATATATATATATATATATATATATATATATATATATACACACACATATATTGAAGTAGACATTATTATCTATACAGAGGCCGAATCTATAGTTTTTAGAATTTTTGTCTTTCTGTCTATCTGTGACCGTATCACGGAAAAAACACTTGACAGATTTTGATGAAATTTGGTTCATATGATGATAGCTGATTATCCAGGTCAACATATGGGATACTTTTTATTGCGGGAAAATACTGCGGGATGCGGGATAATAACTAGGGACGTCCCCGAGCCGAGCGAGGGTGAGTCGCTAGTATATATGATAGTACTAAAGCTTTATATGACAAACTTAGTCTGGTAAAACGTTGACTCCGCTAGAAACAAAGGGTGAAGGTTATATTATTCAAAAAGAAAGTAACCATTATGTCTACATCTAATTAGAATCAGTTTTGTAGTTAGTGTACGGGCGATCATAAATATTTGTTTTGAAAACTGAGTACCTATACTTGTATTCATCCCTTTTTAACGTCCCACTGCTGGGTACGGGCCTCCCTTCAATACGAGAGGATTCAGGCCATAGTCCACCACACTGGCCAAGTGCGGGTTGGCGGACTTCACTTGTTGGTATACTATTAATAAATTAGTCTCCCTTTGAGGAATGGCGTATTTAGTATAAAACTTAAATTAGTTGGCCCTCTTAAACACTCTTTATCAATGTTCTTGATGAGTCCAGTAGTACGAAATTAGAAAACTACTCGTAGAATGTATATATGTATTTTTTTGTTCTTTACATAATAACTCATACGTTTGTTATTATGTTTGGCCCAAAATAAATGTTAGGCATGGATATGAACAAAAATTATGCAAATTTAAATGTAAGGATTCAAATTCATTTGATACTATATTATTAGCAAAAGTACCTAATCTGACCGCTAAAGCTTAAACAAAGTAAAGAAGGTATGGCTTGCTTATCAAAAGTTTTATGAATTTAATCATAGCAAGTTGCAGATATTTGCTAAAACGTATGCATTTTAATTCCGGTAAGTTATTTCTCACTTAGCAATGTTGACTAACATACGGTAAGTGGTAATTATGTGACGTGTGATCGTTTATCAGAGAGGCGATCTGTTCAGGGCTTCCGTTTGAATTCTCTAGATTGTCATGAGTGGGTCGTTGTGGCCAATTATAATACGCTCCTGTGCGATGGCCACCCAGGCTTTGTAATGAAACACTTGGATTAGCAGATAAAATCTTTAGAGATGCATTTATTATTTTATTGTCCAATGATATCGATTATTTATTATGTATTTATTACAATTTTTTTCAAGATATTTATCTTTTAAAGGAACATGTATTGAGCAATAGAAAATTTCGTTAAAAATATTTACAGTATAGAAAATTGGATAATATAAAATATTATTTTTTATCAATTTTCAATTAAGTTTTATTACCTATTTCAAATAGCTCGCTTATAATTTATCAGAATTCCAAGACATCATTTGTTATAGTTAACGAAAATTATCGTTTATTAAAAACACTTTCGTCTCCATAACTTTATTGCGCATACATCAGAATTCTCATCGAATGGCTTTACGCAGAACCTAAATGTGTTAAAACAAATGTAGTAACGCAATTTTCGTCTTTTGCTCATTGTAATATGTATCATATTCCTTTGTCACAGTTGCAACGATGTCTATAATTCAGTTGTTAATAATAATTCAATGAATGAGCACGGTCCCATTGATGAACGACCGATTGTCTCTCAACTAGAAGTAATTGACGTTCGGTGCTCTTTGATATTGATAACGGTCCTGGTGGTATTGTCTTTATCTAAGTGACATTTTGTTATTTTTAATAACTAATATATAATTGATAGATAATTTTGATGATTGCAAAAAGATTAGTATTGTTTTTAATTTCAAAATCTTTAAAAAAGCAAAGGTATGTGTCTTAGACAGATTCTTTTTAAGCTTTTGCTTATTAAGTTGACGTTCTTATGTGACATGAATTTAATTAATATTTAATTAAAATTTATTAGATTACTAGTGACTTACATTTTAACGGTTAGTATAGATTTCTCAGAGATGAGAGATTTTTCCGCAGTAAAAAGTATCCTATATGTTGATCCGGATAACCAGCTGTCATCATATCAAATTTCTTCAAAATCTGTCCAGTGATTTTCTCGTAATGCTTTCCCACACAGACAGACATTCTAAAAACTAGATTCGGCCTAGGTATCGATAATAATGACTATTTAAAAAAGATTTTCCAAAAAATATTTAAGTTACAGATTCGATGGAGAATTTTATTATATTTATAGATTTAATTACTTATTTGTGCAAATTAGTTATGGCACAAGGAAAATGAAATAATATTATTCAATATGCGGAATTTATATTTTGTCGTCATTTTTTTCAATATTTATTACTTTCTTTATCTCACCGGAAACAGATTCTTTATTTTTATCACGCTTGATATAACATAGTTGGTATTTTTAGGTCTACTATATGCACTATGTAATTATTTTCATATACCATAATTATTAGGACTTTTGAAATATTTATATTTTTAATTACGTTAAAACAGTACGGAGTAATACCTACCTACTCAGATATCCGTTTCAGTTAAATTAAAATTGTTCATTCCAGGCTTCCTTAAATATAATTGGATATGTACAATGTACATACATCAAATGGCATTCGAACCCGCTCCAATCACCACATTAGCCTCGTAACAAACATGTGATACATGACCATCCTCCATCTAACACTTTCAAATGATAAGATTAAATATTTCATAAATCATCAAATATCTAAGCACTTATCTTTGAGAAAAGATTTATATCGGTTACCATATTGACCTAATATACATTTGTTAGCGAAATATGCAATTTTTATTCCATGTTAAACCAAATCCTTGATTAGATAGATACGCGAAACTGAATCTATTATTAATAAGATTACAACGTTGTTGATTAACAGAATCTAACCAATATCCACTCACTTTCGATATCGCCTGCGCTAAAACACTGTAGTAATAATTGATGGAAACGCACAATTGAAGGAAATTAGTACGTTTGGCTTTATCAGTAACTGCGACTCACCCTAGCTTCGCTCGGGTTCGTCCCTAGATTGATTCCTCATACAAATTTTCATCCCAATTTTTACCCCCTTAAGGGATGATTTCAGGAATAAAAAGTTTCCTATGTCCTTTCTACGGCCTCAAACTATCTTTTTACCAAATTTCATCTAAATCGGTTCAGTAGATCCAGAGATTACCTACCCCGTACAACGTCACAAACTCACAAACTTTAATTCTTTATAACTTGTTTCCCTCGGGGTTGTCCCTAGGTACGTTTTGACTCTTAATATGGAACAGATAGACTATATATACGTAAGTATGATGAGTTTTATACCCGTTACTTGAGAAATTATTGATTCCCCATACAAACTTCCACCCCTCTTTTCAACCCCTAAAGGGATAATTTCCGGGATAAAAACTATCCTATGCCCTGGGTCTCAAACTATTTCCGTACCAAATTTTATTTAAATTGGTTCAGCGGATTAAGTCTGAAAAGGTTACATACAGACAGACAGAGTTGCTTTCTAATTTATAATATTAGTATGAATGGTATTGATGATAACTGTATATTATTTTTATTAATATGATATATCATGACCCTAATTTGTCTGAAAATATCAAAAATTGCATCCGACGCGATAACAATTGCAATAAAGTCAATCGTAATTGAATGAGCGATCACACGATCAGGGAGTGGCGTTATTTGAGAGGGCGCCACCGGGAACTGGCGCCGTCTGATAGACAGTTTTAGCTTGGCCTTCTATTAGGTGAACACTGTATAGCTTGTACCATAGTTTTTATTGCTGGACTATTTCTTAATGGTTTTATTTAAAAAAATATAGTTTTCAACCGACTTCAAAAAGGAGGAGGTTCTCAATTCGACTGTATTTTTTTTTTTTACCTCAGAACTCCGTCATTTATTAACCGATTTGGACAATTTTTGTGTTGTTTGAAAGTGTATACTTCCAGATTGGTCCCATTTAAATTTCAAAAAAAAAATACCACCCCTAAGGGTGGAAAATAGCTAATGATGAATTTAACCTACTTCTAATTGTCATATTGACTTGAAACTTTGCAAGTGTTTCTATTTCCGTTGATAGTACAGTGGTTCAGTATTGTTGACCTGATCTGATGGTAAGGCCAGAAGGTGGATAGGTGGAACTCTTCAACGGCTAATAGTAGATACTTTGAGTTTGGGCTTATTTTGTTTGATTTGATAAGCCTAACACGTTAGAATTTTTACTTTGCTACTACTGTCTACACTAAAAAGGGAAAAATAAAAACTTTTTAGCAAAAAAAATAAAAACCGACTTCAAACAAAAGCACTAAAAAGTAAAAAATAACTGATTGGTAGTTGTCATTTACTATACATACCTAATCAAATATTTTCGAAGTCGGTGTGCTTTGGCTAAGTAATTAAAGCCTACCCATTAAATTCATACCTAATCAAATATTTTCGAAATCGGTGCCAGCCCATACAAAGCAAAGTATATATGTATTTAAAGTTATATATGTGTAGTGTATCTATATGGTATCCATAACACAACCCTCGTAGCTTACCACGGAACTAGATGGTGCTGTGTGCTAATGTCCCAACATATTTATTTATTTACAGTAGATGTAATTTAAGTTATTAGTAGTAGGTAATGTTAGTATAATGAGCCAAAAAAAGTTATTTTACCTTCAGGGGTGCATTTTTTTATTTATATGGATTGTATGGATCTTCTATAAAATGTAGAAGAATTGAATACACCTCCTTTTTTGAAGTCAGTCCTTATAATTTCCTTACATATCACACAGAATATTATCAACACACAGAAAAATAAAACAAAAAATACTCAAATAGGATTCAAACGGTTTTATTTTTAAATTGAATAGACTTAGGTATATTTAAGAGCTATGATAAAAATACTTTCTTAGATTTACGCGAATACTTGACATTTTAAATAAAACTTTCTTTTCGAATTATTTTGTGAATTTATTTTGATTTTTGGTTTTCGACGATTCTAGTTGTCTTTGAGACGTCTAAAAACTTTAGTTTCTTCCTTGACTATAATTGCTGTAAAGCATTCGAAATGTCGGGAACCAAAAATCAAAATAAATCCGCGAAATACTCCGAAAATATAGTTTTTTAGTTATGACAATCTAAAACGTACATATATTTGGTGTTGCTATTATTGTATAGCACTCTGACCATTGGAAAGTAGGCCTAATAATTCATATCTTTATTGTATTGGAGTGTTGCGGGTTCTAACGTTACAAACTACGTGTTGATTAATCTAGATCTTAATAAAGCTATTTATAGATGCAATTTCAATTAACCTCTCCACATTTCTTCGTTCTGATTCTGTCGCTATTTAAATGTCTTTGTTTACATTGCTGTTGTTATCTATTATACATATAATAAAATTCTAACTGAGTCGAATCTGTGCATTAAATATTTTTTGGAAAATCTTATTGAAAGTCATTATTATCGATACAGAGGACGAATCTATAGCTTTTAGAATGTTCGTCTGTCTGTCTGAGACCACATCACGAAAAAACCACTGGACAGATTAGTCACTGGAGGTCAACATATAGGATACTTTTTACTGCGGGAAAATATCTCATCTCTGAGAAATCTATACTAAACGTTAAAACGTTACTATTCAAATTCAAATATATTTGTATGATCAAATTGCTAAAAGCCTAGCATTTGTGCGACTCGGTCCACGTAGTTTACGGATTTTCATACAAACTTCCAACCCCCTATTTACCCTTTTAAGGGTGAATATCTAGAGATATTAGCGGATTCCTACCTGGTTGGTACTTTACATTATACTTTCTGAGATATCACGATTGATCAGTGAGTAATATTTCGCTTATATCTCATAAGATGATTAGATGCTTAAAGATACATTGAATATTTTGGGAAAAATTGAGTCAAAGATAGAAATTTGAGATGAAAAATCTTCTTTTTTATATAAAGGGTCCTTAAATTGAAAAAGCTATAGATATTATTTATAACTACTCAATGCTTTTACTCAATTTTTTCGGCACGAGAAGAAGAAGAAGAATGCTTTTGCTTTAAGCCGTATTAATAATAAGCTATTAACTTCAACGTACAGTTAAAATACAGCAAATTTTTGGATCCACATAAAACAAATATTTTAGAACAAATTAATAGAAATGCAATATCAAAAAACGTACTTGAGTTAGGCGCAATTAAAAAAAATTCAACACAAGTATACTTCTAGCTGAGTAAACCTAGGGACGAAATGTAGCTGTAACTGTACGACGATTGTGGCGAGAGTGTCTCATTATTTATATATAATACTAACAACTTACCCTCGCTTTGCTCAGGAACGTCCTTGGGTGCCTATATGTCACTCCAGGTCATAATCTTTTTCGCACTAAATTACATCCGAACCCATCCAACTGCTTCACAGTATAGGAGTAACAAAAATACATACACACACATACATATAAACTTTCGTATTCATACTATTAATTCGATTTTGAAACTTTTACCGATTTTCTTCAAACGCAGTAGATAATCTAACTTTCTCAATAAACCAATTCACCAAAACACAGGATGTGCTGATACAATTGGCGTATAGGACAAATTAGCGCTCGCGCCGGACGCCGGTCATTGATTCTTAAACGTTGGCGCCGTTCGACCCGATCTGCTCTTCACATTTTTATTTCCTGAGCCCCTGAATCTGACTCATGAATCTATGAATCATAACGAATAGAGGTCAGTGTGACGGTTTCGTTGCAATTGTTCAAATTGTGGATTTCGTTGTGGAGATGAAGATTTTGGGAGTTTTAATCTTAAGTTGGTTTAACTACTATTTTTACAATCACTTTAAAGTAATCTAGTGACTTTGAAGTGACATTTTGCAATATACTAATATCCCACGAAAATCATGAAATGTGGATACTGCAGTAAAAAGTATTTTTATTAGCACTCCTTGGTTCATGTTTCTACGCAAAAAATCTCGGTTGTATAATCAATATGTTCAAACAATTCATACCCCCAATTATAATATGTATATTCCAAAGAGTTTCACATATTAAAAAGTTTTTATTGATACTCTTAAATTATTTTAATTATTTTAAATTAAATAATGAAAAAAATAATTAAAATAATTTATTTTAATATTAAGTGACAGTGATGGAGTAAAAAATTCAAATTCTATTTTGGCGCTTAACCTTTGAAAATCTTTAAAATAGTCTAATTACTTGAGATTAATAAGCTATCTAGATTTCATTTCTTGATCCTGATTAATCCAAAAGATAAGAGATAATAAAAGTCTATACATACAATAAAATTGTAACCAAGCCGAGTCTGTATATTAAATATTTTTCGGAAAATCTTATTGAAATAACTTAAAAATATTATTGAATTAAAATTAAAAAATAAATAAAACGTATGATGTAGGGAAAGAAGTGAGTTGCTAGTATATAAATAAAAATAAATATTTTTAATACCTACATTATATTCAAAATACATTTTTTAAAGATTGATAAACAATACGCCGTATCCGTCATTTTTAATAAAATATACGCCCCGAAAATAATACCTTCTTTTTGAAAGTCGGTCAAAAAGTGAGTGACCATAAGTCTATATTAACGTCCCTCGACGACTCGGGCGACACGCGACGCGCTGGCGCCATAGAATCGCTCTCTTCCTTGAGGATGCAGCACAGATTGTCCTTGCTCTTATCGTTCTTATCCTGTTTCGAAATGTCCGTCCGTTGTGATCTCTAAATATTGAAATATTACTGCATTTTTATTATTTTTATATTTACATCTTTAATATAGCATTGGTACTATATTATTATTTTGTTACAACGTAACAGTCTGATAATAAAGATGTGTTTAATCAATTATCAACTAAACACTAATAACCAATAATACCAAGACAAAACTAGTCTAAACGCATTTTACTTCAGAACTAAAAATCCAGCTTTCTGTTAAAATTAACTGAAAAATTAGATTTTTAGTTGCTTTCAAAATGATAAATAGGTTAGCAAATAAATAGCAAACAAAATCAATGGGTGTCAACTATTATATTAGCTTGAAATTGGTATTATTTGGGAAACTGAGTGCATCGGGTTCAAAACCACTATTTTCATATGCGAATCTTTTCCGAACATAATTACCACTTAGAAAGAAAACATGATGAAGAAATCTGCATGTCTAAGAGAACCTAGCAAGTTTTCCAAAGACATGTGAAGTCGAAAAACCCACACTTGGCCAGCGTAGTGGACTATGGCCTAAACCCTTTGTATTGAATGGAAATCCATGCCCAGCAGTGGGGCGACCTTACCACTTTCTTTGCTACGTGCATTTACTATATTAATTTTTAACTTCATAGCAAGATTTTTTATTGTGAATAGACACTTTTTTTAATAATCAAAATATTAATCAGCTAGTATTATATTCATAGTAATGTTAATACCTGATTTTTAAAGTGGATTACAAAATCATTAATCACGAAAATTTTAAGCGGCCAAATTAAATTTCGCTGTCAGGTTGATATCAAATAAAAACGGTATTACATGCAATTACAGGTGATAAAAATAATTACACGACCGTTATCGTTTATCCGTAGCAGTGATTACCTAAATGCGTGTTCGATAAAATTTATCTACAAAATCGTTTTATTTAGTATTTCGTTTTTAGTTTTAAAATATGTTATAGTGACTTACCCTCGCTACGCTTAGGTGCGTCTCTAGGTGCCTAATATATAATACTAGCGAGTCACACTCGCTTCTCTCAGGTTCGTCCCTAATTACATTTTAACGTTTAGTATAGATTTATCAGAGATAAGATATTTTCTCGCAGAAAAAAGTATTCTATATGTTGACCCGGATAACCAGCTATCATCATACCAAATTTCACCAAAATCTGTCCAGTGGTTTTCCCGTGATGCGTTCCCAGATAGATAGACAAACAGACAGACAAAAATACTAAAAACTATAGATTCGGCCTCTGTATCGATAATAATGACTATTTCAATAAGATTTTCCAAAAAATATTCAATGTACAGATTCGACTCAGAATTTTATTAGGCACAAGTTTAGCAGATGTATGGGACGCAGCCCCTTGAGAAGTGAGTGGTATTTTTGGATAGGGGAGGTGATAGGGAGCTCAAATATATAAAAATTATTTTGAGCAAACGAAGGAGTCAAAAGTTATTGAGACCTAAAGTTATAACATTTCCATCCATTTCATACCTAAATAAGCCATTACAAAAGATAATCATACCTTTAACGAATAATAAACATCCTTTTTCATGTAAACTCCATATTTTCAATAATAATTAACAATTAAGGCTTTAAGGTATTAATATTTTGATAATTTCACTAAAAACAATAACCTAAACAAAATAATCTTCAATTTTGACAAGTGTCATAACAGATTATCGTTAGTAATTAGTTAAGAGTTATGCATATTTAAAGTGAAAATTGTCGTTAGATTACTAAGATTCTAAAATAGAAATATGTTATTTTCATTTCATACATACATTTCCGAATTTTTATTTAATTTATGTAATATATTGAGTTATATAATTAATTTACATTTAGCAAAAAAAAATTAATTTTATTATCTGTGAATACTTTTCAGTGTTTTTGGAGGGTAGTCACAAAATACCACGATGTTCCATAGTGTATGTGACTACGATCTGTACTCATTAAACGCGTTTAAGTTTTCATATTTTTTGCTCTTTTTCATAGTTATTTTTCTCATATTATTTTCCAGTAGTTATTAGTTTTTGTTAATTTTCGTATACGTTCGTTTCTATACTTTTGTTTTAACAGTATTACTATAGTTTTACATGCCTTAGTGTTCTTAGTGTTTTAAGAGTACTCATGTAATTTATAAACGTGAGTAGACTATTTTTTAAATCTCAGTGTATTATTTATTTTCGATTAAGTGGCAGTGGGACTTGGATAACGTAGGTAGCCTTCTCGTTAGGTCTTTTTTTTATTTCAAACCCAGAACCCCTGCTATCATTAGTGCTTTATGTTAATTTAAAATTCGGTATAGATCTCAGTATTTGAAGGTCACTTTGGCACTTCGAAGTGACATTTTGAATTTCCTAGTGTCAAAATGTCAGTAATGTCATAATAATGTATGGAAATTGTAACTTTAAGTGTCAATAACTTTTGACTCTTTCGTTTCCTTAAAACAAAAATTATATATTTGGACTCCCTATCTCCTCCCCTATCCAACAACCACCACCCCTCCAGGGGCCGCGTCCCATATACTAAATTGCAGCCTTTTATTATATATATATATATATATATATATATATATATATATATATATATATATATATATATATATATATATATATAGATGAGTTACTCCAATTCATGGTCTCTCTGTGAACTAAAATTCCAAACCCGACTAGCCGTTTTATCGTGAAGAAGTAACACGCACATATCTACAAACTTTTGCATTTGATAGTAATCCGATTAGAAAAATTGTTGAGGAATGGTTTTGCCCGACAGAACTTTGATAACAGGTTTTATTACCTCTTAGGCTAACGTTTATATTGTTCTCACATATGTTATATGGATCCCAATTTAATTATGATATATGGCAATGAACCATTAAATATCGTATTTTAGCCATTTATTAAATTATTTTATTTTACAATTTTTTTAAACTAGATAATAAATAATTTACATCTTTTAAGTTACTTCTAGGCAGTGGTAGCCCAGTGGTAACAAGCTTGCTTGGGAAACCGAGTGAAGTGGGGTCAAATCCCGGGTCTCGCACCTCTGATATTTTCATGTGCGAATCATTTCTAACATGATTACCACTTGCCTTACGGTGAAGGAAAAACATCGTGAGGAAACCTGCATGTCTGAGAGAACCTAGCAAGTTTTCGAAAGACATGTGAAGTCCGCCAACCCGAACTTGGCCAGCATGGTGGACTATGGCCTGATCCCCTCGTATTGAAGGGAGGCCCGTGCCCAGCAGTGGGACGATAAAAAGGGCTGAATACAACAATGAATACAAGTTACTTCTCGATAAATCCTAAGAAACTACTTTTTAAAGCCGCGTTTAACCACTTAATTCAGGCTAAAGAGCATGCAAAGAAACAGACATACATACACTCGTAACACATTACCTTCTTTCGGTGATAATCGGATAATAAATGTGAGCGTACTGTAATGTGAATTAGTTTATGTCCGTGGATGTCAGACGTCAGGCCCTTAGAGGGGCGATCGGGCAAATCATATCGTAACACTTCTTGATAAAGTAATTGAGCCTTTTCGTTCACTTAACTACTAAAATAAAACTTAAATAGCCTACCAGTTTTTATTAACAAGTGACCGTTTGTAAATGAATTTATGAAAAGAATGTCAATCGGGTCGGGACTGTAATTGGATATTTTCATCAAGGTATGATTCGTGTACGTGCTTATATAATTTTAGCCTTCTACTTCTCGCTTACCCGATACAAAATCGACTTAGTTTGTATGTAAAAATAATCTGTATAACTCTTAAATCGATTTTAAGTTACACACTATCAGTTATCACTGTTTTATCGATATATAATTTTCACATTTATTATGAATACTAATGATTTACCCACGTTTCACTCGGGTACTTCACTAGATGCCAAACAATCGCCTACGTATTTATCCAGCTCATAGTCTTTATCTATTTATTAAATTTGTCAAAGTAGCAGTTTTTGCGTGATGGTGTAAACATACACAAACAAATACACATACATACAAACATTCACAATTATAATTGTGGTTCAATTAGTGAACCGCTCTCATTTTGTTCTAAATGACAATCTGTGTTACTTTACGCAATTATATAGGTATGTTATTATGAAAATCTTATGACGTAAAGCAATAATTGTTTTTACTAGTATTAGGCCCAATGGTCGAAATTTTGCCATATTTTTTATTGCCTGGATCTCATGAATCGCTACTAAACAAAAAAAAAATCGGTTGACAAAGTTTTTGCCCTATGTATATAGAAAACGACATCAGAATAACATATTATGAGTCTATGACATATCAAGTAAATTTGTCATTTTCATAGAATTTTATAAATTTCCATTTTTCAATGAACTTAGAATTAGACCTAGTCTAATTAGGGGAGGAGGGGGCATAGCGGGGCCACGGGGCATAGCGGGGCAAGCCTTATGCAGCTCGAAACGAAAGCTGTGCAAACTATCAAATGGCTCGCTTTGATTGGTCGCTAGTCGGTGCGTGACCTCTATATGCGAGCCACGCCATTTCGGTATGCGTTTGTGTGTTGTAAGCAAAAATATCCAAACCAGTGTTTTTCTTAAAAAAAGTAGTGAAATTGAACAGCAAACCTTTCTTAAACGTACTTGTGTACTGTGGTGTGTTATAGTTTATTATGAATCAGTACTCTTCCGCATTTCTTAATCAACAAGCACAAGGTCATTGAATCAACGGTAAGATAACGTCAGTTTGTGTTTAATTTTGAACGAGCCGGTGGGGCATAGTGGGGTATTGCATCTGGGGCAAAGTGGGGCACCCCACTGTGCCCGTTTTTTATTATAAAAAAGTGGGGCACTTTTCTATAATAAAAAACGGGCACAGTGGGGTGCCCCACTTTGCCCCGTTTTAAAGACTTCTAAGTTGTAATATATTTATTTTTTACGTTTTTAGCCGACATGGTCCTCACATACAAGAGAAAGACTGTACAGCATTCATGGTCTGTGGAAGCTATGAAACAAGCTGTACACAGTGTTGTGTCCGAAGTAATGGGCTACAGAAAAGCAGCAAATATATGCAAATATACAAAACGTTTCACAAACAACATTAGAACGTTATGTTTCTAAATATCGGGGTAGTCCAAACGACAGCATCTTTGAAAAGAAATTGGGCCATTTTCCAAAGCGTGTTTTCTCCCTCTGCCAATTACATAAAACTGATGGAAGCACGGTTTCATGGACTGACTTCACGTGACCTGCGTAAACTTGCATTTGAAGTGGCTCAAAAAAATGGAATTCCTCATAAATTTGATTCAGAGAGTGGTTTGGCTGGTATAGATTGGTTAAAAGGATTCCTTAAAAGACATCCAAAAATATTAGCTACAGAAAACGTCAACCAACATCAGCAGCTAGAGCTATGGGTTTCAATAGAGTAGCTGTTGAAAGTTTTTTTCTTAAGCTCAAACTAAAACTCTTAAACTTCTTTTTTGTTTTGTTTTTAAGGAGATGTGACTTTGGTACAGTTAAGTAATGATTTAACTGT
This sequence comes from Brenthis hecate, assembly GCA_951806755.1. Lineage (NCBI taxonomy): Eukaryota > Metazoa > Arthropoda > Insecta > Lepidoptera > Nymphalidae > Brenthis > Brenthis hecate. The sequence goes on along the minus strand of OX638268.1, from coordinate 4,824,552 downwards.
ACCAACACTCTGTATTTCCTTTTTTTAATATGTAAGTTTTATAAAAGATTAAAGAAACGTGTTAAAGTTTTTTGTGTGATCTCTGATTTCTTTAACTTACAAAAATAATAATAAAGAGAAGTTTTTGTAGTGATTTTCTTATGGTAAAGTGTTGTTATTATTTTTAATTTTTTTAAACTGTCTTTATGTTGCTAAGAACTAAAACTATTTCGTTTGGAAGTTGTGTTTCGTTCCTTATTATGACCACCCCACAATGCCCCATAGGAGACCCCACTTTACCCCTATGCACGGGGCATAGCGGGTCAAATGCCTTTTTTCATTTAAGTATTTACATCTCGTAGATTAATTACGCTATCAACATAAAAGTATCCATGGGCATTCACAATGAATTAAGCTATGATTCTAAGTTAAAAATTTTAATTTAATCACATTATTTTAGTTTTTAGGAATGTTTAAACGTTAAGTACCCTACTATGCCCCCCTCTCCCCTACGTGTTAACCAAGTACAGATGGGTGGGCTTCGTGTTTCATTCGAAAAGCTAAGTTTTCTCTCAGACACGCTTCCTCACAATGTTTTTCTTCAACGTAATCATGGTGAAAATAATTCACATAAGAAAACAAGAGGTGTGAAACTCGGGATTTGAACGTACTTAATTTTGAGTCGCAAGCGCATTACCACTGAGCTACAACTGCATTTTGTATATATACGTGTAGGGATTTCAAATTAAACCCTTCCCCTATCTAACATTTCTCACAAAATATAAGTAATATCATTTAATATCTTATCAGTTTTCCAACTAGGTAATCGTTTTTGAAAATTGCTTTATTTTGTTTTCGTGCATAAGTTTTCATTTAAGGTGTAATAATAGATACTGTACCGATGTAAAGTAAAAAATATTTAAAAAAATAAAGTTTCTACCAACCGATTTAAAAAAGAAGAGGTTCTGCATGCGAATATAAGTTTTTATTATCAATTTCTCCCAATTTTTTATATTAATAACCTCTTTGTCAGTGGTGGTGCCTTATCAAAAAAATTCCACCTCTAAAGAATGACTAAACAAAGATTACTTTCATGTTAGTGTACTTTTTTATTTTAAATGTTATATTTCTATAAAGTTTTGTAGTCAAGGTTTTCTTACTTTCTTCTGACTCTATCAAAATCTTCATCGTAACTTATGATATGTATGTATATATAAAAATGCATTTAAAAGGTTTTTATCAAGGAAATTGACACACAAAAAGGCAAAGTAAAGCAAATGAACGCTTATAATAAACTAATTCAACTTAAAAATACATATTTTTGAGTTTTCAACCGGCTTCAAAAAGGAGGAGGTTCTCAATTCGACTGTGTGTTTTTTTTTTTATGTTTGTTACCTCAGAACTCCGTCATTTATTAACCGATTTGGACAATTTTTGTTTTGTTTAAAAGGGTATACTTCCAGATTGGTCCCATTTAAATTTCAAAAAAAAAATACCACCCCTAAGGGTGGAAAAATAGCTAATGATGAATTTAACCTACTTCTAATTGTCATATTAACTTTAAATTTGCAAGTATTTCTATTTCCGTTGATAGTACAGTGGTTCGGTATTGTTGACTTGATCTGATGGTAAGGCCAGAAGGTGGATAGGTGAAACTCTTCAACGGCTAATAGTAGATACTTTGAGTTTGGGCTTATTTTGTTTGATTTGACATGCCTAACACGTTTGAATCCTTACTATGCTACTACTGTCTACACTAAAAAGGGAAAAATAAAAACTTTTTAACAAAAAAATAAAAACCGACTTCAAACAAAAGCACTAAAAAGTAAAAAATAACTGATTGGTAGTTTTCATTTACTATACATACCTAATCAAATATTTTCGAAGTCGGTGTGCTTTGGCTAAGTAATTAAAGCCTACCTATTAAATACATACCTAATCAAATATTTTGAAATCGGTGCCAGCCCATACGAAGCAAAGCACACCGACTTCGAAAATATTTGATTAGGTATGTATAGTAAATGAAAACTACCAATCAGTTATTTTTTACTTTTTAGTGCTTTTGTTTGAAATCGGTTTTTATTTTTTTGTTAAAAAGTTTTTATAAGTGATAAATAACATTGTTAAAATAAGCTAATCCATAGAAAACAAGTACGTAATCTGCTAATCTAAAGTCCCACCCATATAAAATTGAGTGATTCACTGCATTTAATTGCTGAATGAAAAATGAGGAAGCACTCGTTATGGTGGGACGTAATGACGTATGAACTTGTGCCTTTTATTTAGTAGCAAGAGATATTTATATGAACGTTTAGAACAGATTTTTTTGCGAGATAAAAGTTGGCCATCTAATAAATTATATTTATACAAATAAAATATACAAATAATTATATATTATGTATTACGAATGATACTTATCTGACCCATACAAAATGGTCGGTAAATTCTAAACCCCAAGTCAAAAAGAAACTTAAGTAATTTTAAAAGCCCAAATTCATATATGTGTGTATGTTTGTTTCTCTTTCACCTAAAACGGCTAAACGAATTTGGATAAAATTAAATACACAGATAGACTATGAACTGCAGTAGATATAAGATGCATTTAAGGATTTACCCAAACAAAGCGAGTGTAAATCGCTTATAAATATTACCCATAAGTAGTAATTTTTAAAGATAAAAAATCAATTATGACCAAAAAATGTTTCTATTATAACTTTTTTTACACACAAATTGTTTATTTTTACAGGTGTATCAGCAAGTGAGGCATTAAGAAACGGCATCTGCCAATCACTATGGGCGCCATCTCGACCAGAGCCACGAGTAGCGTCACCCCCACAACAGTTAGAAAACTACCCCATCAGAGGTAAGGTCAAGAATTTCTACGTGGCATTGACGAAATAATCCGTGCTTAACTGGCACGCTTTTAAGTCATTAACAAGAAAATTTAAAAAATAATTAATTTATAAATATTTAAAAGTTAAATAATAGACTTAATACAATCACACAACTGTGGGTATTTTATCGCATATAAAACTTCCAATAGAAGATTTAAAAGCTCTATAATCTCCTTTAATTTAAAACCCGTTCAACATTCTTTTTAAAACCACTAAATATGATAACTCTATGTATAGGAAATAAAAGGACCCCAAATACATACAAGTCGTGTAATATTTAGGTACAAGGTTATATCTTTTTTGGAATTTTTACCTTCACTAAACATGGTAATAATGCAATAACACGTATTACTGTGCAATAAAAGCATATAACGATTACAATGAAACACAAAACAAACTTGATTACACCGCACCTAGCATAGAAAGCTTTAATAAAAATCTCATAAGCACGTAGGCCACAGAAATTCCAATAACATTGGGCTTTAAATCCCACGGCTTCAGATTTGGGCTGACATAATTATCTTATCGCAGACAGCGCGTATCACTCGGCAAAATTGCGTTTGTTTTATGGCTCTGATTTGCCGGCGGCAGCGACAAAGTGCTATCGATATCGAGTAAACGTTCATGTTATGATGGTTGTAATTCATGTATCTAACACAAATTTTGATATAGATAAGGGGTATCGTTAGCAAAAAAGATATTTTTATTGACATAATACGTACTAATGTACGTGTGGTTTGATGTAAGTTTCACATGAGTCTTTGAGCTTTTTGTCAGCGGTTTTTTTTTGAAATATATTTGGAAGGAGGAATTTCAGTTTAGTTATTAAACGATTTACTGAAAAATGGACTTTAATGATCTTTTAGGTCGTTTGAAAGGATTAATTTTTTTTTTATATTTCTATTTTGGAAACAATACCTATGTATTTTCATATTAGTCTTAGTGTAAATTTAAGTTCAAAGTACACTCCACTACATTGTTTTCTTTATTAATATTTTTAATTGTCATTTAAAGTAAATGCACTGTTTTTTTAATTAAAATTTCAATACAAGAAACGAAGCCTGTAATAAAATATAACTTTATTGCTATCTCTCCTCTGCCCTTCTTAACTTAACACGTTGTAAATCCGATTTGGACATGTGTACTCTTGTATGTAAACATTAGTTTACTAGATAACACCGTTCCCTGTTTGAATTGTATGGATTGTCTAACATGACCGTTTCTAGGAATTTTCAATTTATAAACGATTCATGTAAACGATGATAATAAACGCAAATTTCAAAACGAAAACGAGAATAATCGTACTACTGTTCTAAATGCTAAAGTTTGTATGACGACACATTTAAATGGCTGGACGTATTTGTATGAAATTTAGTATACAGATAGGCACTTAGGTACAACAAAAGGAGGGCTAGACACTACAAAAGATCTAGAGACGTTAGTACATGAAAATCAAATTAAATTTCCTTGTTTCATACTACGTCATAAAATAAGACAACAATGCTCGATCAATCAAGTGTTGTCCATTCGTGCACGCCAAGTCCCGTCAATATTTGCCAAGTGGCTACACCGTCACGACATCGCCCCACAATTTTATTTGCTTATGTTTATGTTTGGCCAAGTGTGGCCAAGCTATATTATCCTTTTGTTTAAAGTTCGCGTGACTTTGCGCTATGACAATTGAATACACTGCCTCGTGAATTGTTAAGGGTTTCGTGATTGTTACGGAATAACATTTCTTTGAAATGGTCGGTTTGTTTGCGCTTACTTGTTTAAATTGTATTAAAATTATAATTGTCTTTTAGATGTAGTATATTAGAAATAAGTCAAGAATGATCCAAAATGTATAAGATTTAAATTTACTGACGAAAAACAGGTTGATCTGGTGGTTTTAAGTTATGACTATAATATTTATAATACGCTTTAATAAGAATTTTTGAGTATCAATAATTAAATCACCCTAAATACTTTGTGTTACAAGAGCAATTTATATCCAATTTATATGAAACTAAAATCATGCGTTAGTTACTCTCTTCAAAGCGAGGGGAATAAGCTAGTTCAGTTCTTTAAGACTCTTAGTTCCCTATGATGTTTTCCTTCACCGCTGTAACAAGTAAATAATTATATTGAAAATTCGCACACGAAGGTCTCTGATCTGCGGATTTCAATAAAATTCAATTGATTTAGCTATCAAGCCTGTTACTAATGGGCAACTGGGACCTCAAAATATATCCATATTTTATTCAAAAAACGATAAGAAATTTTTATTGGTAGTTTATAAGTAGAATGATAGTTACGCTATTGCGAAAACTTCTCAAGACTAAAACCTTATAAAGTGGTGATAATGACAAATCTAGACACCTTAACAATTATTGAGGCACAGTTTAATCTCAAAGATGCCGCGAGCAACATTTCGTCAATGTTTACAATCTAGGCTTAAAATTGCTGTTGGAAATGTAAAATTTGTTGAAATTTCAACCTTATTAAAACGAAATAAGTAACACGTTATGTGATTTATTATGCATAGAAGTTTTACAAACATAAAACGTGCTATTGTTTCAGCAAATAATTCGTGGAAACATTGGAGAGAAATCGGGGCGTACACAAAGGCGTCGCCGAGATAGTGTGCCGCGACCTTTAATTAAATTGTAAAGTCGTCAAATATACACTCTCAAAATTCAATTAAATCTTGAGTAATAATGTTTTTAATGACTCCTTCTTAATCACTTACAGTTTTTAGTATTTTTCAAAAGAATAAAAAAATCCTTCAATACTAAAAGTATTGGAGCCACTATCTTTAGATTCTTAACTTTGCTAAGTAATATATACATATAATAAAATTCTAACTGAGTTGAACCTGTACATTAAATATTTTTTTACTTTCATACTAATAATATTAGTATAGATTTTGATTATGCTTTAGCACATAAATATAAATAAATATGTTGGTACATTAACACACAGCACCATCTAGTTCCATGGTAGGCTACGAGGCTGGTGCTATGGATACCAGATAGTTGATACACTACACAATACACATTATATAACTTTTCAGGAAGTGGTAGCCCAGTGGTAACTCGCATGCTTGGGAACCCGAGTGAGGTGGGTTCAAATATCGGGTCACGCAGCTCTGGTATTTTCTTGTGCTAATCATTTCTAACATGATTACCACTTGTCTTACGGTGAAGGAAAACATCTTGAGGAAACCTGCATGTTTGAGAAAATTTTAGCACGTTTTCGAAAGACATGTGAAGTCCGCCAACTCCACTTGGCCAGTGTAGTGGAATATGGCCTATATATGGAATATATCCCCCTCGTAGTACAGGGAGGCCCGTGTCCAGCAGTGGGACGTTAAAAAAGGGCTGAACACACACACACACACACACACACACACACACACACACACACACACACACACACACACACACACACACACACACAACTTTTAATACATAGGTATATATTATAAATATAAGCACTCATGACTGGAGTACAAACATTCGTGCTCATCACACAAAAAAATGCCCACAGCGGGGTTCGAGCCCGCAACCGCTACCACAGCAAGTAGGGTCACTACAAACTGAGCCAAACGTGTCGTCAAAAAAGTTATTTCAAATAAAGGGAAAAAGTTTAACTTACTAGGATTTTTTAATCAATGACGTATATGACATGCTTAGATTAGGGAGTGACCGTAATCCCACTTTATATCGTCAGATCTCACCGCTAAGACCTGATTTATCTTACATATCTGCTGTCAATGCAAATGCTCGTGAAACAGACGTGGATGAATGATGTTAGGTTTTATATTTTATAAATATATTCGACGTTTTTATGCAAGTATCAAATGCATTCTCAGAGTGATTATACGTTTTTTGAATGAATACAAATCCAGTAATATATTCGTATTTAGATGGTTATCTTGAGTATTTTTATTAATCGTTTGATATTCATATTGCCTATTAATAAAAGAAATAAAATATTATTTTAGTATCAAACAAGTCTGATTAAGGCAGTGGTAACGCTTGCTTGAGAAACCTTTGATATTTTCATATGCAATTTGCGAATCATTTTTAGGGTTCCGTACTCAAAAGGTAAGACGGAACCCTATGACTGAGACTTTACTGTCCGTCCGTCCATCTGTCTGTCTGTCCGTCTGTCACCAGGCTGTATCTCATGAACCGTGATAGTTAGACAGTTGAAATTTTCACATACGATGTATTTCTGTTGCTGCTATAACAACAAATACTAAAAACAGAATAAAATAAATAAGGGGGCTTCCATACAGCAGATATGATTTTTTTGCCGTTTTTATAGATAATGGTACGGAACCCATCGCGCGCGAGTCCAAAAGACCTGATTGATATTGATATTCTCCTGACCGATTCCGGCCACGGCGGCCAATCTCATTGAGACTAGCCAACTGCGCACGAGATATTATAGTGCACAAGTGTACGCGCAGACACAAGTGCACTCTCTATTCCTGTCACTCTCATACTCTGGTGGGACGACTGCTCGACACGACCGGTGAGAGTTAAGACGCAGGACCGACGGCTTTACGTGCTCTCCGAGGCATAGGGGTGAAACACCGCCAGCTTCCCAACTCCGGGCTGTTATTGAGGCTTACTATACAGAAAAACTCAATAACTAAACTTGGCCCGACCCGGGACTCGAACCCAGGACCTCCGGGTGTGCAGCCGTACATGCTAGCCACTACACCACCGAGGCAGTATATAATACCAAAAGACCTACCCTTACAGAGAAGGAAAACATCGCGAGGAAAACTGCATGCAGTTAACATAACCAGCCTTCGAAAGATGAATGAAGTCCTCTAACCCGCACTTGGCTAGCGTAGTGGACTATAGCCTGACCGCCCATGTATTAAAGGGTGTGTTAGGGACAGACTGTGACGTTATAAAGAACATTATTATTATTAAAAACAATATGTACTCATTGGATTTTATTCAGGACATATTTATTTATATTTTTATGCTTGATCATTGTAGCCACCTTTATTAATACCTACGTATAATCTAAAACAGCACAGGCCAGATTATTGTTAGTTTCTTAATATTTACATATATATTATATGTAATATATATATATATATATATATATATATATATATATATATATATATATATCCCATTAACATTTGAATTATTTAATTTTTGTATAAATTAAATATAAACGTAAATAAATAGGAAAATATAATGTTTTGACTATACATTAAGTGCTAATCTGCGGATCAATATGTAATAATCTAAAGACATGCAAATATATTTATTAAAAACGCAATATATAACGAAAACAAACGATAACAAGTTTACAACTCAATATCGTACCATATAATCTCTGGTTTACGGCAGCCATTCACGTCATTTCCTGAGCGAAACGGTAAAGATATCAATTTTTACTGTCCTACGCTAATCTTGTAGACCTTCAGAAAATAGCTTTGATTAATGCTCGGTAGGATTAAATGAGAAACCCATTTGATTAGGCCCGAGGTTTGCGATAAATGCGATTTTTAGAGATCCATCGGACAATATGTAAAACTTTAATAATTTTTGGTACTTTAGTACCTACATATAATTTATTAAGTAAAAAGAAGTCGATTGAATAATTATTTATGGGACGTCAAAATGAATGAATTGAATCCAAATTCGAAGACACAATAGACCGTCTTGCTCTATTCTCTGATCACCTTCATGAAATTAATTTATAATGTTATTATCTATCTTATATTTAAAAATTTTCAAATCGATACTAAGTAATAATTTTATGTATTTTATTATTTATTTATATGAATTATTAGGTAAAATCAACATTTAAGATTTTATTATATGGTTATTTAGAAATGAAACGCATAAATGATGATTATATGTTCTGTCGGAAGTCTTGGGAAAAGTTATATCATACCATTTGTTTTTTGTACTTAATAATATTATATTCAATTATTTTTTCTTATTTTATAATTTCATCAATTATGGACTATAAAATATGACCAATGGATTTAATAATATTTTTAGATTTTTACGCGTATATTTGACATTTAAAACTATCTTTTCGGATTTTTTCTCAGATTTATTTTGATTTTTGGTTTCACAGCTATCATGGTCACAGGAGGGACTAAGGTTTTAGATGTCTCAAAGGTTGTTACAGACAGCACCTACTCGCAAAATTATACAATGATTCCAAAAATACAAAAATGACACCAGAGTACCTTACAATATTAATTAAATTAACATACTTAAATATGTTGTTGCGAGAATTTAACATGAAATTGCGTACGATCTCTGAAAGCAAATTCAGATACACATTCAAAATTTCAAATGGATAAGAAAATTGAAAATATGTTACAATCGACTTGCAAGATTTGATTAGGTATACAGTAAGTTAGTAAAAACATTTTTATTTTCCTATAAATTACTAGCAGAACCCGCGGCTTCGCTCGCGCTAAAACTATAAAAAAAACTCTAAAAAGGTAGATTTAAAACAAACTTTCATCCCCTATTTTACCCCCTTATGGGATGAATTTCGGATAATGATAAACACGTATTAATTTAATTGTATTGAAGAGCATTAATACCAAGTTTCAAGTAATTCTGGTCATAAATATTTTTTTGTTTTGTATTATAAAGTATTTTAAATTTTTCCCGTGGCAAGGAGATAATCTCCCGCGGTAAAGTAGTCACTCTCCAGCCCTCAAACTATCTCCATACAAAAAATTACGCCAATCCGCCACTCCATTTTGACGTGAAAGAAGGACAAACAAACAAACACACTTTCACATTTATAATATTAGTATGGATTGTTTATACAAAAATACTAAAATCGCAATCGCAAAAAACTAGTTGGATGAAAAACACTTCACGACCTATTCTCATACCTACCATATATACAAAAAAAATCATTAAAATCGCTCGTGCCGTTTCGGAGTGAGACCACAAACACCGTGACACGAGATAGATTTATATATTAGATAATGCAACTACATTATCTAATATATAAATCTATCTCGTTTATTTTTATTTACTTATGTCATATCGGTCCGTCATCTCGTTATTATGACGTAAAGTTAAAACGTCCCAATATCCAATCATGTATCTGTTGTTTTTCTTACTAGCGTTAGGAATTCAATATGTGTAATTTGTATGTAGCTTATCTAAATTTCTATCGATGCGAATGAAAAAATTAGATAGATAGCCAAGTTATTTTGTCACTCAATAATTACAGTAATGGCTTTCATTTTAATTGCTAAATCCAAGCCAAATATTAAAAAACGCACCAATCGCATTTACGTGTTAGTTAATAATACAAAATATACAATTAATATCAATTTCGTCATTTATGATCTAAGATTTAGTTAATCTAAGCCGATAATTTGGATTTAAAACATATTTACAACTGATAAAAGGTATTAAGAGTGAATGATAACATTTGATTTATATATTTTTAATATTTTTTTTTTTTGATAACACCATACTAAATTGTTTATCTGTACTGAAATAATCGTTTTATGTTATGATTATAATATTTAATATACGAGGTGTCATTAAGTATGGTACGATCGTATACCTATTTACTTGGTTATTTTACGGTTGAGTACCTATCTATGAATTATAAAAATAAAAAAAACCGACTGCATAAAAGCTAACTAAAGTTGACGAAGGAATAAAGTTTTATGCAGTCGAAGACATACATGTTTCATTCTCGCCGCAAGGAGTATGCGCATTTATGTAGATATGTCTCCGACTGCATAGTATTTTATTCCTTCCTCAACTTTAGTTAGCTTTTATGCAGTCGGGGTTTTTTTGTTATATTTTTTTTTTATTTACATAGGTACTTTTTTAGTTTTTGCCAATTGTGAGATATTTGAAGTTTTATTTAGCAACAAGCATTGCGCGCAGTTCCGCCCGCGTTCAGATGACCAAAAGCCAATTCTTAGGTTTAACATAATATTACTATACTCTTACATTGCAGTTTTTGTAGTTTTCTCAGAAATGAGGCATTTTCCCGCGGTAAAAAGTATCCTATATATTGACCCGGATAACCAGCTATTACCATAACAAATTTCATTCATTTTTCATTTTCATTTGTCAGACAGACAGACTGACAAAAATTCTAAAAACTATAGATTCGGCCTCTGTATCGATAATAATGTGTATTCCAATAAGATTTTCAGGCTCAGTTAGAATTTTATTATACGTATAGATTATTTATCCTAAATTACTGTTAAACATATAAGTTGTATATATTTTTGTGATCGCCTCTCAAAACTCTTAATTTTTATACTCCACTCGATTAGTTTGTAAGAATTTTTTTAAAGACACAAATTGTTGCCTGAATTTTAATTTTTAACTATTTTTATATAGCTTATGACACTCGCGTTATCAAGACAAATCGACAAATCTAACGACGTATGAACCATCAAAATCGGCCTACTCATTTGGTCTTTAGAACGCTACATAGGAACAAACAAACATACATACATATATAGATTGATAAACACATTACCCTCCTTTGCGTCGGGCAATTGGTTAAAAAAGAAGTGTTATCTCGCGTCTGAGTTAAAAAGTTTGAAATTAAAGAACTGTCCAAAACATATACATAAATTGCTGAATGCATCTTTTGAGTAGGTATACCGAAAAGTCGAAAAGCTATTGCTTCAGACCTGTGAAAAACTTACAAACTTAACTCAAATTCTTTTTAAATAAAACTATCTTTGCGGATTATTTCGCGGATTTATTTTGATTTTTGGTTCCCGACAGAGAGTACCTTACCATATTTGTTGATTTTTATTTCTAAACATTTAAAAAAAAATAAGTAAAAAAAATAAAATATTAAATATAGCAATATTATTTATTTAATTATGCTGTAAAGCATACGAAACGTCGGGAACCAAAAATCAAAATAAATCCGCGAAATAATCGAAAAGATAATTTAAAATGTCAAATATTCGCGTAAATCTAAGAAAGTATTATCAAATTCTTTTTTTTCTGTATGTATAATAATCCATACTAATATTGTAAATATGAAACTCTATCTGCCTTTTTGTTCATTTTTTACGCGTAAGCGGCTAAATAGATTTCGATGAAAGTTCATCATGGAGACGGGTAAGACTATCTTTCATTACGCCGCTTACTATTCTAAATTATATAATATGCTTTCTAGGTACCTTGAACAGACCAAGACAAAGTAGGTACATAATAAATAAATTACTTCAAACAGGCATCGACTTTGCGACGTTCGTCACAGTGCATTTCAGTCAAATATCTGACAAAACCACTATATAAAATATAAATCATTCACGTCAATATGAAATTTGTAATTAAAATCTAACGCCCACCTTAAATATGAGTCGGATGTACCCCCAGTACACTTTATTAAAAATGGTATTTGTCACGCTCCCCATATAAGTCGATTCATTAAACATTTCTACAACCTCTAATCCTGATTAACGATTTGGACGTGACTACGCCTTTTGTATAAGATTATACTATGATGATTATTAAATGACTGTTTTACCTGTTAACCAATAAACTTAATCATTTGTATGACAATATTGTAATACCAGCTCGGATATCTATAAATCACTCAGATGAACTAGTTCTTATTTTCAGTTATTCAACTGGTTTTTCAAATTTTAGAAAGACACTTTGGAAAAATAAAAGCTAAGTCAGTTTGAAATTTATGGTCATGGACCATTGTTGCCAAAACTGCATTTTATTAAACTGGGACAAATAAATATTTTTGCACCAATAGATATCAAATCTTTTATCTCTGATCTCATAACAGTGCCTAGCAATACAATACAGATCTAGCAGCAGTCTTTCTTAAACTGCTTTTAATTAGTAGAAAAAATTACAATAACATGATATACATATTATAATCATTCTAGTATATTTATTGGTTTTGTTTATATTATGTTATTTTATGTTATGTTTATGTTTCTTTGCTTTCTAATTTAAAAAAAAATATAAACCAAATATAATACCATGGTTGATTGAAATAAACCAATAATACTTAATACGTACACGGGTAACAACGTGTAATACTTAACACAGCAAGAGATGTGAAGGATTGAAAAAATAGTTAAGCTACCTATAAAATTAAAACTTTAGCTTGACCTTTAAAATAATACAGAAAAACAGCTCTACAAATAAAAAAAACCTGTTATCATAAATTCTACATGGATGGCGTAATTTTGAGATGTTTTTAACTGTCTTGAAAAGTCATAATTGTGACCAGAAGCACTTCGATAACTACACCACAACGTAGTATTGCCGTAATCTAGGTCTTATAAACAGTGTAATGACATAATTATAATTCCCTCATTGTATACATTCTATTTTAAAAGATATTCATTTCTAAATTGAAACGACTTCTTAATATCCTTTAATAGGTTTTTATTTTTGATGTCAGAGTGCATCGTGCAATTTGCGGGCGCGCCTCTTATAATTAAAATTGCATTAGTCTGCAAATAGACGGTAACGATACGAATGCGCCGTTTGAATAAAAATGCAACCGTAACACTGTTTACCTTTTAAAAGTCTTAACTGGATTGTACATTGGTTAGGTCTCGTTACGGGTAATAAATGTTGTACCAAAATTACGTATAGGGTTGATACATTCTCTAATACAATTCAGTTTTCTCCATGGAAATGTCATAAATTCTTTTAAAGTAATGCATTTATAAAGTCAAAGTTAAAGTTCTTTTTTGTTTTTCTTTTGGCCTTTATTAAGCTTTCTGATAACTTTAACCGTATTTAACTTTAGCCAAATTAGTCATTCATTTTCGGTCTTATATAAAAACTTCAATATTATGAAAAACAATAACTATCAAAAACACATCAAAACAAAATAACACATTGCTCAAATGAGAGGGTAAGTAAAGGAAAAAGCTTGCCCATAATAATCAAAACTTCAAATAACTTATATTATCTTATTACAGTACAAAGCACAATAGGCAGAATAATATCCATCTTTACAATTCACTCCATTACCCTGAATAAAGCCCCATACAATATTTCGCAAGGACGTGAATTCGAGCATACTGTTGAAGCAGAACAATGAATCTAAATAACCATTAATATGTAATAAATACTAAGGGGTAATAAAAGCGTGTCGCGTGGGGGACAAACAAACAAGTGTAGTGTAGCAACCCTAAACTGCTGCCATTGAAAAGTCCTAAGCGTAAAATGTTTAAGGGTTCTAGTGATGTTTTTTTTTTCTCTCTTTTACCAGTCATTCTTAATATAACGTGTTTTCTCCATTCTACGCGACATTGGCGAAGTATTTTGTGCCCAATTGGCACTCCTGGAAGCCACTAAACAAAAGAATAGAATAGAATAGAATGTTTAAGGGACGAAGTCATTGCCGAATTTCACCGAATTCGGCCGATTGGTTCCGCTCCGAATGAAGACAGCTGCAGAATTTCAGATATAGGGGTCGCTCTTCATTAGTGTAACTTGTCTCGCCCCGAGATGGATGTTTGTTTATGGACAGCGTGAGTTTAGGTTGATGGTTTCTTGATGATCTGTAGATTATTTATCACACTGCACTTTATTGTATAACTATAAAATATATCATATTTTTGTTATTTTAGTTTGCTAGGCCAAAAAACGTCTATAGTCTGTAGAAATATTTTAGAAAAAACCAAATAAAGTCTTATTAAAAATAAGATTTTGCAAGATAAATATTAAATAAATAACACTTGATAATACATTTAAAGTACAAGTTAATAATTATGTAAATTGTAAAAGAAGACATTAATAATAATTTTGTAAATAGTAAAGTGAACGTAATAATGTCGTATAATACAAACACTACATTTTATTTCAACAAAGGCTCTTATAAGTAATTGAAATTAAATAGAAAACCAAACAAATAGAACATCGAAGGTCATAGTTACATTTGCTCGCGCCCGCGGATTACCGAATTGTAAAAAAGATTGGGGTCCCTCTGACCCAACGTGTTAATTACTTGGGTTGGGCGAGGGGTAGAACAGATGAAAGTCAATTTGCTGCTGCGACATGATACGGCTCATTTCATCGGAGCGACAAGTGTGGCACCTGCGCTTTTTCACTGGCCTAGGGGCGTTTCAGTCCTTTGTGCTCTTTTAGCAAACAATAGCGAATTGCATTGTGTCCCTTTAAGCGCTCGCTCCCAAACATATTGAGTATTCTGCTACAATTTTCGTACAAGTGTATCGAACCTTTCTGTAAAATTGTCCCTTTGGATACAAGAATTAATTGTTTTTATAAATTACACAGTTTTGTTTAAATATGTTCTTCTTTTTCAGAAGAGATCAAATTCGGTATTAACCGATTAGTTGGTGAGAAGACTGATGAAGAAGATAATGAATCACATAACAATGAAACTTCTAGAGTTGAAGATGTATCTCCTACATCACGATGCGGAAGCCCTTGCTGGGCGCCATCACCACATTCACCACGTTCTATACGTTCAACTTCACCCGAATTAGAAGTAGATTCACCTCCGTCATCACCAAGAAGACCACCTGATTCTTCACCACCTCTGAAAAGATCGGAAGCCTTTTCAGTCAGTGCACTATTACGACCAGATGCACCAAGAGTTCAACCTCAAAGACCAATTCTATATCCACCACTACCATTCGCAGAATTTCTGAGAGATGCTGGTAGCCTTGGCCTTCCAGTTTGGGGTGGTTATAGTAATTTATACCTTCATGCAGTGCAAGCAGCCGGTCCTGAACTACTTAGATTACGTGCAGCCGTTCTTGGTACCCCAAGCCCGCTATCAAGACCCCTACCAATAGGTGACGTGTACTCTTGTGTAAAATGTGAAAAAATGTTTAGCACTCCACATGGATTAGAAGTGCACGCGAGAAGATCACACAATGGAAAAAGACCGTTCGCCTGTGAGTTGTGCAGCAAGACATTCGGCCATGAAATCAGCCTCAGTCAACACCGGTAATACTTTCACCATAATTATTATAAAATAATAAATGCACTTTGTATTATGCATGGTATATTAATGAGTAATACCGGTGTACTTGGTTTAATTTAAACTAGTTTTCTTCTTTTTCATCTTAGGTCATGCGAATTCAAATTTGATATAGAATGTTATGTCATTTAATTGGAATCCCTTTCAACAGGGCTGTGCACAGTGTAGAAAAAGTCTTCGAATGCAAGCAATGTGGGAAAACTTTCAAGAGGTCCAGCACACTTTCCACTCATCTCCTCATACATTCTGACACCAGGCCCTACCCTTGCCAGTATTGCGGCAAGCGGTTCCATCAGAAATCTGATATGAAGAAGCACACATATATACATACTGGTAAGTAATTTATATTGTTTTATATCAAGTATATTTGGATGAAGGTATTGATATTCTTATTATTTTTTAAGTCTTCATTTAACAATAGTTATATGTTGGGATATTAACACACAGCACCATCTAGTTCCATGGTAAGCTACGAGGCTTGTGTTATGGATATCAGATAGTTGAACACATATATAAGTTTAAATACATATATATTATAAATATAAACACTGGTGTTACTTGACTGGAGTACAAACATTCATGCTTATCACACAAATGAATGCCCCTAGCGTGACTCGAACTTGCGACCGCTGGCACAGCAAGTAGGGTAACTACAAACTGAGCCAAACGCGTCGTCATAGTCAAAGTGGCATTTAAATAATAAAACATCAGAAATCACATACATATATAATATTATTTACAAGGTCCTTATCCTACACTAAACTTTATAATTAAACCTCTAAGTATCTATATTGTAGCTGTTAAATTCCTAACAAGATTCAGCTAAGCTTAAACAATAATTCACCTTAACTTTCCATTTAGAGTACCGGCGTATTTCAACTTTGTCACAACATCTTACCCCTCACCACATAATTAATGTACATTAGCACCTAAGATGAGTTGGGGTGTTTTATAATAATCGCAGAGAGAATGGAAGGCGTTTGCGGTGGGTTATAGGGCGATTGCTTTACTCGATACACACGGATGTTATATTGAAAAATTAAATTTAAACGTAATTTGAGCCTAAAATTACCTATTAGTAGAAATTTCAAAATATAACGTCAACAAATTAAAAAGGAATGGACTATGGCCTAATTTTTCTCATATTGAAGGTAGGCCCGTGCCCAATAGTGGGATGTCCAAAAGGACTGAATACAAATTAAAAAGAAATCATTTAATTATTTCGTGTATAGCAAACACAGTGTATCGATTCGTTTTTTCAACCTTCGCCATTCACTTATATTTTGTTATAACATATTGAGTGACGACGTCTTAAATAAAATTTAGTATTATCACTTACTAACTGCTAGTAACTATAAACTACTTTCAAACTAAAAATAATAGAGATAGATTGTCATAGAACTAAACACGAAGCCAAATTAAAAAAAACGAATGCTTAAAAATACAAGAGATTATTTTTTTTATTCATATTTAATTCTCATATATTGAATATTAATTTATTTTAAATATAATAAAATTTTAACTAAGCCGAATCTGTACATTAAATATTTTTTAAAAATCTTATTGAAATAAACATTAGGTATTAGCGATACAAAGGCCGAATCTATAGTTCTGAGAATTTTTGTCTATCTGTCTGTCTATTACCGCATCACAGAAAAATCAGTGTGGTGATAGCTTGTTATCCGGGTCAACTTATAGGATACTTTTTACCGCGAGGACATATCTCATTTCTGAGAAAATATACAAAAACTGCACTTTGAGAGTATACTAATATGTAAAACCTAAGAATTTGGTTTTTGGTCATCTGAACGTGGGCACAGCCGCGGGCAATGCTAGTAATATATAGAATTCCCCTTCTTTAAAGGAATTAAGCGATCTTTATGGCAAAATCTAGAATGTAGTAGCATAAGCAGTAAATCACGCTACAATTTTGACTTTGGCATTTATTTTGGCGGAGTCCGTCCGTAATTCTTTCTTTCATTTCTCGGTATCCTAAGGATAGTATCTGTGAGTATACAGTCATTCATGAATACAATATGTCGCGGTACATAGTCCATTGTTCCGATATCACTTAAGCCGTGGGACAAGATTACGGGATGCTCAAACAACTATTTAAACCTAAACTGCTTATATAAATATTAAGAATTATAATCTCTAAAATAGCATTAACTATTAATAATATTTTAATGGTTTGTAATCTATACATATACCTAATAAAATTTTAACTGAGTCGAATCTGTACATTAAATATTTTTTGAAAAATCTTATTGAAATAAGTAGTCATTTTTATCGATAAGAAGAATGTATAGTTTTTAGAATTTTTGTCTGTACGTCTGTCTTGGAACGCATCACGAGAAAACCACTGGTCAGATTTTGATAAAATTTGGTATAATGATAACTGGTTATCCGGATCAACATAAAGGATACTTTTTACTGCGGGAAGTTATTTCATCTCTGATAAATCTATACAAAACGTTAAAACGTAACGAGTCGCTAGTATATCAATATATTTGTTAATTTTAAAACAAATATTTTTATCTTTGAAAAAAAGAATTTATCACGAATAACACACAAGTACTGACTTATAATAAAGTGAATTTGATTTCGGTTCTAAAAATATTTTGTTAGTTACCAAACACGACCTTTCACTTTTGCTTTTCTGATGATATTTTTTGAGCGATAATCCTACTAATATTATAAATGCGAAACTTTGTGAGGATGTATGGGTGTCTGGTTGTATAGATGTATGGATGTTTGTTATTCTTTCACGTAAGTACTACTGAATGGATTTTAATCAAACTTTACAATAATATAACTCATACATCTGAATAACATATAGACTTCTTTTTATCCAAATCTACGGTTCCCGTGCCAAGCGAGGGTGAGCAGCTAGTAGCATATAATTGGGAATATTTCGTAAGCTTCCATTCAAGGCTTATAATTAATTTCACTGCTACTATACCAGATACACAAGATCATCAAAGACATGTTTATATTTGAATTTTTAATAAATAATCATCATATCTATTCCTATAATTGAATACGCTATTTAAAATTATTTAACTTTTTCCAATAAATCCGCTATAAATGTATATACGTATAAAAAATCTATCATTGATTTATTTCCAAGAATTTCTGTTATGTAACGTAAACAAGGTACTTCAGAGAGATCTCAACATCCCTATCAACCCCCAGTTCATTTAAGACAGGGGTGGGGGATCCGTGATTCGTTTTTCATTGCTTTACGGGGGTGTGAAGGAGAGAGACATACTTGAGACACCGGGCATGACCGAGAGCCAAGATTTAAGGTTGGGTTAGTTATTGCGGCACATGTTACCGTAGCTATACTATTTATATGGCAATGAATGAATAAATTTTCGTCCCTATAAAGCGAATAGGTTATCTTCCACGGTGATGTCTGACACTTTTTAATCAAAATTAAGTACGGGCAATAAATTACCGGAAAATGTACTGATGAAAAATTAACAGTGAAGTACATCTAAGTGTACAAAGATAATAAGGTTTCATAATATTAAGTTATATTAGTGTTAATTGAACACTATTGTATAACTATAGACTTAAGTACATAATCCTATGCAAGTAATGTCATTAATAGCCACACCCGATCACCCCCACCCCACCTGTAAATTATTAACAATATCAACTTAGCAAATAGTTACGCGAACAGCATTTTAATCAGCGTCCCAACTTCTTGATTAATGTGCCACCATACAATTTATCGTCGAAATTTTATTTATAATTGCGCCAGCTAAATTAAATGGGGAGCGATTAGTCAATGTCAAGATGTAGGACCGCGACCCGCGATTTGTCACCTCTCCGAACCGGTTTAATTCGACGCTAATTGAGCTTCGAAGTTAGTTTCCCCTGAACTTCTACCTGTTACGGTAATTATCTATCTAATAGTTGTGAGTATTTAATGAATCGTTCACATAGCGTCGGTTTATATGCAGATATATATAATAACAATTATAAAATGTTATCTCTAGTATAAAAATGGAATAAATTATGACCTAAAACATCCAAAGCAATTAAAAAAGAATGAAGGGTAAAAAATAAAGATACTTAAAAAGGAAGTCAAAATTAAAATGGACAGTAGTAGCAAACAAGTAGAATCATTTAAGTGCTTTAGCTTCATAAAAGTTTGATTTTCAAAATACGCTGGTAAGGCATTTTTTAAACACTTCCTCCTCTTAATTAGTCGGGGAGTAAACAGCGGACAGAGGCGCATTAGCTCTCGCAATAATTACACAGCGGCTAAATTTTCCTCTCTTTGCTTATTTGCTTATTTTTTTGCATTATTTTCCGGTCGTGGTTTGTTTCGTGGTAAAGAATTCAGAAGCATTTGCAAAATTAGTTTTCATTGTCATGCAATTATGGCTTTAGAGTTAATTGCTGTTCCATCTTTTATTATGAAAAGCTTCCTCTTTAAAACACTTACTTTATTAAAGCTTACTACTTTATATCTCAATATATGTATATGTTTATTTTAGATTAAAATGTAATAAGAGTAAAACTTGTGAAATCACAATTCCGTGTAGGATACTGGCTACGGCAATATCCATTGGAACAAGACTATGAGGAACAAAATTAAAAGTATAAAATACTTAATAATTGCAATTCTCGCGCCAAATGTTCTATACTCGGCTTCCAACCCTCTGATTACTTTGAAAGGCTTTCCGCTTAAAAATAGTAAAAAGTCATTCGAAGACTTCTTCTAATTGCGTAATTAGATCCCTAAGACGCTTTCAATTGAACGAATGTTACATATAAATGAGTTGTTTAAATCCAAGATTTTTAATATTCACTTTATCTTAAAAATAAGTATATTACTATAACGAGAATCATCTAATATTAGAACTAGCAAAAGTAAAAAGTAAAAGTTATTTTCGTTGGTCTAAAAATAAAAGTAATCATGACCATGTTAAGAAAACAACTAAAACTAACTGTCCAATCTCTCAAAACCAATTCTTCAGAGAAGATTCAAGTCTTAGCGGATTCCGTCCACACAACCTACTGGGAGGAAATCTAAGCGGTCCATAAGGAAGGAGAAGTGGGGGTGTCGGGGGGACTGAATCAAGGAGTGCTACGTGCCTTGAGTTTAATTAAGGACTCTAGAGGGTCTTCAGATACTTCGATTTTAGTGGCGTTTTCTTTCCATTCCTTAAACACACTTTCATAGTAAATGTCGTTGTTTCAACTGAACTTTGCTAGATAGGTTTCATTTGAAAATGATCTTATATTATTAGTAATTATATTAAAATACTCGTATAATTGCTTTCGTGTTTTTATATGCGAAATATTTCCTCAAACATATTTGAAAATTATTGTACATATATTCTATATCTCAGATGATAATAATTAATTACTGAAGAAATTGGGGATATTGAAAATGTCAACAAGAAAATGAATCTCCATCTGTAATACAAATTTTGTTACCAAATATTTTTTCTCTACTAAAAATGAAAGAAATATAATATCCCGGATTTATATTTTTTCACAGATACACGTAACCCGATCTCGCTAGGGACGATAGAAATCACTTCGAGATTTTTTTCTCACGCGAAAAAGTGACATTTGAATTCGTACGCCGCTTCACTCCCATACAATATTAGATGGTCCCGAGAGAGAGGGGTAATTAAATTAATGTCCTCTCCCTCTCTCTTCGTTGAGTAATCCGACACCTGCATTGTTTTCGTCTGAAAGTACTGGTGACGTAGTCCTCTTTGTTTCATATAAATAACACCTTTTGATCGTTTGCTTTTAAGATTACTTAGTGCAGTTATATTATATTATTGCATCTTAACACTTTGTGTTCATAGTTTACTACATTTATTTTATTTACGTTCTCCATCATTTTTAGAAATTTGCTGTCAAATTTAAACTCTACAGGACATATTTTTTTAAGAAAAAGTATATTTTCTGGACTATAAAACATCTATTTAAATATATTCATCTCCAGTGTGATATTAAGGCTAACTTAACCCTACACTCACTGGGTCAATTTAAATAAGACCTCATGATTAATATTAGCAAATCATCCGTAGAAATCTGTTCCTCCGGGACTACTTCTGTAGTCCGGCTGGGGTAGTTCAAACACAGCGGGGTTCTCACTAGCTAATCGCGATAATGTGTTTATTGAATTAGGCGGCGTGTGTCCGCGCTCCAGTTGCACATGGGTAACGTGGCTATTTGGGGTGCTTCTTTTTAGCGAAATCGACAGGGCTAGAATTAAGTTAGTACGGAAATTGACTTGGCCTCCGAAATGTAATAGCATTTGATAATGTTGCTGTTAATCCTTTATTGTTAAAAAATATGTTATATTTCTTAAGTATTAATTTTCTTAAGTATCTATATATTCAAGTAAGTAACTAGATAAAAGTTTTATGTAAAAATTGTTATTTGGGTTTTCACGTTTGATTAGCTTACAGAAGATTACGTTAGAGTATAGATTAATAATTATTAAGGAAAATTGCGATATATTAATGTATGTAAGTGTATTATAGATGCGATATATCGCATCTACAATACACTAACTTAATTGCGAAATTATTTTTTTAAGAAATGATGAATCATTCAATGATTTTTAACCGAATCATTTGAGCTTACTAAACTGTAATAAGCCATTGCAATGCAAATTATTGCAGCATGATTACCATTTATCTTACGGTGAAGGAAAACATCGTAAGATGACCTGCAAGTCTGAGAGAACCTAACAAGTTTTCAAAAGACATGTGCAGTCCGCCAACCCGTACTTTGCCAGCGTTGGTGGACTCTGGCCTGATCTCCTTCGTATTGAAGAAAGGCCCGTGCCCAACAGTGGAAAGTTAAAAAGCGTTGAATATATACACCATAAAATTACCATTGTTACATTAAGTTTGGAAAAACGCAAATACTTAAAGATAGACGTAAGTAGTTTTGCTGAAAAAGATCTACAGACTTTGTAAACGCTATGTATTAAACAAACTTACGTCAAATCAGAAATTTAAACAGACCCGAAAACTAAGTATAAAAACAATAATAGCCATGGAAAAAGAAAAAAAGAATATAGCCTCGACACTCAATATCTACTTCGAACGGATCTAGTTTAATAGGCACATAAAAAATGATCTATAATATAAGAAGGGCTCTTGACGGGTTAATACATACATATAACATACCGGTAGCGCGTGCGCAACGCGTGCTGTACATAAAGCGGTAGTGATTATTCAAACAATTCGATTTTAAATCCGATCTCGCATTAAAGTAATGAATCCCGGTTGCGCCATCTGTCAAATATTGTCTTAGTTTAATAAATATAAAACTTCTAATATCGAGTGTCATGTTTGTTTTATCACTACATATTAGTATTAGTAAGTAAGAGATAAGTCGATTAGTATTGTAAGAGATAAGTCACTTTTGTATAACTGTAGCGTTTAGTTCTTTCAAATAATTATTAAGAGAAATCTCAATGCTCTGAAATTACTACGATACGATGATGCGTTCCCAAGCATCATTCAGTAATTTCAGTTAGGTTAGGTTAGATATCTTGTCTCCCCCCCAACGTGCATTCACCTTGTCGTGGTGGGGGGGGGGGGGGCTCAGTAGTGCCCGGCAACCCAACCGGGCGCGAAGCCAAGAAACGCACAGGAAGGTGGCCCCCTTCGGTGGGCGGTGGGAGGTGGCCTTCTTCGGAGGGCAGTGTACCATGCGGGTTGCTCCTGGTACTTCTCTGATAGCAGAGTGGACTGTGGAGCAACCCCGTGGTTGTTGTGGTCTGCTTCGGCAGACCTGCCGTTGGGGCATCGTAGTTGACTGCGTAAGCGATCCTGCGACGCCCCATTAAGACGGGGGAAGGTTTTGTTGGGTTTTAGTGGGTAATACTGGCTTTGACGGTGAGTCCCACACCTCGTGCGTGAATGCATTTCCCAACGTTAAAAAAAAAAGATATCTTGTCTATATATATATATATATATATATATATATATATATATATATATATATATATATATATATATATAATATATATATATATATATATATATATATGGACAAGATATCTAACCTAACCTTACTGAAATTACTGAATAATTAATATATAAAACTCAAAAACAGCTGGAAGATCGAAATTTTCATAACTGTTTATTTTTTACCGATGTATATATAACATGTTATAGTCAATCATTCCATACTAATCGTAAATATGCACCTAGGGAGGAACCCAAGCGAAGCGAGGGTGAGTTGCTAGCATTGTATAAAAGGCCGGGTCAGGCCAAGTTTTGTTATTGAGTCTTTCTGTTTAGTAAGTCTCAGTAACAGGCCGGAGTTGGGAAGTTGGCGGTGTTGCACCCCCGTGTCTCGAAGAGCACGTAAAGCCGTCGGTCCTGCGCCTTAACTCTCAACGATGGCGTCGAGTAGTCGTCCTACCAGTGTATGAGGGTGATGGGAATAGAGAGTGCACTTGCGTCTGTGCGTACACTTTTGAACTATTATATCTCCTGCGCAGATGGCTAGTCTCAATGAGACTGGCCGCCGTGGCCGAAGTCGGTCGGGAGGTCATTTTTATTATTAGTTACAATTCTTTTGGCATTATAACATTTAAATGTTATCACATTGGTCATCTACAAGCAATTGTTAGCTAATCACTTTGATGGTTTAAAATTCAACCATTTAGAGTTAGACCAACAAGTAAAAAAATTAATTTGATTGCACTCTCTGATACCGAGTGCATTAACAAACCTAATTCCCAGATTGACGTGGTGGAGACACGCGACAAGCACGTGGCTGAAGCTTTCGTCCAATTATTAGATTAGACCATGGCTTGTTAAAGTTTTTACTGAAATTACAATTGTATTGTTTCCACGTAAATATTGAATAGTTCGATTTTCCATGTTGGCGGCTCTGGCTAAGAAATGACATAGACAGTCATGTAACTAAACATGAAGCCAAACCATAATTAATTATTGTTTTAAAATAGTATACAAATGACATTATTTTATACTGAGTAATAAGTAAATAAATTTTAATATATTAAAATAGCTAACTGATTTTATTAAAATAATTTTTAATAAAATTAAATAATATAAGATTTTAATAAAAGAAAGATTTTAAGTAAATTATAATTAGCTCTCTTTTAAGGGGAAGAGAACTTATGGTTAAAAAAAAAAATTAACAACCTTTAGCGTGGTTGAAGTAAAACTTCTTTGGCGCTGTGGCAGATACCGCAATTAAATTAAAACAAATGAAAATATAAATATAATAATTTTTATAAAATTATCAGTAATAAATATTTATTTTTATAAGTAATAATTACTATATAATTATGAATAATAAATATGTATTTTTATAAATAATAATTGTTATAAAAATTTAGTATATTTTTTTAAATTATTAATAATAAATTTGACTCTCACTTCCGCCATACTCACTTCTGCGACACTCATTTTTCCAATGTATTGACTTACCTTTCAGCCACGCCTAAAGAAGTTTTACTTCAAAATGCAAAAGAACACATCTAGTATTATTTTTATTATTATTGACATTTTCTTCTCAAAAGTTGTAAATTATAATAATTATTAATATAATTATTAATATAATAAAAAAAATCAAATTATAATTATTAATATAAAATATCACTCATTCTTTACAGAAAGTAAACGATCTGTATGACAAAATCGAGAATACTAGCATAAACTGGAAATGACGCTACTATTTTTGATTTACACATTTATTTTGGCGACTGTCTACATAATTCTTTAGTCTGGAGTTGGTAGTTGAAATGTGCACGTGCAATACATAATTGAGCCCACTTCCGGAATAGCTGGCCTTATCAATAAGTATAATAATATATTTATTATTTATTAATTTTTTTTACTGTTTTTTGGCTTAACGATAACATTGGCAAAACCCGAGCCTTCATCCGAGTTGACCTAAAAGAGATAAATGGGGTCAGCGGATATATTATCCTACAATACTATATGTATAGTATTTTTATGGCATAATTTAAATTACTCAAATTGCATTGTGATATTTTATGAGGTTTAAACGCTACTATTATTAATATGTAAAGTAAAGTGTGTATGTATGTTTGTTATGCCTTCACGCTAAAATGGCAAACAAAGGATGTTAGTTTATACACTGATAAAAGCTCAAGTTGCTAGTATGTAGTAAGGAAAAAGAAGTATAATTTTGCACTTTTTTATCTATACATATAATAAAATTGTAACTAAGCCAAATTTGTACATTAAAATATTTTTTTTGGAAAATCTTATTGAAATAGACATTATTATCGTTATTAATCTTGCTTTTTAGAATTCTTGTTTTTCTGTCTGTCTGTCTGTGACCGCATCACGGAAAACTCACTGGAGCGACGGTGATTCGTTAGTGCTATTATAAAAATAGTAAATACTTCAATCATCATATGATAAATACAGCCACAATGTGTATTAATTCTCAAAATAAGCGCATTCGATAATCGAATTACTATGTTTTGATTGGCCGACGCGGCGTCATGAGTGTTATCATTTCACACAATGGCGCCAGGTGTCTAGTGTTTTCTTAAACCAGCTTGTGAAGATATAACCCCTATTCCAGGGGTTGCACGATTGAAAATATAAAGGGGTGGTCACAGGTCAGACGTGAAATGCACTGAAGAGCAACAATAACAGTGGCAAATGTATGTTTGCTATATGAAATCGTGTTAGATTTGAGTGGCTTTCTAAAGTGCTGTCACTAACAATGTTATCGTTAAACTTATGTTAAAGCTTACATCTGGCTATTTAAATAAAATATAGTTATTAATCGTGTATTTGGTTCGTAGTTTTGAAATTTTCTTGTTTTAATTTATATTTTTTTTACATTTCTCTCCCAATGGTAATGAGTTAAATTTTTATCTATATGAAATCTATAAAGTTTGGTTTTCATGTGTGTACAATATATCTATACTAGCAGACCCGGCTTGCATTGCTGTGGCTCATTTTCACTTATGACTTCGTAAGTTAAATTTTTATGACAAAATTATGTTCGAATGTGAAATAAATAAAATGTAAAATTAAAAACTTTATGTTGGTTTGAACTTAATTTAAGCCTCTCTGGATATGAAAATTGTTAATTTTGCAATAAACAAAAGAAATGGTCGGGATAAAAATTATCCTGTCTTTTAATTGGGAACAAATTTTGAAAAAAAAAATACTTTAAGATCGGATAAAGTAGTTTCGGAGTTTTAGCGGACCAATATCGTGACACGGAAATTTTATATATTAACATATATATCTCCAATGGTATATGTATGTTTTATAAAAGTAAACACAAAAACATTCTTATAACAATAAAAATCAATGCTGTACTTATAAATATAAGATCACAGTACCACATCTAAGCCGTAAGATTTCTAGTAACCGACACGTACCGCACGTGCCATCCCGAGGCAGATTTGCTGCGGTTGGCTTTATATTTGAAGGTAGATGAAATATATTTTTGCTTTATATATAGCAAAAGAAATAAATAATGTATATCTATATATCTGTCACTATATAACACTATGTTTTCTAGATTTACCTTACCCTAGTTACATTATCATTGGTTTCGATTTTGATTATTATCTTAAAACGAAAGTTTGTATGTGTGTATGTGTGTCTCCTTTACGCCGAAACGACTGAATGGATTTAGATGTTTAGTACATAGATAGATTACAACTATCACTTGGAGTAAGAGACATACTACTAGGTACCTACGGAAGCACAAGACCGAAGGAAAATTAAGCCGATAGTTTTTATTATATCTACGAATATAATCTAATAAATAATGCATTTGCATCAAATTTTTAATCTGTTTTTAGTGCTTTCAATTATATATAGGTATTTTTTTCAATTATAGCAAATGCCTTGAATGTCGTAAACAAAAAGCTGTACAGTTTGTTATTTGTTAAACTAAAACTCAAATATTTATTATTACACTAAGAAAACTGCGAAAGTTTCTGAATGAGTTATTTAGTTAGTGAGTTAATTAATGTGTTTGCTATTTTTTCACGCTGTAATGACTTGGTGAATTTGAAATAATACGGATTAGAAATAGCTTATAATATTATAGCGATTAACACATAAATTTTTGTTGAAGTATCTACGATCATATCTAGTATAACAGGTGAAATGAGTACAAAATAATTTGTTATAAACGTCTCATTTTAATTAAGCTTAAGTCAGCATTAATAAAAATATTCATTACAATATTAATCTCTAGAGCTATTGAGCTAAAAATATGAATTTTAAAGGACGCACCCCAATCTGTCACGTTTGATTTACAGTGTATAACATCATCCGATAAATCCTTTAGTGTGGCAATGGCATTATAATGAAAATTCTATATGTCATGACATGTACTCCATACTACCTATAAATATGATTTTGTTTCAGTCAAATACAATATTATAAAACGGTACTACTTTTGAATCACTCATTTATAAGGATGGGCCTGTTATTTTTAAAATTATTAACCCCCCGTCGCAAAATCGATCGGGGTGTTATGAGTTTCACGTGTCTATGTGTGTATCTGTCTGTGGCTTCGTAGCTCCCGAACGGATGAACCGATTTTGATTTTGTTTTATTTGTTTGAAAGTTGAATTAGTCAGGAGTGTTCTTAGCTATGTTCGATGAAAATCGGTGCAAGATGGTCGGGGGTGTTTTAAATTTTTTATTTAATTTATTTTGTTAATGGGTGTACTATCTCTTTAGATAAAAAGTCATTATTTTTAGAAGAGAAGTAATTTTAAAGCTAATGAATCGATTTTGGAAATTCTTTAAATATTAAAAAGCTACACTTTTTATCTTATATTTGTATCATTGTATCTCATATTTTAATTGCATAGGCTACTAAAATTTCGTGCAAAGCGGACATGTAATATATCATTAAAATTACACACAAAACCGCATGCAAATACTAGTCTATCTGATATTTCATCCCCATTATTGGTATTAGATATAATCCGACTAAATGATAGTAACCCTTTGTCAGAGAGCGATTTATTTTGTCATCATAATGTCTTGTAATGCTAGGATTAGCGGTGTAGGGTGTCGAATGATTATTGAATATCATATATAAGGGTGCTTTTAAATGCTTTAAAATATATGAATATATAAGTGTATTAAAATAAATAATATGAAGAAGAAAAATTTGTTATTTGAATGTAAGTAATAGTTTTTAGTAAAACTAAACTCGCGAGAGCCGTAGGCGATTCATCATATATAATATATGATGAATCGCCTATATATATATATATATATATATATATATATATATATATATATATATATATATATATATATATATATATATATTAAACTAGCGGCTCTTCCTCTCTTCGCTCGGGGTCGCCTCTAGAAAAACAAAACAAATCTATCCCACAGGAACCATACATTTTTCTTTGATAAAAAGTAGCTTATATGTTATTCTGATATATGAGCTATATTATTGTAAAGTTTCATCAAAATCCATTCAGTCGTTTTTTTGTGAAAGAGTAACAAACATCCAGACATCCAGATAACCTCACAAACTAGCATTTGTAATTTTAGTGGAATAAATAGTGTCAATAATAATAATAATATTGGTAATATGACATTTTATAATATTACCAAACATTTTCTTTATTTAAGAAAAAATCTTTGTTTTCTTTTAATAATTTTAAAGTTAGTTAAAATTAAAAGTACTTAATAAAATGAAGTTAATGAAATCAAAATAATATTGGCTTTTGAGTACTACAATAGACTCACTTAGTAACAAGCCCCAACTTTCGTCAACTGTTTGCTCACTTGTGCAACTTTAGTGAATATGAATTTTCATAGTAAAATATAATACGCACAAACAACTGCTTATTTATTTTAAAGGTAAAAGTTAGTAATAAGTAGGTATTAGTTTAAAATAACTAGTATTAGATGATAAAAATTCAACCATAATCATTATTGAAAATTTGAGTCGAACCTATATAAATAGAATTTACCTAAAAAATACGTATATAAAAAAATTGTAACTCAGTAGTCAAAATAATGATAAAAATCCAAAATATAGGTTTATAATAACATTTCTTATTTTAAAACTTATGACAAAATGAATTGGTCATATTAGATTTTTAATTTTCTCAATTACTCTTAATTAAAATAATTTACAATATAATATGTAGGTATGTGTTTTTTATATTATCTATATAAACTTTCTCATGGTTGATAAATCTTAGTATTTTCCTGATACTGAATCAAGGTTATCTAAAAATTTAGATAAGTTTTTATATTAACAATGTATATTCAATATGTCATTCTTAGACCCCCTCACTTTTACTCTGTATAAAAAATTGAGGTTTTTTTGAGAAAATAAAATCTACGAAACATAGTCTTAAAATAATTTACAAGAAAGTACTAAGAACGTCTAAAGCTGAGAATTCCTTAATAAGTATGATACATACTAGATGATTTTTTAAAGATGCTGTTGAATTTTTCAGCATTTTGTTCCATAAATGCTAAGCTAAATTACATAATTACAATATAAAGAGGCGCCTACTGGCTTACTACTGAAGTATGTTACTTCATACTACTAGATTAAACCGGGATTTAGAATAAAAGGGACGGTGGGTCTTTAGGACTATAAACATCAGTTGTCACGCTGCAATAAGGAAGGTGACGGTCACATTCTTCGCGTGCCAAATCCAGCACAACGCTCTGTTTGTAGAGCTACTAAATTTAGATGTGGTAATCAATAATTTAATATATTTGTTAATAAATTAATCTTTACATTTTATATTTTCTGTTACCTAAAAAATAAATATAAAACTTAAAAAATAACATTTTGAGTGCTGTTAAGGTGTATTGAAAATAGATGGCCTATGATAATAAAGAGATTTTAGTACGAAACTACTATATAAAATCAAGTATTTTAATTTTCCAATAATGTCACTGAGAGTTAATGAAGAAGCGGAATCTCTAATAATTAAATATAAAACTTATGATGAAAATACTACAAACTACAGAGAATTTCATGGAAGCAACATAAATTCTATAGAATAAAATAAAAAAACTAGAAAGTTTGAATAGTCCATACACTAACAAAAAAGCAAAAATTTACAAAAATGTGTGCTCAATGCTTAAAACTAGAACAAATACATAGAAACTAAGCATTCGAAGCTCAGCGACCATTAAAGCTACAACACACTCGACAATATCCGACAATAAATGGGAAAGTGCCGAAAATCCCAAATTCCTGTAAGGTCACAAATACATCGCAATATACGGAGTGACTCGCATTCGCATTGTTCTGAACAATCCCGCCGGAACAATCTGCTGCATACTTGGCCGTTATGTCCACTTGATTATAAATAGTTTTTGTCCTGTCTACTAGTTTAAAAATTCCTACTAAATTACTCGAGACCTTAAAATTAGGATACTATCAGATTGAATAGATTTTGGTTCTCTTTCAAGCAGTAATGAAGTATCGGCTGTGATAGGGATAGTTATCAAGAAATTTCCATGGGATTTGACTTGCAAAATACTATTTAGAACGATTATTACAAAATACAGTTATTTTTTTAATGTGACACAGTACAACAAGTGAGGCTCGTTAGATAGAGTAAATATTTTTGTAAATGCAATACAAATGCTTGCTCTTCTTTAATAGATACAAAACGCATTACAGAATACTATAACACAACAAAAATGACGATATTTAGCTAATAATTTCATCCTGTCCGTCGATCTATCAATCCGTATTAGCCTGCATACCAGGAGGCCTCATCAGAGCCCTATTGCTGAAATATAGTAGGTAGATGTATCGTGTAAAACACTAAACAATTCTGTAGTAACTTTACAAAGAGTAAATTCATTTCTAGACTAACATTTCTTTTTTGTATAAGACGAACTGGTATAATTAAAATCTATTAAAAAGGTGTAACAGAACAACAATATAAAGAATGAATGCTTGAACTCAATAAATCTTCTGGATAGTTCCAAAAATATTTATATCCATTCCGTAGGTCCACGAACGACCCCCGTCCGAGGGCGTATTAACGAATTTGTCAAGTGTCAACGTGAGGGCTCTTATTAGTTCGGGGGAACTTATACAATTTTCACGGCAATGTTCATTTGACGTTTTATTCGATTCTTAGAGTTAGCCTGTATAGGAATTAAACAATGAATAAACAAGTTTAAACTAACAATTTTTAACAATTTGAAGTTATATTACAATCTATTTTTAACTTAATATTATACAACATTTATTGATACATACATACATTGATCATACGAGACATTTTTGTAGTATCATGAATAATTTCAATTTGGTCTTTGCGTTTGTAACCTATGAGTATATGCATATTTCTAGAGATTTCGAATAATTTATTATAAAATAAATAAACTTCAAAACTCAAAAGTATATGTAAAAAATACTTACAACGTCAGTCATTATAATATAAATAAGGTCACATTAGGTATCAATTTAGTTATAAAAAATAAAAATAATAATAATCGAAACGAACTGAGAAACATTATAGATTTCTACGATGAAGATTGTATTAGCTGAAAACTGTAACCCAATAACGCCCATCTCTAAGAAATTTTTATATTAATTAAAATTCATACTCAAATATTATTTGCAATAATAAAACCTGCTTCTGCACGTAAATCGAAAATGCAAAGGACATTAAAAATTCGAAATAAAAAAGTCATACCACCTGATATACGGTACATAGTATCTACACATATAAATCAAGCGTAAGTGGCATTTACACAAGTTCGCTACGGTTTTCACATTTCCAGTACGAGATCGTAAACGTCTCAGTAAAATGACCCGGCCGTTGTGAGTTGTTTGCGACCTACAAGCAGGGCTGCCATCTTTTAAATATAAACGTATTTCCGGATTTCTTGTTTCCGGTCTCATAATGTTATACGAATTTTTAATGTCGCTTCCATGAAATATTTTATTATATATGTCTCTATCTCGCTCAAGTGTCTTTTTAATTAATATTATATAATATTATTCAAATGCAGCATCAATTTTTGAAAACATAAAAATACTAGTGGTCTGATATATCTATCAAAGGTAGTCCAGTGGTAACGTGTTTGCTTGGGCAACTAAGTGAAGCGGATTCAAATCCCGGGTCTCACACCTCTGATATTTCCATTTGCTAATCTTTTGAACATGATTATTGATCACTACTTGTCTTATGGTGAAGGAAAACATCGTTAGGAAATCTGCGTGACTATGAGAGCTTAGCAAGTTTTCGAAAGATATGTGAAGTCCGCCAAAACGCACTCGGCCAGCGTGGACTGTGTTCTGAACCGCCTCGTATTGTAAGGAGGTAGGCAGCAGTGGGACGTTAAAGAGAGATGGATACAATAGTAATTCTATGTACTAATTTTCATTCAAATACGTTCAGCTGTTTTAGTGTAAAAGATTTACGAACATACACACACAAATAAACTTATGTATTTATAAGACTAATGTTACGTTAAAACTTATGTCTTCAAATTATTGCTGTGTTTAAGTTAAGTGTGTTATATACAGCAATTTAAAGCCATTATTAGCCCGTAGTCAATAACTCTTAAATCCAACTACAAGAAAAGTCTCTAGAAATTTTCTGACCTTAAATTTAATTATTATTAATTTCTTATATTGTAAACTGTAGCATAAAAATACTTAAGATTACGTATAATTACATAATATGAATGTGTTTATAAATTCTTCCTTCATTTCTGTCGATTTCTGTATCATAAACGACAAACCATGCTTGTATTTTTGTCTTTGACATCTACTTTGGCAGACTCCGCCTTAATTTTTAGTTTGAGATCTTCATATTTATAATGTTAGAATATGTAAATAAGCATTTCCCATACATTGCTTGATATTTTCAATCAATGTGTGAAATTATAAGATCAACATTAAATCAAAACTCAACTTAATAACTGGCTATACTGTTTTTAACATAAAATAGGTTATATATTAGAATTTATTTTATTGAACTGTTTTCAATCTGATAATTTCTTCAAGCAAGACAGCTTTTGTAATTCCATTTCATGTGTTTGCGTTGCTCTCAAGATTGCGTCTCCATTTTCTATTACAGGTTCAAGATTGAGTTGTTTATGTTAGCGAGCTTTGTTTTCACTTAAATAACGATTGTAGAGCGTTTTGTTAGACTCTATGTTACACTCGCAGTTAGTATAGCGTCAAAGGTTTCAAAATAATATGATTAAACTAAAAATAGTCAGCTTTAAAAATGTGCTTTGAAAGTTACTTTGTACCAATTCCAAAAATATATTCATAGCTGTAAAAAATGGTAGAGCAATTCTCAGATATAAAAGTTTTGGTTTTCTTTTAATAACAATGCTGACATTTATAACAAATTATTGCAGTTTATTACACAAATTGATATCTTCATTGAATATATTCTACAATTTAAATTGAAAAATATGTATGTTGATGTTAAAAAATAAATTTAAAATCCAGGTCAATGACACTAGACAGTCCAGCTTCAAACGTATATAGGTATGTATATTTCATCCCACCCCGAGGGGTGTAGTGCGATCGTAAACTGGGATTCTCAGCGAAATCCGCACATCACTAGCGATCCCGGGAATCACGCCTTAGCCTGTGTGGATTTGTTGAAATGAATATGTGGAAAAGGATAGTTAATTTACTTTTCTACTTAACATTAAAATGATTCCATTATAAAGAAACATTGGATTACTAAATATTCTCGTTCTTACCTACAGACCTAATACTTCCTTAGATTTACGCGAATATTTTACATCTATACATATAATAAAAGTGTAACTGATCGCTGTCTGTACGTGGAAGGTATTTGAGAAAAACTATTATTGGGGGTCTTTATTAACGCAATAGAACCCAAGACAATGGTTTTTAAAATTTTTGTCTGTTTGTCTGTGCGATTTTGCGCGCTAATCTTAGAAACGGCTAAACCGATTTGGGTGCGTTTTTTACTAATGTATTATGGCAAGTTTCACTTAAAGTTTAGTATTTGTTTTTTTTTTCAATTGGTTCACAAATAAAAGTAATAAAAAGTTATGTCAGTTTAAAGAACCACTCAGTTTTAAATAAAACTATCTTTTCGGATTTTTTCGCAGATTTATTTTGATTTTTGGTTTCCGACGTTTCGAATTCTTTACAGCAATCATGGTCACAGACTACAGACTTTCTCATATTTTCGTATATATCAGAAAGCATATTTCATACCATAACAAAAATTAATGGAAGCTTTGAGTTTTCATCCATACATTTTGATAAAATAATACTTTCATCAAACTCAAATTTAATATACATGAAAACAAATCATTTATAAATCCTTGTAAATTTTACCAAAAACAATAGTTAAAAAAGCTGTTTAGTAAGCTCTTAAATCTAAGTATACGTATCGTTGCTACGTGGTAATGAGTGCACTTTTAATCTTGCAGCTGAGCTCGCTAAGTGCTGGGGCTGCAACGCAGAGTACTGATATTACGGTACATACGATTATATTTGTCACTACAGCTAGCTAGCTTTTGCAACAAAATCATGAATTTTAAACCATAAATGTATATTGAAATTGCGTGGAATTCAGCGTTATTCGATACACAATTAATGAATAAGAAGGGTTAATTATTTGTCCAAAAATATTATATTTGTGTAAATGTATTCCATCGTAGTGAAAACCGTGTATAATCAAAAATCCTATGAAAAAATTAAACCGGTGATGTTCAAGTATAGGCTATATGATCACATATAAAAAATGTTATCAAAACGGGTTTTATAAGAGAGCTTCAAGAACTTTCAATTATTAAAACTAACACTCAGATAAACAATAAATAAATATGTTGGGACATTAGCACACAGCACCATCTAGTTCCGTGGTAAGCTACGAGGCCTCAAATACTTGATACACTACACATATATAACTTTAAATATATACATATTATAGATATATGTAGATACCCATTACTAGTGTACAAACATTCGCACTCATCAAACAAATGAATGCCACCAGCGGGACTCGAACCCGTGACCAATAAATAATGAAATTACAAAAAAGGCACATCGATATACAAAATTCTCTTTTTGAATTAACAAAGAACATGTAAATCCATAAAAGTACCGAATTCATCCCCCCAATTTGCCCGGCGGTTTTTTATCGTTGAATTATTAACAGAGGAGTCGCACAAATTATTGTTATGGCTCGCGCCCTTTGCGAACGTGTCTAGATTTTGAGTTTTTTTTATATCTTTACTAGCATTTTCCACGGCTCCGCCCGCGTACAGATGACCTAAAACCAAATTCTTATGTTTTACATATAAGTATACTCTTACATTGCAGTTTTTGTATTTTTTCTCGGAAATGAGATATTTTCCCGCGGTAAAAAGTAACCTATATGTTGACCCAGATAACCAGCTATCACCATA
Organism: Brenthis hecate; assembly: GCA_951806755.1. Classification (NCBI taxonomy): domain Eukaryota; kingdom Metazoa; phylum Arthropoda; class Insecta; order Lepidoptera; family Nymphalidae; genus Brenthis; species Brenthis hecate. Next base: position 4,788,275 of record OX638268.1, on the reverse strand, counting down.
ACAAATTTCATCAAAATCTATCCAGTGGTTTTCCCGTGATGCGGTAACAGACAGACAGACAGACAGACAAACAGAAATTCTAAAAACTATAGACTAGGCCTCTGTATCGATAATAAAGTCTATTTCAATAAGATTTTCTAAAAAATATTTAATGTACAGATCCGGCTTAAATACAATTTTATTATATGTATAGATTGTGTTATTGGTATATATTATGACAGGTCTAGTTTGATTTTTAAAGTGAATTTTATAAATCAAATACATATAAAGTTTGTTGTTGTTACCTTCATATGATAATTGTTTTCTGAAGTTTTTAAATTATATGTAGATCCCATATATACAAGTATCACCCAAGGCAGTGGGCAATCAATTAGGTTAGTTGTATCTAATTTACCAAATATTAGAATTTCATTTATATAGAAGGTTTGCATCGGCGGTAAAAATATTTCTCTCTAATAAAAACCACCATGAAACATATTTAGAGTTATTATTGAAAGAAGTAAAATAAGAATAGCTGTGAATATTTGCTTAGCCCCTAAAAAATAAAGCGTATACCTATACACAGATGTTATATATACTAATATTATAAAGAGGTAAAGTTTGTGAGTCTGTGAGTTTGTGACGTTGTAGGGGGTAATCTCTCGATCTACTGAACCGATTTAGATGAAATTTGGTAAAAAGATAGTTTGAAACCCTAGGAAGGACATAGGATACTTTTTATCCCGGAAATTATCCCTTAAGGGGGTGAAACTGAATATGAAAATCTGCATGGAAAATCAACCTAGGGACGAACCCGAGCTAAGCGAGGGTGAGTCGCTAGTATAATAATATTTTTGAAAACCAAAATCAAAGTTTCAAAATTCACAACGCCTACACAATATTTCGTAAAATCTTAGAAGGAAGCACTCTAAGTATCGTATATTTAATTCACGAGGAAAGTACGTCGCCATAAAAATCCCTCTGACACTGTGCAGATGAGCAAGCCAGGGCCGGATTTGGTAATTTAATTGTATTAATGTCTATTTTATTGTTAATCTCCGTTTAGTGCTGCGATAATGGGTGGTAATGATTTGGGGTGATGTGATTGCGAATTTTTTTTCATTATTTCAATGTAGATATACATTATGTTTATTAAATGAGAATATTATTAACATATTTTTAGGGTTGTATTAATTTTTTTTAAGAATTATTATTATTTTTAATTTAATAATTTTAAGTTTCGTGTATTTTTCATGTTTTTTTTATTTTCTACTTAATTGAGGACTAAAAGAGCTAATATCAATAATAATAGTGTCTCATATACATACGTATATTCAATGTATGTCAGAGGTGTGTTCTGAAATTTAAAAATTCTAACATAAAGTAAAAGAAAAATTCTACAAAAACGCCAGTCCTTAACCATTACCCGGATTCCGTATACTCAGGATTTACGATTATTTCTCGCTTCACTCCCTTCAACCTCAACGAGTGTTAATATTTAAAATAAAATTGTATTTTTAATAAATATTTAAATTAAAAGTACAATATAAAAAATAATACCTTACAGTATAAATTCCACAACATGATATAACTAGATCAAGCCATATCTCATCCAGGCTTTCTTATCTCACTGCCAATTTTTTAATTTCATGCACATTTTGTAAATGTTTTAAGCTCTGTTGCTAGATCGAAATAGTATTTATTTTAGGGACGTTTTATCACAAATGCGCTATTAAGCTTCCGCTTTTTTTGAAAAATACCATTCACTTCCGCTTTATTTCCTCACAATTTTATTACGCTCTATAGTAGTTTCTTATGATTTGGACAAAAATTGCTATCACTTAAGCCATAGGTTTCTTGAACCACCATGTTTAATTTGGCTACATTACTACTAATATTTAAAAACTAGGATTATGGTAGTGGGACAAAATGGCAGACACAGAGACTCTGTTTTATAATTCGTAATGATTTTACAGGAAATCTTTAAGAATACTTTTTAACCCCCGACTCAAAAAGAGGGGTGTTATAAGTTTAACGTCGATGTCTGTCTGTGTGTGTGTGTGTGTCTGTCTATGGCATCGTAGCTCTCAAACGGATGGACCGATTTCATTTGAAAGCCAGTTTCCTTGCGGTGGTTCTTAGCTATGTTTGGTTAATATCGGTTCAGCAATGTAAGAGTATCAGCTCTTTTCCAAAATGATGTAAGGCATTTTGGCGTATGATTACTCGATTAAGTGCTTTGGGGTTTTTAATTTTTTAATTTATGATACATTAAGTTTCTGAATAACATAATGTGTAAAACAACAAAAACGTTATTTTAGCTAGCTAGTTACTTGATTACGATGTGCCATAAAAATCTGTGAAGCTTCCACTACTATAGAAATGGTTCAGTTTATATCTCTACAACTCGTAACTGCGGATTGCGAACTAAAACTGATTGTGTGAAGCGAAAACATGTATAGAAGAAAAATAGAATGTAGAACTTTTTCTGTTGCTTACATATTATAATAAATAGATATATAATAATAATGCATAAAATATTCCAATTTTTTTCAAAAGTTTAAAACAATTACATATATATGATAACATATTGTGGAATTTCTTATTCGGAGTCCAAAGTCCACTGGAACTAGCAGTCCCATAAAAGCACATATTTCTATACATACTTAGATGACCGCTAAGAAAAAAAAGGATCTACACATAAAGACAAAGATCTATACATAAGAGTTAAAAAGGTGTACTACAATTTATATATGAACATGAATATGAGATAGTAATCTACACTTGAAAATAATTATACTTATTGAAAGCAGACATGTAATGCCAGAGCAGGGTCTTCTATTCTAATACTAATATTATAAAGAGGTAAAGTTTGTGAGTTAGTGAGTTTGTGACGTTGTAGGGGTAATCTCTGGATATACAGAACCAATTTAGATGAAATTTGGTAAGAAGATAGTTTGAGACCCTGGGAAGGACATAGGATACTTTATATTCCGGAAATCGTCCCTTAAGGGGGCGAAAATGGGGATGAAATTTTGTATTGGGAAACAAGCTAGGGATGAACCCGAGCGAAGCAAGTGAAGCTTATATCTCACAATAAAGCTTAAATATAAACTTAGACGTTAGCTAATATCAAATCCCAACTCTTTTTGTTCTAATATTATTACAACATATACTTAGCATCAATTACATTCCATACCTTACATCAATTATCACACCAACAAACTAACAAATTCATAGACAAAGACCAAGTTTATATATTTTCTTAAAGTGAAAATTGAGTTCAACACGTCTTAGCTTTCGTCGGTCTCAGTCCCTAAGCAATTAAATCCTACCCTCCATACCTTCGTCGTACCACGGCCTGTAATTACACTGTTAAGAGTTACGACTCAAAGATTTTACGCACTTAGACTTACATCGTAACAACTTTCAAATGTGCGTTTTGGTGGAAAGTTGGTCGCTTCGCTGTATTTATCGCTTCAAACTCAAATAATGTTTGTAAATATACTTTGATACTTCTAAACGTTTATTGCTAGAGTTGAAATGCTTAACGGTTTGTCAAGTTACAGAATAATTTATTGATTGTACCTATTAACAATTTTACTATGATCGAATATTTCATTAATTATATGAGATGAAGTTATCGTATAATACTTATAAATTGAAAGACTTTTTGTAATCTACGAAATTCAGTAATACGTATTGAATAAGTAACTAAGACAGCAATAAGAAATGCGAAAAGCAAAAACCTTAATATATATTTTCATCTACCCACAACAAACGAGAACGAATAGCGCAATTCGCAAAGGAACATCTTCACTAAAAATCTGCTATCTCAAAGATGGAGGACTAACGAGGGCTGCAAACTCTGATTTCCAATTCAAAGGAAAATTGCGATCCATAACGGGGTGGGGGGTTGGGTTCGTGGGGGATCCCCCTCCCGTTGCTATGCGACGCGGGGTGGAGCTCCCGCAATCACGGCCAATAGCACGACGGATATAAATTGGTCTCGCAACGCGACACTCAAGAGGGAACGAGAGGGATAAAGTCCTCTCAGTCGCTCTAATGAAGTCGCCAGTCGCCAGACCCCTTGATTGACGGACTCCGCGGCCCTCTTTCAATGTTATACCTAATTGTTAGGTATCGCTGCTGTGATTTGTTCGCGGATGTTGCGTATTGGTTGTAATTTCGCTCAGGTTGAGCAATCGTAGAGTACTTTGTTGTATATTATATACAATTGTTCATAAAGTTTTAGACAGTGATTTAGATTTTTTTGTTCTAATACAAAAGCGGCAAACTGACTTATTTATTATATAGAAAATAGCCTCATCTAAGTAAAATATATCCATAATATGTATATAATTTTTTTGGACCTGTACAGGTAATAGGATACGTAGTAAAAAAATAATAACTCGATATATAATACATATATCTTAGTAGATTTTCTTTCACGTACAAACAAAAATATATCACAATTTTTGATTATAACAGTATGAAATAAACACTTTAAGCTGACTTAAGAATGACTCCCTGAAATGAAAGTTATATAACTTCCAACGGACTTATAAGAAAATGCCACTAAAATCCAGAACAAAGAGCTCTCGATATTAAATTCCTCAGCAAGAATCACGATACATAAACTGGTAATGGTCGCGGATATAACGCGCTATAAATTTTTGTAGTCGGGCCGCGGTAGAATCTGTAATGCGGGCCGGACTCGCACAGATTACGCGGACGTGTATTAATACGCGCACGTGCGATATCCGCATATTTAGGGTTGATACTTGATAAATGCTAGTAAATGCTTGTATTGATCATACACGTTTTGTTGTTCTTGTTGATAATGAATGACATTTTGTTGGTTAAAGTGTTTTATTTTACTTAATAGCGGCTTTTCCGGTAAAATTAAGAACTAAATTCGTATGGTGAATAATCCGACTAACGGCTACTTTTTATCACGGAAAAATGTAAGGTTCCCGTGGGATAGATTTGTTTTTGTTTTTCTAAAGGCAAACCCGAGCAAAGCGAGTGTGAGCCGCTAGTTAAGAACAACAAATGTTGTAATAGCTTTTAAAAATTGGTAACTTTAATAAAATTATGTCCTGGTTACGTATACAAAAGAAGTAGGTACTGTTATATACATATGTTTTATTTTCCTCTATAAAAACTGTTTTATAATATGTAATATTATAAAGAAACAATATATTATCTGCCTAATTCGTATGTTTTATTGTTCTACCTACATACAACCTTAGGTATTAACAAAACGCAGTCATGAGGACTACCGACAGAAGTGAAAACTTAATACTATAAACAAACAGTTGTTATTTTTGTATAATCAAATTTAACTAATCCCTCAACGACCGCGGACACGCCGGCGTTACAGTTAACAATAGATTTCTTGGAAATTTAATTAATTTTTTAGAAATTTACAGTTAACAATAGATTTTTTAGAAATTTAATTAATTTCTTAGAAATTTACCTGGAGGCGTGAAAGTTTGATATTAAATTAAAATTTGTAAATTAAAACTGTTTACATTTTTCTATATTCTGTTTACATTGTTCTATCGGCACTGTCAGTCTTTGCGTTAACACGTCACGTGACCATGGCGATGAGGATTTACATGAATTTACTCCCCATCCAAACCTGCCTATAGAAATTTTCACTTCAAAAATGAAGATTAAAACTAATCAACACTGTGTGATATTATTTCCTATCTCTTTATTAACATTATGAATAGCAATTAATGTATCTCGATGAGTGACAACCCTAAGACATCCGCACTCAGCCTCACGTGTCAGCGCGGATCGATACTCGGATATCCGAGCACAGATTATATAGGACTATATCCGTTGCGTCTCGAGCGTCAACGTGATTTGATTATGATAGTTTTACTATCTTAACAATATCATGTATCTAATACGTAGTTTCGACTTCATTTATTTTTACGATAGTATGTAAAGCTAGAAGTCATATTTCCCTAAAAAATAAGTGCAGATTCGAGAGTCAGAGTGCATTAATGCGGTAATTCTTCAGAAATATCCCATATCTAAATTAAAATATATGTAGGTATTTTTTATGATATTACTTCCCACCGCCGCGCTGCCTGCCGCTTCGCCCGCGTTCAATCTACAAAAAAACTTTTTTTCTAAAGCAAAAGGTATAAATAACTAGTGAAAAATAGGTATAAATGCATAGAATCGAATTTTTATATTAAATTATTTGGATATTGTTCATACAAAAATACTAAAATCGCGATTAAAAAATGGGTGGTGGGGGTATGAGGGTGAAAAATACTGTACGATCTATTCCCATACCTACCAAATAACAAAAAAAAAATTAAAATCGGTCGAGCCGTTTCGGAGGAATGCGGCCACAAAACACCATGACACGAGATATTTATATATTATTTATATATTATAAGATTTAATTTTTCTATCCCTAAGTTAAATAAGTTTTGTAAATGTTCAATGACAAAATGCAAAGTACAACGACTCTATTAGCAATCCTTTTTGTCCTCAGGTGAAAAACCCCACAAATGCCAAGTGTGCGGTAAAGCGTTCAGCCAAAGTTCCAATCTTATTACCCACTCTCGGAAACACACGGGCTTTAAGCCATTTGCCTGCGAGCTTTGCGGACGCGCGTTCCAAAGGAAAGTAGACTTGAGAAGACATAGAGAGACCCAACATGCTGATCTACGAAATCCTCAACACATGCAGCCTCCTCACACTGATGTACATGGCATGCACCCTCCTGAAATGCACGTTGGTGAACGGATAGGTATGTACTGATTTTTTCTATAATAGTAACTATTAGTTTGAAATAATATAAAAATCGGTCAAGTGCGAGTCGAATTCTAATATCTATTATTATTACTTGTTGTTATAGCGACAATAGAAATACATACTCTGTGAAAATTTCAACTCTCTACCTATTACGGTTTATGAGTTACAGCCCTCTGACAGACGGACGGATTGACGGAAAGTGGAGGCTTAGTAATAGGGTTCCGTAGGCATTAAAAAATTAATAATTATGTAGGATTTGATGTTAGTTATTATTTTGTAAGACTTACATAATTTTAAGTCTTCATTTATCATTACAAAAAGTATATATAGTACGATGGAACTCAATAATTCATCTGTGATTTCACTTACTAGCGATAGGAATTTAATATAATTTGTATGGTAATTTAATATAATATACACGTCAAATTTTTATCTCTAGTTAAAAAAAATCAGGTTAATCAACCGGCGTGAATAATCCAGTTTAGATTAAGTATCGTAACCACAAGTAACTCACACGTATTCCTTGCATTATGATAATTACGTTTAAAATAACAAAAATATTAACTAAATTATTTAAATTTTAAGTGTAAATCTATATATAAATTTTCTTTCCAGATCTCCGTCCCCCACACCCTGACTTCAGGATGAACACCGTGCCTCCCCTCCAACCACTGCCTTCCTGAAGCGCGACCGCCTTCGCGCCGTGGCGCTGAGGCAAACAGTGGTAGCATACAAAAACCAAAGACTCGGTGACGAGATGAGTTTAAATGAAACTATCTCAAAAGATTAAATTTTACCAAATTTATTTTGTTGAAAATATATTTTTTGTGAATAAAACGGTTATTTTTAAATGTTTAGATGTTACTACATAGTAAATTGACATATTATCTGTCTGTAACGACAACAATTTTATTCATAAAAAATACTGTTTAGTTAACTACGTCAAGAGAAACTTCTACCAAAGAAAAATACGATAAAATTAATAATTTATTTTTAATGTTAAAAATTTGTAAATCAAAGCATTAAGGCTCTAAATTTAACATATTGTAAGATTCCAATGTGAATTTTTGATCTCTATAAAAAGAAACACGCTGTATGGCGTTGTCGGATTTATATCGAAACTGTAGTTAAGTGCTTTAACTGTCACATTAATTAATAGATAAAGTAAGAACTATATTTTTTCTATATAAATATATTATTTTGTTATTTTATAATTTTCTATTTACTTTTATTTGGACTTTAGAACTGATACGATCAGCCTAATTACTTTTATATCTAGGATAAAAGTACTAAAGTAGGTATATTTAGTATTTTTACAGTATATACATTTTTATTTTACTAGATATAAAAGTAAGTAACAGAATTATTCCAAACACGCCATTCCATTATTGTTATGCTAAAACATTCTTGAATTACTATTTAATTATTATTTTATCATTAAACACTTAAATTAAAAAAAACCGACCACCTTGGACCGATTTTCATCAAACATAGCTAAGAACACTCCCGACTAATTCACCTTTCAAACAAATAAAACAAAATCAAAATCGGTTCATCCGTTCGGGAGTTACGATGCCACAGACAGACACACAAATAGACATATCAAACTTATAACACCCCGTCGTTTTTGCGTCGGGGGTTAAAAAGACAATTTTGTGATATGTTTATTCCATAGCACTAATAAGTATCCTTAAGCACTTTACTCGCTTATAGAAAGGAAATTGCAGATAGCATACCAATTATCGCCTCTATGGTGGTATATAATTACTTATCACATAAAACCACCATAAAAAAGTTTATTGTAAATAAAGCTTATGTTTTTATTCCAAATTTTGTTATAAACAGTACTGCACATTATACATTTATCTTTTAATATTTTCTAAGTCAATTTAAAATATCTGTGAACTGCTTTGGATAAATCTTGTTAATTAAACTTGCTTTAAAATTAATCTATGTGGATTTTTTTTTCAAATAACAGAAATTATCTTTCAGAATAATAAATTAATTAAGCCCACACTCTAGATAGGACGTTCTTGTACATAATTTATAATAAATGTTAATATTTTATACAATATTTGAGTTTATACGTAAAATTGTATACGAATATTTCTTATAAATATTTAAAAATTGTCAATTTAAAATCAATGCCAGTAAAACTTTTATTTTTTATTTATAAAATGAAGCCAAAGATCGTTTTAGAAATATATTTGACAAAATTTTGTTTATTCCAAATTATTGAGACCTAAAACTATCTAAACCATCTCATAGGGACTTACTCGTATATACAATAGTTTATATATTACATAAACTTGTTAGTTTTTAAGCTATCACCTCTAACAATTCGTATGTAACTGAGCTGCTACTAAATAATCTACAATATGCGGTAGATCTTACATGGCTGTATAGTATTTTATACATACGTATGTTACTTTATTTTCAACCGACTTCTTCAAAAAGGAGGAGGTTCTCAATTCGGCTGTATTTTTTAGTTTTTATTTAGTTTTAGCTTTCAAAAGCTAAAACTTTCATAGTTTGTATGTTTTCTTTAAATTGACCCACAAAACAAAAATTATATGTAGGTATACTGCGTTCTTTTAATAAAATAACGCACTTTGTTTCTCTAATTATATTATATTGATAGTGTATCCGCATATTGGAGATTTTAACGTGTAATATTAAATAATTGTATTACATGTTATTCTTGTCTTTTAAATTACACCACCGCTTCGACTGTAATAAACATTAAAATCTTAGTATCTAATATGAAATTTTATAACTTTGTTCTATACTTTCCTCATTGTTTTAGTTATATCTTTATAAGTAATATATTGTATATTTAGAATAAATGTATTTAACGTCTTGAAATTTTAAATAAATTTAGTACAATGTTATAATAAATGTCTGTAAATAGTGTAAAAAATTTAGTCATTTAAACAAACCCAAAGACAACGTGCAATCCTATGTCATTATAACTTTTATTGTTATAAGCAACTGTCACTTAAATATATAAAGATGTATATTACTATGTTGTTTTATTCATTGTATTGGTGACCCGCTTCACTTAAGCCCCAACTTCGAACTTCAACTTAACCAACTTTAAATGGGAGAGGTACTTGATATGATTTTATGTCTATATGTGTGTTTGTTACGCGAAATCTTCACCAATTGTTAATCGTTTTTTTTTTGATTAATAGTTTATGCCTCAAATTGATTTCTCATTAAATAAAGCTAGATTTTGAAGTTTGGTAAGTTGCGCTTATCGATCTACTGATATTATTATTTATTGAAATTATTAAATTACACAAGATAAATAATTATTACCATTCTTTGGTGTATATATTGTGCAAACAATCTGGTCGTCACTGTATAATGCTAACGTAGCAGGTTCGATCTCAATACATCATAAACAAAAAAAAATTGGGAGAAATATTTTGAAACAAAATACGAAATTGTATTACAAAGACAAAATCAAAAAGACTAATTCTAATAATATTTGAACATAATTCATGCAATTGCTCTGAGCCCGGAGACGTAACGCGATTTACGAACAAAGTGACAGCTCACGTTACATGGGGCGACTAAATTCGGTAAAAGAATTAACAATGTTACTTCTAAGCATATAGTCCATTTTAAATATTCCCAAATAATTCTTATTATCATTAAAAGTAGGTATCTACAATTAATTGAAAAATAAATATTTATATTCATTTTTGACAGTTTTAACATCAAGTCAAAGTCAAAAATCGAATCGAATTCGACTAATTTATTTAAGTTTTACACATTTTCGTCAAAGACAAAGAAATTTTGCGACAATTCAGTGAGATGCCATCTTTACAAAGGTTTTAAGTGGGAAAATATAGTAATATTAATGTACGCTAAAATAAAATTTCGGTATAACTTAATTAGAAAATTTTGTGTTACGAAAAAAGTCAATATTTCCAGCACGATGGTGGAAACAAATTCCTTAAAACCCAGACTTAACCCACTTGCTGTTTCTTTCATTTTTTTGAATCTATCGTGATATCTTCTAATTTATAGCTTGAAAACTTATGAGATTTAGAGAAAATGTGACAAAAAATATATATGTACTTAAATATATTCACATTTCACTAATATCGAGAATATATAGAAAAAGAGCTGGTGCTTGTCTACATTTTTAAACAAAAATAAAAGTGCTCAAACCAAATTTGCTATATGATAATAATATCATAAATTTTATCTGCTAATTCTTGTAACTTTTTTATACTATATGTATAATGCAGAGCAAAAATGGAGACTGACTCAATACTACTATACTCAGGTTAACTTTGAATGATTTCAAAATAATTTGTTTTTTATTACTTATATGGTTTATAAATTATTGTATCTATCACGCTCTTATTTCATGTTTATTTTTTTAAATAAAAGCCTGGAAATAATCTTAAAAAAAAAACTTTGCTACATCTAACCTCAGACACTATAAACATCGCAATACTTTTTGAATCAGCTAAAAGCTGGCTATTATAAGAATACGACCATTAGTTAATGAGTAATCGATCATTACTGTTCAAACAAGTTGCGATCAACAAACACACAATCGCGCTTATTGGATTAATTTCTAATAATCAATATATGATTAGCGGTAGTGGACCCATAACTTACTCGTAAATGTATATAAATATGACTGCCTCGATGGTTTAGTGGCTTGCATGCACGGCCACAGATCCGTAGGTAATAGGTTCAAGTCCTGTTCTCAGTAATAGCTGGAAGTTGGGAAATTAACAGTGTTTCACTCTCGTGCCTCGAAGAGCACGTAAATCCGTCGGTCCTGGGCCTGATCTCTCACCAGTCGTGTCGAATTTTCGTTCCACCGGAGTTGACTCGACTGAAATCGGTCAGGAGTATATTATAACTATTGAGAAACCACAATTTGAATTATACAAAGAATAAAAAAACATAAGTGAATTCTTTGAATTAGGTTTCTCTGTTATGAACCGACAAAAAAGAAGAGGTATCTATGCAAATCGAATGTTTTGTGTGTGCATGTTATGCGTTATTTATCGTAAACTTTTTTTTTGTAACGTTGATAAGAATAAAAAAATGTGATAACTCCATTATACGATGTGAAATTGATTGTTAAATATGTTTAAATATGTCTATTATTATTTATTATATACGCCTATACATATATAAATGAAATAAAAACAAAAATTATCAATTTTTTTGTAAAAACATCGTGTAATATCTGCATGACTCACTAATACCTGAAAAAAAAATTAACCAACAAACAAACGTTTTTTTCTTTTGATATTTTATTATAAATTTCTTTACTTATTAACTTCAAAAATTGTAAATTTTGACGTTTTTTATTTTTTCAGATTACCTAATATAATTATCCTAACAGATTATTAATAATTTCATTATTTAATCAATCTACAGAACAAGTATTGATCTAAAATCCCTTCATTTATAATAAAAGAAGATCGTATAAAACCTCATCAGTTATTCTATCACATAATAAGCTCAGTTTGATTACGTACGGCTTAGTAAGTTGTGTCATGCAAAAAAATCCTAACAACGTATACGACAAGAGCGAAAATAAAATTTTGTCTGGTACTTTGAGCATTTTAGGGTCTAACCTTTGTTTTTAGTGGCAAGTTTTATATTTTTGTATAGTTTTGTTACCTAGAAAAAGACTTAGGGCTACCACCTTGAATCATTATCATTAATAATAATAATTATAATAATATTTTTACTAAGTGTATTGACACTAAATAAATAATGAAAATATTTTATTCTAAATACAGCTAAAATATGCTGTGTAAAATGTACTACGTAAAGTTAATTTTTAATGATAAGAGCTTGTGAAATAAATGATGTTCTGCTGACCGATTCCGGCCATGGCGGCCAATCTCATTGAAACTAGCCAACTGCGCAGGAGATACACTCGCCGGCATATTTAGCGGAACACAAAAAAAAGGTCCATTATTAAAAAAATATGGTTTTATTTTAAAATCTACTTACTACACTTCTTTTGTTATTTAAAGTTTCATTTGTTTTACTTAAAATGAGATCACATTAAAAACAGATTTTGCGAGTAAAGGCTATTTGTGAAAAATGGTACATTTTTGAACTTTTCATATAACCGGGAAAAGTGAAAATTAATATTAAAATAACAATTAATTAAATTAGAAAAATGGTGATTAATATCGCGTATTTCCTCCACGTGCTCTTATTAAAGTTTCAACCCGTCTAGGCATACTGAGAATGATGTTATCGATGGTCTCCTGGGATAGTCTCCGCCATTCCTCAACTACGGTGATTCGCAGTTCACCCACGTTGGCAGGAGCTGGAATTCTGGACTTAACTTTTCTTTTCAGCTAGTCCCAAACGTGCTCTATTGGGTTCATATCTGGTGATCTCGCCAGCCACTCCATAGCAGTGATATTCATATCATTAAGATAAGCTTGAGTTACCCGAGCGGTATGCGGCCGAGCATTATCCTGCATAAAAACAAAACCGTTACCGATATATGGGGCAAACGGTACGACATTTTCTTCTAAAACTTCTCTGATATAGCGGTCTGCAGTCAGACTCTCTCTGTCAATCACTACCAAGTCTGTGCGAGCTCCCAAACAAATGCCCGCCCAAGCCATTATTGATCCACCACCGTATGCAACTGTAGTTTCAAAGTTTGTCTGAATGTATCGTTCTCCTTTGCGTCTGTATATTCTTTGCCTGCCGTCAATTTGATTTAAGAGAATTCTACACTCATCACTAAACAATACCTTACTCCATTGGTCCGCGTTCCAAAGTCGATGTTCCTGAGCAAAAGTTAACCTGTTTCTACGATGATTTACCTCGAGCCTTGGAGCCTTGGCAGGCACAAATGAACCCAAACCAGCTTCTTCGAACCTTCTTCGTACCGTACGCTCACTTACGGTTACACCCCGCACTGCTTCTAACTCATGTCGGGCTTGGACGGCTGTCAAACGGGGGTTCCTATGTACACGAAGCCGAATGAAACGGTCATTCCTACTCGAAGTGCGTCTTTTTCTGCCTTGTCCTGCTTTCCTCACATAAGTACCAGTCTCCCTGAACCGTTGGATACTGCGATAGATCGTTGAAACTGGTCGACGAAGATCTTTGGATATCACTCTGTAGGTTTGACCATTTCTTTGCATTTCGAGTGTCCTGGCAATCTCCGTTGCGTCTAAGTCAGGCATAATTCAGTCCTCAACTCCAAAAAGATACGCGATTAAAAAAAAACTAACAAAAAACAGTATTTCAATGAAATTTTAAATCAAACTCAGAAGGAAGAAATACTCGAAGTTCGCTCCAGATAAGGTGTATTTGAATAAAATTAAAACAATTGCATAAAATATGATGTTCAGTTGTTTTCTTAATTTGAAAATATTTCTTTTTAAAATAAATGACGTATAAACCAGCCAGCAACCTTATATGATACTGATATCAAACCTTTATTTTATGTTCTGCTAAATATGCCGGTGTGTTTATTATAGTGCACAAGTGTGCGCGCAGACACAAGGGCACTCTCTATTCCTGTCACTCTCATACTCCGGTGGGACGACTGCTCGACACGACCAGTGAGAGTTAAGGCGCAGGATTGACGGCTTTACGTGCTCTCCGAGGCACGGGGGTGAAACACCGCCAACTTCCCAACTCCGGGCTGTTACTGAGACTTACTATACATACTATACAGAAAAACTTCATAACTAAACTTGGCCCGACCCGGGACTCGAACCCAGGACCTCCGAGTGTGCAGCGTACAGTCTAGCCACTACACCACCGAGGCAGTCAAATGTGAAATAAATAATTACTATATAAGTAAAAAGTTACACCTATTTTATCTTTTGGGTTGAAACGTTTTATATAAAAGTACCCTTAAAGAGGACTGCATTGAAACATAATCATAAAAATCGATAATTAATTGGCAAACACATTTTTTTTAAATCGGTTAAGTATTAGATATACACATGCAGGTCAATCAAAGTGGCTTCTACTATTAATAATCTGGTATAAGAATAATAAATACATATTTTTTTTTTTAACGTTGGGAAATGCATTTACGCACAACGTGTGGGACTCACCGGCGTAATACAGCCAGTACTACCCACTAAAACCCAACAAAACCTTCCCCCCGTCTTAATAGGGCGTCGCAGGATCGCTTACGCATTCAACTACGACGCCCCGACGGCAGGTCTGCCGAAGCAGACCACCACAACCATGGGGTTGCTCCACAGTCCACTCTGCTATCAGAGAAGTATCAGGAGCAACCCGCATGGTACACCGCCCCCCGAAGAGGGCCACCTCCCACCGCCCACCGTAGTGGGCAACCTTCCTGTGCGTTTCTTAGCTTCGCGCCCGGTTGGATTGCCGGGCACTACTGAGCCCCCCCACCACGACAAGGTGAACGCACGTTGGGGGGGGAAATACATATATCCTAACCCATACCATTGCGTTGATTTTAAATATTTCGATTGGTTAAGACTTTAAGAATCACTTCATTATTTATTAATACATCCGGTGGTCGACATTCAATCATTATTATTTGAATTTGAGGAAAACATAATATATGAATAGAAAATTCCTATCTATATAAAAAAAAACTGTTTCCATAATTTTTTATTGATAACAACTAAAGCTCGTCAAGAAAACTAACTAGTAGCTACTAAATAAAAAAAAAATCGGTTAACAAAGTGCACAGGAGAAAAAGGTACTGAACTGTTTTGTATTTGCCTATTTATATATAGATTATATATTAATTTTACTAGCGGCTCACCCCCGCTTCCCTCAGGTTCGTCTCTACAATCACAAAACAAATCTATCCCTCGGGAATCGTTTATTTTTCCGGGATAAAAAGTAGCCTATGTATTATTCCAGACTATAATCTATCTCTGTGCCAATTTCATTCAAATCTGTTCAGCCGTTCTGGCGTGAAAGAGTAACAAACATCCATACATACTCACAAACTTTCAGATTTATAATATAACTAAATAAAAAAAATAAAATCAGTTAACAAAGTGTAGAGGAGAAAATATTTATATATAAAGATTATTAACTTTATATTCCAGCCAGATATCTATATTTGAGGTACGTGTAACAAGTATACAATATAATTGGTAGCCCTATAAAAGTAACAAAAGCAGTTAGATTTGGAAGTAAAGCCGAAAGGAGCTGGTCCCTCGGGACGACGGTGGACGCTAAACGCCTGTTAGCACGCAGTTCTACGTATTGGGCGCGTCCACGCTATTGCGTACAGAGACGGATCTTAGAACACTTGTGGTGAGTTAGTTTGGACTAAGTCTATTTTTATCTAATATAGGTTTTTCATCAAATTTTAACCTGACTGAGTATGAAAGTGAAATAAAATATGAAAGTGAAATAATGTCCACTTCATCGATTTCTGTCATGATGATCAATTTTACTGAGACTAGTTCACTGCGTAGGAGAAACTATGCACTATCAGCATTTCACAGCCCGATTGGATGCAAAATCGACGCGAACGGTGAGAAATCATACGGATTCTCCGAGGCACGAGCATGTAACACAGTCAACTTTCTACTTTGTACTGTTACTGGAAATTTCTTAATAGAAAACCCTATAACTATATACTTGCCCCGACTCGGGATTTGAACCTATGAAGGATCTCCTGGTCTGCAGCCCGAGGTAAAGGTATGTCCGGTTCTGAACAATATGACTTTTTAAAGAAGTTAAAGGCTTAAGCTTTTTGTACGAGTAATATCTATTTACATACGTACGTACGGCTTTACTCATACTTTACATATATAACACATATGTAAAATATGACTAAAACCGGTTTTTTTTCTGAATTCTCGTTCTCGAAATGAAAATGGATCACCGAGTTTTTGTACATTTTACAGTTATAAGTAGAGGGTATACTTATAACTAACTAACTATACGTATTTTCTCATATACAATTTATGACAATTAGTATATTTTATTGCATTTAAAAACGGTACAAAATATATTTCTATTTTCTGTGTCACAATATGATGTACTTTAGAAGAAAAAAATATAACAAATTTATTTTTTTAATTTAACCCACAAATTAGCCCTCAAAATTAAAATACATTTATTTGTTAATACACTAAAATGTTTGTGTGAACTAACTCTGTGTGTACACTTCTGTAGTATGTACCATATATTAACTCTCGTCCAGTACGTTCCGGAGTAATAGTGTTTAACAAACAAACAGACAGACGGAGAAATATTTCCTTTGGACTATATATACAAAAAATGTTACATCTGACATGCGTTAATCACATTGAAATTGAATATTGAATAATTTATCGTGTACGTCATTATTTTTCGTCAAAAGAAAGGTTCCACCGAGATTTGAACTCGGATCGCTGGATTCAAAGTCCAGAGTGCTAACCATTACACCATGGAACCTGTTACTTAAGTAATAAAAATTACAAGCCATACGCCAAGCAGCGAAGCCTTTTAAGAGATGCTAACGTCATATGTTACTTTCATTTTGATAGTTCACCGTTTTATTTGAACAAGTGGATACAAATCTATTTTGAGATTAGCTTCATTTAAAAGAATATTTTAACTTATTATAATATTAATATTATTATTCATTATTGAATATAAAATTTCTACATTTTACAATCATGTGTACAATTTTTTGTATGTATATTATTTTGACAGTTGTGAATCGATTTTTATATTAACGTTTATTTCTCAGAGATGAGATATTTTCCCGCATTAAGATGTATTCTATATGTTAACCCGGATAATCAGCTGTCATCATACCAAATTTCATCAAAATCTGTATAGTGGTTTTCTCGTGATGCGTTCCCAGATAGACAGACACAACAGACAGACAGACACAAAAATTCTAAAAACAATAGATTCAGCCTCTGTACCGATAATAATGACTATTTCAATTAAATTTTCCAAAAAATTATTTATGTATAGATTCAACTTGGTTAGAATTTTATTATATGTATAGATTATAATGAATAGGTTAAGGTTGGATAGGTATGAGACCTTCAAGCTATTGTAAATAGCTTAAAGGTATCATACAAAATCTATTCTAAGGGCTAATTCTATATGGCATTATGACCTGGGCATTTGTAGTGCAGTGCTTAGGAAGCCAGGTGCAGCGGGTTCAAATCCCGAGTCTCGCGCCTCCTATATTTTCTAGAGAATCTAGCATTCCACAGACATGCGAAGTCCGCCAACTCACACTTGGTCAGCGTGGTGGACTATGGCCTGATCCCCCTCGTATTGAAGGAAGACCAGTGCCCAGCAGTGGGACGTGAGCTGAATATAATAACTATGTTTTAAAGTAATTCTGAAGTCAGAATACATATTTAGAAACACACTATCACAAGCTCGTTTTTAAAGCTTTAAAAGCTTTGCTAAAACAAAACGAGCAGTAGAATCCCTCTCTGTACGGTCAGAATCACCATTCATATATAATTCAAAGGGCCCACGTGTCCCGCTGTACGCAATCAGTATGGTGAATAATGTATGGCGCTGGACCAATGATTGCGTGGCTCGCGAGATTCACGAAGATTTCAGCTTGCCTTCTATTCTTCGATTTATGAGATGATTGAGTACCTATATACATATATGTACTTACTTTTGCCCATGGCTCTGTTCGGATTTATTTATGTATATACCTAATTGCTCTATTACTAAGAGTCGTACTTGTACTTTGTGGTCGTGATATATTAGTCTATACTAATATTAAAAGAGGTATAGTTTGTGAGTTTGTGACGTTGTAGGCGGTAACCACTAGATCTACTGAACCAATTTCGATGAGATTTGGTAAGAAGATAGTTTGAGACCCTGGGTAGGACATAGGGTACTTTTTATTCTAGAAATCTTCCCTTAATGGGGTGAAAATGGGGATGAAAATGTTTATGGGGAATCTACCTAGGAACGTACCCGAGCGCAGCGAGGGTAAGTCGCTATTTAATTATATAATTATAAGTTAATAGCCTATAACCTTTTTGTTGGCAAAATCCGAGAGAAGTGGGTTCAAATCTCAGATCTCACACCTCTAATAGTTGCATGTGCGAATCATTTCCAACATGATTACCACTTGTTTAAAAGTGCAGGAAAGCACTTTGAGAAAACCTGCAAGCCTGAAGGACCTTAGAAACTTTTCCTAGTAAAAGACATGTGAAGTCCGCTAACCCACACTTGGCCTGCGTGGTGGAATATGGCCTGATCCCCCTTGCATTGGGGGAAGACCCGTGCCCAGCAGTGGGACGATAAGCAGATCTGAAAACAACCTTATTTTCAAATCATATCTACTAATATTGTCAGATTTATAATATTAAATAATAAATAGCTCATAGAATTTTGAATTACAATAATTAATTGAAACACAATTTGCTAACCAGAATGTCAATTTTTCATTTTCCATTCATTTCACTTATGTGGCATCTTTCATATAGGGACATTTGTTAAAAACAATATTATTAAAATTTATAATTTGGGGAGATATCGCGTAACATGCACTCATAAAAAACTCATAAAAATACAGCAAAGTTCAGTACCTCTTTCTTTCTGAAGTTGGTCAAACAATGACAAACCAACAAAATATGCATCAATTCTTTATATTTTATTTTTACAAAATTTAGCGCACTGTTATAATTCATATTAAAGCTCTATTTTAAAGCCTAATGTGTTTTACTCATCGTAAATTCCATAAAGCTAACTTTCTATAATCGATATCGCTAATAGAAAACTAATAACAAAATATATCGGAATTAAATATTTAGATCTCGTGGAATACCCATTAAATGTAGGATACTTATTGTTTATAAAAAACCGATTATTATCAGTGATTGTCGAAATCGATATACATATACTAACATTCTCTGAAATTTCATCAAAAATCATGTAAAGATATGAAAAATTAGCTAGTAAAATTTAATGAAAATTTAACATGTTATAGGAACGTAATGGTCTTTTTGACAGTCAAAACTTTTTTATACATACATGTTTTGTGACATGTTAGGCTCAGTTTGTAGTGACCCTACTTTCTGTACCAGCGGTCGCGGATTCGAGTCCCGCTGGGGGCATTTGTGTGATGAGCAAGAATGTTTGTACTCCAGTCATGGGTATTTATATTTATAATATGTATGTATTTAAAGTTATATATGTATAGTGTATCGACTATCTGGTATCCATAACACAAGCCTCGTAGCTTACCATGGAACTAGATGGCGCTGTCCCAACATATTGATTGATTATACATTGATTTATACTTCACTAGCGATATACTCTCGCTTCGCTCTGGTTCGTCCCTACGTACGTTTTCACGTTTAGTATAGATTTCTTAGAAAAGAGATATTTCTCGCACTAAAAAAGTATCCTGTATGTTGACCCAGATAACCAGTTATCATCATACCTAATTTCATCAAAATCCTTCCAGTGGTTTTTCCGTGATGCGATCACAGACAGACAGACATAAATTATAAAAACTATAGATTCGGCCTCTGTATCGATAATAATGTTTATTTCAATAAGATTTTCCAAAAAAATATTTAATGTATAGATTCGACTTCGTTACAATTTTATATTATAACGTATAGATGATATATTTTATCAATTTACTTCTAATACTTTCATTATATCAAATGTGTGGTATTATAAGATCTCACACGACCCGGTGTGATGACCTCGTGTCGTCATCGCAAGAGAAAGGCGAAATTTTGTAGTCAATAAATTGGACTTATAGATATGCGGTTCCATGGTGTAATGGTTAGCACTCTGGACTTTGAATCCAGCGATCCGAGTTCAAATCTCGGTGGAACCTGACTTTTTTACAGATGTTAGTTGTATTATATTGGGAGGCCCTAAGAGTAGGCCCTGTATCTCTCACAATGTATACTATAAAATTCTAATTTTTATGCTTTTCTATCTAGTCTTAGACGAAACGTACAAGTAATGAAAATAAATAATAAAACCATTAAAATTACCATCATTGTATTATTTAAAAATATCTAATATATATATATATATATATATATATATATATATATATATATATATATATATATATATATATATATATATAAAAATAGATATAATTTTTATTTTATACTACCGGTACGACTAAAATACGGATTTATAACAAATATGTAAATTTTAAGCACGACATCATATTTAAAAATAGATAGCTTGAATATATTTTTTTTAAACAAAACAGACGAAACCGAATGGATCTACTATAATAATATAATATTCTCTACATTTCAAATAATGTTCTTCAGAGCCATCTCAGTGATATTCTATATCTCAGTACCTTACCATATACTGTCATCCATAACTCGGAAATAAAAAAAATATGATCAAATTTCATACGATATGTGCAGGAATGATTGATTTGCATCATCTCTCATAAAATATTGACAGCGTTGTAAAAGGTGAGGGTTGACCAGCTCTTTGCATAATTTTCTGCTCTCACGCACCTTGATTCTCAAGGGTATCCTTTTAAGTGACACACGGTTTTGAGTTTTTATGTTTGCCTCCGCATTGAAAACTAGCGATGTGGCCTCGTTTATTTATACTTACTATAGAAAAGGGACAATTTGTTTGTTTATCTATCGAGGAAACTACAAGTAATCGTGTTTCTAAAGTGTACGATTTATAGAATAAATTCTTAAATATCCTACATATTAATTGCATAATTAAAGTTTTATTATTTACAATACAGCAAGGGATCAAACCAACGCATTATTTAATAATTGTTAATCTATACATACGAGTATAATAAACTTGTAACTAAGCCGAATCTGTACATTAAATATTTTTTGGAAAATCTTATCGAAATAGACTTTATTACCGATACAGGGGCCGAATTTATAGTTTTTAGAATTTTTGTCTGTTTGTCTGTCTGTCTGTCTATCTGTCTGTCTTTCTGACTGTCTGTCTGTCTGTCTGTTACCGCACCTCGAGAAAACCACTGGATAGATTTTGATGAAATTTGGTATGGTGATAGCTGGTTATCCGGGTCAACATATAGGATACTTTTTACCGCGGGCAAATGTTTCATTTCTGAGAAAAAATACAAAAACTGCAATGTAAGAGTGTATTAATATGTAAAACCTAAGAATTTGGTTTTTGGTCATCTGAACGCGGGCGGAGCCGCGGGCAGTGCTAGTGTTATTATATTATTTTATTAATAGTTAATTATTTCGTAATTGCCTCGGTGCGCCCTTAAGTATCTCAATATAATATTGTTCATTATATCGGCGTTAATTAATGCCAACAATGTATACAATAATAATCTAATATTAAAACCTTAAAAAACAACGAATTTATTGACTTTTCCTAAAGGAGCTGCGTATGTCTATTCTTGACATTCAAAATCACCATCACACTTAAATTCCGTCAAAATCGACTTAGCCGTGAAGACCAAACGAATATAAAATATACACATTAACACAAAGACAAGGACTAATCTATACATATAATAAAATTCTAACGAAGCCGAGACTGTACATTAAATATTTTTTGGAAAATCTTATTGAAATATTCATTATTATCGATACAGAGGCCGAATCTATAGTTTTTAGAATTTTTGTCTGTCTGTCTGTTACCGCATCACGGAAAAACCACTGGAGGGATTTTGATGAAATTTGGTATGATGGTAGCTGATTATCCGGGTCAACATATAGGATACTTTTTACTGCGGGAAAATATCTCATTTCGGAGAAAAAATACAAAAACTGCAATGTAAGAGTATACTAATATGTAAAACTTAAGAATTTAGTTTTTGGTCATCTGAACGCAGGCGGAGCCGCGGGCAATGCTAGTTTTTACATAAAATATAAGTATCCAGATACCATACAGTAGGTATAAAATATGTATAAACGACGATTGATTCCCATCATCCACAAGATCGACATTCTATTAAAGCGCCATAGATTATTGCGATATCCCAAACGATATTAGAATACAGCCTTTGACGCACGTTAACCGAAATAAACTTTACCGTCCTATCACTTAGAGCGTATGACTCTTCATAAATATACTAGGGTTTGTCGTTTTTACGATGACATATAAAATTGTATACGTTCAAATTTTTATTCAAGTAATCACTTTTCATGATATACAACTCGAATTTACGATGAAAATTATTTTTCGTTATGTTTTTAATGTATGAGAAAACAATAAAAACAAAGCGTATTTTATTTGTGTGAGACATTTTATTTCTCTTATGTATATGTTTGTACATTGTAGATATATAATATTATTTAAACATAGATACTTAAGAAATTGTACTAAGCGCATTTAATATAACACCATTACACTACGAAATAGGAGTTTAATAGATGGGGCTTTACTACAGAGATGCAACAGATAAACTTGATATTAAATATCATGAAAATGTGCATTTAAAAGAATATTTGTCGTGTATTGATAATTTGTTTTGGACTTACATAGTAATGGCAATATTTATAGTTTTGGCCTACGTCTCAGTTTGAGAGGTGAGTCTCTACAACTTTTGTCTTAAACTTTTTGGGGAAAAAGCCAAAAGCAGTAGATATGAAAGAGTATGGCAACACTCAAAATCCTAAGAAAAAGTATACTCGTATAATCCACTATAATTAAAATTTAATTAATAATACATATTTTATTTTAAAAATATAAGGAACCACTTGAGATAAATTCTATTGATTATTATATACCATAAAGATCGGGTCGCAAATATTAAACATACAGAGTACAGAGACAAAGAGTACCTTTCTTATAGTTAGCCATTATAAAAATTAAAATTTATTTATTTAGGTACGCTAACAATATGTATATTACGTGCATATACAATATTATATGATGATTATGATCAATGATGATGATGATGAAAACATAAAACATAATACTTTTTGTTTTACACTTTTTAAGCTTTACTTACGTATATTTTACTTAGCATTTTTCTCATTTTCCTGCCAGAATTAAATTGAGATAGGTTTCAATTCAATTCTAGGCAAGAAAATGAGATCGATCTCTATCTTACGATTTGATTTACATCCGTCAGTCTGCTGTTTAATCTCTCATTGAAATTCAAAGGGCACCGCGACGAATCAATTACTGGGGGCATTCAAATACGCCCCTTGATAGAATTGTTATTGAAGAATGTGCGTGTGATAGAATGTCAGCCAATATACGACGTGCGGGTGTTATGTATGAATGCAAAGTAAACGCGAATAACATACAAACACACATACGAGTATGTATGTATTGTAATAAGTCGTCGTCTCAGTGCTTATTCGTCCAAGTCGACAATTTAACGAAAGAGTTTTAATACGGAAGTATTGACTTTTAAATGTCAGTGCTATTGGTATAAATATACATTTTACTTTAATAAAGTTGAAAATATATATTTTATCTAAATATATGTACCTATATAAATCCTAGCAATGAAGCTTCGTTTTCAAAATAGAAGAAAAAACTCTACTGTAAAGTACCTACTACAAATGTTGATCGTTTGCATAAATAAGTGATTAATAAATTTTGTTCGTATATTATACATATATTAGGACCTGGGCGACAGAACTTTCCTCGGCGTTTTGTACAATTGTGTTTTTTTCGGAAAAGATGTAAAGATTGCATTTTTTTTTCCAGAAAAACGCCTTAAAAAGCAAAACCTTATCTAAGCACAAAATTTGATTCAAATCGTTAGAGCCGTTTCCGAGATACACGTAAGAAATGTATATATATACAAAAATTTCTGGCTTAATATAATAGGATTTGGCCTATTTTAAATAGAGGTCGTTTTGTTTAAGTCGTTTGTAACGTAATATCGTCGCCAATTGTAAATTTCATGAATCATTTTCAAGATTAATATCTTATCATATAAAGTCTAATTGAAACTTCTAACACACTAAGTACATAGGTACAAACAAACAAACAACGCTTCTTAAACGAACATAATGACTAAAATCTGTATTTTATCTTAAATTTCTTTCACTATTTAAACTAAATATCAACATATCATATAAAAAGTCAATAATATACCTAATTAATATCGACACATGAGCTTCAAGTTTTGTATAAACAAATTACATATGGAAGAAACGTTAAGAACAGACACTCTAACATTCGTATTTAATTTTCAAACTCTATCTATAGAAGTACATATAATATATTGACAAAATCATTTATTATCAAGTCAAGAAGCAACGAGAGTGCTATTATGTAAATAGGAAGATTAGGAGGTAACGGCAACGGATATTATAATGGCTTCGGAGCATGATACGATTGGACCGAAACGCGTAACTCAATACGCAACTTGGACGCCTCTAGAGGCGTAGGGGTGTTTGTCGTGATGATAGTGTCGATATTTAAGTGTTGTCGTATTGAGAGTATAAAGAAAATTGGTTACAGATTCGATGCTGGGTTGCAGTATGTTTAATTATTTACTGAATTAATATTCCTATGAGAAAATGAAAATTTCAATAAGCCGAAATATGGTTTGGTTTATACTATATGTAAAAACTGAAAATGGCCCGATTCCCCTCGTATTAAAAGGAGGCCCGTGCCCAACAGTGGGACGTTAAAAAGTGCTGAATACAACAATATGTAAAAACATTTTTATTGCTTCTGAATATTAAAAAAAATTATATATTCTAAAGGGATTTTTAGAGACTTTTATGTTAATATGAGTTACTTGGATTTAAGAATGAAATTACTAGATTCTTGTAGACTGTGTCATTATATGAAGAGCCAAACCAACATAATCATCGACAAACCTTACCAGACCATCACTAAACGTCACAACTTGTGAAAACTCTAAACGGATTCAGCGTCTCAACTAAGCGACAGTTTTAAAGTAACTCCTACCCTAACTTGATTCCGATGCGTCACAAACTCACCGTTCGTGCCATCTTTATGTAAATTTGGCAAAGTTAACTTTGCAAGCGCAAAGGCAATATTACACTTTGCCAACGCTACAAAACTCGTTTATCGATGGTAAGAGAACGTTTGTGAGAACGACGCTTCAGGAATTTCATCTTATCGGTCGCGTGACAGTTTTTTTAATGCCACAGTATATGTTGGTTGATTTATTATGTACTAGCATTGCCCGTGGCTCCGCCCGTGTTCAGATGACCAAAAACCAAATTCTTAGGTTTTAGATATAAGTATACTCTTACATTGCAGTTTTTGTATTTTTTACAGACAAACAGACAGACAAAAATTCTTAAAACTATAGATTCGGCCTCTGTATCGTTAATAATGTTTATTTCAATAAGATTTTCCAAAAAATATTTAATGTACAGATTCAGTTTGGTTACAATTTTATTATATGTTCTATACATTTAATTGAAGACTTGATAGAGCTAGTAGGTAGTAATCTTATTTTAAAATTATAATCGAATAGACACACTGATGAGATATGCCAGTTCCAGTAAGTAGACTTTATGAAGAGTTTTTTTCAAATATGAAAGCATTGAAAATTTTAATCATTATAATTAATATGGTACCATCACATAATGTCATGATGTGAAGTGTTTACGAGTATATTGAGTACTAACAAGTATATATTTTTAAATCTATATTCTATTTAAGAGCAAAATTATTTCCTTAGATTTACGTAAATATTTGAGATCTAAACATATAATAAAATTCTAACTGAGCCGAAATATCTGTACATTAAATATATTGACGGGAGAGATTTAAGTCTTTTATTGATTGCTGTGAAGCATTCCAAACGTCGGGAATCAAAAATCAAAATAATTCCGCGAAAAAATTCGAAAAGATAGTTTTATTTAATGCAAAATTATTATTTGTTATCTGTGCAAGAATTTAATAATAATTGAAGTCCTTTTTAGGCCACTTTTGACGAAATTAAAAATTTGTTGCACACATATTTTTCAAGCTC
This sequence comes from Brenthis hecate, assembly GCA_951806755.1. NCBI lineage: Eukaryota > Metazoa > Arthropoda > Insecta > Lepidoptera > Nymphalidae > Brenthis > Brenthis hecate. The sequence goes on along the minus strand of OX638268.1, from coordinate 4,761,634 downwards.
AGGTTTAAGGAATAAGAATACTTTAAGCTTTGTATTAGTTTATTTGTGCATTTTTAAACCTTCATATGTTATTCATGTTTTTATTTGATTTTTAAATAGCTATAACATTAATACTTCGTACAAAGTAAATAATGAAAAAAATTGAATTAATGATGATAATGATGAATTATCGTAAAAATATTTGGTTCTGTCTCAATGCTTGTACAATCGAAGAAGTGAATACAAAAGAAAATTCATATTTGAACCCTTTTAAGCATCGTAGTGCTTAAAATAAAAATATTTTCTATGAATTTAATGTGATATACAATATACTTTATATCTACACCAAACGAAATTAAATATTTTAAATGTCTAAGTTATTCAAGTGTTCTGAAACCTTTAAACTGACTTAACTCAGACAGTTATATTAAACAAGTTTCTGGTGGGCGATTACATTGCCTAGCTTTTAGCTACGTTGATACAAAAGACTTCAGACGTTCAGGTATTTACTTTCAAATTGCAAACTCTTATTATTTACGTAATAAGGTTCAAAATTGTATAGCAAAAACAAAGACGTGAACCTCTGCTAAGAGAAAACGGATGTTACTTTGAGTGGAATAAGAACTTCTATCCATAATCATATATTCTTGTTCGGAATTGAGAAAGCTTCATTATTATTGGATTTTAAACTCTAAATGTATGGAAATAAAGTCGATTTTTAGTTTTTGTAATACCAAAGCAGGTGTCGCAAAATTGCGGCGGCGACACGGTACAATTTGAATAAATTTGATAGCGCTAGGCGTCTATTGTGGAGGGACGATATCGAAAAGTGATATTGTGATGAAATTGGACCCGAACGGATTATAAGCCGTCAATACGAATTGAGCTTATATAGCCTTATAATCTGATACATGGATAGTATGTACTAAAAATGTTGTGAGTTTCGTTTTTGTAAAAAAATGCTCAAAATTGTATTTTTTTGCATACAAACACACATTATGAAAGCTTTAAAAATCTAGATTTTGTTGACTTCAAGGAACTTAAAGTAAGATGTAGTTGAATGAAGTTTTATTGTTACCTAATCAGATATTTTCAAGTCGTTGACATATCAAATATTTTTTTATTTATATAGTCCAGATAGATGTCCAGATGATAAATAAAATTTTAATTACGATTAAATTTCTTTACTACTTTGCCTATTTAATTTACATAATACTTTCTTATTTTGTAATTAAAAAATAATTATTAACTACTGTTTCTACTGACGTCGGGAACCAAAAATCAAAATAAATCCGCGAAAAAAACTGATAAGACACTTTTTTTAATAATAATAAAAATAAAAGATTAAAATAATAAAAAATAAATAAAAGGTGTCTGCAAGGTTTGAATTCACAAATGGATCCGGTAGGTGGCGCTGCAGTCGGTGTGTCACAAAATTTTCATAAAAGACCCCTTTTTCCGAGCAATAAATAAACTTAAATTGTTGATTAAATTAAATATTAATCGATGTGTGTATGTATTTATGTTTCCAATGAACTCCACAACAGCTGGAGCGATTTTGATAAAATTTTCAGGTAATCTTCAGTTTAGACCAGCGGGTGATCCTGTGAATTTTGTTAGCGATCGAAAGTTTGGACGTGGGCGAAGCCGCAGGTACTGCTAGTGTTACTATAATTGCTAAATAAGGTTCTTTATTTATCAGGTGAAAATTGAAACACATGGACTGTTCACTACAGCTTCGTGTGGAAAGCTAAGTAGTTAGCGAGAATAATTGATGGTATAGACGTCCCACAGGGCTCAAAGTATGGGGTAAATGCATGCGATGTTGATATCTGATTTAGTCGGAACTACTGATGTACACTTTAAAATGTAATTACTTTTAAACCTATTTTTAGTGTTTCTAGTAACATGTATATATTATTACTAACATAGCTTTTGCTGTTAAGATATCCAGAGAGGTTTAGTGTATTAAAAATTGACCTAGCACTTATAAGAAAGCATTGACGCTATTAATAAGTTGGAAATAATTAAAATGTTAACAAATATTCTTAAACTTGGCAGGCTCGAAGATAGTGGTCGCCCATTGGTAACGCGCTCGCTTGGAAAACTGGGTGAAGAGGGTTCCAATTCTAGGTCTCACACCTCTCATATATTCATGTACGAATTATTTCCAACATGATTACCATTTACAGTGAAGGAAAACATCCAATAACCAACATGCAACATGCTCTCTCTCTCTCTCTCTCTCTCTCTCTCTCTCTCTCTCTCTCTCTAACAACCAACATGCTCTCACTCTCTCTATGTGAAGTCCTCAAACCCGCACTTGGCCAGTGTGATGGACTATGATCTGATCCCCCTCGTATTGAAGGGAGGTCCGCGCCCAGCAGTGAGACGTAAAAAAGGGCTGAAGACACAATACATTCTTAAACTTACATTATTTCATCAAAACAACTCGTTTACTAATTAAAGGGAGAGTCAACATACAAAGCGAATAATTTAAAAACCACAATATATGATATTTCACAGTATATGAAAATTGCCTTCGCCTTTATCGCAGGCGACTTACATATCTATGTATTTAATGCTTATATTAATTATATTATAGCAAAATATTAATTTATAAATAAACATGGTTGATAACTATTAGCTATACATTATATATCTTTTAAATATCGAATATGTAGCTTATTAGGAATAAAGTCACGGGTTCAATACTTAGACGAAGCAATTTGTGAAAAAAGCGTTTAAAAAAAAACAAGTTTCTTAGATTTACACGAATTTTCTCTTTTTGGATAAAACTACTTTTTTTGATAAATATTTCCTCGGTTTTATTTTATTTGATTGTTCTCTACATTTTGAATGCCTTATAAAAAATATCGTACTGCTTGCCCCATAACCGTGTTTGCTTCTGTTCTGTAAAGCAATTGAAAGTCTAGGAACCAAAAAACCTAATAAAACTGTGAAAAAATCCGAAAAAATATTTGATTTTTACCTCAAATCAAGAAAATTCAAAAAAATATCCTAAGAAAATACCATTGTATTTTGAAAGAGAAAACTAAAATTACAAGAGTAACACAGTAATTTTGTTCGTCATCTCTTAATAAAACAAACTCTTCGCGTGCCGAAAGCCATCTCGTGGGGCTAATCAAGATTGGTAGTCTGCCGGTAAGTTCCCTACCAACTCTACATTGATTTGTAGTCTATTATATAGACCTTTATTGTCAATTAAGATCATTTAAATTATTCAGGTTGTATAAAATGTGACTGAATTCATTGTAGAAAGGAATTTCTGAAGAAAATGGGTGTTTTTGTTTGTATTATCGATCTCGCTAATAGAAAACTAAGAATATATATATAAATATATATATATATATATATATATATATATATATATATATATATATATATATGCTAGTCATATATATATATATATATATAAATATATGACTAGCATTGCCCGCGGCTCCGCCCGCGTTCAGATGACTAAAAACCAAATTCTTAGGTTTTACATATTAGTATACTCTTACAATGCAGTTTTTCTATTTTTTCTCAGAAATGAGATATTTTCCCCCGGTAAAAAGTATCCTATATGTTCATCCGGATAACCAGCTAACATCATACCAAATTTCATCAAAATCTGTCCAGTGGTTTTCTCGTGATACGGTAACAGACAGACAGACAGACAGACAAAAATTCTAAGTACTATAAATTCGGACTCCGTATCGATAATAATGTCTATTTCAATAAGATTTTCCAAAAAATATTTAATGTACAGATGCGACTTAGTTACAATTTTATTATATGTATAGACTAACATATTGTGATGACATTACACTTAGATATATGTAGCTTCCTATCAGTGGCAAAGGGTCTATACAAGATGTCTTACCTTAAAATATATTTTGCTATAATTTTACATACATTTAATTTTTTAAATGTATAAATGTTCTTTTGGAAATGGAAAAAGAAATAAATATATATGTATATATTTGCATTAATACGTAAAAAAAATTGTACATCAAAGTTTTTTTGTGTTTTTTTTTGGAACGGCTTACCTCTGCTAAAATTTCACCCTTCGCCACTACTTCCTATATATATTTTTACTAGCCATACTAATACCGTTGCTATTATATACGAATATGTACATAAATAAAAGTATATAACAATTGCTACAATTCACATTATACTCGTACATAAGTAACCGAATACAACTCGATATTTGCTTAAATTTGTCTTCACTTCTCAATAATATATTTACATGGCATAAAGTGTTCCGTCTTATAACACCCGCGAGTGTCGTCAACGTATATCGCCGATAATTATCGAACGGGTATAGACGACTTGGGGATTTTTAAATGGTACGAGACGGATCCGATACGATTGCTACTACTAATATTTAATTTAACTTCAAAAGGCACTCGTTTTCGAGGTCAAATAAGCCTTTATTAAATAATACAGTATTTAAAATTCACTGTATGTCTGACTGTCCTTCTCTGCCATATCTGTTGTTACAGCGTTTTTTTGTATGAAAAATAATGTACACACAACTTCATTTTAATTGCCCTACCGGCAAACGACTATATAGTGTACTCATGAACTCATTCACATACTAAAAACTTACCTTCTTGAACTCTGGTGCGTCTTAAGGTGCTTAAGAGTAGCCCGTGTGCTAGTCCAAGTTATATCTATTTATGTACTAGATGTCTTCCAAATCCGTCCAACTTGGCGTAAAGAAGTACACACACATCATTAATTTCCGCATTCATAATTGGCATATAACTTTTAGAATGTTTCTGATTTTAGTGCCCTACCTTATCTAAAATAATATTTTCTAATATACTAGCATACAAAAGAGATTGGATTTTTCAAATTATTTTTGTAAAATAGTGGGTAGGCACTGTCTGTAACAAGTGTATATCGCCTTTGAGACGTCGATAATCTTAGTCTCTCCCGTGACCATGGATGCTGTAAAGCATTCGAAACGTCGGAAACCAAAAATCAAAATAAATCCGCGAAATAATCTGAAAAGATAGTTTTATTTAAAATGTCAAATATTGGCGTAAATCTAAGAAAATATTATAATAACATATTATTGTAAATAATCATAAACGAGTTACTTTATTTTTGACATCTGTAAAAAAGTAAGGTTCCACCGAGATTTGAACTCGGATCGCTGGATTCAAAGTCCAGAGTGCTAACCATTACACCATGGAACCTAGATGCTATATATTTAAATATTTTAATTAGGTACTAGTATTGAAGCTTACATCACGGCATCCTAACACACTTGTTTAAACAACTTTCTTATCATTACTCCATGAAAAGTAGTTATATATATTACAGTTACATTTAAGAAGGGGAATTATGATAGGATAGACGCTTTTATATATTGAAACAATATATAACAGTTGTAAATTGTAATCGATCTTCGAAGTAGAATATACTACATACATGGAGTAAAAGTATGTATCTGGGCGACCGAGCTTCGCTCGGAGTTCTTTTTAGTATTATCGTATTTTTTAGCTTATAATCTAGTTTTTGGCCCAAAGTACAATTTTCTTTGTAATTTGGTTTAAAAAAACTAAAAACTTGAATAAATACAAAAAAAAAACAAAAGTCTGTGCTTTTTTATCCGACCGGGATTGGAATCAGGACACCTGTGATTGTCAATCTTGCGCCTTGGCCGCTTGACCACGATGCTTATGACCGAGCGTGCGAAATTAGCGACCATATTTTGCTTGGAATAATGCGAATGAAAACCGCATGAAAACTCGAAAACACGGGTTTTCCCAGACATAAGACTAATCTAAATCGATTTTTCGCCCCCCAAAAACCCACACATACCAAATTTCTGCGAAATCGTTAGAGCCATTAATTAAATAAATAAATATACAAGAATTTCTTGTTTAAAGATATTAGATTACATGTACAATGGTAAGAAATCTTCGTGTGCGAATTCGACTCGCACTTGACTGATTTTATTATAAGATGTTGATATCTTGTTTGATCTATTATGGAAATTTAAAATAATAAATGTGCTTAAAACAAACAACACAACCTGACAAATTCACAGCCAAAATTTAATAAAAATATAGTCAGACAAACCGACAAAATAATTATTATATACAGTATACATTTATAATTTATCATCATCATCATCATCATCATCACTAACGCAATATCGCAGTCGTGTCATGTACAGTAAACAATGACGTTAGGCGTAGGCAATGTCGTAAACGTTGACGTTTATGTTATGGCCCATAAGTTTAAGTGCTTGTGCATAATACCAGTTGCATTTTACAATTCCTTAATTTTACAATTTATTTTGTTTTACAACGAAAATATATCGATATTCACAAAACGTTCCAACTGAATTCTGGGATGTATAGGTATTCTTGTACAGGTATTTTTTTTTTCAAAATTTTAATAATTTAAAACAAAAATACACAATATGAAAAGAATCAATTCTCTTTTCAATGGCTTCAAGTTGAGCACAGATTACATCGCCAATGCCTATAGAACGAATATTTTTCAATAGGAGAGAGATTGTGAGGTCATTTGTCAGTATTTGTGTAAATAACATTAAATATCTAATCTTACAAAGTACGTATATTAAAGAGTACCTACTTTATCTTTATCGATTCGTCATACATTTTGATTTACGAATGAACTTTTTATGTAGTTAAGTAAAAAGCAATTGTAATATATGTAGGTACTTAATACTTATGGTGGTACCTGGAGGGGGGGGGGGGTCATAGGAAACCCATTTTCATTCCCAGGATGCAATATAGGGTATGCCCTTGCCAAATTTTATCGAAATGTGTCCAACGCTTAAGGTTTAAAAGAGAGAGAATCTTAGAGAGAAACTAGGGAGAAAAGGTAGTTAGTTACTTTTATTTTACTTATATTCATTTTTTTATTCATATTCATATGAATATTGATAAAAAAAAAATACCATATCTTTGTACCACCAAGTGTAAAATATATATAAACTGCGGAGGACGAGGACTTTTTTTAATGATTAGGCACAGTAGGACATAAAGTTAGTCGTACTAACATTTGTGGTAACGTCACAAATAACATAAAACTTAAACAATGCCATAGACACATTCATTTTAATATAACAACTAGCGACTAACCCTCGCTCCGCTCGAGTTCGTCTCTAGTTACGTTTTAAAGTTTAGTATAGATTTCTCAGAGATGAGATATTTTCCAGCAGTAAAAAGTATCGTATATGTTGACCTGGATAATCAGCTATCATCATACCAAATTTCATCAAAATCTGTCCAGCGGTTTTCTTGTGATGCGGTCACAGACAGTCAGACAGACAAACATTCTAAAAACTATAGATTCGGCCTCTGTATCAGTAATAATGTCTATTTCAATAAGATTTTCCAAAAATATTTAATGTACAGATTCGAATTTTAATATATGTATTACGAGTAGATATACGTGTATTACATGAACCAGTGAATTACCCTAACTTCGCGCGTATGCGTCCCTATTTTTTTTCTTTTTATTTCTATTTTTGCGGCTATTTGGTGTCACTGCGACCATTTCTGGTCTATTGTGATCGCCGCTATTTGTACTAGAGTGAACCGCTAAACCCTGCTGATGTTAAGAACTGCAGGATTTTCGTAGGGTTGCACTCTTTTATTTCACCAAGGCTTGGAAATTGTTTTCCTAGATGAATACTGCGTTTGTGCATGAGCGGTCCACATTCCCACAGAAGATGAAGTGGTGTTTCGTCTGCCTCCCTACAAATTCTGCAGGTTCGCGTTTCGCTCAGCCCCAGGTTGAACATGTGCTTATTTAAGCAGCAGTGTCCAGTAAAAGCCCTTACCAGTATTCGTAAGGTTTTTCTGTTTAGCCCTAGCATGAGATTGTTGAACCTTTATGCGTATGCGTCCCTAAGTTTATTTTGGTTTGGTTAACTTAACATAAAAAGTAAAAACATCAATATTTCCAAATATCATCCAAATCCGTCCAGCCATTCGCATGAAGTAGTAGCGAACACACACACATATACAGACTTTCAATGTATATATTACAATATGTATTACAACAAAATCAAAAACAGGTCCAAAATTTTATTTACAAACATTCTTCGAAAAATGTAGACATACGCCACACAAGAACAAAATTTACCGTTTCATTTAACCGACAATAGCAATATTTAAACAATCCTCCCCAAATACAAATAATAATCTCGTTATTAACCCCCACAATGAGCGTTTAAAATAAAAATTCACTTAAAAGAACATCCCTTGTTCGAAAACAAAAAGAAATCAAAACCTATCAGTCTTATAAACCAAATGTGTGTTAAAGAAAATGACATCTTATTTTTGAACAGATAAAAATCAATTTAACTTGCCTGTCAATTTGCACTTTTTTTCAAAAGCACGTTTATTGCAATAAAATGAAAACCAATAAATGCGTAACTGAATTTAAGCCATATGTTATTACAAATAGATTTCAAATTTGCAATATCTCAAGATATGATAATGTAGCATTAGGGTCGCACAAAGCCGTAGGCCTATTTGTGTCGGTTTCACACTTACAACAATAGTGTCATGATTCCTGATCCCGGATCATCCCGAAACAATCCCGGGATTAGGACGCGTTGCGGCAAACAAATGGGCTAACGATGGAACAAGTGTAACATCACTAATGGAGTTCCAATTACAAATTGTATTTTGTCATGTAAGATGTGACATGTCTTAAAACATCGATCAAATTAAAAATTAAACATGAAATATATAAAAAAATTATATCCTTACTACTTTATTATATAATGTGAATGCGAAAATAACTATGTCTGTATGTTTGTTTGTTACGTTTTTACGCCTAAACCACTGAACCAATTTTGATAAATTTTAGTACAGAGATAGATTGGGCGTTGGAGAACGGCATTGTTTTGTCACAAAACTAAAACTTAAGGAGGTAAAAAAGCGGATAAAATTTTGTATGGGGAACCCATCGTTTTTCAAGTTCAAACATATTTAATTAGGGACGAAGCCGAGCCAACGTAGGAAGTGTGTGTCAGTTCACTAGAAAAAAAATGATAATCTATTTTTGTTTGACTTCACCTGCTGTTCTCACCAAAATCTTATTCCAAGCCGGTAGTAAAATCCCCAAGGCTGACTTAAATCTTTTTAAAATATAAATTGGCAAATAAAAATATTCAACCAAGTTGAATAAATTAAATACATTAAATACAAATATAAAAAAAAACCTGTCAAAAAGAAACAAAGAAAACGAAGAGTTAGTAACTAGTAGGCCAATATTTTGCTCTAGTATTAGAACATATCCAGGATATAAATTATTTAGATTTCTAATTCAATTCGGATACACGAGCCGTTACAGTGCGAAGCAGTAATAAACATATTATGTACAATCACTCGCAAACTTTTATATTCATATTATTATTTTGACTTTAGTATATTTTTGCTGAATAAAATTGAAGCCCTATGAAAAGTTCAGCTAATATCAATAATTATTTAGCCCTTTTAATACCTCACTGCTGGGCATATGCTTCTTCTGAACATTAGGGGAATTTAGCCATAGTCTGCCACGCTGTTCTCCACTATATTTTTCATCACTCTATTAGCATATAATAATAACTATGTTGAAAATGAGAAACACTCATGAAAATTACAAAAACGCAAGGTTTAAGCCATAATTTTTGTTTTCAAAGCGAGCGCGTTCCCAACGGGTTACCACCTCGATCTACGATTGGCTACGCTCGTAGCAAAAATTGAACGCACAATGGGAAAATCTGTCGTAGCTTCTGGCTACATGCTTTATTTAATACTTTTTAAACATACAACGTTTTTTATAAATTACACAAAAATGAAATAAAAATCATTAATCAATATAAATAAAAAATGAAGCTTTAGCGTAATATTTAATAAACCAAGAATAATTAAATTACTTAATTAATTTTCTTTAATATTTATACATAAAATTTATTTGTTTTCACTTGTTTTTAATACTTTGGCTTATACGGTATAATTATTCGTTAGTTTCCGCCGACAACACTTACGACTAGAAATTATTTACATAGGTACATACAAATATGCCAATTATTATAGAATATCGACTTGGCAAAGTATTTTTAAAGTAAATTGTTACTTACATAAAGCCAATTGCAATGATTTAAATATGTTGTTTTTAACCAACTTAGAAAGAAAAGGTGCGTTAATTACGTAAGGCACAGCCAGGGTATGCAAAAAATATACATTTTTAAAGTAATTTATTAATTAGAAATTACAAAGTAAAAATTACGTCTAATTAAATGTACCAATCGATGTTAGATCGAGTAATGCCCTCTCCACTTTCCTATGCTTCGAAGGTAACTTCGATAGACGTTAAAAGTATGCGAAATCATTGCCAATTTTGAACCGATTTTCATAATTCTTTTTTATATATCAATGGAAAAATATCATTAGCATTACTACTTATAAAATAATTTTAAAGGCCACCCTTTTTAGTTATTAAACTATGAAAAGACAATTGAGATTAACAGACGATCTACATAATTAGTTTTCTATTGTATCAGATATATTAATCACCGCGCTACGACAGTGGGATTACAGCAATTCTAACTAAACGTACAACACTTGATGAATAGTGCAACATTTAGGTAAACCCCTGTTAGGTTTGTATTAAAGTTACTGTAACACTTCACCACTAGCAACTCAGGGTGGGCTTAGACTCTAACAATAGTCTTTCAATACGCGTGCAAAAATGTTTTGAATGCTCGCAAAAAATATGAATTTTCCAAGAAATATGAGACCTTTAACATTAATTACTAGAAACGAGTACTAAATAATATTTTGACTTGGTAACATTGAATTAGATTTTTTTATGGACAACTACTGCGACTCACCCTTACTTCGCTCGGGTTCATCCCTAGGTACGTTTAAACGGTTAGTATGGAATAGATAGGCTATATATTATATGATATATAGATTATAGCCTTCTTCAATGAACTGGCTATCTAATGTAAAAAGAATTTTTCAAATCGTATTAATAGTTCCTGAGATTAGCGCGTTCAAACAAACAAAGACACAAACAAACAAATTCCGCCTCTTTATAATACTAGCATAGATGTACATTGTATATACGTAAGTATACGTTTTTACAACAGGATCACACAAACGACGTTCAAAAACTTCAAACTAGATTCAGTTGCTTTTAAAAAATGTAGCTTTGGCACATTAAAGCCAACAACTAAATAATTTTATAGATTGACTTAATATTTATAAGCCTTAAGAATTATGTGATCACCTCTAGTCTATTATTATGTAAGTTAAAATTTTTAATTTTATATCAAAAAGAAATATTGTCCCACTGAGTTTTTCACTAAAAAGGCCGGCAACGCATCTGCAAGCCCTGCGGTGTTGCAGATGTCCATGGGCGGCGGTGATCACTTTCCATCAGGTGAGCCTCCTGCCCGTTTGCCCCCTTAGTCCCATAAAAAAAAATGGGGTATTTTATTAGAACTGTTATTATAGTAATGTAAGAACTGTGAGTATAGTAGACGAACACGAAACGAATTACTGAAATATTGATTAAAAAATTTGTTTTTCTACTCTGAGCGTCTTTCAAAATCTGTTTGCGAAGTACCTACTGGTGTCTTACGATAATGACTTGATAAAACTAAGTTATCAAATTTTCTTAAGTATATATACTATATACTCGTACATACAAATCATCATGTCGATCTGTTGTTCTATTACTGATTGGAGTAATTAATTCCAAATAATTATGAATCGGAATAATTATGTATATAGTCGTACTATTTATATCGGAATGTTAGCTTCGGCTTGTAAAACATGTAAATCTAACGCAAAACCGAACTCCAAAAAAATCGCTGTAAATGAGTAGACTGTAAAAAAGTTTACAAATTAAAGTCAACATAATGTATGGGTGATTTTCCATTGCTGTCGGGCGTAACCGCTAACGATGTGAGTGCGACGGTCTAGGAAAAATTGCATTAGAAATGGTGTCAAATACCTAAACAAACCGAATATATATATATATAAATATTCAAACCATGATGTTTTCAATTTTTTCACTTTAATACGGAGTTACAATATTTTTTTTTGAATACCCTATTATTTGAACCCTAATTTAGAGTCTAAGAACAATGTCAAAAAGAAGAAATCATTCCTTCCTCGAAATAAAAGTCTTATATGTCCTAATTACCTATGTAAATAGACTACTAATACCTACGAATAGACCATAATCAATATTGAGAATTTGAAGAAAACATCCATATCGACGCCTCCCACGCATTAGGTCGTAAGACCATAATATGTATTTTTTCAGGAGAAACATTTTTATGAACATTATTGTTATAATTGACATGTGAAACATTTTCAACTGGTGTTTTCGCACTATATGATCAATAATTAGTTTAAGAACATTATACTAGGCTCTGCGTGTTATAAAAAAACATATTTACACAGAAATAGCCAATTTTAATTACATACGACCTTATACTGGTTGCAAAAACGTCGTATCTTATTGTTGCGACCTTATGCTTCAAATCAGATGGATATAGACAACGCGTAAGTTTAAATTACGACTTTATGCTGCGTGTAAACTCATCTTCTTATCTCTGAAAAAAGGGTCGTATGGAGGTAATTGATGAAAAAAAGCATGACAAGTTTTAGCTCAAATCAACTTTATTAAAATAACTTTAATCGTAGGTATATAATTCAGTCCTCTTGCATCATTACGATCATTTTATTAATGACTTACGTAAACTTTTATAAAAAAAAACATAAATATAACTTTTCAAGAATTAAACAAAACTAAAGGCCCAGTGCCTCATGGCATTTAAAAGTAATCAAAATTATATGAACTGGCATTAATCAGTCTTTTAAAGTCTCAGATTAGTTATTTGGGTTTATTCATACAAATAAAAATAAATAAAAAAAGAATAATCTGCACCTTGTAAAATAATACAAAACATAGGTAACTAATAATTATAATAAACTTATACAAAATTAAAAAATAATGATCCCTTCAAAATTAAACAATATTAAGTAAAAACTACTTAAAATGAAATACTTAGTTATTTTGTTCGTAATTTATGACAGTATAACAACGGATAATAAAATGTAATCAAAATGTAATCCAGATAAATAGCTTCTGTTCTGTTCTGCAAAAGTTCCACTGTGTGACAATTGTTGATAAACTTTATGGTAGGCGTATTTATTATACATCCTTGACAAAGACTCAATAAATCTTTCAATTTTGCTGATGTAATAGGTAAATGGTCAGTATTACACTGATTCAAAACTTCTGTATGTACTAGATTATTATTTTTTCTTCTTGAGGAATAGTAATTCTGCCTTGTTTAGTTATTAAGCTCATAATATTACACATAATATCACTTGACACTACCTGAACTTCTCTAAGTTTGGTTCATGATATTTTTCGATATTTAGTATTTTTAACCCAATTTCTACCATCCAGTAAAATTTTATAGTTATAAAAATCTATAACAATAATTTCAATCACATTATACTTAGTAGGGTTGACTTTTGACCATCTAACTAAGACAAACCATTTGCAGGGGTATATATTAGCTTATCTTTAGCATTTCTTTTTATTAAAGCATGAACGACGTCACGCTCTAAAAACCTATGAATTAAGCTTATACCATACTTCTTATCTGCATAGCTATAAAATGCAAATACAATTTGACTTCGATTTTGACCGGTACAATTATCGGATCAAAACTTGAATTCTTTAACACCATCATTTACTTTGGTCTCAATTTTCGCATGACCCGTGCTTGCCATTATTTTCGGGCCACATGTAACAAGTAAGCTTCTTCTAATTTACGAATGTTTATACTCTAGTCATGGGTGTTTATATTTATAATAATATGTATTTAAAGTTATTAGCCGATTTCCAAAAAGGAGAAGGTTCTCCATTCGTGGAATCTTTTTTTTATATATGTGTATCAACTATCTAGTATCCATAACTCAAGCCTCGTAGCTTACTATGTAACTGGATGGTGCTGTGTGTTAATGTCTTAATATATTTATTTTATTTATTTATTCTTGACTACTAAGATCAAATACGATAAAGTTATAAATTGACAATATTCTTTTATAATTGGCCTACATTATCATGAGGGCAGTTTAAAATCTTTTGGAAATCGAAACACGCAGTAATTATTTTTCTTTTACTTTCTAAAGTTTATTTTTTATCCCTTGCCTTAATTTCTCTAGCTATAGTCTTGTTTCTCATATCATTTTCTTGTTTTTGCTTTTCTTCTATAGTGATTAAATAATTTTTTTGTATTATATATAAGACATTCGTTACATATGTCCTTTTTCGGTTTATGAAATGAAATATTCAAATTTTGATTTATGATATTACGGTACTGTCTAACTGTCTTTGCTTTTTTAGCTATATTTATTATTTTCAGTAGCACACCACTTATTGTACAAAGAAAACATTTTTGTAAATGTAAGATCGCTGTCCAGGTAAAGCTTAGTGATTCCTGTGTAATTTCTTCAGCACATGATCCTAAATCCATACATCTAGCAGGGTTTTCATTTGACGTAAAAGAAGAAGTCGTGAGTAAAGTTGCTGTTGAACTGATACTATTTAAATTGATAAATGTTGCCTTGTGAAAACTTGGTATAGAACTCCCACTGTTCACAACAAATCCCACTGTTGTTCAGCTTTAATAGGCACCGATGATTCTGAAAACAAAACCATATTAATAAAAGACTTGGTACAAAATACACATAGCTTAAAAATCAAATATAACTTATATAATAATATAACTGTACGCCTTTTATTCCTGTAAGGGTTAGACAAGCCTGTATAAATACATACATACACATTTCACCAACCTTGCCTTTAACCGGGCACAATTTTTTACGCCTCTCAGCTGCCTCACTTACAAAGAGCCAGCGAGGCAGATAAAAGCCAAAAACACAATTTTAATGATATTTATAGCTATATTTAATAATCAAAAAAATGTAACTTTATTTAGCAACAAAGCATAAAGTCTTATGTCTATGTTACGTCTTTATACGTTCATTTAACTTTAAATTGCAACCACGCATATGGTCGTAATAATAAGTTACGACTCCTAGAGTAGAATTATTGCGTAGTATAAAGTCTTAACTGACCACTGCCAGTGATTGTTAACGGCGCATACAGTCATAACATAGATATACCGACGTTATGCGCCGGAACCGTAATTTTATTTATTGTTGACAATTGAACGCTATCACATATTAATATTATTTTTTCCTACGATAATATGGCATAGTAAAGAAGTACATTTCATAATAATATACGAAAATGCAATAAAACTTACCTTTTCTAAGATGATTACCGGCGTTATGACTTCGCTTTTTGGGTTTAACTTATTTAACACTAATTTCAAAATCTTTGACGAACGTACGTTACTCATTTCTGAAGTATTAGTTTTAATTATAAAAAAAAACAACAACAACACCACATAAAACGTTTGTTCAATATTATTTTTAACATTCAAAATTGTGACAGCGATTGTGTCATACGACGTCGTTACTGTGCTCTCATTGGCATGTGCGCGGCCCAATAAACCGGTGCACATCGTCGAAACTAGCGGCGCGACTGTATGCGAGGGAGCGTTCAAATGTTAAGACTATTATCCATTTGAAAATTCATTATTTATAGAAGATATTAATTTTCTGAATTCACTAATATTTAATATGGTATAATATGGTTACAATGGGACAAAAATATCATTTTACTCAAAAAATGAGTTCCGACTTTATGCGTAGGAGGCGTCGATATCCATACTAATATTATAAATTTGAAAGTGTGTTTGTTTGTATGTCTTTCTTTCACGTCGAAACGGCTTGGCGGATTGGTGTGATTTTTTATGTGGAGATAGTTGGTGGGCTGGAGAGTGACATAGACTTTTTACCGCGGGAGATTATCTCTTTCCCACGGGAAAACACGTTATAATACAATCCAAAAAATATTAATGATCAGAATTAATTGAAACTTGGTATTAATGCTGTTCAATACTATTAATTAAATACGTGTTTTAGCATTTTTCGAGATTTATGCCATAAGAGGGTAAAATAGCGGATGAAAGCGCGCGAGCGAAACCGCGGGTTCTGCTAGTAGGTAACCTATATAAATAGAATTTACCTAGGTATTGATGTTATCATTTTTTTTTAATTGATAATACTAAAGTTCGTCAATAGCTACACAATAATACATAATCTACAATACTACATAATCTACACTAATATTATAGAGGTAAAGTTTCTAAGTTTGTGAATTTGTTTGTAATGGGTAAACTAAAAATCCGCTGAACCGATTTATATGAAATTTTGTATGAAGATAGTTTGAGACTCTAGGAAGGGCATAGAATAGTTTTTATTCCGGAATCATCCCTTAAGGGGGTAAAAAGCGGGATGAAAGTTTGTATGAGGAATCAATCATTTCTCAAGTAAGAGATATAAAAGTCACCATACCTATGTATGTACATATAAACATATATGTACTAATATATAGCCTATCTATTCCATACTAACCGTTAAAACGTACCTAGTGACGAACCCGAGCAAAGGGAGAGTGTGTCGCTAAGTGGTATCTAAATAAAGAATGATTTGTCTTTGCCTATTTATTCATAAATTAGGTAGGTAGGTACTGTAAGTTTATGGGCAAAATGCTTAAAGGACAAAACTAATATTTATATTACTCATAAGTAAAAGTATAATAATTGTAAAAATAGTTAAAATTATCTTCACACACAAGTACTTAGGTTACAACCCTTATATACCGCCCTTTAGTGATTTCAACGAGAATTTAAGAAAAACAAACGGCGAAGGGTGCAAAGAAAACAAAACGTAGTCAGGTCTGAACCATTTGTCGTCGTAGATTACGTTTGAAATGAAAAGTGGGTAGTTTCAGAAGTTTTTTCATACTGCCGCTCGTAAATACTTGTCAACCCCTTGACTGATTTGCATGGCTTATTCCTTTTACTTGTGCAAATTATTTTTACTGTGAATAATGACTGAGTGACACTTTGCGTGTGCAAGTATGCTTTCATGATTTTTTGGCTATTTAGTTAACTAAACTATAATTTTTAACCGACTGCGCTAGAAGGTGAGTTATGTTTTTTTCTTACACGAAATGTACATGTAATATTATATTTTTCGTATATTCTATGATTTTTATTAAAAATGTTGGAATTCCCAATTCTCTATCTAACCAAATAAATGTTAATGAGAAATAAAAAAATAAAACTATTGAAATAGTTCTACAATTATATTATCGCACGGCATCAAATTTCTGATCTCACGCTTACATATAATGTAGGTACTAAAAGTGTTCCTAATAATTAACAAAAGTGACAAAATATCTAAGAAAATTTATCGACTGATACGTAAGCCAGAAAAATTCAAAAGTTTTATATAACTTCAACTATATCTTAGCGAATAGGTATATTCCGCGCCACATCATGTACCTTTCTGGGCATCACATTAAATATTGACAAAATAAAATTTAGAATGTGGACGTGCGCGTTATGGCGACGTCGGGTAACCGCCAAGGAGTCATTCCATTTCGAATGTTTCCAATAAATATATTATCGAGTTACAATACACGGGTGTATTCGACACTTACCAAAAAATTTATTCAACATATTTGATATTCAGATATCAGAGGGAGTCCGTCTGTTAGGTTTGACATTGATAGCTGCCCTTTCCTTTAAATGTTTTCTGTTACAGAATTATTTTGATACTAAAGTCCAGTGCGTGGCTACTAAACTGTGGAAGTTCCCAGTTCGAATTCCGAATATAAAAATTATTACCTACTTACACATATTATTATTATTACAAATATTGTTTCGATACGTAATACGTGTAGTAATCTACATTTGCTATGAAAAATTACTAATTAGATTTACTCAATGAATAGACGGTTAGTTATGTTTAGTTTATTCTATCTAGCAACATTTTAGATATATATAAGAAACAGGTTCCATGGTGTAATGGTTAGCACTCTGGACTCTGAATCCAGCGATCCGAGTTCAAATCTCGGTGGAACCTAGCTTTTTATAAAATATGTGTATATATATATATATATATATATATATATATATATATATATATATATATATATATATATATATATATTGAGTCGGTACTTTCTTGCAGCCGCTATTGCCCTCATCGCGTGTAATTTTATTAATTTATTTCTTATTTTACATCCTTCAAAAAACCTGTTTTAAATCTATTTTTGGACCGACGAAAAAAAGGCGTAGGTTGTAAATTAGACAAGTATTTATTTTTTTATGTTTGAACACGCATAAATTTTTACAGTGTAGTCCGATTTCGACGTTTTTTTTATCGGATGAGCATATTGTATACCTATTTAAATTTGAAAAAAAAATAAGTGTGGAAAATAGGTGAAGAATAATTTTTTTTCTGAATTTTAAAATACTTTCTTCTTACTTTGCTACTATTACAACTATACTAAAAATAAAAGTTTTTTTGAAAATATTTAAAAAAAGCTTCAAAAAAGCACTAAAATGTTAAATATAATTCATTAGTACTTTTCACTTACTATAGATACCTAATCAGATATTACTCTCCAAGCGCACGATCGTTTAATATTCTCTATCGCCAACGTCCATACCACGTTGAACACACCGGTTCTCGTCCGATCACCGAAGTTAAGCAACGTCGGGCGCGATCAGTACTTGGATGGGTGACCGCCTGGGAACACCGCGTGACGTTGGCTTTTTGTACTAGCTCATTTTGTTATTGATCGTTTTAATATTTTTATTCATAAATGGGATAAATTACATATGTGCAGTCTATTCCTTACAATATCCTATCCTGGACTCTGCCATTAAGATGAAAATTTGACATTACTCGAGTGCAGACTTTATCTTCTTTCTTTCCTTTAATCGCTAGTCTAATGAGATGATAATAATTTGACACGACCGGCGTTGGATAAGGTGTAAGAACGACAGCTAAACACGCTCTCAGAGGCACGGCGCTTGCTATCTCGATTCCTGAATATTTCAGCCCTGCTACTGATCTCACCATGAGGCTCATTTCATGAAGCTATTCTTTGCTACCGCAAATAATCTTAATGAGACTAGCCAACTGAATTAGACATTTTACACAAACGCAGTCTGTATTTTTTAATGAAATTATTTATTTATAAAAATCTCCATATTTGCATATAGTATTAATATTAAAAGATAATGCAATTAGCTATATCAGAATTAAGAACCATAATTTATTGTTCTCGTATATAATCCGCCTCTAGAAAAATTCTTCACTCAAATAATTCGCTCGGGTTCGCCTCTAGAAAAACAAAAACAAGTCTATCCCTCGGGAAACATGAATTTTTCAGCGATAAAAAGTAGCCTATGTGTTATTCAAGCCTATAATATATCTGTACGCCAAATTTCATCCAGATCCGTTTAGCCACTTTGGTGTGAAAGACTAACAAACATACATACATACTCACAAACTTTCACATTTATAAAATTTATACTAACAGACTTTACCTTTATATTATATTTGGGCAAAATCTAATTTTTTAGAGATAGTTAATGGCAGCTATTTAATAAATTATACCACAAAAATAAACAAATACGATTCCTTAAATGAATTTTATCGTGACAATGTAAAAAATTAACTTCGCAGTCGGTAGGATTCGAACCTACGCTCCCAGAGGGAATCTGATTTCTAGTCAGACGCCTTAACCGCTCGGCCACGACTGCTACATACGTTTGTCGACAACACTCGCATCTGAATTTATTTTTGGGCATCCAATATTACTTTCTCTTTGACGCGTTTGACCGTCTTATTCATTTTTTATGTTGTATTGTATGTATTCATATTTTTATTTATACTCGCTATAGTATTGGCAGGTAAAAAAAAAACTATAGTATTATTATTAGTATTAACGTCTAGGTTCGATCATCAAGTCCAGGGTTCGAGTCCTGGTCGAACAAAAATTGTAACTAATTTGATTTTTATTTAGGACAGAAAGACTCATAAGTGCCAGGAAGGACTTGGATACTAAACCCCTATTTTTATATTCAGCCCTTATGTATGTCCCACTGCTGGGCATGGACCTACCTTCGATGCGAGGCCATCAGGTCGTAGTCCACCTACACATTTCTTTCAAACGTATAGGTTTCCTCAATTTTTTTTCTTTCACTGTGTAAGGCATGTACCTACCTAATAAACATGTTGAAATTTATTCGCACATATTTCTGTTCATTGAAAAATATTGTAAATCTACAGACTACAAGTATGAAATCAATAAAAAGTGCAACTGTTTGACAAGCACCCAGTTGACAACCATACTACTTTCCGGCTAGATATGTTGCTAATTTAATTTAATTACCACCGCAATCGAAAATCGGCCAAGAGGAGATTATTGTTTACACAAGTGTTTGGTATAAGCTTTATTAGTAAATAATTGATATAATAAATTAATAGTAAGAAATATATGGTCCATGTTGTAATGGTTAGCACTCTGGACTTTGAATCCAGCGATCCGAGTTCAAAACTCGGTGGACCCTGACTTTTTATAAATAATAAATAAGTAGGCGAGAAATTGACTTTCCTATATATTATATAATATCTGTTGGAAATGCTCGTATAAACATTCTAATAATAACTTTAACAAAAAGCTTCAGATGAGCTTTTATAAAAGTCACTTTATTATTTATATTACAATTGCTATGACTATTTCGTTTCTCAGCATGACGGTCGAAAGGAAATAAAAAAATATATATTTTTTTATATTTTTCATTAAAAAAAATATGACTTTTTCATTACTAGTGCTCCATTAATTAGCCCATCCGCAATAATCGACGCCATCTTAGAATTCCTTAAAGGAGTCACAGTACGCTTCGTAAAACTTCTTCATTTACAACAATAAAAAGTAAAAAATAAAGAACCATCGAAATAGGACTGCACTGTTAAAAGTTATGCGTGGTCAAACATACAAAAAAAAACAAAACAAAATATACGTGTTGAACAGAGAACCTCCTCCTTTTTTCTGTCGGTTAATAAAAAGTAAAATACAGTGTATTATTTTATA